>JAEIFV010000027.1:0-600000 GCA_018904265.1 Lordiphosa collinella
AGATTTTTTAGCTTATCTAGGATGACTTTATATGTAAAACCAAGAATAGTGTTGGCTTCTTGATTATGCGGGAAAATGTGTACATCGGACCTGTTGGGCGAGACGTGGACCCCTAACTTTGAATCTCCGTTTTCTGTCAATAGTATGCTACGTTTCTTTGACTTTTATATAGAGCCAATCACTTTTGTTGCGAAATGAAAACGTTTAAACGAAATCTCTAGGGAATTTCTAGGACACACCGATAAATCGATTTTATTTATTCTTATAGTTTGGATATTTAAGACTATCATCCTAAACGGGTTTTTTGAAATTCAAAATACTTTAGAAGATATAGCCCTTTTAATGAACAAAAGTGACCCGATTTGCCTAGCAACTGCAAACTTTATCTCGAAACCACGTTTTTCGAGCTGGCGGCACTGATTGCGCCCGTAGTTCTGAACCAATTTTGATGAAACAAAGTGCAATCGATGCAGAATTCTCTCCATTATGGTCACTATTTTAATCCTAATTTTAGAAAATTTTTTTCTATTTTTTTTACACTAGACTACAAAAAAATTGCACAAAATCAATTTTTCATTTTGCAATGGCCGCCATTTTGTAAAAAAAAAATCGCAAAATTATGATTGAAATAGGGGCTTGAACTACAGGTCCGAAAACAGCCTTCCCAACAGCAATACCCCCTTAAGAAATGTATTTGTAGGCCATTAAGCGAGTTAAAAACGGCCGCTAAGAGAAACTTGGAGCTAAATAAAGTGTGTCCGTTAAATAAGTATGCCGTTAAGTGAGGTATTGGTGTAGTTGATCTTCTCTCTTTTATGGTATTCACTAGAGTGCACTCCAAATCGAACATTATTACTCCATATGTCAAATATCTCTCTCAATTATTCAAAATCCTATGGCAATCTCTTACCAACATCCCCTCCACTAATATCCTTGCTTATTCCTTGAGTAAGTAGTGCAATCAATTACTGCCCACAATTATGTACTTTACCAACGAATTCATTCCAAAAATAGAGCCCAACGGAGGCAGTTGAAAGCGGAACTGTTTTTCTCTGTCTACCGAGTAGCGGGAGTGTCTCACATATGGAAAATAAATTGCCAAACAAATATCAACATGACAAATTGATAAATTCATGTTATTATTCCGTTGAGGCTGGTGCGTAGTTTTTAGTTTTTGTCCGCCTAGCCGGTTCACACATTAACCAAATGAAAATTCGGTGTTGACGCATTTGTTTTACTCATTTGCCCCTCCCGCCAGCGACAAATGAGCCAGGCGGCTGGCTGAGCAGCTGACAGCTTGGAAGAAAACTACCGACGAGCAATCACAGAGCAATAGATGGAATGGAAATGGAGACATTGAGCACGTTGCGGCATTTGTCAACGGTTTCCATATGGCGGTTTCCTTGGCTACCGCATGGAATGCCTTAATGATGCGCGAAATGTTAATTTTTCATCTTGATCGCTCGACGGGGCATTGTAGCCAGGCAACAACTTACACTGATAAAAATTAAGTGCAACTTAATTTCTATTCAATTATGAAAAAAGAATCTAAAAGTTTGAAAATAAATTAAACAGAATTTCACTTAATAACTTGCCTTACTTGAGCAAGAAGAGCCGGCAGGTAAAAATAGTAAATTTTCTTTTGGGTTTTTGTTAGTGTAATGGTTTCTGCGGCAGCTGAGTCAGCTCCGTTGGCTTTTAATTAACGTTGATCACCTCAATTGTGAGCAGGCAGTCCCTCGCATCTTTGCCAATTAAGGAGCCTCGGGCTGCCGCCGCCCTCCTTCAGTCAGTTGGCATTACATGTGGGCGCTGGTGCATTATGCTCCGACTTGGCCATATAATTCTTATTAATTGAGCTCAATGTATAGAGTAAATATTAAGTTACACTCGCAGCGACGAGGTGGAAGAATTTGTATGCAACAGCAACCTCCCCCATTCGAGTGTCGCGTGTTTAATAATAATTTCTTGTGGAATCTGCTTACCATGGTCTAATTAAAATCAATTGACTTAATTGAAAGTACAACAAAAACTATGAGAAAAAGAAACACACACACGCTTACAGAAAATGCCTCCATAACTTGGTGAGACATGAAGGTAGCAATTTGATCATACGCATAATTTATGGCCTCTAGAAAGTTTCGCCAAGCGTGGACAAGCCATAAATCAGCATCAGCATTCGGCTCTTTAAATTGGCATAAATCCTCGATACTGCGATGTGTGTTTATTTGTTTGTTGGTCCAACGGATGTAAGTCTATTGGCTTGCAATGCTAATTTTTCAAAATCTCGCGACAGTTTTTCAGTTGGTAATTGCAAACTTGGCCTGGGCCCTAAACAAGTGCCATATTTTATTTCGGCCTGCCACTTGCACGCTGATATATGGCTTTCGCAATGATAAATCTCAGACATAAGTCTAATTTGGCCAAACATTGTCTTAATATCACAATAGAATCGCGCGTAAGTGTGGGCCGAGGGCAGTCCGTCGCCAAGTTCTTTTGGCTTATCGCCTACCGCCGAATGGCACAAATCATACAGATCCAGAAAATTCTGTTTCGTTTTGTATGCAATTTTTGTTTATTAGAAAGCGTGGGCCATTCGGAATTGTGCATCGTAAATTATGTAAATTATTCTCAAAATGCGTTTTACTGGCAGTTTAATTATGTGGAATTGAGTGGATGAGGTTGATTTATGGTAAATGATTTTTTTGACATTTTATTTAGAAATGGAAGGCAAAAAAAATGTAATGCATTCACAAAGAGCAATATTCAGTTCTAGTTTGCTGTTCATAATACCCAACGATGATATCATAAGAAACCACAAAGTCACTAATACGGATCCCCTCTGACGACCACGACTTGAGGATATGCACTTGGAATGCTATCAGCCTCAACAGGAAAGGTGCTGATATCCAGTAAGTGGTTGTCCTCGAGAGATACTTCTCGCACTTCAGGAAATGCAATGGATTGGACGGGGGCGCAAGTTTAGAACATCATCAACCAATGCTCCCTGGGAGATTCACTACAGCGGAAATGCTAACTAGCATTAGATTGAAAGCAAAAGACTTCGTCGCTCTGTCATCGGCTTATCACCAGTTGGCAAACCGCACTCAGACTTCTGAACTTTTGACCATCGCGACATCCATAAGTCGACGTGGAAGTCCCCACAGATTGATCACATTGTGATCGATGGAAGGCATAAATCGGGTGTTCTAGTAGTGTTCTAGTGCAAATGGAGGTGCCAATTTATGTAGACTGGGATCAATACATACCTGATTGCAACCGAAGTACGCACGCGGCTCAGTGTGGCTAATGCCGCAAGTAAGAGACGCTGCAATCACAACGGAGCGCAGAAAATCTCATTCAACTGCTTAAGGAAACTCATAATTACCTTCTGGTTTTTGCTAAGAGCGGAAACATATTTCGGCTGCCAAGGAGATACTCATAAACGTCTGAAATGTAGAACGAGCAAGCAAAGCTAACTTCGTCAGTGCCGAAGTTTAAAGACAATTGAAACTTTTGTGACCAATGACTGAATTTTCTGACCAATGACTTGGTTTATAAGCTTTCTGTCTTGTGTGATTGGCAGCTAAAAGAAGTGGCCATCCGATTTTCATATGTGCAGGGTGCAGCTAAAAGATGACTCTGTGCAAAATTTCAACTCGATAGCTTCAAAACTGAGGAACAAGTTTGCGAAGAAACAGAAAGACGGATCAAGAATATATACACTTTATGAGGTCGGAGATGACCCCTTCTATGCGTTCCAAACTTCTGGGGAAAATTGTTATACACTTTTCAAGTGTAGAAAAAATGCTGCCTGCACTATAATCCTGCAGTCGCGAGCAACGCGGCTGTAAAGGATCGATGCCGTGAGAAAAAGACAGAGAGAGGAAAAGAAGAAGGCGCAAGCCTTAGCGCTCAAAGCTTGTCAAACTCGAGTATTGCCCGGCCGCGAGTCGACACAAGCCCCTTGTTGCTAAGAACGAAGTTCTGCTGCGAGCCGTCATGAGTAAAGTTCGTTCAGTACAAATACTCGCGATTACTCCTAGCTTTGGCCGCGAGTCACCGCGAGTACTTGTTGCCTAAGTCAAAGATCTGCTGCGATCTGTTACGATCAACGCTTGTACACAATCGTCACTAGCACACAAAAAACAACAATTTGTGAGAGCAAAAGAGATAGCATGATGGCCTTTTTTTTCTATTTTTGTATTTTGCAAACGCTCTTTCCTTCTTGGGGCATGTAGTTGCTTGAAGATTTCAAAACACAACAACAATTGCATAACACTTGCTTGTCAAAGCTCGTCGTCAACCAGCAGAGCACATACGAGTAAATTCTGTTGCAAGTGCGAGTAAACACGAATAGAGTGTCGAAAAGGCCTGGCCATTGCTGGGTCGAACCAAGGCGGGTACGAAGCCAAGTAAAAGCACGAGCGTGATCGAACATTAGAGGCTTGTTGCAGGTCTCTGGCGCATGCGTAAAGAAAGTCATGCTACGGCATAAAATCTGGACACAGATCCGCAAATGACACTACTTAGCCAAGTAAAAAGCTATTCTTTCAAAAAGCTTGTAGGCGATTTGTTCAAGACTGGCTGCGCGGAATTGGTAAGAGGAGCATGCCCAATATTTAAAGAAGCAACTAGCGTCAACTACCGTGAAGTCAGTCTTATACGCATATATAGTATAAGGTTTGCCATGCATCGTATTTGAACGTTTATAAGCACACTGATTGGTCCTAATTTGTGTGGCTATAAATCTTTTCTCAATAGCTTGGCTTCTGGTTTTCTCATCGGAGAAACTGCATAGCTTGAAAAGCTTTCGGACGCTTGTTTTGATGACACAGCACACACTCAATCGAACGACTCCGCTTTTGTGAACATTTCCTCGTTAGTAAACAAAATTCGTCTGTGGGCATTGTTCGCGCATTGGCGACGCGATGCTTTCGATTTTGTCTTGCGTTCTTGTTTTAATGCTGCTGTGAGCAAGTGGCTGGTGTGTCTCTTGTATGCGCGATATACTGCTCGTGCTGATGTTCATCTCACGAGACATGATGTGCCTCTGCTTGCGCAGTAGATTTCGACGAATTCGATCTTGCACGGCTTTAATGGCTTGTGGCGTTCGCACACGGTACGATACACAAAGTTTCTGATTTTCCGATGCTGGAAAAGTAGCACCCAGAATGGAAAAATATAAGGTGGGCCAAAAGAAGTCTTCCGATGTTGTTTGGCTTTCATTTTTTTTTTTTTTTAAATAAAAAACGTATATTCTGTTTTTTTGATTATATTTATTTGAACCTTTAGAATTTTATTGGTCATTTCGAGAAGATGATATCGGCTAAATGGGATCCGTTACAATTGATTGCCATACGGGCTCGTTTTATGGCATTTTTCGTCACTTCGGCAAGAACTTCGGGCTGCAGATTCTCGCACTCGTGTCGAATGTTGTCCTTGAGGGCTTCCATGGTCTCGGGCTTGGTTACGTAAACACTGGATTTCAAAAAACCTGTTGGAACCACATGTCCTCCAGTCCTAATTCGTCCAATTGCGGCAGGAAAAACCCTGGTTAACATGACCCTATAACGTGCACCGTCCACTGTTGTCGTTTGACCAGCAGCGTTCTCGAAAAAAATGGCCCTATGACTCCTCCAGCGTGAACAGCGCACCATGCAGTCACTTTGAGCACTTTTGCATCACTCGTGGATTTTAGATAGTGGAGGTGGAAATGAGCCTTATCGCTCATTATGATTTTGGTCGAAAAATCGACCATTTCGTCCTCGAGATTGAGGATGGCTTGGGCGTAGGTTACACGCCTTTGGCGGTAGACAGGCAGCAACTGATGCACGGACTGGACTTTGTACGGGAACATGCGCAGGTCTTTGACCAAAATTCGACTTAGGGACGACCGGCTGATGGCTAATTGCGAGGCACGGCGTCTAGTCGATGTTTCCGGCGACAGCTCGACATCTTCGGCAACAGCGGCGATATTCTCGGCCGAACGGACGCTCCGGGGCCAGCCACTTTTGGCAACGTCTCGTGTGGTCCCATACTCTTCAAAGTTGGTGGCCAAACGGCGCAGTGTTTGCGCAGTCGGTGTAGGGCGGCCGGGGAATCTGCGACGGAATTCGCGCAGCGCCAACACCACAGACGAATTGTTCCGCAAAAAAAATAGACACGATTATTCCGCGTTCTTGGGGAGTATATCGATCAATGGCTTGTTCACTTGTATTCCACATCTGTCTAGTCCACAAATGTCAAAACAGATCTGACTTTGGCGGCTATTTGTAAAAATAAGAGCATCTTCCAATAGGGTGACTTCTTTTGGCCCACCTTGTACATGAAAAAAATGGTAAGAAAAAACTATTTTTTATCTGATTGACTTGAAACTGGGTTTGTGAGTTGTAAGGCCGATTAATATTTTGAATCAAAAATTGCTAGAAATTCGGTATGTGAGCTCTGTAGGCCAAAAAGTCTTTGGAATTCACCCATAAGATCAGAAATTGTGGTGCGGAGATGGGTTCAAAGGCAATCGGTTTTTTCGGACCGCTCCGCATGAAGTCTAGTTTGAATTCGGGCATTAACGGTAGCGGCCAAGACCGTTAAGTACTATCAAATTTTCCAGTTGCAAATAATTTTGAATATTTTGAACTCTGAATCTTTTAAATTCTGATTGACAGTGGTAATTTTTCAAGAAGCGAGAACTTTGGAGAGGCTAATTCTGCTCTTAATTAAATCCTGTAAAAATCCATTAAGAAACTTGTCTCTAATTTTGACTTAACCCCTGGGATACTGCCAAAAAAACAGCTACCGTAGGCAATTTTTGAGCAAGCGTTAGAAACATACCTCAACTTTGCTTCATATTTTCGTAAATGGTTCAACGCACTTACGGGTATGAACAACAAAATGTGCACATTACACTAAATGGGTTCATATATAGTACATCCCGCATCAAATGTATGTGAACAATGTATGACAACAACAACAGCAGCAAGCAGAGCCAGAGCCGGAGACGGGCCACAGGCAAACAAAACAAATTTCAATTTAGCTTAAAGATTTTGCACATAAAATTTGTAACACTCAATTAGTTTAAACGACAACGAAAAATGTTGCCAGACCAACAACAACAACACGCCAGTAACTACCCCCATCTGAGTCCCTGAATCCTGAGCTAAATCGCATAAATGCGGCGACGTATGAATTTCATTTAATATGATTAGTGTGGACCGGGTTCACCACTCACATGAGAGGTATCAACTGTTTGAGAGACAAGTGCAGGCGGCAGGGGATGGGGATGGGTTCGCTCTCATATTGGGTCATAAAAATATTTACGCTGCATACTTGCGGGCGCGCTGCAGCATAAATCAAGGCAAAAACACATCATTATGATGAGAGAAAAAAGGTGGTGAGTAATTCAAAACAGGGTTGGAACGAGAGGAATCTAATTTAATTTCGCTAATGTAGTGTAGCGCTCAGGCAGTTTACGGTTTGGTACTCGAAGTGAATTAGTGCCAAATGCTCTTGTATTCCGAAGCTGCTTAGGGTGCTGGCCCAGTGGCAGTTGAGACTGAAACAAAATCTTCATTAATTCTGATCGATGACCATAAATCCTTTTCAGTGTTTCACTTTTTTTCTGACGCTCAAATATTTTGCATTGTTGCAACAATCAAATGATTGAACACTTACAACAAAAGTCCACTGGCATGGCTAAGACAGGAGCTCATGCTCAAACAAATTCGACAGCTGAAAGCGTTTCCGCTTCCGTTTTCTTGTCTTTGTTTGCCCACATTTCCCTCTCTGTTGCGCTCTCTCTCTTTAGCTGTTCCACTCTCCGTATGCAGTGAAGCGCGTTTATTTGTTGCTCGTAATTTATTTACTGCCCCCCAAATCCTTACGGGTTCGGCAGCGAAAGATGGAAGCCGGCCATTCAGTTGGTTCTACTGTATGTCCACTTGCAACTTGTTTGTTAAATATTGCCAGCAGCCTGGCAACTCTTCTTGTGCTACCAGTGAGTGATAAATTAATCGCTACATCAGTTTTTAATTCCGTGTTGCTGACGATTTATCTTTGGGCCATGCGTTGGCGTGTGCCGAATCCCAGAAACCCCCTAGCCGCCTACTATTTGCCATCACGAAAAGTGGAACACTGGAGCCAGAGCATTTTGTTAGTGAAGTGCCACGAGGGATACAAACAATTAGTATCAGCACTTCTTACACCTTTTGTAGAAAATTTAATGAAATGCTATATCCAACTGGTGAAACATCTAGCGCCAACCTAAGGTAAGAGAGAAAAAAGTAAGAACAAAGAATGACAATTAAATGGCAAATTATCATTAAATATTATTTCAGCTTGACATTTGGTATTCGGGGCAGTATATGAAAAATGTTATAGGAAAGATTACGATTAAGATTTTTTCCTGTTTGATTTTTATACTCTGTACCAGAGGTACACAGAGTATTTTAAGTTTGTGCAAAAGTATGTAACAGCCAGAAGAAAGCATCTTCGATCCCATAAGGTATATATATTATTGATCAGCATCAACAGCAGAGTCGATATAGCCATATCCGTCTGTCCGTCCGTCTGCACTCAAAAATAAAATATGGTGGGTTGCTTACATTCTTAGTGTGTTGTTAGACGTTGCATAGTTTTCTGTTGGTTGGTGGTTGTTTTTGACTGAAATCTTCATGTTGAAAATCACATAATTACTTGAAAAAACTTTTATTTTTAAACTTACCACACATCTGGGATTCGAGCTTGAGACTTCGGAACTGAACACAGACGGCGTGGCCACTTAACTCGCATCACCATCAACGACTGGTGTCAGGGTGCGCCTAATCACAGTAAAGAATGAACTCATATGCTTAGCTCTCTACATGTAGAAAAGCTGGATGATAAGAACGGCGATATTGTGGGTTCGAGTTGTTTGTCGAGTCAAGTTTTTTTTTCTTTAATTTTGGCAGAATTTACCAAAATAAAGCTATAGATAAGTTATATCGAAGATTGTACAATGATTACATAGATGTATATGACATCTTATACCCGGCTTTGGGATAACTTCAGGGCCAACCCACGAGGCTCAGCGCTGCACCAAGCGAATTGTGGAGACTCCACACAAGTCCTGGCCACTGGAAACGCCACCTACAATCCATATAATAGGCTAGGTGCACCCACCTGCTTGGATTTCTTTATGTATAAGGGGCTGCCAGGACATCTCCTAACAGTGCACGAGGAGTATGACCTGTTGTCTGACCATCTCCCCATCCTGGCAACTGTGGGCCTGAATCCTCAAACAACCCCAAACAGACACAGAATTATTCTCCCAGGGTCTGACATACACAGGTTTAAGGACGAGATGAGTGACTCCCTCTACCTAAACATGGAGATCCTGTCAACTGAAGACTTCGATGACGCCATTGACTCATTCATGAGCAAAATCAGAACTGCTGCCACCAACGCTACTCCAGCAAACCCACTTCCCACACACACAACTCGTAGAAGTTCGTACTGACCCCGGCGGCAGAGGGACTAATAGCACTGGAAAAACGCCTGAGGAGGAAGTACACGAGAAATCATGACCCTGCGATCCACAGAATAGACAGGAGGATTGCGAATCGGGTAAGGAAAGTCCTGGCCACAATCAAGAAAGAGGCGAAAGACAAGCTCCTTGAGTATGCCATCCCTAATGAGGACTCCAAGTTCGCTCTCTGGAGGCTCAATAGGAGGTACAAGAGGCAGGTGCAGCCGAAATTTCCGGTCAGAAGTCCTGATGGAACATGGACTAAACACCCACAGGACCGAGCTGAAGCCTTTGCCTGCAACCTCGAGGAAAGGTTCCAGCATTTTTGCACTGCTTCGACCAATAGGCTGCAATTGGCTCAGGACACACTGGACGTCCCATTACAAATGGAGCGGCCAGTCAAACCTATTACGTTTGAGAAGATCAAACTTAAAATAGGCTCGCTAAAAAGCAACAAGGCTTCCGGAGAAGACGAAGTGGACAATAAAACAATAAAGCTACTCCCTCGCAAGGCGGTATTGTTTTTATTGCTCATCTTCAATGCAGCTCTACACCTTAGCTGCCAATATTGTAATGCTTCACAATCCCGGGAAGCCTCCAGATGAACTGGAGTCATACAGACCCATAAGCCTCCTTCCGGCATTTGGCAAACTGCTGGAGAGATGTCTACTGCGAAGAATCCTGGAAACTCCAGCAATCAAACGAAAGATCCCAAAATTCCAGTTTTGCTTTCGGATGGGACATGGCACACCAGAACAGCTACACAGAGTTGTCAACTTTGTCCTGTAAGGATTCCACGCCAAAGAGTACGTTGTGTCAGCGTACTTAGATATCCAACAGGCGTTTGACCGCGTCTGGCATGATGGCTTACCAGCCAAGCTGAAGGGAACGCTCAATCCTCAGCTCTTCTTGATGGTCAAATCTTTCCTATCTGACAGGACATTTAAAGTTGTCCAGGATGGCCTTGCATCCCAGAAGAAGAGGATTTGAGCAGGAGTACCTCAAGGTAGCGTTCTGGGACCAGCACTCCACAGCCTGTTCACATCAGACATGCCTACTGCTTTGGACATTCCAACTGAGAAGCCGCAGGACCTTCTAATCGCCACCTTCGCCGACGACACGGCGATCATGACGCGTGACAGATGCGTATACTCGGCAACAGACGAGTTGCAAGAGTAAGTCAAAAGGTTTGAGAACTGGGCCTGTCGTTGTAACATCTCCATCAACCATTTTGTTGCTGGTTCATTACAAATGACCAGCCTACTTTACTGTTTTTAGGAAACGAAAACATATTAGAGTCTCTACCACCCATTGCACACTTTGGGGCACCAGCAATAAATACGATATTTTTGGGTTCTTACACAAGTGGTAAAAGAGGTATATCTCCAATAAAATCCAGAATTGCTTGGGATAGTTCATTTCTAATTATTTATAAAAAAACCCAAAAGGGTCAAAATAGGCACTTTTAGCAATTTTAAGCTCAAATTACCAAAAATCTCGACGTGATGGGCAATTTCTTAAAGCGCAGTCTTGCTTAGCACACGAAAATCATCTAGAATCACTACCAACCCTTCAATATAATGAAAAATGTTGAATTTTGTTGTATTGTGTAATACTTCGAATTTAATGATTTTTATATTTACTTAAGTATTAGTTTAAATAAAGTCATTTATACTAAAATCTAGCATGAAAACTTGCATTTCAAAATGCTGAACCAAACCGAAAACCCCAAATCAGAACGAAATGATTCGGTTCACTGCGCTAGCAAGTTTTAAGACGATCAAATTTTAGGTATTTGAAACACCCTAACATTGAAATTTCGAAATTGTTAAAAAGTCTCATTTTCATATCTCTCATACCACTAATTCAATGCAAAGACACTTTAGGTGAGCTTTGACATTTGTTATGAAAAAGCATTCTATGACAAAATGTTAAATATTCGAATTAGCTGGACCAATTAAAGTTGGTTCAAACAAAAACACACCTAAAAAACAGAACTAATCATTATGTTACATCAAATTGATTCGGATTACTCGTATGAATGAAGAAGCTCCAGCAAAAAAAGGGAACAATCGGAGGGCGAACGAATTAGGGACAGTAAGAAGGTGGGGACGCCCGAATCTAAGATGGAAAGATCAGGTGCTGAAAGGCATTGAGGCGATTAAACTAAGCAACTGGTGCCAGCTCGCACAACACAGAGGCGAGTGGCGGGCAATAATTGCAGCGGCCGAGACCGTCAAACGGTTGTGATTTGAAATATTGGGCCAAAAAGGAAGAAGAAGAAATTGTTTCGGATACCAGGAATGGTAGTTTTTCCAACTTCCGCACCTTCGAAAGTCCAAAAAATAACTTTCCGAACTGATTTAAAGACATTTCTGAATGTTATCCTTTAACAGAAAGAAGTTTTTGACATCATTTCGTATTTGGCGCAGCTTCGAAAGTCCGGATATATGATTTTCCGATCAGATTTAAAGGTAAGGCACAACGAAATACTCCAGGTAGGGCTTTAAGAGTTGTGATTCGGTAAGATTATGGGCGATCCAAGGGCCTTACCTTCGAAAGTTTGGAAAAACTACCATTTCCGCAAATGCAAATACGGAAGCAGGCAATCAATAAATAAATAAGTTCACACTTTTTTGAGCCCTCACACCACAGTGCTTCCTTTACGGCATTTGCCATTCTTAGTACTTAATTCTGTACAGTGCATGTGCCCAACCTTTTGACCCCTTCCACCCCTCCTCCCCATCCCACAACCCCCAATCCGCAATACCAAAGCTTCAGTCGCGCGCTCACTGTTTAAAATGATGTATGGCGAAAATTTTGACAAATGTACAAAAATGAGTCATGAGTTCGTCGTGCAAACAAAACGCGGTAGTTGTTCTTGTTGTTGCTGATGCTATTTGGTCGCTCTATTTGCTGTTGACTTTTTCATGTACTCACTATTGTCGTCGCTGTTGTTGCTTTTACCATCCGTAATACAAACAAGCAACAGAACTGAAGATGGAGCTGCTTGCACATGTTATGGCAAGTGAAGGAGAAGGATGGTGTGTAGTCAGTCATTCATCATGTTATGGTTTACCTTAGCTTTGGCCAGGGTATTAAAATATTATTAAATCAGAACACTTGGATCTACTGTCAAGAAAGTTTCAGTTTAGTCACTTCACGTCTCTCGTAGACCTCTCAACAGCGTCTGGAATAACGAGCTCCGGACTTTTGGAAAAAGGAAAAACCGCGTCTGGGTAGGGCTCGTTAAAATAATGGCAAGTCGCTCGCTCTACGACAACGGCAAAAAGCAACGTGATCGTGAGTTTAACCGTGAAAATCGTGACCGACCCGAAAGACGTGACAGCCGCGGCAATCTTCACGACAATGTCGAGTCTCGTGACAGTCGCGAGACCCGGAGCCGAGATTGGGACAACAGTCGTGACAATCGTGATCGTGGTAGTCGTGATCGGCGTGATTTCCGTAATGAGTTTCGCAATCGAGACCGCCAGCGGCAGGTGCCCAACGAGCCGCCCTTTATTGCCTATGTGGGTAATCTACCCAAGGGTCTGGTCCAGGGTGATGTAATGAAGATATTTTCGGACTTTGAGGTGAAGCATGTGCGCCTGATCAAGGATCGAGAGACGGACGAGTTCAAGGGTTATGGCTATGTGGAGTTCGAGACGCTGGCAGAACTGAAGCGTGCTTTGTCGTGCAATGGACGCATTAAGCTGGACAATCTATCGGCTCCCCTCCGCATCGATATAGCGGATAATCGACGGCAGCCTGGTGCCGGCGGTGCCGGAGGTGCAGGAGCTGGCATCAGTAATGGAGCAGCAGCAGCGCCCACTGGTGGCGGCGGTGGAGGCGGTGGCTATTACCAGAGGCGAAACTATCGGCGGGACGATAGCGTAGGCTCTCATCAATACCGACGTAGAGAAAACGAGGTGGTGCGCAATGGTCATCCGTTGTCCAACAGCAGCCCCACCCAAAGTGCCATATCCGTGGGGTTTGGCCGTATGAGAGGAACCTACAATCATCGCGGTGGTAATGGGGGCTTTCGTCCGAATAACATTGGGTATCAGGGCAATGGAGGACCGCCCATGCGCAACAACAGCCGCGGTTTTGATCCCGTTGGTGGCGGCGCGGAGGGTTTCCAACGTAATCGCAACTTTAACAACTTTAATCGGTAAGAACTTACGAAGAGTTAAGAAATTTCAATTATATATTTCAGGCGCAAATTTACAGATTCAACAACTCGGGAGGTGCTCCACGTCAGCCTGGCTATAACAACAATCGGAATGGCAACGACAATGGTAACGGCAATGGCAACTACTCAAACTTTGTTCAGAATCGCAACCGCGATCGCCGCACTCACTACAATCCCAACAACAAAACTAACAACAATGGCAGCACGACCACTACCTCGCATAGCCCCAGCAAGAGTCCCATTCCCACAACCAGTAACCAACTCGGCGCGCTCGATGATGATGACCGTCCGAAGTTGGTTCTGAAGCCACGCACTGTGACCGCTCCCATCAATGCGCTGGCAGAGACCAAACAAGCGGCCAGCATATTTGGCAAGGCTAAACCGCGTGAGGAGCAGGTGACACCAGTGTCTTCGCCACCCGTCGAGAAAGAGCTCGAGAACCGGGAGCACCATGAGAGCAGCGATTGATTTATTTATATTTACTACAATAGCTTAATCACAATTCTGGAGTGGATAAAAACCAACTATTTCCATACAAACATCAAAGGGGAGAAGCAACCAAAAACACTCAACGCGCCATTCTGAAGCATATTAAAATGGTGGGTTCTTTTAATAAACTGACCCTTCAAATGAAATTTCGTTATTATAAAACTGCAAATGTCATCCGAAAAAACACTCACATTTACCCTGAAGAAATAAATTGTATATTGATTCGATCTCATGTACCTAAATAGTGAACCTTTTAGATCCTTTGATAATAGATTGAGTTTTATGTGAGTTTATCAGTGCGACGTCCTGGAATCATTTGCACATAAAATCAATTGCTACTTGTTTTGATGATATTCGGGACGGTTTCGAATTCCGAAAACGAGTGGAAATGCCGCAAATCGATTTGATTGTTGTTCCGAATTCCACAAATCGACAAGAATTGTCGTTTTAAAAACGTGCGCTGCAGAGTTAGCGGAGTTAAAAGTAATTGCAATTTAAAACATTTAAAAACTTCCCCAATATGATTAACTAAAAATTCGTTCGATTTCATTTCGTTCTTACTTTTTGAAAACGCTCGGAATTCTGAACAGGCCTGATAATCTGTATGAAAACTGATGCACGTTCCTTTTGGCAGTAGGTTAGAAGCGAAGAAGTCTGCACAACATGAAAACGTCCCTTTTAATAGCACGCATGCTGCACCCGTGCTATTGGGAACCAAAATGCAATAACTCGAACTCAATTTGATTACAAATCAGGATCATGCGATTAACATGAGCTACACGTCCTTTTCTTTCTTCCTCCTTCTTCCTTTCTTCCTCTCCTCAAGTTTAGGTCTGTTTAAAAACTAAAAAAGAAGAAGAAATTATTCGCCTCCTTTGTAAATACTCGAACATTTGATCTCGAATGTGATTGAAGTTGGAAAAGCTTGGGCCAAGCCTAAAAAGCTTGAATTGATTAGAAAATCCTGTAAGTCGATGGTTGATTTTTTAAGCTCATGCTGGGCTTAATCAAAGAATAAAAATAATGGGAAGTTTTATACCCTTGCAGCACGTATAAAATGATTTCATTCAATAATTCCATTTTAGCTTCGAACAATACTAGCTGAGTGATTTCCAAAGCTGACCAATAGATGACGCCTCTTCTGTGACTAGTTTTCTATATGACAGCTATTCGATATATTCATTCGATTTTCATCAACGGCAAATAAAATTTCTATCTGACCAGTTTTAAGACGCTTCCATTGAAAACAAAAACGTTTTTCTTACTAGAACTTGTTTTTCGACCTATCGGCAGCTACACAATATTCCCAATTTCATTGGAAGACTAGAACGGGTCGCGTTTAACCAACTGAACCATGCGATTGTCGGTCTTAGATGATGATTTTCTAGGTGATCCCCGAGTTTCACCTATGTTTTCCGGTTTTAAGGCATTGGTTTTGAGAACGTTTCTTTAACGTAGCAATTGATTTATACGATTTTCCTTCATTTCGGAGTCGTCGAATGAGCCCTCCCTCCTCCGCACTGCAGTGACGCTCACGGCCCATCTAATACAATTTTAATGGCTGTTAAGTCCCCATTTAGTTATATTTTCCTAATACCTTACCTTCTGCTACCAAATAATTGTATTTATAAACTGCAGGTTAATGTTTTGCTTCATACACCTATTTCATTGACCAGCCGAGTTTGCAGTTAAACCAATAAAACAATCCACATTTTTTCTCAGAAAGCAAATTAATTCCGGGAATTCACCCAATTCGTACCGAAACAGTGTGACCATATTAAAAAAGTATAGCTTCCTTATTAAATGTTATGTTTATATCGATTTAAATCGATATTTATAAAAAAAAACTTCACACCTATTATATTGTCCATGAGTGTATATGCTATGGGCATCCGACTTTGACAAAAGTTTGGAGAATTGTGAGAAAGCATATAAAAAAAGAAAGTCGGTCAAGCCCGACTATAACATACTCTGTACTTGTATAGTGCTGCCCATCTCCGTTGCGACCGGTGCTGCCCATAATGGTTTGTTTTCCTTATAACTCGACAACCGTTCATCCGATCTTTACCATTCCTTTGTCGGATCGATATATTATCTTGATTTTAAAAAATGTCAAGAAAGTGCGGAACTTCTATCAAAATGTCGGAGATATGACGTTTTAATTAAATTGCGGGGGCGGGAGGGGGCGTGGCAAAAATTTGAAAATAAACTTGATCTGCCTGCAAGTTTAAAAAGTTTTTGTCCCATACACGTCGAACCTCTATCTCTTACCATTTCTGAGATGTGTGCGTTTATACGGACAGACAGACAGACGGACGAACAAACGGACATGGCTATATCGACTCGGCTGTTGAGCCTGATCAAGAATATATATACTTTTTAGGGTAGGAGATGCTTTCTTCTGCCTGTTACATACTTTTAATATACTCAGTGTACCTCTGGTACAGAGTATAATAATTACATGTCAATTTTAAGGACATTTCCATTGAAATCAAAGGAAAATGTTTACTATCCATCCAAATACTCCAAAAATTTTGAAAAAAATATTGCGCAATTTTTTTTTTGTTTAGTTTTTAATATTTGGCCTGCATCGCAGGATTCAGAGGTTTCTTTTTGTCTTCATCTGTGGTGCATCTATTATATTCCCACTGCGCCTGCGACGCTCTTTTTGGGGTAATTCTCCATTTCTTTTCTTCTTACATTCTTCCCTCCCATAAATGAATGTCTTTATTAAGGTTATACATCCTCCCAAAGGACTAGAATATATCGTGGATTCCACAAAAACGTCTTATGAAAAATATTTATTTATTTTATTTATTTATTTTAAAATTAACTACAATACATTAACTAATAATAATATTATAATTATTTATAAAGGGAAAGAGCACAGCGTCGAGGCCTCTCTTTATGAAAAATAAATTTCACCAGGTAACCAAGATATGGGTCTTTCCTTATATTTAAGGTAAAAGTGCGTGGAAATTTTTTTTATTTTCATAAAATACAATATAAATTTATAACTGCAGGATGTCCATGAGGAAGACGAATGTGGACTAGTCCCGTCTTTTGGGGCACCACTTGGAAAAAAAGTCCTTCTGGGGCTTTCATTCAGTAGGCCTCCTGGGGAAACCACGTTAAAATGCGTGCCTTGAACTTTACCATAAAAAGGGGGCCTAGAAAAGAGTTCATAACAGATCCAAAAGGTGTAAAGTTTTCCTCAATTTCGCCCTGAAATGTACTTTGATGTACTTGTCCTGTTTCTGTCTTTCTCTAACAAGAGGGGTGTCAAAACTAGTTCATCCAAGTTCATTTGTTGCTTACCGCACACTATTTAATAGCTGTCCACCATCCATTTTCTTGCTCAGAGATCAGAGCTTATACAACAGCAAAAAATTGGATAAAGATTATAAAATACATCATCTAATCAATCTGCTAATTAAAGCTAATTAGAATGTTTGCCAGGACAGCCTAAGTACTTGTATCAATTACAAATTCCTTGGGAATCTCAAAGATTGCTGCTCCTGCAATGACCCATAAATTTCAAAAGTTAATGCTCAGTGACAAACAAAGAAAGAACAAAAAAAAAACGATAACCGAACGCCACAAGGACCTGGGCACACACCTCCGAGTGGGTAAAAAGAACATTCGCGGCATTAGCTAGTCAACTCGAACTAATTGAATTGAATGTGATTAAGGAATTTTACGCCGAAATGAAGATGTTGGCAGCCAAGCGGGACGTGGTCAGGACACTTGTCCCTGGTATTTATGGGTCGAAGATTTACGAGCCACAACAAGGAAGCTTCGCGAAGCGCACACTCAAATTGGCTTAATTTCTTTTTAATTTGCTTCCGCTGTTTTGGGTGAAGAAAAATTCAATTTGAAAAAGTGGCCGACCCCTGGACATGAGGTGAAATTTCTATGCCTATGCCGTTAGGAAGTTGGGGGTTTGGGGTTTTGGAGTGGGGGTCTCCATCAGCCAAAGCCAATTTACGCACGAACATTTTTTCAATTTCGCGTCGCACAAACCGCAGTTGATTCACCCTCCCCACCCACCTCTGGCCAGGCAGTGCACTTTATAGAAATCCCGCGTAAGATTCACGGTATTAAAGGACTTTTCTTTGCCCATTTTTATTTCTTTTGAAGTTCGCCCACTGGCCATGAGTTTTATTTGCCTTTTTCTTTTCGCCGGAGTTTTCCGTGTGTTTTTTTTCTACTTTTTCCACTTTTTTGTTAATGTGTCACACGCACTTTATAAGCAATTGTTGTTGGCGGATGGCGTCTGGAAAAGTTGACGACGATGTCGACGCCCATGGCGCAATTATTATGATTATTAGGTACAGCTGCACTTTGGCCAGGAGGTGGACCCTCCCGGAGGGCGAAAATTGTAATTTACCTCGAGACTTGGTCCCGGCATCCTGCGGACAAACTTCAAGTGTTTGTTGGCTGCTGTTGTTGTTGCTGTTCATTAGGGTGGCTGGGCTGGACCTTTAGCCGTTACACTCTGGACGCTGTGCAGCGCCTTGGGGGTCACGCGTTAATAATCGCGCTGAATGACTTCATAATGAAAATATTAAAGGTGTTTTTTGTTGTGCTTTGCTCTTAGCCAGCGGCCAGGATACATTACGCCGTTTCTGGCACAAAAGGCGCAAAGTTTATGTTTATGTCATGTGCCTGAATGGGAAGACTGTGACGGTGGTGGGGGCTGACCAGGGCGGGGAAATATAATTTAATAATAATGCTCCTTTTTTTCATTAAATGTAAGTGCAGGCAACGCCAGTGGCAGGTTGAAATGAGCTGAGTGAAGTGTGATGAAAAGAACTTGGATGGTTGGAGGTGGGAAAATAAATACTTCAGATTCGGTAGGAGACTGGGCGAAAGTGAGCTTTTGAATTGGTTTCAAAGTGTTTCTATTCTTACTGATAGCTGATACGATATATTGATGATTGCTGAGGAATTAAGTATTGACCAATTGCAGCTCTCACCTTAGAAGGTGCATATTCTTGACCGGAAATTGATCTGCCATTTGAAGATGAATTTTTTATTTATCTACTATTGATTTACATCAAGCACAGATTTCATAGAATTCTCGTTAATAGACGATAGTTTTTCTTTCATTTCATTTGCTTTTCGGTTTTCATTTGAAGACTTTCGAAGCTTTAAAAGTGGAAAAGATAGGAAAAAGACAGGAAAAAGAAAAGAAAGTGATTTTCATAGCACAACAGTTCTTAGCGGAATTTAATCAGCTGGGGGCTGGGATATCCTACCCCAAGAATCGAAAGCCTTACTTTATATTTCAAGCCTTTTCTACTTTCAGTTTACGCAGCTCCGATTGGGCACATTCATTAAATAGTTAGACCAAAGCCAATATAATCTCTAAGATAAATAACGCCATACGTTTTTTGCACACGATTTTTTCGTGCTGGCTCTAGAGCTGGCTCCAGGCTCTCTTGAAATTTTGTTCAAAAGCCAGAGAGAGAGAGCGCTCTAGATCAGAGACAGGCACATTACTATCTCGTGTGCACACGAAAAATATCAAAGCTGCGCTGCTCCGACACACATATTATAAGCTGTACAAGCGCCGCTGCGTTGCTTGCTTTCTTACGCCGCGACGCAGTCGTTGCTACTGAAATTGAGAGCAACTTATGTGCTGCTCTCACACACACCAATGCAAGAATGTAAATGTATTTTTTTCCTGCCTCTGCTCTAGAGCCGCCGCCTCTACGTACCGACGACGACGACTGGCAGCACGTATTCCAGCTTGTAATCTGCCGTTTATTCGTTTTCTACGACAAACAAATAGCACTTCCTTTTCTTGGTTACTCACACAAGCAAGCGCATTCTATTTTTAGCTTTTGTACACAAGGCGATTTTCGTTGCCACCAAAAAAGTAGCTGCATATTGCAAAACCATTGAATGGCCGTTCGGCATCTTAGAGAATTATATTGGTCTTTGGTTAGACCCTATTAAGCTCGATCAATTTCAGAACTTTTTGCTTAAGCTCTGAATATTTATTCCACTTAGAAAGAGGTACCTCCAAAACGGGGGTTATATGCTTTTCATCCCCAATCTAATGGCGTCCATATTGAAAGGCCCCCAAATGTGAAGTTATTTTTGTTTTGTTAGTGTAAATCGAATAGCTACCAAGTCGATGTTTAAAAATCTTAAAATTCGAGTAGCTAGCGTAGTCACTGCAAAACATGATCCGTCTTAGGCGTTTGGCTTGTCTCAATTTTCCAAATGCTTCTGGCAAATAAATGGTTTTGTGCCTACCAGACTTTAAGCCAACATCCAATTTAAAAATTTCAGTTGATTAATTTTGATTTTCTATTTTAAGTTACAAGCTTTCGCCACTACTTTCATTAACATTTTAGGAGCAAAGCATTAAGCTTTGATAGATAAGTCCTAACTTCAAAAATTTTACTATAATGATCCTCCCTTAATTTGCCTTGCATGTAATTTTCCCTTCCAATCACCAGAAAAGACTCAGTGGATTGATATGATAAGCTTTGCGAGCTAAGAGATGTGTTTGTTTGAATCACGGGCTGAGCACTTCAGGAATTTCTTTGAATAATTGAAAAAATTACTGCTTAGTTTGCAGTAAATTTGAAGGTAATTGCGAAATAAGCTCCGTTGGGCTAACGCTTAGCAAGGCCAAACATCTATAGAGCTAAATAAAAGCATAACCGCTCCATTTTGCTCGGAAATATATGACTTGGAAGAGAAAAACCACATTACCTTGATTGGAACTAAAGATTTCAACTACCATTTCCATGTTAAGAGAAAAAGAAAAAATATTAAGCCCCTTACCATTCCCCACTATATATATTAAATGCTACATGTTTCAGAGAGCCTCTCCAATTTTGACCAGAAGTTTGCAACGCATAGAACTACAACGATTTCCCTACAACGATTGATTAGAGTGAGAATGAACGCGTATGAGTTTTTGGCATATGCTGAAACAGCGCTGCGGACACAAATGGGGGAGAGAGACGGAGTTTGTTCTGGTGTTTTTAACTGCGCCAGCGAAAAGGTGAGAACAAAAAAATGTGCTTGTATTGGTGATGAAGAAATCTGATTTAAGTGCGAGCATATTTAGTCAGCTGACTCTCGCGCAACTGCATGTCGCTTTGTGATTCGCTTTGTGTGATTTTGAGTGTTTTGAATGGAGAGTTTTGTTGAATGATTGAATGTGAACAATACATGATGCAACATCGGCTCGTAATCAACCGATTGAAGCGTTCGCTGGTTTGACGTGAATTTAATTCAACGAAATGCTTTGTTGAGTGTTTAAATGTGAGTGGGAATTTTTGTGTATGATGAAATCAAGAAAGTTCTCTGACAGCTCTCTGGTGCACATAGGAGTTGGGCAGAAGTGTAAGCATTCACAATAACAATTTGTTCTGAACAAAGCTTGTGCACAGCTTGCTCGACCCAAGAAACCTGTTTAGGAAAATTATGGCACTTGTGTCTAGACAGTGAGCCAAAGTTATATTAAGATTATTTGGTATAATTGTGTGCTAAAGGTGTTATACAAAGTCAAATTTTGAAAAGAATGTGTGATTAAAGAAAAATGTTGTTTCATACAACAAACTTTAAGGAACCATTGAAGACCGCCATATAATATCTGCAGGAACAGTTATTATTCATTGCGGTCCATCAAAAAACAATATTTTTCTCGTATTTTTGGGATATTTAAAAATATTTTAACAAAAGAATAATATAGTCTTTCAATTTTTCATGTTGCTTCTTAGACAAATGAATAGAGCATTTTATTCCGCCAACTAATGGTTTCGGGCATGTTACAGTTATCTAACTCACTGCAAGAATATACAAACGACATCTTCAATAAAATCATTGAACAAATCGTTCATGGCAGAATCAACTTGGTCTGGCGTACAAATTTCCATTTTTGGTCGCTTGGCCTTGGCTTGACTAGCTTCTTTTCCTGCTGCAACGAGTGTGTTAAAAAATACCTCAAGAGTTGTATAAAACTGCTCAAGGATCAAGCAGTTCTGCCCCTCGCTTTGGAAATATAAGCTCCAATGAACACCACAACAACCAATAAGCCCTGTTTTGGAATTTATCACTAACAAGTTGAACACGGTATAAACCAATGTTAAGATTAAGATTATAAACTTAGCCCAAAGTTCACCATGTGCCAGTTTCTTTCTTAGTTGATTAAAGAATCGTAATCACAGGCACCTCTCAATCTGTCCCATAAATCAATGTAAATGTGTTCTTAAGCATCTGGTTACCTACTTTTACTTATTAATATGGAATGTCTACTTATTATTCCCCTTTCCAACCCCCTCCCTGCTCCATCCATCCGTTATCTGTTCTTCATGCTCTGTTTATATATCAATAAGAATATCTTTACTTGCTGCTCTCATCTCCTCGATTGTTTTTAATAAGTTTTCTCCGTTCTTATGCTCGACATATGCGGCAACAATTTTATGTTGAGCTCATAAATAAAATCGTTTGCTCTTCGTGTATATTTGTTAGTCAAAATGTTCCGCTGCGGTGACATTATTAAGAGTCGGACTCGGCGGGGTTTATGGGCACATACACTCAGGCACTCGAGTTATTGACAAGTTTATGTGCTTAATCCTTCCATAAAGCGAACCATTAAAATGCCAACAAAAGGTACTTTATATGAAAATTTTCTCCGCTCAGTGCCACTTTTATCGCCAAACTCGTCGTTCATATTTCAATGAACGCACCGAAATTTGAATGCCTTCGAGTGAGCTTGTGTGTGTGTGTGTGTGTGTGCGTTTAAGACAATCGACAATTGTGGGCGGGTCGAATGGCACACACGCTACTCAAGGCAGCTGCCTGTCTAGGAAATCATCAAAAACAATTTCCCGTATTTTGGTATGCTCGGGCATTTTTATGACCCTTACCCCTCGTGTGCCATTTCGTGCATAATTTTTGAAAAACTAGTCTATTCTCCAGCCTTCAGTACTTATACAAATCATAAACGTAAACGAGTCGAGCTGTTATTTACAGCAAAACTCACGATTTTGTAATAAAAATGTTTTGCACTGCGAAACGTGTGGCAAGTGAAGGATGAGATCTGGGGGAGAAGGCCTTGCAGTTGAGAGACAGGCATTCATTTTGAATGTTTCTAAATACCTTGCAGTTCGGAATCATCATCATCAACTGATTCATAGCTATGCGATTGCTTTGGAATTCCCAAGTCCAGTTTAAGAGAGCTTTGTTATTTGGTTTCTAACTCACGGTGCACATTGTGACAGGCCATTTAAAGTTTTCAGCGAAAACAGCCAAGTTCAGTATGTATATAGTTGTGACACGATTACTTTAAGTTTATAGGCTTCCGGATTATATGCCATATGTGTGTGCGGCGTCTCAAGTCTGTCCATATGTTTTCTTTTTCGGCTCCCACAAAAGCTCAGTTCAGCAAAAGGGCTGCCAAGAAGACACCAAGACTCCAAGACTTGCGGCCATATTTAAACGATTTCACATTTCTTAATGATTTTGACAGCTGAAAGATCTTTCATTTGCGTTGGTGAGTATTTTTGGGGCTCTTGTTGCTCCGCTTTTTGGGGAATAATTTTACACAATTTGCGTCAAGTGGCGGTCTTTAGTTAATGTCAGTCAAACCAACAGATGTGGCCCCATGAGTAAAGGGGATTAATTACATACACACACACACTCACGCACTTACATACTGGCTGCAACTCTAACAAAGACTTCATTAAGGGGCAACCTGATCTCGTCAAATGCTTTTAATTTTAATTCTAATACATCATAATGCGTCAGTCAAAGTCAACACGCGGGGAAGGTGATGCGGTCGTGCGTGTGTGTGATAAGTCCTGGAAAGCACAAAAATACACGTACAAATTTTCACAACAGTTGGCCCCAGCCACCCTCAAAACAAAAAATAGTGCGAAAAGCAAATCGGTGGTGGGCAATGTCAAGGTGAAAGCCGCTTAAGGTACAGCCAAGTCCAAGTCCAACTGCAACCCTCCTTCCGTGCCCAGTTCATTGTTAGAGCTCAACATGTGCACGCGATTGGATTAAGTGGCGTACGTCGACAATTCGAGGACAATCAATGGCACAGCAGGCAGAAGGCAGGATGGTTTTGGGCAGCGTACGTCACCTTCTGTCCAATTTGAAGTTAGACCGCGTAACAGAAATCCATTAAGGTGACCGTTTTATTTGCTACATTAGCAACAATGAGGGTTAAAATGCATGTGTTTAGACATCTGCCGCGATTTTGGTTGTTTCATAGTTTAGAACGATGAATTTTTATGGCTTACTTAAGTTGAAGTGTTAATTGAGGATTTTTTTTTTTTGAAAATTAGTTGGCCAGAGATCAGTCGAGCGTGAACTTCAAAAGGATATTTATACACTTAGGAAAAATGATTGTCATAGCTTTAGACTTTTGTGCATTAAATTGTAAGTAGGAACTTAAATTGAGTATGAAACATTCTTAAAACTGAAAAAAAACGATTGTGAAGCAAACCGGAAAGGAGCCGCGGATTCCACCCGAAAAAACCAACCCCCGCCCCCCCCCCGAAACCGAAAACAAAAAAAAAAAAAAAAAAAAAAAAAAGGGGGGGGGGGGGTTGGGTGGGGCGCCCCCACCAAAAAAAATTTGAAAACGGTTCGGTTTTGTTCAATTCATAAAATTTTTGGTAATCGACTTGCTACGATATACTTCTTTATCATTGCCGGACGTATGAAACATGTGATCCCGTTTACATCTTTGGGAGTTACTAGTCGATTTGTGTGCGAATCTAATTTACTTTACGCGACGATATTCTCTTCACTTTAAGCTAAGTTACGACAGGAGTAGAGATTTTAAAGTGATTTCATTTTGGTCAAAGCAAGCACATTCGACTATTCAAATGTTCTCTAGGGATTCAATTTCGAAAAGTCACATAGTGACTTTATTGCCTATTTCCACTGAGCAACATCTAACATCTTGAAGCAAGATCGAGGAACAGACCCTTGATAACCACAGTAAGTAGTTTATTTACAAGTAAAATAATTGAATTAAGATACAAATTTTACTTTCCTTGCGCAGATCCTAAGATTTTCATCGAGGAGGATTCCATTGAAATCGATCCGGAAACTCAAAGCGACTGCGGCCACTTTGATGACAGTGGTTGTTCATATGCTCCCCCAGCCAAACGTTCAGGGATCGACAATCAAGCTGAGCTGGTAACTTTAGCGAGGGAGCGATTGAAAGTACAAAGGGTGCATCAAAAAGCGCAGAGGAGAGCAGCTGCATTTCAGACACAATTGCTCGATTTTCTTCGTGAATCCTCTTAAGAACCCCCCCAATAATTGTGACCCAAAAATGAACTAAATTAAAACTCTTCTTCTTCTTTGGCCATCACAACCGTTTTACGGTCTCGGCCGCTGCCACTAATGCCCGCCACTCGCCTCTGTCCCGAGCGACATTCCACCAGGAGGACACTTCCAGATTCGCAATATCTCCCTGCACCTGGTCGCGCCATCTCCGCTTCGGTCGACCCTGGGGGGGATTGCCTCCCAACTCGTTCGCATGCCGACTGTACCTGTAAATTAAAACTCAGAACTATTAAAATGTGTTTTGGTTTTTTGTCAATAAAATGAAGTTGTATATTTTATTCTATATTTGTATTGAGGAATCGGATATGTTCCGCAGTTCCATGCTCGTTATAATCAGCAGATATCATCTGGCTGCAGCCGAAGCTCATCTGGAGCAATCTTCCAATTTTCGTTGATAGTGCTGTTGTTATTATTCAGTATGTTGTGAAGTATGCAACAGCACATTGTAATAATAGCATTGTTTTTTGGATGGCTATCAAGACCTTTACCTAAGCGTCGAAATCTTGCTTTTAGATGTACGAATGCTTTTTCTACGACTCTTCTGGCTTTAGACAATTTATAATTAAATGTCCATTGCTCTTCAGATGCAGTTGTCGAAAATGGATACGGTTCATGAGCTTCCTTCAAAAGCGAAAGGCTGAGTCTTCAATTATTAGGACAGGCCCTTTAATACCGCATATATCCTTTTCTTTTTCATCGAGCAATGGCGTTATATAACTTAATCGTTACATCGACCTGGAGCTCCAATGTTTGCATAGATGAATCTATACCTAAAATTGAGGGCAGTGTTACAAGTAATCAGTAATCAGCAGTTAATATAATCATGAGATTACAATACCGATAATCAACTAGGACAAGTAGTACCATTAAGTACCAGCCTTTGTAGTTATAACGTTCGGAAGCCTCAGTTGCTCGTGGCTTAACCTCTATGTGACATCCATCTAAATCAACATATTTAAAATGTTTTATCATTGTTTTTAACTTTAAATGATTCATGGGTTGCTTACCCATTGCACCTAGACACTGCGAGAAACCCATGGAGAATCCATATACTGCTGGTTTTTACAATGTGATGGCTTTACGGCAATTAGTATTCTTTTTTCTAAGTACGTCTAGCCTCTCTACTAAAAAGAAAATGTTGTTTTTTCCATCCGGAAGCTGTCTATAAAAAAAAACTGCTCATTATTTTCAGAAATGTCCTTCCCCCAGATCATCACAAACCGTTGCTGAAATATATTCATTACTTTAGGGGATAAATGCTATTAGACAATACTTACTAACATCCATTTACTTCGTTTTACAGTCATATTGATGCTAATGATGTTGTTCCACAACAGCTAAGACCACTGCCAATTTCGTTTTAGATTGTATTTTCTTATAATTTTTGATCACAATACTTTGACGTATAGACATGTTAGATGCTAGATGTTTGATGTTGGATGTTAACAATGTAAATAACAATTTCACATCAACATTCAATTCCATGCGTTCCCCAAAATGTACTCAGTGTGCAGAGACTATTAGCAACTGTGATTGCACATCTCAAACGATCTAACAAAATTAATCGACTTTTGGTCATCGACTTATGCTGGTGAATAAAATCATTTTGTATAAGTTTTTTGTTAGAATCAGAGCTTACAAAATATTGGGAACCAATTGTTTTTGCGCTGTCTGCTCACCAAAATGACAGTTTCATTTTAAGCAGTCTCGCTTACTCTATGAACCAGAGGTTGCAACAAACGGTCCTCTGCAGTTCTCACAAAGAAACCAGTTTCGTGCGGCACCTTGACAAAGAGGGATGGAAGCAACCTTAAACAGCGCTCTCTGTTTTTTTCAGTCGTGAAAGGAGAGAAGCAAAATTGCTTTTGCTTTTTTCGCTCTTGGTCTTTTGCCGAACGTTTGGGATAGCCCGCTTGCCGAAAATGTCTATTTTGTGTGTATGCAATTATTGTGCGCTTCTTAGGCTACCGATATCAACGCATGTTTGTATGTATGCGAGAAACTATGTGGGCTCTCTCATTCTCTCTCGCACTGTTACACTCTGCTCCACTTGACTATGTTCACGGCAACCTTTTTGGAATAACATTTTGGTCTTTCGGTCTTCAAATAACTCACACTTCAGGACCGCTTGACTGAAATGGGACTGTTATGGGGCTGATGTCAGACCGACCAGTCTGTACAACAACAGCCGCTTAACAGCGAGCGCAAAAGCAGCACACCAATCGGTTGAGGGAAGACCGAGCCCTTCTTTTTTTATTTTTTCGGTTGCAGTCGTGAGCAGAGCAGACCGAAAATATGGGTTGAGAGTTATTTACGTGCTATGCTATGAACAGAACAGTTATGTTTGCTTCTGTCATGTTTTCTATTCTACGTTTCTCGATTAGAGAAGTTGTGGCGTCATGTTTAATGAAACAAACTTACGAAACACATATAAAAGCAAGACACTTTCGGTAGATTCTTTCTGACAGAGTGTCTCATGGAAACTAATAAGCGAAGAGTCGAAAAATGCTGTCGTTGGTTGAGAAAATATGAAATAATTTGATTTTTTTCAAGTTTTGTATGATCCTGAAAAAATTTTTATTGAAAAATGCTAATCTTAGCAAAGGATACATCTGCTTTCGGCGACAACCAACGCCCACGTGCGTGGAATGCCCGGAATTTTCCAATCAATTTTAATTGGCACGCCATCAATAAGACCAGGCAAGTCGAGAGATTTTCAAATTCCAAGCGTGTGTCGCAAGCGAAAGGAACCAATTCCAAAATATTTGTGCATAATTTTAATTAGAACATTTTTCTATTTTGCGCAATTTATCTTGTGCGTGCGAGTGTGTGTCTCAGGGTATTTAAAGTGTCACACATCCTAACTGGCAATGAGTGTCAAGTCATTGCAATAAATTATTTTAAACGAGCATATCGAAGATGCCACTTCCGAAGATGTGCGTCTGTGTGTGTGTGTGGGTGCCTGCCTGCACTCCAAGTATTTCAAATATTTTTACGATTGCCCCTTCGGGTTACCCTATGACTGCTAGGTACAAGTATTCAGCTGGCTGATAAATCTTCTAAGCAAAACCCAGTCAAGCGGCGAGCCAATCAAACTTGCTGCTGCAGCTCATTTAAATGCTCCCAGGACTCGGCGCAGACAACAAAACTCATTTAAGTTTTGGTCCGCACAAGCAAAGATAGGTGAAAAGGATAAGGTTGGAACTTCAAAAATTGTCGCTAAGGGATCGGACAGTGCCAACTTTTGTCGGCTTAATTGCCAAGTGCTGGCTTAATTGCCGCCACCCTCCTGCCAGGCTACTGGCCACGACCAAGCTCGAATGTTTAATTGCCATTTAGTCCGTTTTAATGGACTCTACTGTACTGTCCTCGGCCCAGGACATTGTCGGTGGTCCGTTCATTAATGGCCATGTCTAGATTTCCGCTTACCTCCTTGTGCCTTGCCTGTCGATACATTATCTCTGGCTGCTCGGACTACTCGGGCTCTCGGTTCTCCAGATAAACTTGCAAATGCTAGCATTTTAATGGTCCAGCCAAACAATCGCAGGAGATGGACGCAACATTTTTGACTTAATATGCCCAGGCACCGGTTATCTGGCCATCGTGTGTGCTTGGGTGTGTGTGTATGTGTGCCTGTGTCCTGTGTCCTTTGCCCTTTGGGGGCCTTCTCAGCTCGTTTGTGTTGCATAAATTTGCCCAAATTGTTTGTTGTTGCCTTTACCATTCCTGATAAGACGTCGTCGATAGCATGACAATTAGCCAAGAACTACATTTAAAATATTACTTTTGGCCCTCCAGTTGTGGTTGGGCAGGGGGACTGGACTTAATTGTTTCATGGGGTTTTTGTTGAAATGCGATTGTTGATATGACATATTGACTCGGATTGAGGTTGATTTTCAATTGGGAAACCCTTTAAATTGAAGCACAACTTATTGGAGCAACGACATTTCAAGCGTTTTAATCAGTGGGTAGCAAGCCGAAGCTTCTACGTTAAGGCTCTGGTCTAAGATGTTTTAGGGCGAAGCGGACTTCGATGATTGCTTATGATGCGCTCTGTGGCCCTGATACCCTTGCATGAAGCTAAGCAGATCCTCCTTGCCCTTCTGGTCAAGTTGAAATCCTGCTTAGGCCTGTCCTAAGCTCTGCCAGGCAAGAATTTATTTCGTGGAGAAGCCTTCACGCATTGCACTTGGGTTCACTCTGATGAGGCTGTTTGGGCAGTAACGTCAACTCATTTGAATCTGCTAGGTGCTTTTGGCACTCCCCTGCATTGATGAGGAATAGATGTCGATAAAATGGTGGTCCAAGCACTCGCGGTTTAAGGCAGTCTACTTTTTTGACAGACGGTTAACTCTGTTTTGGAAGAGGGCCATATTTTGTTCCCTTAGGATCTTCGTTATGGTGCCAAATGTTGACAAGAGCATTCGTAGGCTTCGCCTTATTGTCGCTAAGACTTTTGAGCGACTTTTGCTGGTAAGCTTATTGACTCTTTTGAATCTGTCTTTGCTGACCATCAGAGCCTAGTACAGCAGATTCACAGTGGCGTTAATCATATCCTTCAAGCCTTAGAGCAAGGTATTTGATGACCCGCCTACTCCCTGGTCATACGTTGCATGTCTAGTCTAAGACAAGTTGCCATAATGGTAGCTGTGAAGTCACACGCTGCCTCCTAGTTATCCTTCGTCATTAGCTTGCATGACTGAATTATCTTCGGCTAAATCGCCGCCCATCATCCTGGAGAATTCCGCCCTTTCAGTGTGAAACCTTACACACTTAAATAAGACATGTTTAGCGTCCAAAACAGGGCCTTTTTCGCAGTATGTGCACTCTTCGCTATGACCAAAGCTGCATCTTTCGACACCCTACGATACGCAGAAGTATCCCTAAGCGCACTTAAAAGGTACAGTGGTCTTAGTGACACTCGCCAATAGACTTCTTCGCCGCTGTTTTGGTCCGAGCGTTATGCTGCCTCCTTTCCAAAGTAAACCATATGTTCTCGGAAGCATTCCAATTGTGACCACCTAGTCAATCGCATCCTCTGTGGACTTCGCCTGCCTAGAACAGTGATGGCCTCGTCGAGTCACTGACTTATAAATTTCTCCAGTTCTTTACCGACCGTGGTCTATAACAGCAATGGGCAATCGCTTGCTACCATTGCTCCCACTGCTCCGAGAGCTATTTTCAAGAGGTATTTCAAAATAGTCTTGGTTCTTGGCGCCAGCCGTACACAGTTGTCACGCTTCGAAGCTAGTTAAAACAACAAATCCATTGCAGGTGCAGTGTGCGCTTTCAAGACTACTGCAAAAACAAATATGAACGAACAATGTGTGTCTGGCAAGCCGAATGGAGCCTTGTTTTTATACTCTGTACCAAAGGTAAACAGAGTATATTAAGTTTGTGCAAAAGTATGTAACAGCCAGAAGGAAGCATTTCCGACCCTATAAAGTATATAATCCTTGATCAGCATCAACAGGCGAGTCGATATGTCAGTCCGTCTGTCCGTATGTACAAACCGATCTCAGAGATGGTAAGAGATAGACGTTCGACGTGTATGGGACAAAAACTTCTTATACTTGCTGGCAGACCAAGTTTATTTTCAATTTTTGCCACGCCCCCTCCCGCCCTCGCAATTTAGAAAATACGTCATATATCCGGCAGTTTTATAGATAGAAGGTTCGAACCTTTTGGACATATTTTGAAATCAAGATTATTTATCGATCCGCAAAAGCAATCGTAAAAATCGGATGAACGGTTGTCGAGTTATAAGAAAAACAAACAATTATGGGCAGCACCGGTCGCAACGGTGATGGGCAGCACTTAACAGGTATAGAGTATGTTATAGTCGGGCTTGAGTTTCTGTTGTTGTTGTTGGACTGCTCCCAAACTCAAATCGTATGCCCACCGTTGGTCTATAAGACGGTGGATCGCTTGGTTGACTTCTTGGTTTTCGAAAAAGTACAAGATTTTCCAAGTTTTTCCAAATGGATGGAAAAATGCACAAACTGTGCTGGATGCAGTGTCATGGCTAGTTTCAGAGCACGGTTCGGAGCCCCATCCGACCGGGTGCCTTATTGGGCTGGAGGTTCATGGCCGTGGGCAGTATTTGTGCCTCTGTGATCTTATCTATAGTGTTTGGGTCGAATCCACAAAGGTGGTCGCACCTGCTTTATATAAAGCTCTATTTTGCCCGCTGGATTTGGAACTCATATTTAAATGTTCGTTGTTACCTTTTCACTTTTTATTCAAGTCTGGCATTACACATTTTAACACAAGATCAGCTTTATTTTTAAAGAATTTTAGATTCTTGTTGATGACCCATAATTCATGCAGCAGCTGCATTGTACTCTCGGTGTGGTTTCTTGAAACCACAAGTCGTTCACATACATTTTTTGCAATCATATTAAAACTAAAAATATATTATTTGGTTGCGATAACGAAGACCATTAACTTTTATTCCGATGAGACCTGCAGCCCAACTTCCCCACCAATTTTGGTGACACATTGTGGTTGGGTTTTTTATACTCTGTACCAGAAGTTAACTGAGTATTATAAGTTTGTGCAAAAGTATGTAACAGGCAGAAATAGACATCTCCTACCCTATAAAGTATATATATATATGCTTGATCAGCAGCAACAGCCGAGTCGATCTAGCTAAGTCCGTCTGTCCGTATGAACAAACAGATCTCAGAGATGGTAAGAGAAGAAAGTTTGACATGTATGGGACAATTCCTTCTTTACTTTCAGGCAGATCATGTTTGAATTCAATTTTTTCCACGCCCCCTCCCGTCCCGACAATTTTGAAAAAGCATAATATCTATGACAATTTTATAGATAGAAGGTTTGTACCTTCTGAAAATATTTAGTAATCAGAATAATTGATCGATCTACCAAAGAGTTGGTAAGGATCAGATGAGAGATAGTCGAGTTATAAGGAATACAAAGAATAATGCTGGGCAGCACTGGCCGCACGGCGATGGGCAGCACTTCATACAACTTAACACATACTTTGAGCGATACAGTGAATATTATATTCGGGATTGACCGACTTTCTTAATGGTTTCTTAACAATTACTTGTACAGCGAACTTTCTGTGCTGACCCCGGTAAGTTCTTGTGAAATGTTCAGAAAATATTCATGGATTTTACAACAAGAGCGACAACAACAAGCGCTTCACTCTTGAGATGCTTCACAACATAAACATGCCAACAAACATCAGGCTAAACTTCAAAACGGACACAGAGAACTGTAGACTTTAACTTGACCAACACAAACACTAGAATAAGGTAGTTTCACATCAAACACCGTGGCGAGCAGTTGCACTTGTCCCGTAAAAATGTATGTATAGGTTTTAAGTCTTGGTAATATAACTTAATGGGAAAAGCTTGTACAATATTTGTATAATTGTTGTTTGTTAGCCCCCCTGAAGACAGACCCCAATGTGGGCTCGAAATATACTGGGAAAATTTAAACAAAAAGGCCGTTCGTTTTATTTTCGGATGAGACGGATGACCTCGAGCCAGCCAAACCAAACCTTTGGATTCGTGGAAATATTATTTGATGAAATAGTTTTTGAAATTTGAATTTCTTTAAAAGAACGGTCAGAGAGGGAAATTAATGCCAGTCACCTTAGCTTTCTAATAAATATGTTTTAAATTAAAGTTTAATTAAAGTTTAACAACAAACAGTTAAGAAAGTCGATCAAGCCCGACTATAATATACCTTGTAGCTCGACTATCGTTCATCCGATCTCTACAATTTATCGATAAAAAATGCTGATTACTAAATATATCCCCAAGGTACGAAAATTCTATAAATAAAATTATGGGAGATATGACGTTTTATCCAGATTAGGCGGCGTAGCAAAAATTTAAAATAAACTTGAACTGCCTGTATCTCCGGTGGGATTCGAGCCCCGCTCTCGTTACTCAAGCGCCAAACCTATCACCTCTACTCCATACAGCTTCTTGACAAAGAGAGCATACTCGCCTCTCAATTGGGCCATTGTTTCGCATGCTGTATGGCTTATGGCACCGTCTTGTTGAAACCACATGTCAAACAAGTCCAGTTCTTCTAGTTTGGGCATAAAAAAGTTTGTAGTCTCACGGTAGCGCTCTCCATTCACAGTAACGTTTCTGCCTTCGACATTTTTGAAAAAGTACGGTCCAATGATGCCACCGTCCCATAATCCACACCAAAAATTTTGTTTGTTCATGTATCCATTCGACCTGAAATGAGTTTCGTCGCTGAACACAAATTTCCGATAAAAAAGTGGATCTTCATCCAGCTTTGCCAGCGCCCTTTCACCAAAAGTTAGCCATTGTGGTAGGTCGTGTGGCTTCAATTCTTGCACCAGCGGTATTTTAAAATGCTTTGTACCCAGACCATTACTCCGCAAAATTTTTTCACGTGGTGGAGTAACAAAGGACTAATTGCTGCGAACGGCAGCGAATCGATAATTCACGGTCATTTAGTAAACAAAACTGGCAAATACAGCTGCGATTTTTTCCTCCGTCCGCACTCTACGTATGCGTGTTGGTGGTTTAATGCGAAATAGTGTGAAATTTAGTCACAAGATTTCGAATAGCCGCCTTAGAAGGTTGCCCAAACTGACAAAAAAATGGAAGTAGTACACGTTGCACTTTCTTAACCGAGCAAAAATTTTGATAATAAAATTCAATAATCTGAAAGCGTTGTTCGTTTGTAAGTCGATTCATGGACTTGAAAAATTCAAAATTTCATTCTTAGCTTCAACATTTCTTGCCTCTGCTGAATTGATTCATGCAACTCTTCAGCTGCAGGTAAACTTCCACTTCATTTGTATGCAGCTAAATTCTGCAAACTTTTAATTTGAGCTAGCAATTGTATTGAGTCAACCCTCCCCCCACACCATCTATCAGTTACAAGTTCTGTCAGAGGCCAAACCTCAACAAGCTAAAAAGTCCTTTGGCCAACAAGCAGAAAAAAATAGTACAAAAAGTGCTTAAATCAGCGGTATTTTTTCCCAGCACTTGCAAACTTTTGACCGTGGTATTGGATTGGTTGAGGAAGTAGAAGGGGGCAGCTTAGCCGCCTCCCGGTGCAACGAAGTCGTCGTCTAATTGAACCCAACAGATATTTTCAATTAGCAGCAAAACATTTGTGTGCTAAAAAAAACTTTTATTTAATTTTTTTGCTCGCTCTTTTTTCCTGGCACCTTGAGCCAAAAAATTCCTGCGGGGCAAACACGTCTGGACACTGGCGGCCAATAAAAAAAGGCACCTTAGTGCTGCCTGGACAGAACTTTGGCTAAAAGCGAACAAAAACTTTTTAATGCCATTAAAAAAGGAAAAGAAAACACTGAACAAGACGCTAAAAGTTTTCGTGTCTAGCAAAAGGTAGCTAAAGGGAAACGAGCAAAAATTCAATTTACTAAGAAAAATTTCAGCAAAACGCCGACAGCGCTCATAAATCAATTTTCCAAATATTTTTCTGCGCCACTTTATGCGTAGTGCGTAAATTTAATTGATAAAAGTGTCGCACAAAATGCAAATGTGCGAGGCGCACACCAAAAATGACTACAAAATGTCGAAAATCTACAACTTGAGATAAGCGAAGAGTCGAGAGTTCAAACAAACTAATTCAAAGTGCGTGTCCTGCTGCCAGCTGCTGTTGGTCCTGCATGGTTGGAGGCCATCCACGCCACAAAGTATGCAACACAAATCAGCGCCTAATGGCTGTGCCATGTCCATGACTGTGTTTGCATTTTGGACGAGGAAACGAGTGACCGGGCACAGGACCAGACCACGCATTTCAATAATTCTAATTAATTTATTAACCTTTATCAGCGACGATAAATTTGGCCGGACGACGAGAATCGTGGGGTAGTTGAATGGAAATATTTGCCCATGGCAAGCTGTGAACTCTTTGCTGATGCTTTACTTTTGGCCAAAACCGAACGCATGAAAAAGGGAAACCTGACTGGCTGACTAACAGAGTTTTCCTTGCAAATGGCTCTTGAGATGCACATCGGGCGATAAGTTTTCGGTACTCATTCTCAGCCATAAACGAAATGAAAAACTTAGCCATGGGAAAAAGAAGCAGAGAGCCACACCAAAACCAAGTCATTCACTAGGACTAGGCGTTGATTTTAAAATGAGCCCATTGATAAGACCAAAAGAAACAAAGGGAACAAAAAAAAACGCTGAGGTGGCAAAATGAATGAAATGTTTCAAGTATCCGACTGGGAGGTACCCTAAAACAGGGTTTCCCAGCCAAAGTCCCTGCTCTAGAGCAGTGTTTCTTAGGAAGAGAGGACGAAAAATGTAACATTCTCTCTCAGTCTGACACTCAGTATTGCTGGACTTCGGCAACATTCGGTTTGAATGGTCCCTATGGCTAAGGGATGACTAACTGAAATTTGCATCATTGACGTAGAGTGGAATTATGGGCCGCCACTCAGCATCAGTCAATCCTGTAGACTACCAGTCCGCTGAAGTGTCTTCCAGGGAGAAGTCTTTGATATCAAAGAGACCCTTACATGTGCATAGTACTTGACTCGGATGTTGCGTTCGTCATGCATTTTCACTTTTCTTTGTCTAGTATCATCCAATTCGGTATCCGCAAACGACTGTCCCAAAACTCACCAGGAGATAACAGCACGGGTGCATTTAATAGCGCCAGCTGACATAACGCTCGCAAACGCGGGCGTTTACGCAACACTAATGAAAACCAAACGAAATCTTTCGAAAGTTCACTTGTGGACATCTTAAACACACACTCGATTTCTCTAGCGATTGAAATTTGCAAACCAACCCAACCGAAGCCAAAATCTCTAGAGATTTCCAGGACACCCCCGATTATGTTTTCTGCATCTTACGAGTGATTCTTATTAGATAAATACCTCATTTGGGTCCCAGGGCACAGTTACATTCAAGGCAATTGTAAAGCAGATGGACTCGCGAGACAAGTCACTGTCATTAAACCCGTTTCCGAAAAGAAAAATGTTATTTGTCTGTTTTTCTGTTTATAAGTTTATTAGTTAGTCAGTTTGTCAGCTTTTAAATTATAATGTTTGACAGATTGTCAGTTCATTACGTCATTTTGCTAGGTTATTCACCTACGATATATTGTTACGTCATTGAATTACGTTATTTCATTATGTCACTTCATTGCGTTATTTAATTACGTAATTTTATGACTTCATTTCGTTTCGTTGCAAGTTTGTTTGTTGCAAGATTGTCACTTCGTTACATTATTTTGCTAGGTAATTTTCCTACGTAATTTCATTACCTCATTGTACCACGTCATATCATTATGTCGTCTCTCAACTAGAATTCGTTTCGATGCCAGATTCTCAGTTTGCTACTATAGTTTGTCAGCTTAAAAGTTTGCAGGTTTGTCAGTTTGGAGACTGCCTCACACTTCTTCTGAAGACAGAAATTCCCGGGCTTGTACTTTCTCGCAGATCTCTCATAGGCAGAAGTTGAGGTTTCATCAGGCATTTGGATGAACCAATTTCCCCAAAACCCAATTAATTTTTGTAAGAGCACAGATTCACGGTTTCGAAACACAATTAACCAACGATAATCGCTTAAAAATTTAAGGTTATAGGTTTTAAGGACTCGGATTTGAATATGTTTAACCAAGGCTGCAAACCGACCGAATCCGAAACCCTGAGAACCGGTTCGGTTCGGGTATTTTGGGGTTTCGCGAACCGGAACATGAACCAGTCGCCTTATATTTAGACTTCTCGAATCTGAACCCAAACCGGACCGTTTTCTCGAAAAAAAATGTTCGGTTCATCAATTTAAGTTATTTTTTAACAACAGATCCAGGGATATTGGAAATCTCTTGAGATTTTAGTATAAACGATTGCATTTCTAACTAAGTGTGGGCGATTTTTTGTGTAAAGTGACAAGATAAAATATCATTACTAGATTATACTGAAAGAAACCAATTGAATGAAATCTACTTGGGTTTGAGTGGGCGGTGTAGATGACATAATTTATCTAAACCTGACCGATATCATTCAAGAAGTTCTCTAATCCTGTGATATATCTTTAGGTCACATAAATGCTGTTACTATTGCATACAGAAAAATTGATAAAGCTAGTTCTAGAGTGTGCAACTCGATGGATTCCTACTTACAAATTGTGCGAACGATTACTTACTCTTAAAGATTTTTTCATTCAAAATTCTTTAAAAGAGCTCTATCTAAGATAGTTAAAATGGAACTTAGTTAAAACTATATGTATCCTTGGCCCAACTGGAGCAAACCCACACATAAAAGCTAAGCATCAAAAGTCAGCAACAAAAGTGATGATATCAGTTTACTTCACCAGATCCAAAATTTTAGCTACTATTCCCCTGGAAAAGGGTCATACCGTAACTGCTAAATGGTATACCGAAGACTGCTTGCCAAAAGTTTTCAAAAAATATTTGGAAAACCGAAAGGAAGAGGAATTGCGGCGCTATTTTTATACTCTGTACCCGAGGTACACAGAGTATATTACAGAGTAAATACGCCCAGAACCATGTTCTCCGGATCTAGTACCTTGTAATTTCTGGGAATTTCCAAAAATTAAAAAAAAAAATAGAGGGGAAAGGTCTTTCACACCAACGCGGAGATAATTGATGCGGTAAATTATGAACTTGAAAAGCTTGAAAAGCAAGATTTTGAAGACTGTTTTGACAAGATGATCTATGGCTTGAAATGCATGAAACAAGTATCGCAGATTTTTTCGCCAACTTTGTTCATTTGTTTCAATTAGAAACTTTGCTGGGCAGAATCTACCGAAAGTGTCTTTAGTGTTTATGCGTGGTAGTGTGCTTTCAACGCTAGAACAGTAACTTATAGCATCAACAACAAAAAAGACACTTTGCGCTTACACTTGGCTCGATTTTCTCAGTTGCTTATGCTCAGTTGCTGAGAGCCGAAAGAAATTAAACAGAAAATAGAAGAGAGCTCTACTTGATAATCCACTTTTTTTCATAACTAGGGCCAAATAAGAGGAATGGACTGGAATCAAATCTGCAAGCTTCGACAAAGTTGACTAAAATAACTAAGGCGAATCACTCCGCCAGTTTGTGATCACAAAATCGACAATTGGATGTGCTTACTATCCTTACACAGAGGGAAAAAATGGAGAACATTGGACTCAAAATGAGCACATTCGGTCAGAAAAACTAATCATGAACGGATTTTCTCACTTGGAGAACCATTTCTCACTTCAAGAATTTATTTTTGAGAACGCAAAATCATGATTTGAGTTGATATGCTCCGTTTTTGAGAACATTTTAAGCTCAAAAAAAATTTGAGGTCTACCGTCCAAGGCCATGGTCCACTGTTTAGGTCCACCCTCCAAGTCCATGGTCCTCTGTCCAGATCCACTGTCCAGGTCGCAAAGAGAAGTCGCTTGTCAACATCCCACTAAAAAACCCCCGCACCCAAGCCAGCGCCGATCCGAGGCGTCGCCCGCAGAGAGTCTCTTGTACAACATCCCACTTGACTTGGTTAATTTTTAATGAAATATTAATTTGTCGGACTTTCTGGGACTAGAACACAAGACCTTTGCCGCGCGCAACGACGACGGCCGTCTTAGACGGTTAGGCTATAGCCCAGTGCAGAAGCCACGCGTCTGAATGGCAACTTATATTTTTCGGTGCGGTGGTTGAGGTGAGCTGAATTGTGCTCATTTCATGAACATTCGAAACATTTGTTCTCAAAAATTTGAGAGAACATTCTGTTCATATTTTGAAATGAAGAACTCGTTTTTTCCCTCTGTGTAGCTTTCTTAAGACAGACCTTGAGCGTACAGAGCTTGATTTCCTTTGGGTTATTTCCTAATTTTGTAATACACATCCTAAGCGTATGTTTTCCAATGATACACAAGGGCTCTGAACCTTCAATTCTGCTTAGAAGGGGATTTTTTTGCGCCCAACTTTTTCAAATTATTCAGTAGCGATAGCTTTTTTATGTTTCCTAGTTTGTCAAGTTACTCAGGGCCACTTTCAAAACGATCTTTGTGAGACCATTCCAGTTTATCCCTTTCAAGAACAATTAAATTTCGTTCAAATAAAATATTCTTTGTCCAATTCCCTCCAAAGGCCAAATTTGTGAAAATATCCACATCTTTATTTCACAGTCTCTGTCCTAAAACTCAATAAACCCGGCGACTGCAGGGTATTCCCATACCCTGATTTCTTTCTCCTATTCTTTTTTTATTGTAAGCTTCAAATGACTTTTGTTTCTGTCGCCGCCCGGCCGACTGAAAGTGTTAAAATTTATTGACGCATTTAGATCAAAACTAAAAATTGTCTTCCATTTGCGCCGCACATTTTGCTTTTGTGCTGATTCAACAAATCCGTAACTTTGCTAGCCCTGAAGCTTGATGATGTTTTTTTTTTTTTTTAGGAGGAAAATCCCTTGACTTGTGTGTGCGCGCGTGGAAAGGAGGCGGAGGCAGTGCTGCTTGATGTGTAGGTTAGCCCGGGGGCAAAACAATGCGGACCCAGGCAGACCAAGGATACCTTTAATGCATTTTTCTCTCATATTGAAAAGCACTTAAGTCTGAGCTGGCGGGGTGGCAAGAATATGAAAATCATAAAAAAACTGAAGTGGGAAGGAAGGTTGCTTATTTTATTATTATTATTTTACAGGGAATTATCTCATTTGAGTGGAGCTGCCGTCCCTCCGCCCACGGAGTCTGCTGTGTAATGTGTGCGTAATAACATAATATCCTTAAGATATTTTAATATTGCCTGCCGCTGCATATTGAACTGTGGCAAGCATCCTTCGCATGTTCATCCTCCGCTCGGTTGGTAGCCTGGCCGCATTTCAACATACATATTTGGCTTTGCCTGTTTGGCTGCCTGGCTGTTTGTTCAGTGCCGGCTGCTGTTGCTGCTCTTCCTCGAACTCTGGAGCTTGTGTTTGGCTTTTTCCTTCCGCTGGCTGTTGCCTTTTAACAATACCTTTGTGCATCGTAAAATAATTGCCGCGGGGCATGTAATCTTCTGGGTGGGTGGCCCGCAATTTCCATTTCCCTTGCTTGTTTTTTATTTTGCCCCTAAAAGGTTTTGGCTAAACATTGGCTTATTCGAGAAGATCTTTATGAATTGAGCTGAATTCGATACAATAAACTTTGGATGATTTGGAATTGATTAGTATTCCTCATCTTCCCCACATTTTCCCAATTAAACTTTTACCCCAAAACACAAATTAATTGCTCTCCTGTTCTCAGTACGTTTAAAGCATACAACAAATAAACAAAATCAGGCATCAAATGCCAAACACAAATTGTCAATTAAAAGGTATTTAAACTTAATACCCAGGTCACAGCCTCGCCAAAGCGCTTAATCCACGTAAATTAGTGCAAAAATCAAGTGGATACCTTTTGGGGACCGGCAGGCAAACGCATGGACATGACCCGTGCACACACAGCAAACACGGCGGCGGCAACCGACACCAATAAAGCCAACAAAGCGTTTTTAGGGTTAAGTCCATGTCAAAGTGTCAGTTTAGTATCGGTATCATGTCATGTCGTTCCCCCCGCCTTTTCGCCATGTGTGCGTTGCTGGCGGAGGGGATGGAGACGTGTGTGTGGGGTTTTAATTTCGTGTGCTGTGGCAACATCAGGCCAAACAGACCAGCCCTCTTCCCGAACCGAAGGTGCAACGTTTTACTAATGAATTTAACAAGGATTCTAGGATTCATTCGCCTGGACCGGAGGCTTTGCAGGTTGGCACGTTGCACTCTTGCATGCTCATTAAAATGTCAGAGAAACTGAAGTCTGGAGTCCTGGCATCAGCTGCACTTTGTTGCCATTCTGTTTATCCTGCCAACATATTTTTCAAATGTTCCGTTTGCATAAGTGAAAAGGCCAAAAAAGGAAGATAACGTCCTGCCACGAAGGGCCGGGAGTGGGCCTCGTCCGTGCATGTTGGAGTCCACCAACATTGGCGTCAACAACACAGCAAGCAGCAACAACAATGGCGCGTAAATTTACGGCTCACCTACGCGACTAGACAAGGGAGGGGTGAGGCAAGCTGGAGCACATGTGCGGCATATTTAAATTTGTTTTTATGCAACCGGACCAGAAGGATCCCACCACCTCCGACCAGGTTCGACTGTTAATCCAATAAAATTGCGTAATTAAATTTGTGCTTCATTTGGCGTTTGTCATGTGTTTGCCGCCTGTTTTTGTTGTTGTGGTGACAAATTTTAAAACCTGTTGTCGGTAATACACTCACATCCCTCTGTACACAGTGGGACAGAAATTTGATTATGTGGAAAAAAACGGGACCCTTAAATTTGGACCCAACAACATTTCTTAGTGGACCAAATTGTATGCATCCTTCTGCGGGCTTAATTGCTACACGAAGGCTTAGAAAGTTTTCCACAGGAGGTGCTGTAGACGCTTTTCAGTTCAAGGCTTTCAATCATTCCTATTCGAGCCGATTCACTTTCAATAGCTGATTCACTGCAAACGCCGACCAATTTCAGAACGATTGTAAAAAAAACTGGAAAATCAAAACAAATCAGAAAGAAAATACGCTGAGCTGTCAAATTGGATGTCCGCCTACTGCGCCACGTGATGAACTGTAATTGAATTGAACATTGCGCTAGCTCTCGCTTCTACCGGAATTGCTGCAACACTTTTGGAAGGTGAAGGCACATTCAACCTTGAAATCAACGAAAATCCTGTTTGCAACAATTAAAGCAAATTTTAAAGTGATGAAAGATTGTAAGGGATGAGTGCTCGATGGCGCACAAACGATCATTGGAAGCAATCGATCAAACATTAAACGATATGCCCAACAATAATCGTCTTTTTGTTGCAAATTTATTTTTTAGCGAATTTTGACAAACACTTTCAATGATTCGGAAATAACTGCGGATAAATTTAGCGCATGTCTCAAGTCATCGTATTTGTGGCGCCACGTGGAAACCATTCCATTAATTATGAATATGCGTGTGTTCCTGCAACAAATCAAAACTGCAGAAGACTTCTGCTCCAAAACTGTGTAATGGTTCCCGACTGATTGTAACGAAAGCTTATGAACAATTTGATAATGGTTATTGGAGATGAATGACTTATTCTACGAATTCTTTTCACTTAAACCGATTTTGGTTTTCCAGTAAAAATTTTTTTTTTCAGTGAAACTTCCACTCGCAAAGACCATTAACAAGTAACAAGCGCAGTCGCTGGAAGTGTGATTTGACAAGCTACATGTAAGATCTTATGATTACATTATGTTGCTGAACGTATGGAAGTGATCAAACACGGCAACCAAAACAAATTGTTGTCTAGCGACAATATTGTTTCTACCGGCTGCTTTCCCGTCAGCATTAATTTGTTCTGCGGTGAATTCAACAGCTGTGCCTCGCTCTCACCCATTTCGATTCCCATACGAGCAAAATTGATGCTAGAAATTGTCGATAGATCACTGATCATATTTATCACGAGCCATCTAGCGATAGCCCATTGCAGCCAATAAACTGTCATCTCGAGCTTCATTGGTTTAAAACATTTCAGTCTACGTACGTACGTTGAGCGCCCTTTTCAAGCTGCGAGAGTTTTGTGCATGTCTCATTTTCCAGAGTGGTGCCTGAATTTTACGACTTCTAAGAAAAGTGGCAAAAAAATCAGGCATGGGGAAAGAAAGAACGTCTTATTGATTGGTTCTTTCCTTTACAAACATATGACCAAAGGTAAGAAAAAAACCGAATCCGTACCGGTACCAACTTTTTGGTTTTTGTTAAGAGCTGGAGAAACACCGATAATTACATCAATACATAGAAGTTTTCTTATGGGAAACATCGATGCTTCGATGTTTTCATCTATGTTTCTTCAGCTCTAGTTTCGTTCTGTTTCTATCGGTTCCAATAATAACAGTAAAAGGTGTTCTGTTCTCAAAACAAATTTTGTATTGGTTCCGGTTTCAGTTCCGGTTACGGTACGTGATTTTAAACGGCTTATTTCAGTTAATGGTTTCGGTTCCGGTTTTAACCCGAGTATATGGCGTGTTCCGAGAGAAAACATCCGCACTCTATGCTTACGCTCCGGAGAAGAACACTTAATCTGATGTGTATCGGACAGCCTTAAATTAAATTTAGATTTGCGTCCTCTGTTAACGATGCTAATTTCAGTAAATAAACAAAACCAATTTCTGGTGGAATCTTTCAAAATGGCTTGAACAGCCCCAAAGGGCCAAAGCCGAGCTTCTTAATCTCCTGGCTTGTGCGTTTCTAATTTTCGCACAAGAGAAAGGGACCTACAGTTCAACACCAAATCCGAACGGCAGTTTGAAAAGCTTTTGCATGGATAATTACTACACAGCTGGCTTCAACAGCAGAGAGAGCTGACCGGGTGTGTAAGTTTATTCAAAAAAAACATCAAAATTATCAACATTACTTGGCAGTGTCCATGTGGGCTTACTGTGTTTTGTGAGAAAGTGTGAGGATTTGGAGTGAATGGTGTTCTGCTAGAGACGCCGTGAGTTGAGGTCCTTGGGTAAATCTATCATATCCTTTGTTGTACACCTTGGACTGCTTTTTAGCCAGTTTGTTGGGGTGGTTTAATAGCTTGTCAAGGTATCTGGCGTCTTAATTGTTGATGACGTCTCTTACCATAGGAACTCCTAGGTCCTTTTCAATATCCGTAGTTCCCAGACACCTATAGAAAAAAAGGCCTCACTTAATCTGCTATTAATATTTATTGTATCACTTGACTAGTTTAACATGATTTGATGATTGCGAGCTGGCCTGAGGCTGCCAGCCCGAAGTTGCACACACTGACTACCACTGGAGATGAGAGATGATAGCTGCGTCATAGTTTGACAATAGTCGCCAGAGTAGTCGATAGTCGCTCGTATTCAACAAACTATTGGCAGCAAATGGAAAATTGTCCGCATTAAGCTTCCGTAATGCGTCTAAGGATTTTCGCGTGGACCACTCTAATCTTGTTGGGTCAGTATGAGTCAGTATGAGAGTCGCCGCGATGTCATTAATTTTAAGGCCGTATCTGCAGAACGAAGACAGAATAGCCTTGTATATTAGGACTTTATTTCTTGTTTTTGGAGTTCAGGAGCCACCCCGCCGTGCATTGGCAGCCTGAGCTGTTGCCTTGACATGGTGTCCAAACGTTAGTCTTCTGTCCAGTGTCACCCCAAGGTATTTATGGGCTGCTTTATGCTCCATAAGCTGACCGTGGAAGAATACTCCAGAGCAAATATCACGACGGATGAAATAAGTCACCGAAGCACACTTGTCCAAATTTATTGCAATGTTTCATCTAGCGGTCCAGTTGCTAAACCTATTCAGGTACTCCTGAAGGGCATGCGCTGAGTATATGCGGTTGTTGAGGGCAAATATGGCCGTGTCATCGGCAAATGTTGCAACTAGAAGATTTTCGGCGTTTTCGAGCAGAATGCTACAGGCTCTGGGCATATCGTGAGTGAATAAGGTGGATAGGGTAGGTACCCAATACGCAACCCTGCGGTACACCAGCCTGAATGGTTATTGTTTCGAATGGCGCTCCGGCCTGTGCAACCTCAAACGTTCTGTTAGTCAGGAAGCTCTTGATTAGCAGGTACAGTTGGGGCGGAAGGAGTTTCTTGATCTTCGAGAGTAGACCTTCGTGCCACACTCTATCGAAGGCCGGCTGCACATCAAGGTAAGCTGCCACTACATACTCTTTCCCGTCATACCCTTCGATGATGTAGTTGACCACTCGATGTAATTGTTCGGGAGTTCCATGGCTCAGTCGGAAGCCAAGTTAGAAATCGGGTATGGCTTTTTGAATAGATCGAACATCGAGCATTCTTCGAAGGATACAACGCTCGAAGGTCTTTCCAAGGGAGAATAGAAGTCTAATCGGCCGGTAGGAATCAAGGCAGGAGGGTGGTTTTCCACTCTTGTGGAAGAGAACTATTCTGGCTTTCTTCCAGGATGATGGGAGTAGAGATTATAGATATTGAGCTAGTGTATGTGCTCAATATCTAAAATATCTTTAAAATTGTAGTTATACAACATTTTGTATTGCGGAGGCGGGACGGCGCGGGGCCAAAATTTGAAACAAACTTAATCTGCCAGCAGACAATTCAAGTTTATATTTCTTTTAGTCTCTGAGAACTATGTAGGTGTTCATTCAGAAGGACGGACAGACGGACTACATGGCTATATCGACTCGGATGTTGATGCCTGTTTCATAAATTTGCATGGGTAACGGGTATAAAAAACTTTTCCCGAAAATATGCAAATAACAAATTTTTCCGCCTTTTAGCCAAAATTACTGGTCTCTAGCCCACTGTGCACCCTTAGTAAAGCCTCTGCTGAACCCTTCAACAAATCGCAGCTATCGAGAGCGAAAAAAAATTGTTGGACACGTAGTAATTTTTCAATTGCTGCATAATTGAAGGCAGCGACAAAAAAAATTTTAAAAAACCAACAAAATATTGGCAGCAAATGGCAAATTGTCGGCATGCAGAGGCCAGGATGAGGTATGCCTGGACTCCAGTTGCTGGTTGTTGATGTGTGGTTGCGTTCTGTTGTTCCCCTTTTTTTGGTCACTTGAAAAATGGTTTTTAATTGTTGATTGTTTTGTGGCTTCTTTTTTCATGTAGGCAGACCTGATAAACTCTCTGCAATTGTGAAATTGATAACAGACGCACACGTTACTTAGCTACTTCCGTTTATGTAGCCATAAAGGAAATGCATCACCGATAAGTCATGCAAGAAGTCATTTGGCGATAACAATGGCCAACGGCCAGACGATGTAACCTCCGACGCCACGCTGACTGAAAAGAAAATGCCGCTGTCCAGCGATTGTGAATGTGCCAGAGATGAGTCGGCAAACTTGAAAGCACAATTGAAGTGCGTAGCTAGAGCAATCTCTGCTAGAGCAGGCGATGTTGGACCATCATTCTGTAAGATGAACGGTGCCAAGCACCGACCGCCACTTTTTACTTATCGGTTGGCCCAAGCCTAGGCAATTTTATATGACACTTCACAATGTAGGCGGGGTGTTTTGGGACTCTCCGAACTATGATTAGAAAATCATGCAAAGTAAAAGTGATTTTTTCGTGTAAAGCTGCGATTTTTTGTTTATACGAAACTTTAAGTAAGTCAACGTGGAAAATAAATATGTCAGTGCATAAACCTTTGAGCCATTCTGCTTAAGACATTTTTGGTCAAACATAGCTAAAATAAGGCTGAGATACCTAGAACCTAGAACAATAGAACCAAGAAGAACTCAAATTTTTATTCTGTGACTTGAAAAACTATTACTAATTTTAAAGAATTCCAGAAGGCAAAAATGATTCTTTTTTTAGAACTGGGTTGGTCATATTCGACTTACCCATCTGGCAACTTTGACCGGCATATGTAAATTACCGCGTTTGAAGCGTCTATTCAAGTAGATTTTTACCATGGTACAGTGCACGCCATTGAAAAGAAGCAAATATTGCCGTATTTATGCCACTGAAAATTCTCAAAAGATTTAAGAGGTACCGCATCACGATTAAAAAAGTCAATGTTTGGTGCTGCGTTTGTACTAAAATGGTTAATGGACCGTTATTTTTTGAAAATGAAGATGTCCAAACGGTTACCGTCACTCAGAAGCGCTATCGCAATATGATAACCAATTTTGTGATGCCAATTGTTGGTCGAAAGCGTATGGTGCACTACTGGTTTCAACAAGATGGCGCTCCACCACAAAGAGCAAATCGATTTTATGGCATTGTCCCTGGCCGTTTGGTATCAAAAAAGGTGATTTTGACTGGCCGCCGCGTTCATCAAAATTTAAGCTTCGAGACTTTTTTTGTGAGGCACTTTGAAATCCAAGGTTACCATCAACAAACCAAGGACCCTGGAAGACCTGAAAAACAATGTCCGCCAAGAAATAGCCGCGATTCCGTCCGAAATGTTAGCCAAAACCATGGAAAATGCTGAAAAACATGCTTAATACTCCGCAGTGATGTAAACCAAACTACTTGAACCCAATAAACTGATTTTTATCACAGGCAGAAAAAGAATTGTGGTTTTCCTTGACCTTACAAAAAATCATGGGTCCGTCGAATATGGCCAACCCTGTATATTGAAAGGTTGGTGGTGATTCTAGACAAGTTTTATGGGGAACCTATACTATTGTCTTGACTTTCTGTGAAATCGCAGATTCTTAGACTTAAAAAAAATTATCCCAAACAATTGTGCATTTATTTTTAAGCGAAGATTTACCATTTAGTTTAATCATGTTTTCAAAGCTATTAATTTGCCCGCTGCCTAATCAAAATCACTATAGTTGGCTAGTCATTTGTATTGAATTCTTATGGAGATTTGCAACAACAGCCATTGCATCTTTGGGAGGAATATAATCGGTGTCCCAGAAATCTCTTCCAACCAAATTCCAACCCAAAACCAATTCTCAGTGTCCTACAAATCTCTTCGGTTGGTTTCAAACCTCTCGTATTCTGTTTGGAGATTTGGAGAAACCAACAAAAGCCAATACACAAACCAATCAAAGCGACTTCGCAAAACTAAGCAAACTTAGCGAACTTAGCAAAGACACAAACAGCGCTGGCAAGTCTGAGACCATCAATAAATATAGCTATGAACAAAAATTGTTATTAATTATTTGCGAGCAACGAAGCCTTGTTTTTGTAGTTGGACCATTATCTTATACACACACCTTCTAACTACACTTTCTAATAAGAAAATGAAATCTCTTCAAGTTCTGGGACACCGACGGATTTTTCGAGCGACTTGCAAAATAACCGAAGCTAAAATCTCTAGAGATTTCCAGAACACCCCCAAATATGGCTCCTTAGAAATATTAGGCTCAAATTAATAAAAACTAGACTCACCTGCAACTCTACCTAGTGTTGCCTAGTGCTATTCTTAAGATTTTTGGAGAATGTTCATTATATTTATGAATTTTGTTTATATTCTTTGTTATTTGAATTGTTACATGATACAATAATCACAATTCGATACTCTCAGTCGGCCTTGGTTCGATGATTCAAAGGTCTAGTGTGGTATATCGAACTTCCTTCGAAAGCTGTGAAAAATTTAAAAAATTGACTTTGTGGCCTTGGTTTTTGTGTGTGTATCAGCCCATGGGTTTGATAAATTCTCGCGCTTGCAAAAAGGCACTTCCGGTTGCGCTACCTTGTAATTATTGTATCATGGAATTGTTAGATTAATTTGTCACTTGAGTAAGTAGTAGGTTCAAGCATTCAAATGCGTAGAAAGAGCACATCACAAGCATAGGGTAAGCTCATCCCTAGGTAAATTTCATGATAGAACTAGCAATATGAAAAAAATTGAGAAATTGGATAGATGACAACACACATCGTAAACATCCGATAAGTCAAATGGCCGTTGAAGAAAAGGCCAATAGTTTATTTGAAGCATTGAATGCCAAAGATGCAATGGTAAACATGTAGCCGACCAAGTATTCTGAGCTGATGAGACGGGATTTTGCTGGAAAAAAAATGCCAGACAAATCGTTCATAAGTAGATAAGGTTAAATGGGTAAAAGTTGTTTGAGTGAGTGATTGACACTTCTTTTCGGTTCTTATGCAGATAGTGATAACAGACGAAAACATTTTGTTGGTTGTACAGAATCCGAAATTTGAAAATTATCAAAGCCTGCTCTGCCTGCAGGTAAAAGAAACTTTTGTCCCATACATGTCATACCTCTATCTCTTATCATCTCCGAGATCTGTTTGTTCATACGCACAGAAGACAGACAGACATGGCTAGATCGACTCGGCTGTTGATGCTAATCAAGAATATATATACTTTATAGGGTTTGACATGTTTCCTTCTGCTCTGTATACTCTGTGTACTTTGAGTATAAAAACTGACCTAATGAACCTTTTCCTAAGCAGATTGGTCTTGGTTCGGGTCCACGTTCACGAGGTTACTAATTTAAAAGGTCTGGATTAGGACCGGTCTGAAGCCTTGCAAAATATAGGTAAAATGAATCTAATGAATCCAAAAAATTTAGATCTTAGGTTCGAAACCGTCATCAACTACAGACCGGGTTTTAATCAAAAGTAAACGATGTGATGGGATTCCCTCACAAGTATGGGGTGATAGATAGTCGACCCAACGTTATACCAATTTAATAAGACTATTTCACTTTGAAACTGAATCTGAATGAAAAGCTGCACATGTTTGCCCTATCATGGTTGTTGTACTTACAAACATATCGTACATTTGCGTGTGCTCGTTTCTCGTCGTTGCTCACTCAATCAGCGCCTCTGTTGGCCTGTCCATCAGACGCGTAGTTTTTCACAGCTACAGAAACCGCAAAAGCGTTTCGCTTTCTTCTTTTTTTCTCTCTTTTGTCGGAAAAGTGATAAGCTCACAACGTCAGACAGCGCCGTTGAATGCCATCAACTTGTGCCACATTTTTGGCGATTAAAAAAAAAAAGGATACGTACGAGTACATTTGAGTATGTGAATGTTGACCATAAAGATGAAATGTAATTTAGCATATTTCTGCAGAAGATGCTAGCGGCTGATGTCGCTGTTGCCTTTGCTTTGGACTTTAATTAAAAAGTTGCGCTTTGTGGCAGAAGAGACTGCCGAAAGCATGCAGATTTCGCGCCTTATATAATTAAGAAAAACATAAATTAAATGCAATCTGCAAGCTGATGTCATTCAAGTGCCTTTTAAAGATCTTTGCGGTCATCCATTCCAGCAGCAGCTGCCCAGTCGGCACTAAACCCAAAGGCAAATGCACTAAGCAATATTAGTATGTGCAAGATATTAACAGCATATTTGACATAACAATATGGGAAGAGTCTTGCCAAGTAACAACAGCCAGAGCAACAGGAAACTATTTTTCATATTATGCTAGTTTTTATTAGCCACCCACCCAAGGGGCCGTGCCAGTGGCCCAGCCAAAGGCATCTCCCCGAAGATTGCTTGCATTCTTGCTTAGCCAAGGCAAGCAGCAGCAGAGCAGCAGCTCATAAGACAATATAAAGTATGACAGCCATTTGGCAACACTTTGCAGGCCGTTAGCAGCGCCCCAACTTTTTAAATTCAGCCAGAGGACAAAAGAGCTGTCATAATTCGCTGCAAATTATTGTCACCCAGAATTGCACTCATATGAGGCCAATTTGCACTGGCCCGGCCGTTATGTTTGCTCCAGCCGGAAGTAAGCGCCATTTTCTAATATTGTAACGGAAGTAATTAAAATGCACAATAAATGTATAAAGAAATGCTCAGGGCCAGCTGACTCAATGGTAATGGGCATTGTTGTGCGATTTAAGAAAATAAAATGTTCATTTCAAAAAAAAAAATGATTCATTGTTGAAAGATGACTCTTAAGTGTAGGAAACAATATCCAACTTTCTTCGGTCTTTTTTTTTGGCTCCGCTTTGTTAATCAAATTACCTTAGAGTTTGGAATAAGAAACCTTACGAAATACTTTCATATATTTAACAATATTTTGTCATCTTACATCAATCATGTCCTCAACTAAATTAGACAAGTTCAATTTAATGCAATTCGGAGCTGGCTTCATGTTTTACATAGAGAAACACAAGCTGATGGAGGTGATGTGTCGTCTGTTGGCAGAGATCTCAGTACAACCCGCGGATGATGTACGTCGCTGGCTGGGTGAAAATGTCCGACGCATTGGCCACGAGATCTATACCAAGGCATTGGATGCCTTTCATCGCGGTGTGCCAGGAGATTTCTATCAAATGCCCAAGAATTTCTTTCATCGCATAGTACTGCATGGTCGTCCAGGTTCGGGACGGCGCTCACTGGCTCATGTGCTAGGTTCACGTTGGAATTTGCTTATAATAGATGCCGATGTGCTGGCCTATCATTATATCAATGACTCTCAGCAGGATGAGCCGGCCAAGCAGCTACAGGATGCCATTGAAAAGGATTGTGTGTACGGACGTTCGGAGGCTATAGGGAATATTGTGCAGCAGAGATTACTGAAAGAGGATGCCTTGCATAGAGGTTGGATATTGATTAATTATCCCAACAATAGTTGTGAGGCGCGGGAGCTTTTCGAGGGATTCACAGTGCCACCGAATCGTTTGATTTTCCTGCAAATCGATGAGCGCATGGCACGCATGCGAAAACTAATGAATTCCTATTCGCCTAGTCCTCAGGCCAATGTCACCTATCTGGATCGTCAGATGCAACAGTTTCGCAAAAGCGAACCAGCTCTCAATGCGTATCTAAGTCATCGCCGTGAAGTGGTCTATGTGGATGCCACATCGTGTTTAGAGGAGGTTAAGTGCCAGATCATGTCCCAGTTAACCAAAACTCCCTATGTATTGGGTTACAAGTATGGCGAGGCGACAGTCAGCAACATTTAATAAATAATAAATTCTTCCAGCACTTGGCAACAACATTTGTGAAATTTTTTTAATATTTCCTTTTGTCATTTGTATTTACTCAAGTGGTGGTTGTTGTTGTTTTTTATATTTTATACCCTGTAGTAAAGGTTGAAGGGGTATTTTGATTTTGTTTACAACAGAGTCCATAACAGGCTATTCAAAAAACTAATCTCATTTCAATTTGTTAGTTCAGTTGCACCGGTGCGGCATTAACGAATTCCCTAACTCTTCGTAGTGAGCACTCGCCACCAGACCAACCACCAGCCAAGCATTTGCCTAACGAATTTTGTATGAGAATGTCCGGAAAACGTACCGATCGGTACGACCCTGCATTACCAGTCGTTAGTGTGGTGATGGGTGCACACCATAGTTCACGTACTAGACTAGCGCTGTGATGCCTTACCTGTCGTTAACGATGCGACTGTCGCTCAGTGTAGTGTAGTAGTAGTGCCTTAACACCAGCTGAACTACAGGGAAGTTTCATTCATCTTTATCATAAGTTTATAGAGATTTTCGCAAACGCTACCTAAGCTTCGACGACTTTAAATGTTAAGGATAAGAAAGACTTCGGTTACTAGACTACTTTGTACTTGGCAAAACACTTGTCATCTGATATAGTAACCGACTGTAGTCATCTATTTAATCATCAACACAATCAAACCTTACCGTTCGATACACCATCCGTTTATTTACCCGACTTCATGATAATCAAACTCATATGCAGTCATGCTCCCACTTTCACTTTTGAAAATGATTTCCGACTTGGGCTTCGACCTGGTTTGGGTTCAAAGTCGCAAAACATTTGCGACAGAGAATTGGCAGCATGGCTGATAATGTTTTTCTCCTAATTTCACTATTTTTTGACGGTTAGCCCTATTTAAGCGGATACAATTGCCATGTATCAAATCTTCATAATAAGAAAAATTGCCGAATTGCAGCTAGTTTAAAAAATCCCAAGTATTTCGAGAAAACATTCAACAAAAACCTGTATCCGAGCTTCTGCTTCCACTACTGTCTGGGATTCGATGTGCGAGGCCATTTGATAGTATCGATTGCTCGCCTGCTCCGGCGTTTCTGCAGATCGTTACCTGGCCTGTCGCAGCGCTTGTTTTTCGCGCCGCTATTAAGATTGATGCTCAGTCTCAGCAGCTCTCTGGGATGCGATGTGAATAACAAATTGCTGGCATCGATTGCACGCCTCCTCCGGGGCTTTTGCAGATAAAAAACGGGCCAGCCGCTCATCTTACTAAAAGCGTCGCGTTTGCGATTGTTTCGTAGTCTCAGAAGCACGCTGAGATCCAATGTGTTCAGGAAATCTCTGCTGTCGATTGCTAGCAAGTTCTATGGATTGACGGCTTGTCTGTTGCATTCTCTGGAGCGCCGCTTGCAAATAAGTTTATTGACTTCTCATAACCAGGCCTGGCCAGCCATAGCCCCTGGGGCCCGAATTCACTCGTCGATTCACACCGAATGCTTGCCGAAGTTAATCATCACCGAGTTTCAGACATATTTGTCTGTCCTCTCTATTTGGCCAGGCCAGGTCTTAACAATCTTCCGCCTTGCTCCTTGTGAGGTGACAGTCACCAACAAGCAACAACAACCACCAGAAATCCAAACCCAGTGGACCTAGCCCTCGTAAACGATATTGCAAACGAGAGTTCCGCGAAACAAAAACGTGTAAAACAATCGCAAACAGATCCGAAAACGATACGAAAATAAATCACTGGTCGCTCAGTTTGTGGCAGTGAAAGTTTCGTATTCGATAGCTGATTCGTCTGAGAGCCTTTTGCGATATCTTTTACGGGCCTTTTCTGATAATCGCACCGCGTGCAACAACAAATCGCATTTACCGGAAAGTTTTGTAATTTTGCCTGCTGCAAAACGCACTGCAGAGAGAGACAAAATCGAAAAAATGTTCGGCTATTGCCTGCTCTGATGTTTCTTCCGCATATCACTCGTTTTTAAGCCCGCTAATGATAGTTTGGCGGAACTTTCGTCGTCGCTAACTATTTTCCGCTCTTCATTGTCCACTTCATTTTTGTGTATCATTTTTCACCCGCATATCACTCGTTTTTAAGCCTGCTTATGATAGTTTGTCGAAACTTTTGCCAACGCTCGCAGATTTGTTTCGTTTGTAAGTCCGTTTACGAACATTCTACGATAGTTTCATTTTACTATCGTTCTCTGGTCCACTGGGTTGTCAAACTCAAGTATTGCCCGTACTTATACTCAAGTTGGCTCAGAGATTCGGCCGCGAGCCGACGCAAGATCCTTGTTGCTTAAATCGAAGATCTGCTGCGAGCCGTCATGAGTAAAGTTCGTTCAGTACAAATACTCGCGGTTTTTCCATCAAAAGGGTAAAAATGCAGTTCAAACAAGGCGAAAATTATGTGATATATGGGAATGCCAAAATGGGTTTGCAAAATTTCGTTCCGGCAACTTCGACCTTGAGGATGCACCATGGAAGGACTTCTAAAGCCGATGTGGATAAAAAAAGTCGTTGGTCGATGCAAATCGCCAAACAACAACTCGAGAGATTGCTGAAAGACTAAATTTGTGTAACGCGACCGTTCACAAGCACATGAAACGTTAAGGATTAATTTCGAAGCTTGACATATGATTTCCTCATGTTCTTACAGAACGAATTTGAGACCTCATACAAGTTTGATGACTCGCCAAAAGCTTTTGTAGCTTGAATGGGATGTGCTACCACCATATTCTCCAGACTTGGCACCTTCGGACTATTACTTGTTCCGGTCTCTGCAAAAATTTTTGGATGGGAGAACCTTCACTTCAAATCAGAAAGTCAAAAACCGCTTGGACCAGTTTTTTGCCTGCAAGCATCAAAATAATTGTGGAATCAATCTCTTGTCCGAAAGATGGCAAAAGGTATTGGCAGGTTAAGGTTCCTCATACAGGCTGTTTCATCTAGAACCCTCTAGAATCATCAGTGAAGTTTTAACCACTCTGACTGAAATTTAGAAAAAATAAAGAATATTATTTACTTTTTTACCGCGAAAAATAAAACCAAAGAGTACCAATCTTATCAACAAATATGCAAAGATACTGACATTAGGTTCAACATTTTTGCCAGCTCTTGATCTAAGCTATTGGTTCTTGACAACTTTCATGCTCTAAGCTGCGATACATTTATCGAGAGCCGAGAGACACCAGCGGGCTCAAGACAACTGAATCTCGAATCCTCGAACCTTTTAAAAATTCATATTCATTGAGTAATCCAACAATTTTGAAAGAGATCAGATGAAAGAAATGAAAGTACAAGCATGGAAAAACTATGCTGGCTTACATGCAAACAAGCAAAGAGAGCGAGAAATGGAAAACAAGAGCAATAACAGGGTATATTCTAGTCTGGCTTCACCGACTTTCATTTCTGCTTTTTGTATTTTGTTTTTAATTTGAGGTCAGGCTTATCAGCTTTCCCCCCGCCAAAAGCGTAAACATTATTTTTTTCCGTTTAGGTAAACAGAAAGAAAAAGTGATTTAAAATTATTGCTATTTGAATTTTCTACCACTTATAAAAAAAAAACCTAGAAAAAACAATAAAACGAAGAAAAAACAAATGATTTTATGACCACAACTTAAGTGCTCAATTTTTAATTGTTTGACGATGCCGATAAGTAAGAGACATTTTTAATGGCACCCAAAAGTTCAATCAAAGTTTTATTTTTTTTTGCCCCGCGGCCTTTTGGGTTTTTTCAAATTGGCCCAAGAGCAGGTTGGTTTCTATTTCCATTTCCATTTCCATTGCCTGTTCCCCAGTGACCCATAAGTTTAATTAAAAACCGCACCAAATTGTTGACAGAAAATAATTTTATTGCTCGCCATAAGTTAGCGCACCACCTTGATATCAATGTTGAAGCAGCAGCGTTTACCGCTCACCGCATCCGTTAGGGTCCAGCGTATGGAATAGGCGCTGGTAGGGAACTTGGCCTCAATGGGCACTTCCAGCGAATAGGTATTCTTTACTCCATTCCTCACCGGGCAGGTGGCCGCCTTGCAGGCATCACGCTCTAGCGTAACCAGAGGCAAATGCACATCCTCGCTCTTGACCCAAACCAGAGAGGCTTCCAAAGCGTCCGCATCGAATTTCGGTGTAAAATCGAAACTCATTTTGGAGGGACGGCGACGACGTATATGACAGGCCGCCTTTTGAGCTGCCTGCGGACAAGGATCCACACGCACTTCATCGACACTGCAGTCATTCACACTGTCCTGGCAATTGTGGAAGTTGACCACCTCCGTGGAGACGAAAGTGATTAGCACCAGCAACGAGCACAGACGCAACATGTCGGGCTAAGTGTTGGAAACGGAATGTCAAGATGATGCTGCACCAGCCGAGCTAACAAAGCTCTGGCCTGAGATTAAGCCGAGAAACCTTTTGAACTCTGTGACTGATAAGCAATTTATACACTGGGCCCGTGACCAGATAAGCCGAGAACTAAGCATGTGCTTAGATAAGCATTAGACCCTTGTCATAGAAACTCAGCTGGGTCTAGCTGCGGGTTGTTATCATCATCATCATCATCACCCAACCAGGCTGGCTGACATCACCAAGGTAAGCGTTGAACTAATTACCACAGCAGCTAGTCATTAGAAACTACTTCGATCCGGGAATTCATTGACAGCAAGGCAATTGTTTGTTCATCATTTCAAAACACTATTCAACATACAATTTTAAACTTGCTGTAAACTGAGCGTTTAGCTGCAAAAAAACTTTAATGGGTAATGAAATATGAAAATTAAAACGAAGCTATGCATTTCGTAAACTTCCTTTTTTAACCTCATCCTTTCTATCTATGATACACACTAACTAAAGGTAACTCATCGCACAGCTTTGATGTTCTTAATCTCCCTTAGTTCGATGATTTAGAGCAGTGGTGCCAAAATGCCAATAGCCTATTCCATCGGATAGGAACTCATAATTTTGCCGGCGTCGCAGCAGACACACGCAAAGAGAGAGAGATTACGTGTGTTCTATAGAAAGCCCGCTCAGCGGCTTGCTCTCTCACGACGCGTGCTTTTGGCTTTTTGTTCTCTCAAAAGGCATTTGTTCGTAGGTTTGTTGCTTGTTGTTGTGACATTTACTTCGTGAAGCTAGATTTCATGAGTTTGGGCACCACTGACTTAGAGCAGGGTTCCCCAAGAAGACAGGCTCTCTATCTCTCTCTAACACTCACTGATGCATTACTTCGGCAAGCATTCGGTGTGAATTTCCGAGTGTATTCGGCCCCCCGGGGCATGGCTGGAGAACAATGACTGGTTGCGATACGCAAGGACTCGACTGATCGAGCACAAGCGGCACTGCTCTGCATAAAGTATCCTGAGCTGCAAGCCGGTTCGGAGTCAAACACTTAGGATAAGTCCGAGCCGAACCTAAGCTGGAGCAGAACAATTTTTTCTGCCCAAACCTGAACCGGAGCAAGCAAATGTCGTAAAGGGTTTGGTACTAATGAACTAAGGCATCAAATAAAGCATCTTTTAATGAAAATGAAATAGAATAAAGTAGTAATAAATATTAAATTTATTGATCCTTTTGAATGACTATAAAGACTTCCTTAAACCTCTTTTATTTTATAGTTTTCGGAAAAATATCATTCAAAAGAGCTTAAAAATATCGCATTTGTTGTATAAACAGTTCCTGCAAAACAAAGATCAGACGTTTGAGCTTTTTATACCCTTGCAGAGGGTATTATAAAATCGTCCGGATGTTTGTAACGCACAGAAGGAAGCATCTCCGACCACATAAAGTATATATATTCTTAATCAGCATGACAAGCTGAGTTGATTTAGCCCTGTCCGTCTGTCCTTCTCTCCGTCTGTTTCAATGCTATCTCCTCCGTCAGTTTTAAAGCTATCATCACCAAACTTTGCACGAAGTCTTTTGGTAAAAATACGCTGCACATTTGTCAGAACCGGTCGTATCGGATGACTATAGCATATAGCTGTCATAGGAACGATCGGTCTAAAAACAAGTTTTAGTGAGAAAAATTTTTTTGTTTTCTATTGAAACGCCTCCAAAATTCGTATTTCTTAGTTTATTATGATTTTCCATTATTCCACCAAATTTGGTCGAAATCGGACATTTATGTAGTATAGCTGCCATAGAAATGTAGAATCTGAAAAGTAGTCTTAGTTGGAAAAACTTTTTTGTTTTCAACGGAAATGTCCTCAAAACTGGCATGTATTTGTTTCATATGTTCCCACACGATTCTACAAAGATAAGTCAAAATCGGATGACTATAGCATATAGCTGCCATTGAAACGATCGATCGAAAAACTAGTTTTTGTGAGAAAGACTTTTTTGTTTTTAATGGAAACTTCCCTTACGTTGGCATATATATTTATTTTATATACTTTTACACAATTATACAAAGTTTTGTCAAAATCGGATGACTATAGCATATAGCTGCAGTATGAATGATCGGTCGATAAAGAAGTTCTAGTGTGAAAAACTTTTTTGTTTTAAATGGAATCGCCTTTAAAAATGTACATGTTAGTTTGTTATGCTTTTCCAAGATTCCACTAAATATGGTCGAAGTCGGACATCTATATAGTAAAGCTCCTAAGGTCCGAAAAGTTTTCTTTTTTAAGAAAAACAAACTGCAAGGGTAAATACAAAACTTCGGCCGAGCCGAAGTTAACTCCCCCCTTTTTAAACCCTTGCAGAGGGTATTATAAAATTGTCCAGGTGTTTGTAACGCATAGAAGGAAGTATCTCCGACCACATAAAGTATATATATTCTTGATCAGCATGACTAGCTGAGCTAATTTAGCCCTGTCCGTCTGTTTGTCCGTCTGTTTCTATGCTATCTCCTCCGTCAGTTTTAAGCCTATCCTCACCAAACTTTGCACGAAGTCTTTTGGTACAAATACGCTGCACATTTGTCGGAACCGGCCGGATCGGATGACTATAGCATATAGCTGTCATAGGAACGATCGGTCGAATAACTAGTCTTAGTGAGAAAAACTTTTTTGTTTTTAATGGAAATGCCTCCAAAGTACGTATTTCTTAGTTTACTATCCTTTCCCATGATTTCACTAAGTTTGGTCGAAATCTGATTACTATAGCTTATAGCTGCGATAGGAACGATCGGTCGAAAAACTAGTTTTAGTGAGAAAACCTTTTTTGTTTTTTTAATGAAAACGTCCTTATCATTGGCATTCTACAAAGTATGGTCGAAATCGGATGACTATAGCATATAACTGTCATAGGAACGATCGGTCGAAAAACTAGTTTTAGTGCGGAAAACTTTTATGTTTCCAATTGAAACGCCTTCAAACTTCATATGCTTTTCCAAGACTCCAACAAGTTTGGTTGAAATCGGATATCTATATCGTTTGGCTGTCATAGAAAAGTAGAGCCAGAAAAGACCTCTTAGTTAGAAAAACTTTTTTGGTTTCAATGGGAATGCCCCCAAAACTGGCAACTATCAATTTGGTAGGCTTTCACACAATTCTACAAAGTTTTATCAAAATCGGATGACTATAGCATATTGGTACCATAGGAAGTTCTAATTCTAGTGAGAAAAACTTTTTTGTTTTGAATGGAAACGTCTTTTTCATTGGCATATACTTGTTTTATATACTTACACAATTCTACAAAGTTTAGTTAAAATCGGATGACTATAGCATATAGATGCAGTACGAATGTTCGGTCGAAAAAGAAGTTCTAATAAAAAATCCTTTTTTGTTTAAAGTGGAATCGCCTTCAAATTTCGTAATTGAGGGTTTGTTATGCTTTTCATGATTTCACAAAGTTTGGTCGAAGTCGGACATCTATATAGTATAGCTCCCATAGAAAAGTAAGGTCCGAAAAGTCATAGTTTTGTTTTCAATGGAGGCTGCAAGGATCGATGTTAGCGCCGCCAATATCATAAATAAACGACATGCAGAAATGAATGAAATAACAAACAACATGTTGCATAGTGCAAATGCAACTTGCCCTCCATATGCTCTAAAGATCGACACACTTATCAGTGTGCTAGGGCAAACAGTCTCCGAATGGTTCATACAAACAGAGACACCGCCGACAGTTGTCAGTCACAGGCTGCGCGCACGTCCGAAATTTGAGACGATTCCCGCGACAACTACTCCATCCCCATCATCATCATCATCCCTCCTCTAACCCCTCTGCATTCAATCCTCCTCAGAGTGAACTTCGAATGCATTTCTCGACTATTGACTCGCTGTCAATACGGCGAAGGCAGCCACGACAATTGCACGGCTCATTTGCGGGAATGCATGTCAACAATCAACAAACAACTACAACTACTACAAATTTGACAACAGTCCCCCTTCACCTCCTGCTGCGGCTTCTTTACCAATCACGACACGCTTCAGCCAACACTTGGAGTCTGCAATTTGAGGCAGCATTTTTATCATGCCCAAAGGACGCAATTAAATGAGAAAAATAATATAGAATTTTCATATGCAAAACATGTTTTTTAGCTGCAACAGAAAACCCGAAATTGATAGGAAAGTTTTGCAGCTAGCGCATAATTAACTGTCGGTCAGTCAACACGTTCTGCGTTTTCCTTCAAATGTTTTTGGTAATGTTTTACGCATAAATTATAATGTTTTTTTAATATTTTCCCCCCACCCCCTGCCCAGTTGCCTTTTTTATCGCCAACGACTTTGCGCCTTTATCAAACTCCAGTGAACGGTGAATCAACAGAAACCAAAAGCAAAACCAAAAACAGAATTAATTCATTAAAGAAATATGCAAAGCATTAAAAAACAAGAACTTGCTGACGGGGTGGCAAGAAACAACAGAAGAGAGAAAAAAAATGAAATTTATGTTTTATTACTTAATGAACTTACCGCAAATTAAGCCAAGGGTGGAAGAGGTTGGGCACAAGAAAAAGGACAAGGCCTTGTCTTTAATTAATATGCAAAAAATGTCAACATCAACGGCTGCTGCTGCTGCTCATCAAAATGGCAACGAGGAAGTGTCCGGCAGTTGTGTGATGAAAGCAAATTGGTTAGCAATTAATGGAAGTTCATTTTTTTAAATCGAACACACGAAGGAAGAGGTGGGTAATTACAATTTAAGACAAAATAAGTGTAAAAGTTTACTCTCAAGCATAAATATTCATTTCGAGATTATAAACAATTTCGTCTTAAGATAGCAATTATTAAATTTAGACACACCAGAAACTGTGTCTCATCGGTCAGTCATTCGGTAGAGTTTCACCAAGAAACGACTATGGAATTCTACATTGCTTTGCTGCTTATCGCAGGTCCATTGACGTACATTGTGCAGGCTCAGGGTAAGATTCCAAAATACTTTCAACGAATCACTCCCAAGAAGCGATAAGCAAATACATTTGAATTTGTATTTCACAAGATCCCACATGCCCACTGCCCGCTTGGCCAGCCTGTGGACATCTGAGTGAAGCATATTTTGGAAATTTAAAGCACATTACCGGCATCACTGAATTTCCATGGATAGGTCGCTTGGGCTATGAGAGTAAGTGCCGTAGTTTATACTCTTTCAATCTCAAATTTTCAAAATTTTATAACCTTCAGCTTATCGCGGTATAAGCTACAAATGTCTGGCCATCCTTATCACCAGTCAGCATTTGTTGGCACCCGCTCACTGTCATGATGACGGACTAATTGAAGAACCTTTACGCTATGTGCTACTGGGCGACTGGAACCCTACCAATCCGTATATAGAACGTGATTGTGATCTCTGCACTCGACTGCCACAATTGATACAGATCGCTGAGATAGCTATACATCCAGATTACAATAGCCAGGAGATGACCAATGACATAAGTGTGCTCAAGCTAGCTCAACCCGTGACCTTTAGCTCGGCCATACGTCCGATTTGTCTGCCGCCCTTGAACACTCATCACGATCCACATATAGGTCGTCTGCTATACTCCTCCGGGTTTGCCCAGAACACCAGTATACCGTATAAACTCAAAAGTCTTGTGCAAGTGCTGGGCGCTAAACAATGCCGGCAAACTCTCGTGGGATTAAACAAGCTTTCGGCAGCCATACCATTCGAAATGAGTCATCTCTGTGGAATTAGCAACTTGAATATGACTTTAATCACGGGATCAGCTTTAATGGGATTGCAAGTGGAGGGACAGGAACCGCAGAACTACTATTTGGTTGGTCTGCTGGTGCATGGAGTTGACTTAACAACACCTTTGGTGTTTATGAGAGTGGATTTGTATCGAGAGTGGATCGAACGAAATGTAGGGTGCAGAACAGTAAGTTCCGCCAAAATGAGGACTACAACACCTTCGACATTTCAAATATCCGCTGCTATTGAGAAAAAAAAAGAGAAAGAACCTCTGTGGAACTAGGCTTGGATATAATAATAATAAAAACTTTGAAAATTAATATAATTTATTGCCCTGTCTAAGGTAATCAGTTTGACGTAGTTAGATAACTGTCAACACATATTTTAACTGAGGACAGCACACATCAAAGACAGAAAATATATGAATTAGAACTGGTTTCGCTCGTTGCATAACTTATTTTTTTGATACAAACGCGTACAGTGTTTAGTAGTTCTGGGGCTCATGTAATAACGCCCTCTGACATATCGCCCATGGGCGCCCGCAGGCTTTATGACACCTACACTCAGGGAAAAAAACACTGATATTTTAATATTTACACGTTGATTTTACTATTTTCACCATTGATTTAGCGTTAAATATGGAATTCGTATATCTAAAGAGTGAACACTTCAAATTAAATATTGGAAATACATAGTTAAATTTAATATTGGATGTAGTTAAAAATTTTTTTTTTATTTAAAAATTTTACAAGCCAGTCTAGACTGAATTTATTTTGTAATGATCCAAGGGGGGAAGGCTATTAGATTTGGTTCTGAAAAACTAAGAATTATATAAATTAAATGAATGTTTATAAATGTTTACTTACTCTGTGGGGGACTCGAACTCGGGACCTTTGCACTTAAACACGATTGGCATGCCGACTTTACCAGTTGCACTGTCGCACATGATGGTTGTCACACGGCTAAAATTCTACTTATATTGAATTGCCTTGAAGTAAACTACGATATATTTCTGGCATGTTGTCGCTTGTAATTCTCAAGTTGGAATTCCATGCTTTGGGAATATAAAAGATTTAACTGAATTTTGCCGTTCAAATATGATTTTAGTCAACTCAACATGCTTTTTAATTAATTTTAATACGAAATAGGTATAGTTAAATCAAATATGATTGCTATTGATTTTACTATGCGTTTTTTCCCTGAGTGTACATGCGCCCGGTTTTGGTTGAAAAAACATCTGTATAACAGTACTCTAATAATAGTCGAACGGATTAAAATTTCTGTAAAGTCAAAAGTGATTTTAAAAGGTGTTGTGGTGTAGCGGAAACGGAAAGAGTTAGTGTGAAAGAGAAAGAGAAGGCACTTGCAAGTTTCGGTAGACCAGCCATGTTCAAGAAGAGCGAGGCCAAATAGTGAGAGTGTATTGGTGTGCGATATCAAAGCGATACAGCCCAGCTTTGAACTGCCCTGCTCGACCTCTGGGCATCGAATGCAAGCAAACAAGCGCTGCCGACTTCAGCATGCGCCCGGCTCGTGTTTTGTTCCAAAAATGGTGGTAAGCAAAAGCTCAGGAAAAACTGATTGAAAACACTTGGTAACCCTTAAAAGATTATCTAGTAAAAGGTATGTCGGTATTAAACAAATTTGCCTGAATCACCCCCAGAGCTATTGACAGCCTTTTACGACTTCTCATACGATCACCTTCTCTTAGTGGTTGAATTGGAAGGCTCTCCTCGAGACGGGGTGACAAATGGGCGATTATTCTTAACAGGCACTTCTTATGAAAGGCATGAAAGTTTCTAATGCTCATGGGGTATATAAAAGAGTGGCTAACACAGTCTAGAAGCTTCTAAAACATGTAAGAAAGTCGGTCAAGCCCAACTATTCCATACACTGTACCAACGAAAGTGTATGCTCAGTATAAATTATGGTGCTACAGTACATTTTTGCTCATAGCTTGTCTATCGTTCATCCGATCTTTACTAATCCTTGGCGAATCGATAAATAATCTTAATATCTAAAAAAGTCCAGAAGGTACGAACCTTCCATCAATAAAACCAAGGGAGATTTTCTAATTTGCGGGGGCGAACGGGGGCGTGTCAAAAATTTAAAATAAACTTAATATGGCTGCAAGTATAAGAAGTTTAATTTTTGTCCAATACATGTCGAACGTCTATCTCTTACTATTTCTGAGATCTGTGCCTTCATATACAGAAAAAAAAATTGCGAGCTAAAATCAAACTCAAAAAGATTGATTTGATCGCGAGGCGTACTAGATCGAGCTTGATACTAGCTCAAAAGGCTTAAAACAATCCTGAAAAGTGTGTATCAATTCGAAAAGGCTAATGTCATTCTTGAATCCGTACTTGAAAGTCAAATGATCCTGACTCGAGATTGAAGTGAGTACGGATGTCCTATGTCAATATCAAATAATCCTGACTCGAGATTGAAGTTAGTCCGGATGTCCCATGACAAAGCGAAAGAGCGAACGAAACTGAGAACTAGAATATCTCTCTCACCAATACCATGATGAAATAAGTATAGGGTGGTCTAGTCCAGGCCCGGCCTAATAGAGAGCACAGAAAAATATGTCTGGCTCTCTCTGACACTCAGTAATGATTGACTTCGGCAAGCATTCTGTGTGATTTGGCGAGAACCTTCGGGCTCCAGGGGCTAAGGCTGGCCAGGCCTGGTCTAGTCCGTAAAATCTTCTTCCTTTTTGTAAACGGCAACATTTTCTGTGTTTAACCCTAAGAATGGCAGTGGGGCACCTTTGCAGTCAACTGGCCATTTCTGTATCGACTCGGCTTTTGATGCTGATCTAGAATGTATATACTTTATAGGGTCGGATATCCTTTCCTTCTGGCCGTTACATACTTTTGCACAAACTTAATATTTTAAGTTTTAATACAATTCAAAAGTGTATTATAATTTTGCCCAGAAGTTTGGAACGCATAGAAGGAAAGTTTATATTTTCTTGATCAGCATGATGAGCTGATTCGATTGAGCTTTATCCGTCCGTCTGTCCGCTTGTTTTTACGCAAACTACTTCCTCAGTTTTGAAGCTATCGAGCTGAAATTTTGCACAGAGTTATCTTTTAGCTGCACAGTAATAATCGGCGGTGTCCTAGAAATCTCTTCCAACCCAAAACCAATTCTCGGTTTTCTAGAAATCTCTTTCGGTTGGTTTCAAACCTCTCGAATTTTGTTAGGAGATATTAAAACAATCAATACACAAACTAACCAAAAGCGACTTCACGAACCTACGCACATGCCAACCGAAGCCAAAATCTCTAGAGATTTCCAGGACACCCCCGAATATGTCGGACTCGCGCGGATCGGATGGGTACTTCTTGTTGCTTCCATAGGAAGTTAGCTTTGCTTCTCCGTTATATTTTCGATTGGTCAACAATCATTATCATTTTGTTAAAGACAATTAAAATCCAATTATGGAAATATGGATTTTCTCAACAATTCTATCGGGACTTAAATGGTATTAAGTTTTTTGCTTGACGTAGTATCAGACATTCAAGTTCGGAAAAACTCAGGTTACTTTGACTAGCTTATTGGTATGTATTACCTCAACTAAAAATTTGATAAAAGTTTAAGACCTGTCGGAAAATGGAACCTCTGAAAAAGCACCCTTTAGAAACGATTATGTACTTAAGACACACACAGATTCTCTCATAAATTAGCTGAAACCAAAATGCTTAGCCCAGATGCCTATAAAACTAAATCAGCTTGAATTTTTCTTGCAAGTTTTTTGTGTTGCTTTTATTTTCCTTCACATATGTTCGCTCGGCTGATGGCGCCAATTAATTTGTGTGCTTAATTCAGCTAATTATTCCAAGCAATAAAATTTTCAATAGATGCGTAGATTGTGCTGAAGGGGGTGGTGGGGGTAGCGAACAGAGCCAAACAAAGACAAGGACACGGACACGTTTAATTCAATTCTTTTCGTTCTGTTCGCTTTTTATTTAGCTTTACAGAGCAAATAAAAAAAGAAGAAGAAATAATAAAAAGCAAAGCGACATTTAAATTCAAATTGTGGAAGACGCTGACAAAGATGCCGGCGCCACACGTCGGATTAATTTTATGAGCTTCCAGCAAAGGAGCAGGACCAAGCGCCAGCTCTCCCCTCGTTCAATTAGGGGCCGGGGGGAGAGAGATAGTCATTTGCCATTGGCCGGGTGACTTTGCCATGCAATTGTTAAAATCGAATTAAGCCACGGTGTCGCATACTTTTGATCTCCTTGACGACGACGCCAGCGCTTAGCCAATGAAACGCTGCAGTCTGCCAAATGTCCTTACACTGTCCTTGCCAGTCATTGCTCCAGCTAAGGCTGAGGTATGTCGTTCACTCCGACTCTGATTTCAATGAGATTTCGGTTTCAATTTCAGTTTGCTTGGCGCAAAATGAAATTAAATGAAGATTAGTCGTGTGCCCGCTAGATTATTCCAAGAAATAAAAATCTTCAAGATACTCTCGACGCTAGCTGAGCGCTCATTATTTTTTGCGTTTTAGTCTGCTGCTAGCTGTGGCGGCTTTTGTTTTTATTTTTATTTGCCTTTTTTATGACGCTGGAAGGTGATTGGGAACCCCCGCATTAGGGTTTTGCATTAGTGGAGGGAAAAAGCTGGCAAAATCACAAGCTACATTTAACCCACAAATGCGACGAAATTTATGAAAGAGTTTAACTAATCAAATGTGGCCAGATCAGTTAATGCTTAAGTAGATTTGTATTGTAAGCTAGCGACTTGATTCGCTATTTTTACATAGAGGGAAAAAACGTGGTCAGAAAATAAGATTTCTTCATCTTAAAATGTGAACAGAATGTTCTCTCAAATATTTGAGCACAAATGTTCCGAATGTTCTTGAAATGAGCACAATTCAGCTCATCTCAACCACCCCACCGAAAAGTAAATGTAGGCATTCAGATGTGCGTCTTCAGACGCATGGCAATAGCCTAACCGTCTACGACGCGTCGCGACGGCCGCCGTCGTTGCGCGCACTAAACGTCTTGGGCTCTACTCCCAGTGAGGTCCGATGTTAATAAATAATAAATAACCAAGGCGGGTGGGGTGTTGTACAAGCGGATGTCTCTGCGGACCTGGACCTGGGCCGGCATGGACGCGGACTGGACAGTGGACTTGGACAGTGAGTGGACCTGGATCTGGACACTGGACGGACCCCTGTGTACGGTGGACCTTATTTTTTTTTTTTAATTTTAAAATGTTCTCAAAAACGGAACATATCAACTCACATCAAGATTTTGCGTTCTCAAAAAAAAGTTCCTGAAGTGAGAAATTGTTCTTAAAGTGAGAAAATCCGCTCATGATTAGTTTTTGTGACCGAATGTGCTCATTTTGAGTCCAATGCTCACGGTTTTTTCCCACTGTGTAGACTTATTTTCCGCTTAAAATTTTAGCAAAGCGCCCTTAAGCGGACTGCTAAAGAAATGTGTACCTGAAAATTGGGTTAAAGCAGAGGTGCCCAGATTCAGCTTACGGCAGAGTAGACACCAATACATATGAAGAAAATAATTCTGTTCATTGCAAATCTGCGTGTTTTTTTCAAACGAATTCATTCATCGCCAGCAACAAAGACGCCAACCACATGTAATATTGTTATTGCTCCAGTTTAGCGACAAGCCTAAGGGCAACCTGGCTTAAGCGATTTGCTATTTAGACATTCGAATGATGATGAATATCACAATAGAGTTTTGGGAATTAGGATCGTACTTAATTCACTGTGAATATTTATTGTTTAACTTAACTAGAATAATACAAATTGTCGTTTGCTCCGAGCGCTGGCCGCTGCCGCAAGTCTCACACACACTACTACTGAAACTCCTGGAGATGAGAGATGAATGTAGAGATGTCGTAATCGATAGTCGCTCGTGACTAGTTATCGATAGTCGCTGGTGGCTATTGTGGGCAGAGCTGCCACAGTACTCACCCTCCAGTGAGCGTGTGGGAGTGAATTGGTAAGATGGGAAGAAGCTGCAGAAACCGTAGTACTGAGCATGTGTACCGAGTACAGATTTGCGTAGTTGTGTCGATGGCCGGTGGTTGCTTCGATTGGGCGTCGATAAGCAAGTTGAAATAATGATGCTTCTTGCTGAGATTGATGGTTGATATCGCCTCTGGTCGAGGACTTCGTTTCTTCAGTTGAGGCTGAAGTTAACTTTCGTGGAGAGCTTCGGGGTGCCTCAGTTGAAGACTTTGCTATTCAGGTTGACGGGCGTGCGCGTAAAACACGACTGAACTTGAATCGATGTGCCTCGGATGAGGACTTTGCCGCTGCCTCGGATGTGGGTTTTGTCGCTGCCTCGGAAGACGACTTTGGCGATCAGGAATACAAGCGCGCGTGAGGAAACACGACTGAACCAGAATCGACGGTGTTTCGGTTGAGGTGCGGATGCAAGGATCTGTAGCTAGACGTCGCATGTTGGCTACAGCCGTTTTAGTTATTGTTCGAGAGCTTGTAGATGGCTCAGGCTGGCAGTAAATGCCAACAAAGAGCGCTCCAAGGATTAGCTGGTCGTTGGTATTCGATCGAGTGGCCGATTTCCTGAAGTTCAGGTGCGCCAGCGAAGAAGGCAGTTGTCCAGCTGTGCAAGTTTGTACAAATCGATGGGCATGCAAGTGCATGCAAGTTGATCGATGAGGGACGACCGATGTTGCAGCCGTCAAAGTTGATAGGGCCGTGGACGCTGAATCTGGAATAGGGTATGCTGATCAATGTGTTTAATGGCATCGTTCTCCCGAAGTGAGAAGTGTGTTCAGTTGGGGATGTGACCGTGGACCGCTGCATTCTGTCGAAAAACACTAGTTTTCGATTTTGGAATACGACGTACGCTTTGTGCGAAAAAATCGACCCCCCTTACTTGATCATTCGGAAAGCTTCCTTCTGACTGGTACATAAGTTTGCACGGCTTTAGAAGGCACATTTTACACTACGAGTCACGGCTACTCAGTGGGCATCAGGAATGCTAAACGAACCAATGGCAGTTTTAATGCTGTCTTCCAGGGCTGCAGTTGTGGCTGGCTTGTTCCAGAACACAAAGACCACCAAAAATTAGTCTAGTCGGGTCAAATCACATGATCTTGGCAGCCAATGAACTGGTAAAAAATCTAAATTGCTCCATTATTTCGCGTGCTGTGTGGCACCGGTTTGTTGAAACCACAGTAGGTTTCAAACTTAAAATAAGTTCGAGTTTGCATAAAAAATGAATCACGATCGTCTCTTAAATTAAGGACATGCAAACTAGATCCAAGTATATTACAACTTCAAGATTTGGGACAAGTACACGCATACTTGATCCAAGTAATATTAAAGCTTCAAGACATGGGAATGGGAGAAGCACGTGCAATACTTGGCCCAAGTACATTTTCATACATTCCTGTTTGTTCTGAAAACACATAAAACTTGTAAAAATTATATTTTTTTATACTTGCAGGCAGATCAAGTTAATTTTCAATTTTGGCCACGCTTCCACCCGCCCCCGCAATATCGAAAAAACGTCATATCTCCCACAGTTTTATAGATAGAAGGTTCGAACCTTCAAGTTAGGTCTTCTTCAATGTTTTCTTCATAGTGAATTCTGGCCAGAAGATCTTACAGTCAATTGGGAAAATTATCTAAAAGTTATGAAGTGGGCTAGCACTTGCACTTGTATCAAAGGCGTATCAAGTCAGGCCCTCTCAAGTATATGCTCAACTATTTTTCCTCCAACTACTTATAATCTCTTCGAGTGCCCCCCACCCACATCCCTCGCCTTACTCTCGAAACAAAAGCATATGCATCATGCAGCAGCAGCAGCATCGGCAACAATAACATTTCAGGCAAAAAAGGTTTTTAATTTAAATTTCTTGACTTGACGTGTGGCATGTGCCGACATCGTAGTCTTTGTCCCTTGATGTCTGCGTCTGCACAAATGTGGGCCAAAGAAACTACCCACATATACCCACACACTCACACTCATTGGCCATGCACAATTGACGCTTACATTGTTCTCAAGAATTATTATGTGGTTTCCACACATGTGAGTGTGTTCCTACCCTTCCTTATCAGTGTGGCCGCACTTAGGTACAGGAGTATGCCCTCACAAAAACGGGCTACAATCTCACAGAAAACATATCAAAATATATCCGGATATATGCAGATGTGTAACCCTTTTACTCGGAGGTGTGTGAGTGCTCCTTGGCCTGTGGTCTCTTCTTTAGAGGAAGACAAATTTGGACTTGAGCCTTTAGCAATTAATAAACCCACTCGAAGAGCTGTTCCTTAAGGGCCTGGAGCTCATGTGAGAGACATAAATTTCAATTTTATTGGCCTAGGTATATAATTGCGAGGCGAAAAACTTTTAATTGTAATTAATTTAGAAAATTCTTAGCTGCACGGGTGGTCTGCCCTCTATGGCGTGGTTTTTCAAGTGCTGCCAAAGTAAACACGGGGGCGGCTATTTCTGCCAGCGGATTGGGAAACATTGAAATGCAATGGCAGCATTTTGTGGCACAGTTCGGAACTGGCTGAGCCAGTTTTTGACTGACGTTATGTTTGTTTTGCAAAAAGCCAAACGCCATGGGTGGGCAAATGGAGATGGTATTCTCAGTCGCACTCGCTCGCTCTTGCTGTTCTGCCTGTTCATAATGAGATTTGGCCTCGAAGGCTTGCCAGGTGCAAAATTAAGTGTTGATTTTGGCACAAGTAAGCAATGAACTTGGAACAAGCGGACATGTGACAAGGGCAAGAAAAATCAAAGGCATTTGGAAATACACTGAGAAAAAAATTAGGAAATTTTTTACTTGAACTAAGAGTTTTTGTTGTCAAAATCAATAGGAAGTTGTTGATTCCTAAACGTATTTTGGGAACGAAATTCTTGATTTCTTGATTTTAGTGGAAAGCAACTTTCGGAATTCTCCTAAGAACTTTTAGAGCTCAAGATTAAGAACGATTCATCTTTGAACCAAGAACTTTATAGCTAAAATAAGAACCAAACTAACTTAGTGTAAGACCTATAAAGTTCTAAAATCAATCCTCTTCGATCTGAAACTAAGGCGATACGACAATCCTTTTTGCTCCAAATTTGATCTTGATTTGCGTTTCTCGGACAGACGGACATGGCTATATCTAATCGGCTTTTGACGTTGATCAAAAATATATTTACTTTACTAGCAAATAACCCGGCTTGCTTCGCTACGCCGCCTTCAGTTAAGCTATTTAAACCCATATCGGTATTGGGGGTGGACTTCACAAATTGGAAAATATTTAACCTATTTTTGTCCCCCGCAAAGCACATAAACTGAATCTTACATTCATTGGCTCAAGGCAGAGAGTAACTCTTATTTCCCGCCTGCCAACCAATACCCAAAGTTTCATTACAAATTTCGCGGTTTTTTGACCATTTCACGCCCACCATTCCACAAAGTTTCACCCAATGTTCCCGCCCTTTTTTTACACTGGAAACCTTCACGGGCGAGCGTCCACCATTTTACAAAGTTTCACCGAAATCAAAAATTTGGCATATTTTACGGTTTTTGGACCATTTCCCGCCCATCTCTTCAACTTAGAAACCTTCTCGAGCAAGCGTCCTACCAATCCGCAAAGTTTCAGCGATGTCAGAAATTTTTCAAATTTCGCTGTTTTTGGACCGTTTCCCGCCCATTTCTTCAACTTAGAAACCTTCCCGGGCAAGCGTCCAAGCAATCCTCAAAGTTTCATTGCAATCGGAAGAACGGTATAATTTTTTTCAAATTTCGCGGTTTTGGGACCATTTCCCGTCCACCATTCTACAAAGTGTCACTGAAATCAAAAATTTTGAAAATTTTGTGATTTTCTGACCATTTTTAACTAATAAACCGTTCTGGACAAGCGTCCACCGTTTACCAAAGTTTACCTTAGGTTTTCGGGACGATTTCCGCCAATTTCTTTAAGCCTAGAAACCTTTCCAGGCAAGCGTACAACCATTCCCCAAAGTTTCAGCGATGTCGGAAATTTTGCAAATTTCGCGGTTTTTGGACCATTTTCCGCACATTTCTTCAACTTAGAAACCTTCCCGGGCAAGCGTCCACCATTCCCCAAAGTTTCACCGAAATTAACAATACGACCCACCCCACCTCTCTCCTTTTATGTGATAAATTTAAAACCGGGGTGTGTCTTATTAAATGGGGGCCCCTGGGTAGTACCCCCGGGCTCAATCCCTTTCCGACGGGCCTGAGCATTTAGCTTTCATAGGAACGATCGGTCGAAAAACTTGTTTCAGCGAGAAAAACTATTTTGTTTTCAATGGAAACGACTTCTAAATTCGTGTTTCTAAATTTTCTATGCATTTCCAAGATTCCACTAAATATGGTCGAAATCAGACATCTATAAAGTAAAGCTCCCATAGAAAAGGAAGGTCTGAAATGTAGTCTTTGCAAGAAAAACTTTTTTTAGTCAAAGTGAATGTTAACAGGCTCAAGGTCGAGATTTGATTATAGTTCAATAATCAACCAGAAAATTCAACAGAGAATACATTTGAACATCAACAGTAGCTGTGGATGTGTAGACGGCCGTTTCGGCTGCCGCCATGGCAAAGCCTTCGTCAGTACACTTTCAGTTGCTGTCACACCAACAAGCCATTTGCAAATCCTATTTATACTACCCACTTGGCGAATAAATTGTTGAGAATTCCAAGTGCACAAATTTGCACGAACTTTCAACTAGCTTTAAGCTCCGCTCCGATCTTGAGCCTGCTAACATTCACTTTGACTAAAATCAAAATAATAGGTCGTTAAACCCATATTCGGAAACACTTTTTTTCAGTGGAAACGATCTTTACATTGTCATATATTTATTTTATATGCTTTTACAAAAAGTTTTGTAAAAATCGGATGACTATAGCAAGTAGCTACCATAGAAACTATCGGTCGATGCTTTGAATATTATCTGCTTCAGCACAATTTTGCCGACTGTGATGATTATCGGATGAATATATCGAATAGCTCATATATGAATAGTCAAATGAAAAACTGGCCACAGAAGAGGCCAGAGGGCAGCTTTAAAAAAAAAACTCAGCTAGCATTGTTCAAAGCGAAAATGAAATGATATTTCATCATCATTTTACACATGCTGCAAGGGTACACAAAGTTCAGCCGAGCCGAAGTTAACTTTTCTTTTAATTTTGAACTATGTTTCGGGTGTTTTTATAGTTTATAGTTTTGCCCAGAAGTTTGGAACGCTTAGAAGGAATCATCTCCGACCACATAAAGTATATATATTCTTGATCAGCATGACGAGCTGAGTCGATTGTGCTTTGTCCGTCCGCCCGTCCGTCTGTCCATCTGTCTATTTCTACGCAAACTAGTCCCTCAGTTTTGAAGCTATCGAGCTGAAATTTTGCACAGAGTCTTCTTTTAGCTGCACCCTGCACATATGTCGGAACCGCGGAAATCGGATGGTCACTTCTTGTAGCTGCCATACAAATTTTTTTTTAGTTTTCTTCTTTAATATCCCGATGCCACAAGACATAAAGCTTATAAATTAAGTCATTGGTCACAAAATTAAGTCAGTGGTCACAAAAGTTTCAAGTGTATTTAGACTTCGGCACAGATGAAGTTAGCTTTGCTTTCTGGTTTAGCTTAAAAATGTTTGTTCTTAAAAAATTTTCCTCACTGACCAACTAAACTGCCCTCGCATTTCCCCTTCAGAGTTCTTTGCATGTATCTCTTTAACTTTCACCCCTCCTTCTACATAAGTATGTAAATGATTCCTACAAAAGGTCTTTATCACTTGAAGACTCAGCAAAACAACTCGGACAAAACTTGTCTAATAAGTTTGCATATCCCGCAGGATATAAAGGAGCACGAGTTGCACACAACACGCATATGTATGTATAAACCGGATTATAAACTTGACAGGCGACAACTGTGTGCCGTGTGTCGGAGCTTTAAGGTTGCCCCAAAATGAACAGCTCAGCTGGGACTGGAAATGGACCGAAAATTGTTGTAACCGAAGACAAATTTCTTGGGCTTAAAGGTGGGGAAACTAATTAATAAAATTTAACTGGCCGACTTTCAAGCTCATTAAGAAAACAGCCTAGTTTTAGTCGTTAAACTATTAAGACTAATGAGGGTTGCCCTTCCCCATGCCCCTTTGCCAGCTCTTCTCCCTGCCTGTCAGTCATTTCAATGCATATTTATTAGCATTCAAGTGAATGATTTCACTGCCAGCAGCTGAGGCTCATCTGCACAAGTCACGTAAGATATGTCGCCATGTGGGCGTTCTGTCATCACAAGGTACCGCTATGACCGGTCTGACTCTGAACTTGAAGCATCCACTCAACTGCAGAGCTAGCGAATTTCAGCACGTTTCGCATTTCGGGACTGTGTTTGTCTTGTGCTTTCCGCGAAATATTTTTGGGTGGCAAAAAAAACACAAATCTTCAACGAAATCCAAACAAAAGCAAAGATTAAAAGTTGATTATGTGGTGTGTTGGCCAGGGAGCAAAAAGTAAAACGAAATGGCAGTCATTTCCGCAGTTTTGAGCTTAAATTATAATTCGATACCTTTAGCATACATTATATAGGTCCACGAGTTAAAGTTTTTGGCTTTCGCAAATATAATAACAAAAACTTAGACTAAAAATGTAGAACTTAAGCAGCCTAAAACTTCACAGCTTCTGTTGACAATTGTAAAAGTGATTGCTACTCAAACTTCCATATAGGCCTCATTACAGATGTCGGAAAATTATATTGTCGTAAGCGAATTCTGGTAATGACCCTGCAAACAATTAGTCATTTTACTAGTCTCTCTCGTCAAACAGAGATTTTGACGATAGTTTGAGGGGAGAATTGGGAGATAGTTTGGCGATTTACACAAACAAATTACAGTAAGTATCGCATTTTTATCATTCATGGGATAAATAAGCAATATGTGGTATCGCTTTTATATCATCCAATCGGGAAATTGGCGATACATAGCTTGATAATCACTAAGCAGACCCGAATTTTTTTTTTAAAACGCCGCCATATTGTCAATTTTTGATGTTTTTTTTTTATCGTAGGTCATTGTACAGACAATATTATCTAGTTTAACGAGAATTTTTTTTTTTTAATTTCATCCACGGAGAAGGCCGGAATCACTGCAGCAGTGAAGGAACTTTTTTTTCGCGCCGTTGGAGATCGACTGTAACTTAAAAAATATTTAATTTTTTTCTTCAAAAATTTCACTGTATATTCTTGAAACATGTATAAATATATTCTTAAAATTTTGAAATAATTGATAAAGTAGTTTTTTTAATAAAAATTCCCAAAAATCACCTTTTTTTTAGGCCATCACACTAGGTGTGCCCCTTAACGCCGAATTCGAACGACAGTTTGAGAAGCTTTTGCATGGCTAATTACTAGAAAGCTGGCGCCAACAGCAGTGAGGGATGACCGGGTGTTTAAGTTTATTCAAAGATAAAAACTTTTCATTACATGTTCCGAGGCGGGATCGAATCCACGCCTCTTGCACAGCGGACACGCACACTAGCCGCTGAGCCACACCCTGGCCCATAAGTAAATTCCCACAAGTGTATATATTCCTAATAATATACATTCTCTTACCCTTTCAGTCATCTGGTATCAACTGCAACGCACTTCAAGAAAACTCACAGGCAAATTGCCATTAAAGTCCTTGAAGAAGAGTTCTTTTCCGCCCAACCACTGCCACCAACTCGACGTTATAAAATGCAACGTTTTTCTAGTTTTCGATTTGAAAGACAAACTTTTGCTGTTAAACTAACAAATACCAAAGACAAACACACACACACACATATTCTCATTCAAGGAGTACAACTCGAAGACGACGCCAGTCAGATTCACAGTCAGATTCCGCTTCCGATCCAGGCCAGGCAGGGGCCACCTATAGCCAAGGCAGCACGCATGCAAATTGCTCTCAAGCCTTCGAGAACTGAGCACATTTAAAGAATTTATAGTTTTCTGTTATTTACCGACAGGAAGTGCAATTCACAAATCGTTAGCTCAACCCAAGATGTATGTAAATCGAAGAAGACCAACGCCTTTGTTTGTTCTGAGCGAGTCGGGTGGGGGCATTCAACGGCGTGCCTTAGCAAAGGGACAAGGTGTCCTGACTGAAGCCATCCGCAATAAAAGAAAACTTATAATCAACAGCTTTGGCGGCTTAAAACTCTTGGCAGAAACTATTTCGAGTATCTTGTATGTGTGTTTATGTATCTCTTACTCGCAAGTAGCTTTATGCCCAAAGGCTGGAGAAAGTTTTCGACGAACCGTCGCCGTCGTCGTGCAATTCCCCAAATGCGGCCCGTGTGTGCATTTAAGCCACTTTTACTGAAACTTCACATTAATTTCAATTTGCTGCCAGTAAAAGTTTTCATGCACGTCCGCAAATTGCTTTTGGGTCCCGAAGTGAGTTCATCGAAGTGGCTGAGGAGATTGGAGAAGGTGAGCCATATAGGAACTTTAACACTTTGCGGCTAAGAGGTGGCTTTTGATAGGTAATGCTGAGCAGAGATACGACAGCATGAAAGGGCAAACAAAGCAAATCAATAAAGTAATTTGAAAGTAGAGGATGGGATGTCGATTTCCAAGGTCAAAGAAAGTCTGAAGATCTTATGGCGATGATAAGTTATCGTGATTATTTTTTAAATGACACGTAAAGCAAAGTGTTAGGTGTTAGATCCAATAAGTTTTAGAATCATTAATCTATACAGAACTAGTTTTGATTGGCTAAGAAACGCATTCATTGGAGAAAAGCAATATATCCTTAGTCTGTAGGCTTAAGCTGCCACACTGCCAAATGATTTCTAAGTGATTTCAATTAATTTAGTTATTTTAGTTTCAAAAGATAATTCAAACATTGATTTCACATTTCTACACAATCTTAGAAAAAAACAAAGGCAACTAGCATAATCGTTCATAATAATCCTTTTTCAGAGTCAGAGACATGACTCTTTTTATTAACTCTTGTTTATCAACTCTTGCCCAGGGTCTCTTGCTTAGTGACTCTAGTTCATTAGCTCTTGATCAAAGATTCTTGTTCAGTACCACTTGATCAAAGACTCTTGATCAGTGACTCTTTTTTAGTGATTCTTGTTCAGTGACTTCTTTAGAGTTTCTCTTTTGTGCAGTGACTCTTGTTCAGTAACTCTTTTGTTCAAAAGCTCTTGATTAAAGACTCTTGTTCAGTGATTCATGTTTAGTGATCTCTTTTTCAGAGTCAGAGACATGACTCTTTTTATTAACTCTTGCTCAGAGACTCTTGTTCAGGGTCTCTTGCTTAGTGACTCTAGTTCAGTAGCTCTTGATCAAAGATTCTTGTTCAGTACCACTTGATCAAAGACTCTTGTGCAGTGACTCTTGTTTAGTGATTCTTGTTCAGTGACTCCTATTAAGAGTCTCTTGTGCAGTGCCTCTTGTTCAGTAACTCTTCTGTTCAAAAGCTCTTGATTAAAGACTCTTGTTCAGTGATTCATGTTTAGTGATCTCTTTTTCAGAGTCAGACACATGACTCTTTTTATTAACTCTTGCTTATCAACTCTTGCTCAGGGTCTCTTGCTTAGTGACTCTAGTTCAGTAGCTCTTGATCAAAGATTCTTGTTCAGTACCACTTGATCACATATTCTTGTTCATTGACTCTTGTTCAGTGACTCTTTTTAAGAGTCTTTTGTTCATTGACTCTTGTTCAGTAACCCTTGTGCAGGGTCTTTTGTTCAAAAGCTCTTGATTAAAGACTCTTTTTCAGTGATTAATGCTTAGTGACTCAGTGACTGTTGTTCAGTGATTGTCGTTCAATGTCTCTTGTCCAGTAACTCTTATTTAGTGACTGTTGTTCATTGCAGAACTTGTTTTTGGGAAGCCCCTGATGACAATTTCCCGCCTGTTTCTTAAATTGTCACACTTAGAGATGATTCAAGACCCTAACAGCCCACAGCTGACATTTAGTGCAAGCTTAAACTGAAGAACACATCTGCAGGCACCAGTATTTCTGGTTTTGTTGTCCATAACATAACAGCACCTCTGCTACATTAGTTGTCACTCCAAATCAGGGACAGGCATATTCCTATCTCGTGTGCATACGAAAAATCTGAAAGCAGCGCTGCTTCCACACACACAGTATAAGCCGTACAAGCGCAGCTTCGCGACGCAGTCGTTGCTACTGAAATTGAGAGCAATTTTTGCGCTGCTCTCACCCAAAACAATGCAAAAATGTGAATGTACTGTTTGCCTGCCTCTGCTCCAAGTCCTTCTTCACACCATGTCCCATGAAGAATGGTTAAGGAGTACAACCATATGTGGCCAGCAATAGCGATTTCTGATCCTAGTGGTACTCATTGACTACCCTAAGCACCCGATCAATGAATTAATTAACCGTTATTGAATTCGGATTCAGGTAAGGTGTTGGCTATTTCTGCCAGAGAGAATAGATCTCGGTATTGCAGTCCGACATCCGATGATGTGAATTCACTTACACTGCCAGTTCATCGATTTCTTGCACTTCATCCGGCAACTCGATTTTCTTGAATGTCATTAGACGCTATATCAGCTGATCCCGCGTACCACTGATCGACAACGCTCGCTCTCCTAGGAGGGCTTTCAACTCTCTAACCTTTAGATTTACTATCTATCAAGAGCTTTCGCAACGAGAACTTATCTCTTCGATAAGAACCCTAAACGCAGATAAGGAACTTATCCTCTATATTGACCAAATCGGAAGCAAATTTGTATACATTTTACCATCAAAAATACTTGATCCAAGCTTGAAATTCTTTTCTTTTTTCTAAATTTATCAACCTAGTAAGATGCGCTTCACCCGCATAATTTAAGCTACATTTTTTGGTCTTACTTTTGATTTAAATGTAATTCTTAAAGACTTTTTGGCTCAAAATGTTTGTTCATTCATAACACAAGAACTGAAACGCCCTTTCATTGTTAGCTCGAAGCGCCGATGCGCCTCTCTAAACGCCGCACGGCAGGCGGGCCCCGGCATAAACAAAGTGTGAAATTTGTACCTAAAATAAAAACGTGAAAAATGTATATGAAATGGAGGAAAGAGAAGAAAAAAAGGATATGTGTGGTAGGAGCGCACATACCGTGCCATGTCTGCATTTGATTTCCGTTTGCCTGGCCAGGTCGAGGCCATGCCCTCTCCAGTTCACACCTCAGAGAACAAACCGAAACATCCGTAGATATTTCACATGCCGTGGCAAACATTTGGCAAACACATGTGCACACCCAGAACTGAGGTCTGGAGTCGGCTTTCGGATATTGTGTGTCTAAGAGAAGCGCTGATTGTGTGAGCGTGTGTGTACCTACGCCTTTTGGTCACTGCTGTTCCTGTCCTTTGTGTAAACAAATCAAATGTTCATGTTTGTCTGGTTGGAGTACGGAGGACTCACTCAAAAATTGGCCAAGCGAATGTCTTTGTCAACATCAACAGCGACAAGCAAATTGCCTTTAAACTGCCAAAGCGATGATAGAACAAAAAATAAACTACGCTAAAACTTTTCCAAATCAGCTGAAATTATGAACTTCCGTTGTGCGGAAGTTCATTTTAACCCACAATAAAAGTTTGCATTCCTCAATGGCGGGTGCGTTCCTACATACATATATCCAAGTATATCTTCATGTGCAAAAGTTTTGAGCTTATATAAGAGCATAAAATTTGCATTATTCACTTAAAACAAACACACTGCAGCACGCACAGACAAAAGCGAAGGTCCCTTTGCCTTTTCCAGCGGAAAACTCTTTTTGCACAAACAAACAAATATTAAATGCAAATAAATGCACAAGAAAATTGCAAGCATCGTACAGAATCAAGCGAATGAGCTCAAATATAAACCAAATAGCGAGAAATTCTTTGAGAAGCCATCGATTGAGGAGAAACAGGCGATGCACATGAGCAGATCCAAAACTATTGGCTTCAATGGCGCCCATTAGGAAATATGAAAGGATCTAACTTAGTCCCCAATAAGATACTTCGATTGTATTAGCGATTCATGGTGCGCTTCTGTCCTCAATGTATCTGACCCAGCTCCATCTTTCATTCTTAAAACTTAAGGACTATAAGATCGATTAGGTGGTTCTTATTAAGAAATGTAAAGACCTAGCGATATTCTATTTAAAATTTCAGAACGATCGCTCCAATAAGTAGATGAGAGTGCGTTTAGTTTCTTATGCAGCTCCAGGAAATTCCACCTGCTATGCAGCCGATTCTCAGCAGCTTAGTGGAGTTGCTTTCTACAGCCTTTCCAGAATAGCACCAAAAACTTTTGTAGGTTACTTTTGGCATTAATAAAATCCATGTTGTAGCCATTTTCGTAAATTTTATTTTAAGAAATCGAAGAAAAGCAAGTAAGAGCTCTGGAGTCGAGTGCCCCGACTCCAAAATACCCTGCACACTTTGAGTAAAGTAAATGGCCGAGCTTCTCTCAATCTCTTGGCTTGTGCGCTTCTAATTTTCGCACAAGAGAAAGGGACCTACAGTTGAACGCCGAATCCGAACGGCAGCTTGAGAAGCTTTTCATGGCTAATTACTACAAAGCTGGCGCCAACAGCAGAGAGGGGTGACCGGGTGTAAAGTTTATTTAAAGAAAAAACTTTTTATTAGATGTTCCTGGGCGGGATCGAACCCACGACCTCTTGCACAGCGGTCGCGCACACTAGCCGCTGAGCCCCCCGGCCACTCACTCGCACACTATGAGTGCTTTCATTAAAAAGCACGATTTTCTATGAGCATATTGTCAAAGACGACGCCAGGCAGTCGGATAGGCGTATTATCCTCATTCTACTTAGCTTGTATTACGATTGCTACTACGATGGCTTTTGCCGGGTTTAGGTTGAGTCCAACCAAGGCTCAGCTTGTGTGGGCCGCGCGAAAAAAAACTAATGGTCGTGGAGTTCTGAGAAATTTTCATTTTTTGGTGGTCCACAAATCCCTTCCATCCCCCAAGCACCAAACAAATTGATAAAACTAAGCAAACAAAAAAACAACAATTTAATATACTGGCCATAATGTATAAAACAAAAATTTATATTGTCTCCTCCTAGCAAGACCATACACAGAATCAAGAAATGTTGACTTATCTTTTTGAAGCTTTTTTGGTCTATTATTAATGGGTCCGACCGCAAATGGAATGAATTTAACATGTCAGTATTTGTAGCAACACGTGAAGTTTTCGGCTAGATAAAGTCAACATTTTTTAATTCTTTATGGTTCGACTCTGCAGCTTCCTCGACAGCTCTCCGATTGATACAAGAGCATGCTCAATCACAGCAGATCCATGAATTAACACCTTACGGACTGTAGCCGGCAATAGTACCATAGATACTCTTTGATTAGCTCCCCTGGCAGTATCGATGGCTTATTCATTAAATTTACGTACATTAATTTTGTACCCGAAGCGATATTTGAAGTATAGTGGCACAGCGATGGATTAGATTTATGTTTATTCCTGTAATTTCAGCCAATTTTGGACTTAAAAAAATTTTCTGCTACATTTCCGTCGTTGGACGATCCTCGCCCTCCATCTTTGGGCTTGTCTACCATTATACCCATTTTTTTCAAATGCTGCTTGAAGGTCCTTTTTTCGTTGCTCAGGAGCTTTAACCTGCCACTTTTTGATTTCCAACTTGTATGACAAATGAAAGTGTTCGAAAAACCGTATTTTTGCATGAAGTGGGGATAAACCAAATTCGAAGTTTTCTTTTTGCACTTCTTTTGCATAAACATTTGGCCAAGTCAACCATTTCAGTCGGTTTTGCGGTACATATGTAACATTTAGCAGAGGATGACTCACTAAAGCGTTGCATACTTTGCCATCCACCATAGTCGTTGTAAGCTGTGCTCGACCAGTATCCTTCTATTACACAACGAACCTCTGACTTACTAACTCGATTTTGAATCGATTTCAAAGATCGGTCAATTCAGATAAGAAGCCGTTATTTTCAATATCATTTTGTACAGCGTCGATCCTTGTAGCAATTTATTTGCATTGCTACCCTTTTTTGTGCACCAAGTCGAAAATATGTAGGCGTGAAAATTTACAATGAACGGTTTCCACCTTTTAAAAGTAAAATAGAAATTAAAAAAAAACAAAAATAATTAGACTTGTTTAATATAAGATTTATAAAATGTTTAGTAGAAAACTTTACACAAACACGAAAGACGTAAACAAAGACACAGCACAATAAACAGGCGGCACGAGCTCCACAGAGGCTTTGCTGGGAAAATTTGACCTTGAAAAATATGACGGCGTGTAAGTAAATTAACGATTACAAGCACATTCGCAAATTTTCGCAGCTAATCTTACCGGACTTATTACCTAAATGTTATACAAGTTCAATGGGAAAAGAATCCATTTGGGGAATTTTGGGGGAACACAACATAATTAAAGGTAAACAAACTAAAAACGAACAAAAACGGTACAAACAAATGGGTTAGATAAAACACAAATTGCAAAAAAATTACAAAGCAATTAGTTGGTATTGGTTTCAGAATATATAATAAAAACCTTGAACTTCAAATCCATTTCAATAAACACAATATGTACTTTCTGCAGTTCATCCAAGTCTTTACTATTCCGCTTGTGCTTTTGCTAGTGGGCACTCTAAAGACAGGCCTGTCGAAAAGGGATTCCGGGCCCGGGGAGATTTTCTCATGTTGTACATAGTTTACTTAAGTTTTCGCCGATCCGGGCCCCTCTTAGAAGTCCTGGCCCGGGGGGAAACACCTCGGCATATCCGAACGGGCGGTAAGCAAGGTGTATTCAGAGATTGAGAAGCAGTCAAAACGCATGGGCTTAGCGGTAAATGAGGAAAGACGAAGTTCCTAGTCTCAGCGCGCAGTGAGCCGACGCGTCTTGGACAATCTGTTGCAATGGGAGAGTACAACTTTAACGTTGTAAAGGACTTTGTCTACCTCGGAACAATGATTACCAGCGACAACAACATCAGTCTGGAGATCCGAAGAAGAATAACTCTTGCAAACCGATGTTACTACGGGCTTAGTAAGGAGTTCAAGAGCAGAGCCCTCTCTCGGAAAAAGAAAATTGCGCTATACAAATCGCTTATTATCCCAGTCCTGCAATACGGCGCAGAAGCATGGACATTAACAACAGTGGATGAGGCGGATTTATGGACCTGTAAAAGTTGGCGATGAGTTCCGCACCCGTATGAACCACGAACTGTATGAGCTCTATGGGGACATTGATCTAGTCAAGCGCATAAAACAACAGCGGCTGCGCTGGCTTGGACATGCCATGGATGAAGAAACTCCAGTAAAAAAAAGTGTACATGCGGAAGGCGAACGAATTAGGAAAAGCAGGAGGTGTAGGACGGCCGAAACTTAGTTGGCAAAAACAGGTGCTGAAAGACATTAAGGCGCTTGAACTGACCAACTGGTGCCAACTAGATAGAGGCGAGTGGCGGGCATTAATAGCAGCGGCCGAGACCGTCAAACGGTTGTGATAGAAATATCGGGCCAAATAAGAAGAACCAAAGTCAATACACAAGCCAACCAAACCGACTTTACGAACCTACGCGATTTAGCACTATTTCTGTACAAATCTTTTAACAAGACTTTCGAAAAAGAAAACGAAATCTCTCGCAGTTCTGTGACTCTGACGGTTTTTTCGCACGATTTGTAAACCAACCGAAGACAAAATCTCTAGAGATTTCGAGGACACGGATGATGACTGACTGATGAATCACTGAACCGAACTGAAATTGCGGTTCAGTTAGCTCCAAAAACCATGTATTGAACCGTCTGTCATCGGCCCGCCCCCCCCCCCGCCCGTCGGGCCCCCCCCCCCCCCCTCCCCCCCGCCCCCCCCCCCCCCCGCTTTCTCAACCTTAAACTATGTAAAGAACTGAACCGAACCAATATTTATTTTTAAGCGGGTTTGCACTCTTTGGATGAAACATAATAATGGCATTCCAATGCTTTAAAACAGCGATGGGCAAGCCCTTACTCCTATTGCTCCCGAGAGTTATTTTCGGGCAACTGGCTTCACGCAGGCGCATTAAGAAATTGCCTCGTCACCGCACACACTCACACTAGACAGAATGACAAGCACAATTGCCTCGCTTCAAAGCGAAATCCACAACAAATGTATTGCGTATCGAGGCGGGGCGCCAGCCGTGTTCGCGGTAGACACTTCTGCAAAACCAAATATATGGAGTGTGTGTCTGGCTGGTGGTCTCGAGCACCGGTAATAGGGGTTGTTTATTTCTGTCTCAAAATCAAATGACGTGCCCACCGCTGCTTTAAAAGAAGAGAGTTGACATCATGGCACTAGTATAAATAGGAAAAATGATCAGTTGGAAAATAGAAAGCTTAATGGACTCACGCGTTGTAAGAATGTCGTCAGCTCGAACTATATGATTAGAACCAGTATAGCTCTTTTGAACTGGTCCTAGGCATGATTTACATGTTAAGTGGTCGTCTGGCTTAACAATAACCATGTCGCCTTCTTGGATATTTCGGGCTGGCGTTTAGCTTCTGTTCTGCTTATGGAGTTTCTTCGGGTATTAGTATTTAGTGGGTTTTCAGTTTCTGCCACCGGTATGTAATCTTAGCATAGCTGTTTTGGACTTCGGGTTCGGCAAGCGCTAGCAAGGGTCCCCCAACAAAGAAAAGATCATGATTCAGCGCCAATGGATCCGTCAAATCATTCGACATTGAAAAGATCGGCCTGGTGTCAAGACACATGGAATTGGAACAAGCTTACTGATATCCCTGAAATAGAAATTTCATTTCGACCACTAGCTTAAATTTAAAACTTCTTCAGTATACGAAAACTGTAATTTTTCCATAAACTGATTTATGTACATATTATTCTTCCGCTTCCAAGGTCCTAATGAAGTGCTCCACGCCAATAAGCTGTCACATTTGGTTGCCTTCTCCGGCTGTTACTTAGTTGTTTGGTATTGCTGTCGCAGCAAACGGTTCATAAAAATGACGCGACAAAAATTAATAATATAAAAAAAGCAAACCGAAAACCAACAACTTGAAATGCCTTTTAAACGAAAAGCGCGTGTGCGTGCCTGAAGCGCGGCTCAGGCTCGGTCGTATCTGTCGGATGCATTTTGGTTGGTCTCGGTGACACATGTGAAACGGTTGGCAATTTTTTTCACTGCTGCCGCCGTATTTGCAAAAAGTTATTAATTTTAATTGACTGTTGTGTAATGTTGTCGTTCTTTTGTGCACATTCCGGCGCAACACTTCACATGCCCCCCAAAGAAGTCAATGTCCTGCCGGGGCGGAGTGGCGTTAATTAAACCCACACACCATTTGACACTTTGGGCATGTCATCATTTTGTAGCTAAAAATAGATGACAAGAGCGAACTGGCTGTAAGTAGTTGCATTTATATGTGTAATTATCAATTGTAGGAGCATTCGCATGCTAATTGAGGTATGCGCCGACCACTTGTCACATTTTTGCCATAATTTTAATTGTTTAACTAATAATAGGCGCCACTTAAATGCCGGGCTTTGTTAACTTAATGCATTTGCTGGCGCCAAAACAGAAAGCAAAAAAAGAAACTTCGACTGACATTATCAGCGAATCTTTGATGAAGACAAATGATAGGCGGCGGCGGCGGGTAAACATTGCATTTTGTGCATTTCGTCTAATTAATGAGAAATACATACCAAAGCTACGCCTGGACTTTGCACCCGAATGGGCAGTGAGTAAGTGAATGATGCTCAGTGGGTCAGATGGTGGATGAGTGATGGCTGGGAAAGTTACTAACAACATTTACAAATATTTCGATTCAAAAAGTGATACTTGCAGTGCAACATTGCTTCAGGTTTTCCGGGTGCAAGCTTCGTTTATTACACTCAATTCCTATTAAGGTGCCCATTGCCATTCTCTACTAATTTTGTAGTTTCCTAGCTACGAGTATATCAAGGAGGCAACAGACGACCGGATGACTTTCGCTTCATTAAACACAAGCCGCATTATTCACACCTCTGGCTACAAAAATCCAGCTACGACTTAAAAAAAAAATGGACAAAAAACAAGTTGAGAACATGCAACAACTGTGACAATTTCCGCCTTCCTCATCACCCAGACAGAGTCAGACCCTGATCCCGGCGCGCATTTCAATCAATTAATCTAATTTAAATTTTCTTTTGTGGCGTTTTTTTTTTCATTTCTACTTTAGCTTTAGCCACCACCATTAAACCAGTTTAGCATTTTTTTTTTTGCATTATCATCCTCCGCCAGGTTGGTATTGAGTGTCATTAGCGGACCGAAGCTCGAGGGTTGCAGGCGCAGATTTCAACAATCGGTTTACCTTTCAAGCTGTTCAACAACCCCTTTCTGTAAATACCATCAAAAAAACAAAATAAATAAAATTGAGTTATGCGGCTCATCGGTGGAAATCTCCCCAACGGTAGCTAAAGTTTCCAACTCCAGCGGAAATGCGCTTTAAATGCCTTTCAGTGTAGCCAAAGTGCAATGGGCCATTTCCGAGAACAAAAAAAAAGCCAACCAAAACCGAAACTATACCATAAATGTTGAGCAAAACCACACACACACCGAGCTGCAAAAAAAAATCCACTAAAAAAGTGCAGACAAAACCAATCTGCTAGCCGCCCACTCAACTGACAGCAGCCACGCCCCTCCCTCACACACAAACAACACACAAAAAAGGTGAACAAAAACTGTAACGTGTGCCAAGAGCAGCCACAGGAGCAGCATCAGCAGCAATGCAGTCGATGCGTATCCATATCCATGACCTGGCTGCGGGATATGCCAGCTGCCAGTATCAACGCAATCCGAATTTGAGATGCCAGGCAGTGGAAGGAGTAGTAGCAGAAGAAGGGTTAGCCTGAGTGCTCCAAATAGTATTAGGTTAAAAGAAAATCTGAAAGTAAGTCCAAGAAAATTTGTTAAAGATTATTAAGATGCAGTATGTTAACGATTTTCAAAACCTTCACATTTTAATTAGTTGACATTAGATTTAAGGTAATATCTTATGTTCAATAGGTTGCCTAACAAACTTTCTGATTTCATACAAATTTATGAAATCGTACTTTCAAAGACGTTCTAAATACTTTTATACCCGTTACTCGTAGAGTAAGAAGGGTATAATAAGTTCGTCCGTCCGTCTGTATGAACACCTAGATCTTAGAGACTAAAAAAACTTCAGCCACCAAATTTTGAACGCAGACTCCTATAGTCTGTACGCAGATCAAGTTTGTTTTAAATTTTTGCCAATGTTTGATAACACCCACATTTTTTAAGACATCTATCTCAAGTTTTAGACATTTTTGTTCGAAATATCTCTTAAGTCTCAAATCAAAACGATCGGAAAATATATAGCGGAGTCTAAAGGTTATAAAAACGTTGCATACTTTTCTGCGCAGCAAGTGCTGTTTGCTAACAAGTTTCCAGGATCACTTTGAATATGTGGACCTTGTTCCTTAGCGAGAGTTTGTTGTTGGCGTTGAGAAGCCAAGTCATCCTCTTCACCTTGCTGTGAAGCTTGCCTGCAACTTCGGCGGCATGTTGTTTAAAGGTAAGCCTCTTGTCAAGTGTCACTTCAAGATACTTGTGGGCCAATTTGTGAGGGAGGCCCTCTCCATGCAGGAAGACGCCAGGGCTACTGTCTTTTCTGAGCGTATGGGTGACAGATACGCACTTTTCAGGGTTGATGGAGATGTTCCAACGACAGGCCCAGTTCTCAAACCTTTTGAGATACTCTTGCAACGCGTCTGTAGCCGAGAATACGCATACGCTGTCACGCTCCATGATCGCCGTGTCGTCGGCGAAGGTGGCGATTAGAAGGTCCTGCGGCTCCTCAGTTGGAATGTCCAAAGCAGTAGGCTTGTCAGCTGTGAACAGGCTGTACAGTGTTGGTCCCAGAACGCTACCTTGAGGAACTCCTGCTCTAATCCTCTTCTTCTGAGATGCAAGGCCATCCTGGACAACTTTAAATGTCCTGTCAAATAGGAAAGATCTGACCATCAAGAAGAGCTGAGGATTGAGTGTTCCCTTCGGCTTGGCTAGTAAGCCAACATGCCACACGCGGTCAAATGCCTGTTGGATATCCAAGAACGCTGCCACAACGTACTCCTTGGCGTGGAATCCTTTTAGGACGACGTTGACAACTCTGTGTAGCTGTTCTGGTGTGCCATGTCCCATCCTAAAGCCAAACTGTAATTTTGGGATCTTCCGTTTGATTGCTGGAGTTTCCAGGATTCTCCGCCGAAGACATCTCTCCAGCAGTTTGCCAAATGCTGGAAGGAGGCTTATGGGTCTGTATGACTCCAGTTCATCTGGAGACTTCCCGGGTTTGTGAAGCATTACAATATTGGTATTTTTCCATGCAATGGGAAAGTAGCTGAGGCGTACAGCTGCATTGAAGATGAGCAATAAAAACAATACCGCCTTGCGAGGGAGTAGCTTTATTGTTCTATTGTCCACTTTGATGCTTTTTAGCGAGCCTATTTCAAGTTTGACCTCCTCAAAAGTAATAGGTTTGACTGGCAGCTCCATTTGTAGAGGGATGTCAAGTGTGTCCTGAACCAATTGCAGCCTATTGGTCGAAGCAATGCTAAAAGGCTGGAACATTTCCTCGAGGTTGCAGGCCAGCCTCCCTAGCCCATTTCGGACTACCATTGTTTTGGACTTGTCCGAGTTGATTACCAGTCCCCATTTTTGACAGTATCTCTGCACTTTATTGACCATCTCTAGTATCAATTTTGATGATTCCTCGAGGATGAACATATCCTCCGCCAATATCCGCTAGCATATAAATCTGTAGTTTTCTATCTACTGAATCGAATGCTGCTTTAAAATCAATAAAGAACAGGTACAGTTTTTTGTCGGTCCTCAGGAATTCCCTACAAATTGACGTCAGCACGAAGATGCTGTCTATCGAAGAATATCCTTTCCTAAATCCAGATAGATTTTCGTGTGGTATTTGATGTTCCTGCAGATACGAGTAAGTGCGGACTATGATAACTGACGTAAATGTTTTGACTATACCCTGTAGTTCAGCTGCACCGGTGCGGCATATGGTAAGAGATAGAGGTTTGACATGTATGGGACTTATGCTTCTTATACTTGCAGGCAGATCAAGTTTATTTTAAACTTCTGCCGCACCCTCTACCGCCCCCGCAAATTGGAAAAATCGACATATCTCCGACAGTGGCAAAAAAGCCATAGAGTGTCTGATGTGCTGCCCATCGCTTTGCCGAGCATAAATATTTGTTTTCCTTAGAACTCGACTATCGTTCATCCGATCTTCATGATTTCTTCAGCCGATCGATACATAATGCTGATTACTAAATATGCGAAAAGGTACATACCATCTATCCTTGGGAGATATAGCGTTTTTTTCAAGTTATAATGGCGTGGCAAACTTTGACAACAAACTTGATCTGCCTGCAAATAGGAGTTTATGTCACATTCTTACGGATTCTTATGGAGGGACGTAGCTGTTCGACTTCCCAATTTAAGTTTATATTTATGTTCCTTCTCCAACTCGATATTTAGACCTGAGTGCCAAAAAACTCAGTTCAGCATTTACACATGTCTGAAAAGCTTAGTTGACTAAGTTACAAAAGCAATGGTTTATTGAGCGCTCTGCTTTACGGTCAGTTCAGTTTGAGTCGGTTCTATTTCACCTGATCGCTTAGCTGAGTAGGCTCAGACTTCTGTTTACACGAGCTGACAGATACTCTGAAACAAAACTCAGCTGAGAGATCAGGTCGTGTAAATTGGGCTTAAGATTTTGCACAGGAGTCTATAAAAGTTCTTATCAAAGTGACTTCAGTCGTTTTTTATGCGGAATCTGATTCCAATCAGAAGGGGTTCGGTTCGGCTTAGTTTTAAATGGCGCTTGTAAGCTGAACTAAAAGGCTTAAGACAATTTCAGAATCGGTCCGAAACGTAAGAACGTTTTTGGCTTGATTTAAAAACTAGAAATATAACTCAGTCCCTGGAAATTATTTCTTAAGTCCAACCTAGCTTCCAATTGCTCTTCCATTCATTCCATTCACATTGCTACTTGACTTCTATCGCCGGCTTAGGAGACTTTTCCACACACCAAAGTCCATGTTAAACTCATAATTCATAAGCATAACATACAGCTATACATTCACGCGCATCCGGTCCAAGGCCATCAAAATCAATCAAAATTGAAATCTGGCAACAAATGTGCATTAATGCCTCTGAATACCTTGAATCGAGTATGCCAACCCCTAAAGGTCTGAAGGCATGAACAATTGAACAATTGCGAAAACCGAGAGTAACAGAAGGATTAATGCTGGTCCGTTGCATGCGCCGGGCATGTGGCCTGGCCTGTGTCCCTCTCCTCGTCCCCCCCTGGCACAACCCTGCTCTTACCAAAAGGTGTCGCGCTTAAAACCCCCGTGTCGCTATCGTATCGTTCTGTTTGCAACCCTAAATTGCATTTTATGCCCATGGCCCAGATGCGGCATCATCAGCAACTTTTCATTATGCTAAACCGTAAATGAAGAGGGTTGCACGCGCTGGAGCGGGGGGTAGGTGTGCGATTTGGTGTGGTTGTGCGCAGGTAAAGTCTCAGAATTCGAGGCAGGAGCAGGGACACCGAGCGTGACAGATTAGCGCGTTGCAAAATGCTGACATACGGGCGGCCGAAGCCGAAGCAGGCACAAGCTGTCTGAATGCGGGGCGCATATTTGGCAAAACTAGTCAACGCAGCCGACTTGCTCTCCGTTGTTGGCTGCCAATTGGCATTCCTCTTCAACAAAAAGTCATTGCATACTTTGCGGCAACTTCCGGCACTTTGGTTGGCATCCGTTGGCAATGTGCGTGGCATCAGCTGCACAGGCTTACCTTCTGACTTCTGGCTCGTGCTGCACACACACACGCACGCACACGCACACACATATAACAATGCAAACAGACGCACAGATAGAGAACGTCCAGCAGAACGTCCGGCTATTTATTTACCTTTCGCATATCCATTTCGTACATCAGGCTGGCTGAAGGCTTGATATGAAAATGATTTTTATATGTATTGGATACTCTTTGCATAAAGCCAGTAACATGGGAATTGAATGTAGGAAAGTTTACAAAATTGAATTTTATGCATTTATTATAGTTTTCGAGTCAGAGTGAAATTACGAATCTGAAATATTAAAGTTTGATTCCATTTGTGAGTCTTAAACCAATCTAGCAAAGAAGGTTAACAATATTGCAAATTTTCCTTGCGCGGTCCTCTTTATAAATTTCCCAATATCCTCTTTTACTCTGAGGGTAGCTTGTATCGGCTCGAGTTATCGATTGAGGGTAGCTTGTATCGGCTCGAGTTACCGATTGACCGATTTTTATGACATTTTTTGTGTATATTTCCGTTTCAATTAGATTTGGCATCAAAAAATACCTATAACCACGATATTTCACCCTCCTACCACCTCTCTCTCTCATGTTTTTATCTCGATTTTAGTATTTGTATCTTACAAAAACATAAAGAAGGCGTAGCGCCATCTGTCATTCAACAACATGAATAATATCTTTATGTATGTTATAAGAACGTCTGTTGAAAATGAAGCAACATACGAACGAATCCAACAAGATAACACTCTGTTACTCCATTCAAGTGATTTCAGACAAACACTTCCCGCTTCGACGCTTGCTTGAAATCATCGCCACTGTGGCGTAATGTGGAAAAATATCAGCTCAAAATAAGCATGCCTGTCCAAGTGCTTTAGGATCCATCCGCCGACACATTCTTCAACCAATTGTTAGATATCGGAGATGTAAAAGTTCCTGTCCATAAAAATACTGAATGTGTAAAACTGCCCACCAATTTCAGCACAGTAGTTCATTCGCAAAAATGCTCTCATTGAACACGTACTTTATAATGTACGCACACAATACATAAATCTGGCGTGGGCTGTCAGAAAGTGCCAGTGGAGTGGAATGAAAGTGTGGACGTCGACGATTTAAACTTCAAGATACAGCAGTCGCTACCAGGCGTCATCATAGAAATCGTTCGATACAGTTTGCGTTGCCAACGAAGCTGTAAATTATCCAACAGAGTTGGATCTCCGGCTATTTAACTTCGGACCTAACTCACCCCACCTGTTCATTAAAAAAATTAAGAAAAACATTATGGAAGCCATCATATTAAGTAGCAAATACCGAGCCGAATATGTTTGGCTACCATGAATTCAAATCATTCTCGCAGGCGTCTCAATTGAAATCAAACGTGTCCAATTTCCTATTAGATTGGCAGTCTTAATGACAATCAATAAGTCGCAAGGCCAAACCATGTCCGTTTGGATCTAAGACTTGGAAACAACATGGTTTTCACAAGGACAATTAAACGTGGCATGTTCTCGAGAGGGCACACCATCGAGCATATTTGTGTTGGCTAAAGTCGGACTGACTAAAAATATAGTAGGATAGGTACACAGAGTACGTTAAGTGTGTGAAAATGTATGATACAGCATCTCCGACCCCTTAAATGATATAAATTCTTGATCAGCAACAACACCCGAGTCGACTTGGCCAAGTCCGTCTGTCCGACGGTATGAACAAAGCAATCTCGAAGATGGTAAGTGATGGAGGTTCGACATGTAAATATAAAATGGCTTGACACAGCCCCAAAGGGCCAAAGCCGAGCTTCCCTCAATCTCTTGGCTTGTGCGCTTGTGCGCTAATTTTCGCACAAGAGAAAGGGACCTACAGTTTAACGCCGAATCCGAACGGCAGTTTGAGAATCTTTCCATGGCTAATTACTACAAAGCTGGCGCCAACAGCAGAGAGGGGTGACCGGGTGTAAAGTTTATTCAAAGAAAAAACTTTTTCATTAGATGTTCCGAGGCGGGATCTAACCCACGACCTCTTACACAGCGGTCGCGCACACTAGCCGCTGAGCCACCCGGCCACACAGGTTCGACATGTATGGGACAAAAAACTTCTTATACAGATCAAGTTCATTTTTAATTTTTGCCACGCCCTTTCCCGCCAACGAAATTTGGAAAAAAGTTATACCTCCCTGGAATCCAAATATTAGTTTTTTATACTCCGTACCAGAGGTACACAGAGTATATTCAGTTTGTGCAAAAGTATGTAACAGGTAGGAGGAAGCATCTCCGACCCTATAAAGTATATATATCATCAGCATCAACAGCCGAGTCGATCTAGCCATGTCCGTCTGTCCGTCCGTCTGTCCGTCCGTCTGTCCGTCCGTCTGTCCGTCCGTCTTTCCGTCCGTCTGTTCGTCCGTCTGTCCATCTGTCCGTCCGTATGTCCATATGTCCGTCCGTCTGTCCGTCCGTCTGTCCGTCCGTCTGTCCGTCCGTCTGTCTGTCCGTCTGTCAGTCCGTCTGTCCGTCCGTCTGTCCGCCCGTCTGTCCGTCCGTCTGTCCTTTCGTCTGTCCGTCCGTCTGTCCTTCCGTTTGTCCGTCCGTCCGTCTGTCTGTCTGTCCATCTGTCCGTATGAACAAACAGATCTCAGAGATGGAAAGAGATAGAGGCTTGACATGTATGGGACATATGCTTCTTATACTTGCTGGCAGATCAAGTTTATTTTCAATTTTTGCCACTCCCCCTCCCGCCCCCACAAATTTAAAAAAAGTCATATCTCCCACAGTTTTATAGATAGAGGGTTCGCTCCTTCTGGACATATGTAGTAATTAGGATTTTTATCGATTCGCCAAAGGAATGGAAAAGATCAAATGAACGGTTGTCGAGTTATAAGGAAAACAAACCATTATGGGCAGCACCGGTTGCTTGGGCAGCACTTTACAGGTACAAAATACGTTATAGTCGGGCTTGACCCACTTTCTTTCTTGTTTATATTTAATTTTCACCTTTTGGTACACACAATCCTTGTACGTGTTTTCAATTGTTTGGAAAAGGTAAAGAAAAATGCCAAAAATAATCAAGCAAGTGAAGCGCTTAAATTCTTGGGAGCGCGAACAGAAAATGAAGCTATTGTGGTAAAAATCAAATGTATTTATTGCATTGTTTTCAATATAAAATTACAACCCCAATTATAATTGGGAAAACACATTCTACGCACACTTAAGCTAAGTACTCAGACAAACTAAATCTATCAGGCCTGTTCCGGTTTTCACATATTTCTTCGATTTCAAATGAAAACAAAATCGAACGATTTGGTTTTAGCTGTTCTGGTATTCGAACGATTTGCAATTCGAGTGTTTCATTTCCAAATTGTTTCCGTTGACTACACTTTCACCTTAATCAACTGGTGAATCAAAACAATTCAATAAATAATCACTCAAAAGAGTTGATAGTAGTTGAATACAGGTGTTTAAAATGTCGTTTCTATTTTCAAGGGCATTTTATGAACATTTTCCCAGCGTTTCATAAACAAGTGAAAACCAGAACAGCTTGAACAAAATATGTGAATTCGATTTGGATGGCACGTGGCCAAATTGAAGCTGTTCATAAAAATTATTAATTTTTTTATTAAAAATAATTTTTAAGGGAATGTAAAATTGCAAAAAGTATCTAAATATACTAAACAATGGAACAAAATTAACTTTAAGCCATTATTTTGACGATTTTATGTAAAAAATCGCATTTTCTTTTACATTCATCGGACCTAAGCAATGTGAATTCAAATCGAGTAAGTCTATCGAGTTGTGAAGACCGGAACAGGTAACCAAATCGAATTCGAGCAAATTTAGTGAAAGTGAAAACCGGAACAGGCCTGTATACCTTGCTTGAAAGACAACTCTTTCCGCAGTGGTCTCAGCTAAGGGTACAGTGTGACTGCTCAACGCCAAAATACCACTCTACAATAACAAAATACCACCAAATGTCAAACGGCTAAACTCAATCAGCTGTATAGTCAGTCAAGGTTGCGGCGCCACGAGTTTTAAGCTGGCTATGAGCTAAAGCAATTAGTTTATCTGAGAACTGATCCAAGCTAAGAAGTCAGTTAATAGTTTTTGCAACCGCTTAGCTACTTTTTTTCTTATATGGAGTTGACACCCTGCTAAATCGACTTAGCTTGTCTGAGTACTATGCTTTATGCAAGACGATGATGTCGATAAATTTTCCATTCAAATCTTTAAACAAAGAAATATTAAAATTATTTTTACATAAATATGCTGAAAAAATATTCCTAACGAAAGAACTATAATTAAAAACTACTTAAAGCGATTCTACAATCAATCGCTCGTAGACATACGAGGATGGCTCAAAAAGTATCCCAAACACACTTTCTTCTTTCAATCTTTTGGCTTGTGTGCTTCTAATTTGGAAACAGTTTAACCAACAGTTTAACGCGTAATCCGAACGGCAAAGTTTGTGAAGCTTTTTTATGGCTAATTACGTCATACTTGGAACCTACGATATCTTGCACAGTAGGCGCACACTCTATCCGCTGTACCACATCCGGCCAAGAGTTCTTGTCACAGGGAAAAAGGTCAATAACGAACATTACCTGCAAGTTATGCACAATTTGCTTGAAGCTATTTGACAGAACCTTCCCAGAACCACCAAATAAAAACTATTCCAAAAAATTTTACAAAATTTTTTACAAACAAGCCTTACTATTTTAGCTGTTCGAATATATAACGGTTAAGAGGTAAAGTGTAAAGTTGGCTGAGAAATAATTCAAAAAAATCAGCTGTTTTCATCAAACGAAATTACTTAGCGAAAGACCAATAGTTATATGCTGCCTTAACAGACAATGAAGCAGCCCATAAAATAAACGATTTCCTATTAACATTTAAAGCAAAGATTTCAAAATTTAGTTACCTAGGTTTGGCTGTACCATTGAGGGTATTTCAAACTTCTCTATACGATAATTTACTGAATTTCTGGTTTATTTTCGTGTTTGTTTTTTTTTTTTATTTGCAGCCCTTAAGTGTATGGCCTACTGGACAGCGGCAGTGCTCTCTGCCGCCAGTTTTAATCATTAAATCTCAGCACGCACTCACACACGCACACTGGCCCATCAGACGATAAAGGTGCTTGCTGTGGCTGCTCAACTAGCGCTATCATCCACACACAGCACACGCTGCGCCATTACATTATATGGCCATCAACTGCGAAGGTGTAACTGTAAAAGCTACCCCCAAAGTATACACATACAAACATATATCGACTTCCCACGCCAGGACCAAATCCTCCTGCGCAATTTCGCAATAATTTCAAGCAAAATCACCCAATAGGCAAAAAAAGAAGTAAGCAGAAAAACCTAATGAGTAAACGTGGCGGCTGCAATGACGCACATGTTGTCGCCAGTTGTCCTTGACGCGCCGCCGCCGCCGCTCGATGATGATGATGATGGTGATTACTTACAACAAACTAAGGTAAGGTAGCAAAAGCAACAGCAGCCGGCAGTAGCCGGAGGGCAAAATGAGGGCTGCTACTCTCTGGTGGTAAACTACCCCCACTGATGATGTCAACAATGCGATCTCGATTCCAGTTCCTGCCCACTGCAATTGAGGTGAAAAAAAGTCTCGATGAGCAATTGCCAAAAGGTGGCTCAGTGCACATGTGACTGACTTTTGTCTGACGGCCAAAAACCATCCACCACCAAAACAAAAAAACAAAAAGGTGACTGGAACTTGTTCTTTGTTGTTATTTTCTTTGCCCTCGCACAGTGGTTCGCTTTGATAACTGGTAACTATTCCTAAGTACGGTCACACTTTTTCATTTTTTGGGGAAAAAACTAAAAGAAACCTTAAATCTTGAACAGGAATCGTCATAAGTTTAGGGTGTGCGCTTTGCTATAGCGCTTTTCATGCGATTGTGCGGTAGATGGGCTGCTAATTTGCTAGGAATGTGCGCCTAACAGTCTTCAGATTGATAGAACTATTGTTTGAAAGTGCTTAAATAGTCTTCTAACAGCAGAGAATGTTGTAAAGTTTGTAGGCGTTCGATGGGCGGGTGGTGAGCTGCTTTTATGGAACTTCGACTTAATTTAATCAATCCTGGCGTTCAGTCTGTCATTTTTATCTTTAATTTTGATCAAAAATCTTAGGTTTCATTTTGTGATCAAAATTAGGATGGTAAGTAAGTAATTCTACGTAACAAAATTGCAAACTTTTAAATGGAAAGGGTCACACTAGTCATTCCTAACCAACTTAAAAACCAACAAAATTTTGTCTCCAAATTGCCTTCATGTACGAAATGCAATGAATATTTGGCACATAGTTTCAATAATCCCTTACAAATATTTCACCACATTTTCAACACACTTTCAACCACGGTGCACACCCTGCGTTTGCTTTGATTTTGCAGCTCGATTGCTTGATGCCGTCGTCCTTTCGGGTAGGTCGGGTGACGCGTGCCGCAATCTCGTTTTTTATTTTTATTGTGCTTTTTCGGCGCGCGTTCATTTGCTTATTTGTTTGTTCACTTTGTCCTCTGATGCGGCCGCATCAAGGTAAACTTGGTCGCCCGTCCTCGGAGCAGATCCTTTGTTTTCGTTATGCACGCCGCCGGCGAAATGGGATTTATTATTATTTTTATACTTTAAATATTGTTTCAATAACAGCATACAATTTTTTTCCATCATTTTTTCCGTCATCAAAGTTGGAGGCGTGCCTGCAATTGGCTTTCGGTTTCCTCTACTTTCTGTCTAGCCCTTTTTTGTTAGCCGGATTTGTGGGCAACCTTTTAGCAGCTAATGTTACATCCAACTGAAGAGAACTTAACATTGAGTATTTGCACAGCTGACGAGCGGTTTTGTGACGTGTGCTCTTCAGTTTTAGTATCTGTTTCAATTTCGTTAATTTCCTTCGAATGCAAAGTAAACATTTTTGCGTAAAACAAACAAAAGCAATAAAATATTAAATTACCGGGGAATAGGGGGGAAAATTTGATTTGAAAATGGTAAAGTTGCAGGCGAACATTATATGCGGGGCAGTTTGACAGCTCTTTTCTGTCAGGTAAACCGTTATTGAGTGGCTTAGGGCTGCTTAGAATAACAAATCGACATAACACACACGTGCCTCTCTCTCTTTCTCTGTCTGTCTGTGTGTGTCTCTTCGCTAAGGATCTTTTCCAGCTGTTTTTATGAATGGGAAAAAAGGTTAGTGGCTTGAAAGGATAAATGTGCGTGCGCATTCAAATGCAGTTTACCGTTTGGCCTTGGCTCCTGTCATAAATGGGTTCGAAACAAAAGTCAACAATTGACAGTTATGACAACAGATAATGATGATGATTGTGTTGGTGTTGATTGTGGTATTGGTATAGCTATTGATGTGAGTGTCTGGCACACGTCAAGATTTATTTAGCAAACTGACTTGTAAAGTTTACAAGAAATCCGGGTTGGCTCGGATTTGTATAGGAGGAGAACATTTTTAAGCTCTTCCGAGCTCCGATTTTTACGCTGTTGGATCTTCCATAAGAAATCACTTAGAGCGGGGGCAGGCACATTCCTATCTTGTGTGCATAGGAAAAATATCAAAGCAGCGCTGCTTCCACACACACAGAATAAGCTGTACAAGCGCTGCCACGTTGCGTGCTCGGCTTGCGCCTTGACGCAGTCGTGGCTACTAAAATTGAGAGCAATTTAAGCGCTGCTCTCACACACCAATGCAAAAATGTGAATGTATTTCTTGCCTGCCTCTGTCCTACAGTCATGTCTCAAGTAAGTGCACTCAGCAAACAGACGAAAAAGGAGCGAGGCCAAAAATTAGGAGTGTATGCGAACGAGTAAGGAGGCACGCCCGGACTAGGTCGACCAAAGCGGAGATGGGGCGACCAGGTGCAGAGATATTTCAAATGGTGTCAAACGGGTGTATAAAAAAAAGAAAAAATAGGAGTTGTATACCCTGCAGCTTCCATTGAAAACAAAAAGTTTTTCTTACATGGAAAGTCGCTAATAACTGTTTACGAAATTTGGAGGCATCCGAGCCCGACAACATACGACCAATGCAAGCACCGTAATAAATTCATAAATTTTCATTAAAAAAAAAAGACCGTAAACGACGGTTGTGATAGCCAAACAAAAAAGAAGATAAGAATAAAAACGAAAACTAGCTCTGACCGTCTTCATCGACCGCTGGCAAATACAATTTCAAAAAAGAAATGTTTTAAAACACAAAAAAAAAAAAAAAAAACAAACAAAAAAACCCGAAAACACCAACAAACAAAAACCCCGTAACCGTCTTCACGACCGCTGGCAAATACAATTTAAAAAAGTAAAATCGTCAACTTTTTAATTAAAACCACAATCAGCCATTCGCTCTCTGACTTATTTTTTGACAATGTCCGTCTTTCTCTAACCACCGTGTTTTTCTAAGAAACAATAACTTTTAGTAACGTATTAACATGTCAGAACTCAGTTAACATCACTTAAATTAGAGAGGCGTTTCAACGCGACGAATTTCGTTGGAACAAATCGCCAAATGGAAGACTTCCGAGCGCAGTGGAAAAAGGAGGCCGACGTAGTACGCATACTCGCATCAAGAAAAGGATGCTACCTTGCGAACATACCTCCCAGAGCTCCTCACTTCGGCGGGTTATGGGAGGCAGGTGTCAAGTCTGCAAAGAGCCTGCTCCTACGGACGGTGGGCAACGCTCTCCTGACCGCCGAAGAGCCCAACACGCTACTGGTCAACGTGGAGACCGTCCTCAATTCGAGGCCAATCGGAGCGCAGAGCCCCGATCTTAAAGACGGGGAAGCGCTCACATTAGCACATCTGCTCGTCTCTCAAGCACAGGTTTTGAGCCAAATGGTTCAAGGAGGAGCCCAATGTCGCCGTGGGATCACTTGGCGTGGTCGCCGAGGACAACCTGCCGCCACGGACGGGAAGGTCAGAATGGTCGATCTTACGACCAATAATGGGACCTACAAACAGTCTATTCATCGCCTGGCTCCGCTGCCATTTTGTTGAAGGGAGATGTCCCTTCAAAGGGGCCGGTATTGGAAGATTCTTAGTCAAGTTAGTTAAGTTATGAAATGAAATGAAAGTGAATGAATTAGTAGCGTGTAATAAAGCCCTTAGTTAGAATAGTGGGAGGAGTAGACAGCAAGAACGACGCCACAATTGGCGCGCTCCAATAGGATAGACCGGGTTTAAATTCGCTGGCTTCTTCTCTCGTAAACAGTTCTTCATGACATACAATCCAAATCACAAAAACAACTTTCACTCTGTTTTCTCTCTAAGCATACTTGGGGCAAAACTGAAGCAAAAACAAATTTCATGTGTTGGTCGCTATGGTTCTTGGCGACGAATCACGTACCGGAACGCGTACCGTACCGGACCGAAATCTGTTTCGGAATTTATCCCTGTCTTGTGCCTAAAATGTGTTTCATTCCTAAAATATTGATCTTTCTCGAAACTTTGTACTTCAATTAATTACAAACAGTGTCAATAGTACGGTAAGTACGAAAATACTTGATTCAAGTACGAGATTCTAATTTCACTTGATTTAAGATTGGTTTTGAACTATTTTAAAATCTTATTGATCACACAATTTAGTATCTAATCTAATCGATTCTAAAGTCATTCTTGAAACTCAATATAAGTACAACAAACAAGTACAGAATGTTCCTGGCTTAAGCCCATAAAACTCTACAGCTAGTCCCAATTAGTTGTTGAAATGAGGTCTCTTCATTGAAACAAAGAAGGCCGGACCATTAGTTAACCAAAGTCCAAGATGTCATAGCTGTAGTTCAGAAATCTACCTTCACTCAATAAGAATAGTGTTAGAACCAGTTGGGAATTTTAAAAACAAATTCTTTTAAAAAATAGTTCTCATTCTGAACACACTTGCATTGCTTGCATTGTAAGATATTTTGTACTTGATATAAAAACGCGATTTTCCTAAATTTTCTGGCTAGCTGTAAGTGAAGTTCTTAATTCTAGAGCATTTGCTTTCATTTCTATAATATTGAGGATCTTTTTCGAGTTTAGAATGTTTCGTTCTTGATTTAAGTTTGGAAGTAACAAAACATATTTGATATTTTAAGTACAAAATGGTATAAACCCTACATCGATGAGTCTAAAAATCTATTAGTTCAACCTCACGTACTTGTTGCGATATTTTGCATTGTGAAAGCTCCGAAAACCTGCTGCTTTAAAAGGTATAGCGCTGTGCTTTGGGTATGCGGGTGTCTCTGTTAAGCTTAGGACTTTATTAGTGAGTCATATTTTCTCTCCCCCAAAAAAAAGGAATCCATTTTAAGACCGCAACCATATCCTACAAATGGGCGTTTGCTCTGAACGGTCATTAGTTTAAAAAATTCGTTGCATCATCCGGTTTAAGGGACCCCAAAAACCATAACCCAAACTGTTTTAAGGTGCTCGGTTCTGGACCTGTTTCAGATTTGAGAGTTATGCAGGTTTCCTTCCTCCTTTAATTTTCAACAGATCGAAGATTTTCTGTTGTACTACTCGATTTACGATATTTAAATAAAATGCAGCAACTTTGAAAAATTTTCTGCCCATAACATGGCAATGCAAATACATGCAAGTTGCCTGTCTACCTTTTCCAACCAAATCCCGCATTATGCTCACATTTTTCTTCCCAGGCTCAGTCCACACCCACTTCTAGTCCAAGTACTTAACAAACGAAAAAAAAACACTCGCATTCCTAATTTAAATTGGATTTGTCGATCATGTTTGGGCAATTCAATTGCGATTCCCTATCGGGCCAAATGCCCTGGTCGTCCGTTTCTCCTCTACCGGCTGCTGGTACCCACATAAAACTCTGATAAACAACTAAGTTGTGTGCATTTATTTCGATTTCGTATTGACGTCACCGTCGGCAGGAAAGCCGACAACGGGCTGTCATTAACTTTTTGCCGTTAAGAAATCAATTTATTTCACTTTACAATTACGGATAACCTAAAAGTGAGCCGGGCTCCCCTCTCTCATTTGTGAAATTTTTGGTGGGAAAATCAATCCTTTCGAAAGGGAGGTAGAGACCGTGTGAGTGTACTCGTACTCGTACTTATAAGGGCGCTCAGTTTTATTTTTCACACATCTCAAGTTGGCAGCGGGTCCTGTACGCCAACACGAAGGGATCTTTGGGTATTGGATTGCATGCATGTTTCTTGTTTTCCACAATTTTTAATTAGCAGTAAACTTTGCGCGGCGTTTTTCCTCTAAAAACCCGAAACCGAACCGAACCAAAAGTAATGACAGCATAAATACTTGTCCATTCTAAATGGTCTGGAGTGTGGTGTGGCATGGCCATTGGTGGTGTGGAGTGATGCACATTGGGGTCGCTGCCTCTCTCAATCTCAAGTGTTGTGCAGTCGCCGTCGCGGCTCGTTTTTGTGGCTGCTGCTGCTCATTTCATTTAACACTTTATGTGACAGTTAAGTGCAGGAGAATGTCAAATTTTTGTTTCTAAATGCATGTAGAGCGGTTTGGACATGCATCTTGCGGGGCTGTGGAGGTGGGGGGCGGGGGGTTGTAGGGAAAAAAGGGGGTCTTGGAAAAGGGTGGGCCTAGTCAAGTGCCTGGCTGGGCTGAGTGTGGGAAGATTTTCAATTATTGTGGTGTGAAGCTATTCAAGCTGAGGCTTGTGGTATTAGATGGCTTCCCAGCTCTTCTAGGTACAGGGATTCGTCTTTGTTTTCGGTTTCGATAGATAAATAATTATCAATTTTAAAATATTTTTCAGTAGGCTTAAACAAAATGTATCGTAAGTAGAGCTGGCAAATAAATCGATTCAAATCGAAATAAGTTCCACCACTACTTAAAAAAGCGGCGCTGGCGAATCTCGTACCAAGGGTAGAATAAATTGTTAAAATTTACAAAAATTAGTCAAAATCATTGACTACTCTGTTTTAGTTTGCCCACTGGAGTATTTGAAAGTGTTCATTAAGTAATCTGGATTGATTTTTATAACAAGTTGACTTTAATTTTTTGACTGATGGATTGATGAATTGATTCGCTCTGCATTATTTGTGCATCCCAGCTTGCTCCACGAAATGAGAACGTATGTTAGCAAAAGTCGCAGAACAAGTCGGAGCTGTTGCTTTAGGTCAGCGGCGCCAGTCGGAGCAGCACCAAGTTTCCACAGTATTCCGCAGTAGCGCCGACAGCAGCCCAGTCTCTCGCCAATGTTTTTGATTATTTTTCAGCATAAACACATAAGCGCTCACAATCGCGCTCACTCTAACATTCTCGCTCTCTCGTTATAATTGTTGTTGGTACCAAATTTTATTTGTTGACTGGTGCTGCTGACCAAAAGAGACGAGCAACTTCTGTCGCGCTTATGCTTCCGACGACGAATTTCAAAAGCAGAGCGCTTGCTGCTACTCCGACTGGCGCCGCTAGCGCAAGCAGTGAAAAGCAAAATCACTAAAAAGCGTTAAACGACGACTGCTGGTGTTTTTTTGCTTATTATCAGAAGTTAGTTTTTGTTCATTCTTCGACAGCGACTTCTGATTTTTCTCAGAAGCAGCAGCAAGTCAAAAGCTGAAAAAATTAAACTTATACCAGTTTTTTAAGCACTGTAATTATCAGGGCTGCAAGCCGGTCGGAAATAAAACCTGGTTCGGTTCAGTGGCTCACACGGTTTTTGAACCACCGGTTCGGTTTATTACATGGTTTTTAAAGCTAACTGAACCGCGGTATCTGTTCGGTTTAGTGGTTCAGTCTTAATTTACTATAAATTTAATTTATTATAAGTCCCTATCTTCCGCGGAAAGGAATTCGCAGCGCAATTTATGTTCTTGGATGCCGAAAATCTTTTAAATCTCAACCCTTAAAGCCATTCCTTAAGTAGAACAACGCAATGATTTCATGGACTTTTGAAAAAACAAGGAAGAAAGTCGGTCAAGCCCGACTATATAATACTCTGTACCAACGAACACAAATTTTGATGCTGCGCGTTTAAGCGCTGCTGCAGCATACCTCTGGTCCAGAAGGTTCAACCTTCTATCTATTAAACTGTGGGAGATATGACGTTTTTCTCAAATTGCAGGGCGGGAGGGGGCGTGGCAAAATTGAAATAAACTTGATCGCCTGAGATAGGAAGATATGTCCCATATGTCAAACCTCTATCTCTACCACTCTGAGATTGTGGTTAAGGACAGACAGACGGACAGGCTATATCGACTCGGCTGTTGATGCTGATCAAGAATATATATACTTTATGGGGTCGGAGATGCTTCCTTCGCTGTTAATATTTTATATTAGTACCTTTGGTGCAGAGTATAAAAAAACATTAGCTTGAAAAAATAAAAAGCTTAATTCTAGGATCACCCCTAATATAAACCCTTAAAGCCTGTACTTAAGAATAACGTCCCGAATTTTGCTTAAGTCTATTCGAAAAGATATTTTTTCCAGACTTTCGAAGGTAAGGCAGTGCGAAAAGTTGTTCAAATATCGTCCTTAATTTCGCCGAGTCTCAAGCCATAAAGCCTTTCTTAAGAATAGAGTCCCAGTTTGCCGTTAAGTCTGCGCGAAAAGGAATATTCTCGAAGTTTCCAAAGGAAAAGCAGTCTGAAAACCTTTCAAAAACCCCTTAATTTTCTTGGATCGCACAAAATTTCACCCTATCCCAACTCTTAAAGCCCTTTCTTGAGTATATCATCGCAGTTTACCCTGAAATCTGCTCTGAAAGTCAGTGATTTCAAAAACTTCTTTTGGTTTTAGGATCGCCCATAATTCTACCGAATCTTAGCTCTTTAAGCCCATTCTAAAGTCTGATATCCAGAAATTTTTTTAATCTGTTCAGAAAATGTTTTTATACCCTTGCAGAGGGTACTATAAAATTGTGACCAAAAAGGAATCATCTCCGACCACATAAAGTATATATATTCTTGATCAGTATGACGAGCTGAGCTGATTTAGCCCTGTCCGTCTGTCCGTCTGTTTCTATGCTATCTCCTATGTCAGTTTTAAAGCTAGCATCACCAAACTTTGCACGAAGTCTTTTGGTACAAATATGCTGCACATTTGTCGGAACCGGCCGCATCGGATGTCTATAGCATTTAGCTGTCATTGGAACGATCGGTCGAAAAACTAGTTTTAGTGGGAAAAACTTTTTTGTTTTTAATGAAAACGCCTCCAAACTTCGTATTTCTTAGTTTACAACGCTTCTTAATGATTCCATCAAATTTGGTCGAAGTCGGACATCTATATAGTATAGCTGTCTTAGAAAAGTAGCATCTGAAAAATAGTCTTAGTTAGAAAAACTTTTTTGTTTTCAACGGAAATGTTCTCAAAATTGGCATGTATTTGTTTTATATGCTCCCACACGACTCTACAAAGTTTGGTCAAAATCGGATGACTATAGCATATAGCTGCAGTATGAATGATCGGACGTAAAAGAAGTTTTTGTGAGAAAAACTTGTTTGTTTTAATTGGGATCGCCTTCAAATTTCGTAATTAACAGTTTGTTATGCTTTTCGATGATTGTACCAAGTTTGGTCGAAATCGGACATCTATATTATATAGCTCCCATAGAAAAGTAAGGTCCGAAAAGTAGTCTTATTTAGAAAAACAAACTGCAAGGGAATACAAAACTTCGGCAGAGCAGAAATTAACTTTCCCCTATATGTTTTTTTTTACTTTTGAAGCTGCAGAAGCTTGAAAAACTATAAACCTGGGTGGGACTTACTATTTAATGTAAAACAAAGTTGGGTCCGTTGGGTTCGAACACATTATAAAGTATTAGTTCTGCTTTTTAGGGGCATTACACCCCGGATTTTTGTTTGAACCAACTCTATTTGGTCTAGCTAATCCTTAAAATATTAAAAGTTTTCTCAGAGAATACTATTTCATACCGAAAAACTTTGTACAATGTTAAGGAGCATCTATAGTGTCCTTTCCCCCGGACTTTGGCTTCAATATTTAAAATATAATGATTTCTAAAGTGAATTATGACTTTACGAAACTGAATTCCTAGAGTAGTCGGATGTCGACAGACTAATGAGAGTATTGTCACGCCAAGGAAATGAAATACGCAAACAAATCGATTTGCAACTTCCTAAGAAGGAATGCTGACTTATGCAGGCATATTAAGAGGTCGGTGGACAATTTTAGGAGGTATCGTTTCAGTTAAAAAATAACTTTAAATCGTTTTCAACTTTTCTTAAGAAAGAATATAAAGAGATAAGCGAGAGATCTACATCTTATGTTAGGTAAAACTGCAGAATTTTGTGATATTTGGATTGTTAGAATAAAAAGCAACTCTTACTTAGTGTATTTTCACTAAGAAACTAACACTTAGAAAGGTTGTCCAAAAATAAATTTATTTAAGCGTGACTCCTTGCTAAAATATGGATAAGAAGAGTCACATCATCAACAAATGCAAAAAAGTCACAGCTGTGATAAGCACCACATGAAATATCTTTACTGCGAAACCGCAATCAAAAGAGCAAGTTCCAAATTTATACATTTTGAGGCAACATTGGGTGATATCAGAGTCAAGTGGAGTATGAGAAAGTAAAAAAACTAAGTGTTATATAACCAATGTATCAAAAAGCCAGCCTATTTCCCTTAAAAAAAGTGAAACTAATTTCACAAAACGACCTTAGTAAAGTATTTGGTAACAGGAACTATAGTTTTTCGTATTCAAGAAGTCGATCAGCAGACCAGGCAGTCGAGCAGGGTAAGAAAAATGAAAAGTGGAGTTTTTGACACTCAAATCGAGTAACGAATTCGAGTAAAATAGCAATCATTTCTTAAAATTGGTGTCATGTCTGCATTAAGAAAAAGAGCTTTGTATTTGAATTATGTAGAAACGGTGACAATACGTACGGTAAGTGACAAAATACTGGTTGTAAAAGTTTTGCGATTTAAAACCGGTTTCTCGTTAGTTTCTCTTAAGTAAAATACACTAAGGCCCGTGTTCTAATGTTTCAGTTTTTGCAAATCCAGGTGGATTGTACGCATTCCCATAGCTCATGCTCAATATGAGCATTGCAAATTCACCAAATCCACCTAGATTTGCAAAAACAGGAACATGAGAAAACGGTCCTAACACGAGCTCACGGTCGCCACTTTTCTAGGAGATGCTGTTAACAAATAAATTACTTTTAAAAAATGGCGTTTGCGTGTATTGAACTTGTATTTGAAAGCCATTTTACCCAAAATGCTCGCTCATTCAATGGCCGCCTACGCCTCGTCACTCAACCAAGCCAACCAATGAGGCAAACGCAACAGGTGCAACGGGGCCACCAATGCGCGTCAATGTTCTCACCTATGAGGCGTCAGGCCTCATCGCACCTCGCTCATTAGTACTACACACCCACGCGAGCAGTGCAGCTCACACATACATCTGCATGAGCGTATAACAAAGAGCAGCAACTAATTAACATACAAAATGAATGCGATGGCAAAGCAGAAAAAAAAACACTTTTAACGGCCGCTCGTTCTTTCTCTCTCTGTTTTTTTGTCCGTCAAGTGAGAAAATTATGAAGCTCCACCTTTTTACACTCGCATACAAACGCAAAACAGCTGCGAGAGTGCATGTGTGCGTGTGTGTGCCAGAACATATGTTAACCGCATTAAAAATTAATGTACAAATTGTTTATTATGTTGTTGAGTTTGGTTTTTTTTGCCGTCGGCCCACACACCGCAAAACACATAGCTATTTCCGAGTGCGAGTGCGTGTGAGTGTGATTGTGCGTTTGATCATTGCAAGAGTCTCAGGATTGCGCTTTTTTCGTTAGTTTTGCGTCCAACTTGTTGATTGAGAGTCACACAAAAAATGATTCGTTTTTATTTTTGAACATTTCTTTTGAATTTTTGTTTGTTTTTATTGCCTACGACGTGTATGTGATTGACATTCTCAAGAACTTTTGCTTCACATCAAAAAACAAGACGAAGAAAATACTCACATTAATGTTGCAATTTCAGCTAGTTTGATATTTGGGCATTTTTTAAGCGGAAAATGTTGAATACATTACTTTTCGGACATCAGAAGTGTAAATGATTTGTTAAAAGAAAATGGGAGAAGAATTACTAATTGATACGAGTTCCTAGAATGCATTTGTGGTATTAGGAATTTCTTAACGTTTTCCCACCAAGGCTTTTAAAAACTATAAAAATTCAAATAAAATGTAACCTAATCTGCTAAGCCAAGTAAGTTGTATAACAACCATGTATAACAAATCCTGGCCGAGTGGTTCTCAAATAGAAATGTACTTCAACAATGGAATACAAAATCAAACCGTACTGACCCGCTGATTTGTGCTAGTAAACCCAACCCAATCCTTACCGAAACGAAAAATATGGAAAAAGGCTGGATTCGGTTCATTTCAGTGACGAGATTGATTATAGAACGACAAAGCTAACGTACATACTTGTGAATATACCAAGTGACCTTTGCCTTACCTTTCAGACATTACTATAAAGTTCGTGGAGAGATGGGTGCGCATTATTCGCTTGAGAGTACTGTCAATGCAAGGGGTTCTCCAGTTGTACGACACAGTTGCACTCATTTGCCAATTCTTTCCATATAGAGAAGAAGCCCGTCTCCCCTATACTCATTTGTTTTGCAATAAGCTTTAGGATCCTTGTATCTGGCATATTCATTACCTTTGACATATAGTCAATATGTCTTTGCAGGGTATAGGTATAGGTGTACAGCCCGGACTAAGGTGATTTTTAAGAGCTATAAAAGTTTTTCAAAAAAACACATAAAATTCGAAAATGTAAAATCTTTATTTGAATCGATATTACGGTCCTATAATTTATGTTTGAGATTATTTCTGCATTTGACCGTGACTGCGCCTCAAATGGTCCATCCGCTTAGTCCTTTTGCTACTCTTTAATCGCGTTACGTAAATTATTTTCTTCAATGGTCAATTGAACGTTTATAGACTGAGCTTTAACATAGCCCCACCAAAATAGTCTAAAGGCATTAAATCGCACGATCTAGGCGGCCAATTGACCGGTCCCGAACGTGAAATAACTCGACTCTCAATAAGTCCATTGTTGCGCGTGCTGTGTGGCATGTGGCACCGTCTTGTTGAAACCACATGTCATGCAAGTCAAGCTCTTGCATTTTGGGCAAAAATCTCACGGTAGCGCTCACCATTCACAGTTACGTTACGGTTCGCATCATCTTTGTAGAAGTACGGTCCAATGATGCCACCAGCCCATAAACCGCACCAAACTGTGACTTTTTCTGGATGCATCGGTAGCTCTTGCAATGCTTCTGGCTGATATTCACTCCAAAATAGACAATTCTGCTTATTTACGTACCCATTGAGCCAAAAATGAGCTTCGCTGAACTGAACACAATTTTTCGGTAAAAAAGTGGATTTTCGGCCAACTTTCCAAGAGCCCATTCACCAAAAATTCTACGTTGCGGTAGGTCATTCGGCTTCAATTCTTGCACCAGCTGTATTTTGAAAGGCTCCACACCTAAATCCTTCCGCAAAATTTTCCACGTTGTTGAGTAACAGAGGCCCAATTGCTGCGAACGGCGACGAATCGATAATTGATGGTCATCATTAACACTGGCCGATACAGCTGCGATTTTTCTTTAGTTCGCACTCTACGTAAGCATGTTGGTGGTTCAATGTCCAACAATGTAAATTTGGTGCGAAATTTAGTCACAATAGCCCGAATGCGCTTCAGTGGGGTCGATTAAACTGACCATAAAATGGAAGAAGCGCGCGATGAACTTTCTTAACAGAGCACGCATTTTGATAATAAAATTCAATAATTTGCAAGCGTTGTTCGTTTGTAAGACGATTCATGGTTAAATTATAGACCAAACTGAAGATGTTTGACAGTGAAAACGAAAACACGAAACGGGCGTGAGCTGTTTAAACCAGTGCACACTGGGCCAGCAGGCCGAAATTTTGGCCAAAAGTCCCACTTTTTTGTTTGGGAAACTTGATAAAACGATTGCCGGAAACGATTAAGAATGCTTATAGCTATTTTATGCCAAAATTTTGAACATTTTCACTTCTTGGTTATTGAATGGCAGCAATTCAAAGTTGATTTTTCATGAAATTGCTCCAAAAAATTGAAAACTAATAGTCGAAACTAGGAAAGAAACAGCTTCTAGAGATTAATTATATATTTTCGGCTACGAACTAGATTTAAATAAAAAAATATAAAGAAGATTCCAATTGTATTCGTTTTCATAAAAAATGGAAAAAATCAGTAATTTTTTGGTTTTTTTTTACATTTGGCAACTTTGATTTGAGAGTGCCCACGGGTGCCACTGGCTAATCACTCGTAACATGTCAAATAGTTTTCTTTGAATATTGTACTATAACTGGAGGTATGCACTTTTGCGCGGTTTTGCTTTGGATTTTATTAAATCGCTTTTAAAAATGTGTCCCCATTTCGGATCGAGCCAGTTTCAATTTTCAAGTCAGCCGAAAAGTTTTTCTTTTTTTAAAACTTCGGAATTTGGACCATGAAGCCAAACTGTAAGAGCTAAGCTATTTTTATTCCCATGGATTAAAATGTGTAGCATACTTTTAGAAGCACGGAATTACAGTTTAAAATACATCCAAAATATTTTTTTAATTAGTAATTTTTTATTTTTTTTTTTGTTTTAAGAAATGAATGTATAGAACAGGTTAAATAAATAAAAATAACGGTGAAAGTAGTCAGATTGACTGAAAATCCTTGACAGAGTGGGCATTCAAAGTCAGTTCTATTTTGAGTTAATAACTCATAAACGACTTATCCGATCATGACAATTATTTTTCTTAGAAACAATCTACACTTGTATATCCTCTCTGCAAAATTTGGCTTAAGTCTTACCACAAGTTTTTATTTTTTAAATTAAAAATTCAAAAAGTTTGAAAAATTTTCCAACTTTGACTTGGATTATCAATATGTTTTTAAAATTTCTTTATTTTTTTTTAAATTATGTGCGTTAAGTTCAATCTTTTAAGAACATTTCGTAAAAAACTTTTGCTTCCTAGCTAGTCTGGTGTAGAAATGCCAAAAAATGAGATTTCTGGCCCACAGTGCAGTGTTGCCAAAAAGATAATAGCTAAAAAATCACCCTTTATTTGGTCAGGTGTGTAACTTGGTGCTCTTTGCTTACGTCTGGCAACAAAATTATTCTTTTTCAGCACTTTACTGATGTGTTGTTGGCTGCAATTAGCTTTCTGACAGCTTGGTCGGTTATAACGTTTGCATCTCTTCCACTTTGCCTTTTTATTATTTTTCATTGCAAAATACTGTAAATGGTGCGTCTGGACTTGCCCTCTTGGGTAAAATGGTTTACTGTAAACACTTTACCTTTGTCAGCGTGCATTTCGTAGAATTTTCAACGGGATCACGAAGACGTTCTTGCTTGGACGGCATGATGGCGACTACTTGTCAAAATTTTTGTCAGTGAGCATAACTCGTCTAAGTAGCTAAAAATACGTTTACGAACCGAAATTTAGTACATTAGCAGAAAAATCTACAAAGTTGGTGGATGTCGGCAAGATCAGTTTTATGGAGGCTATATAACATAATGGTCTAGTCCGAGCGACACTTGGTAAGTCGTCCATAGGACCAAAGATATGACTTAATTAAATTGTTCTTTTCCATTATGCGTTAAATATTTCATGTTCTTAGTTTTTAACCGAAAGAACTTATTTTACCTGATAAACCAAACTCTAACCTAATCGGCGTCCTTTCGAAATTGCTGAACCGAACCGAAAACCACAAACCAACTCGAGTTGGTTCACCTTCACCTTCAGGCAAAACAACTTAAAAAATGTGGTCATTATAATCCTTTTCCTTAAAAAGGATTTAATCAACCGAATTGATAACTAGATATCGTAATATTCGAGATTTCAAAAACATAAACAGGCCTCTGTAAATTTTATAATAACTTAAGAATGATTCAACTTAACCGAGCTCAATAAGCTCCGAAAACCATGCAATGAACCGGTTGAGAAACTGTGTAAGCCACAGAACCGAACCAGTCTTTAATTCTGAGCAGTTTGCATCCAAAACAAATTATTACATTTTTTAAATAATAGAAAAATTTCCAATTTGTCTTGCTTTAGCTAATAGCCCAAATCGGCGAAAAATACAAGTCGCTTACGTGCAACCCTTACGTCATGCCGCCGTCCGCACAATTGACAGAACATTAACATTTTACGATAAAGCTTTAACAGAACGCTGTTCTGTACAGAGACAGAAACAGAGCAAAAACATAGTCGCTCTCCAATTGGAGAGCACTGAAGACGCCAGCAACGCCACCATCACCTCGGCAGCGGCCTCCATGCACACACACACACACACACCCATAAGCAGGCAGTCAACAAACGGTGAACCGTTACACCGTTATGTTTTGATGGTGGTGGCAAAGTCGCACACACATGTGTACAAGCAATCACCCCCTCACATAGATACAAAGAGAATTCTCGCTCTCTCTCTCTGGCAGTCACTCTCTCTGTCTGTTTTGGTGGCTGCTCGGGGGCAGCAATATACACGACGACGACAGCGACGATGATGAGGATGACGACGACGGGCAGCGGCGGCGTTAGATTCAGATTCAGAGATGCTGAGCCTGCCAGAAAGCAAAAATTTAGTTGCATTCTAGACGTCGCGTCGGCAGCACACGCGTTGCTCCCCCTTTATAGAACAATAGAACAACGCAAAGTCAACCCAAAGAAATTCACACAAAATAATTAAAATCCCGTAGACGCGACACTTGAATCGAAAAGATATCGTTAAGTATCCGCTCTGGCGATACGCGCAGTGTTTACAAAAAAGAAAACAAAACTAAATCAAATGGCCCACTCCAAAGGCTTCAACACGTGTGTGCTCACCTAAAGAAACCAAAACCAAAACTTCAGAAATCGAAACTCTAGAAATTGTGAAAACCAACACAAGAAAAAGCATTCCAATGTTGTCCTGTTTGGCGCCATCGTCTTCACGTTTTGGCCAAGAGGATAGCATTATACAGCAAAGTATGCCCTCGTCCACAGCCTTCACCATGCAGTGTAAGTGGAAGATGATGACCAAGATGAGTCACATCACAAAAAAATTGTCTAGAAATTCACTTTGATTATCAGCAACCAAATGCAATTGAACTCGGTGTGTGCGTGTCTGTGTGTGTGTGTGTGTGTGTGACAATTCAAACAACTTTTGCGCGCCAAAGTACAAAAATGATCTCAAGCTTAGCTCTGTCAGGCATTTTCTCAGAATTGCGGCCATTTTTATGAAGCCTTGTGTGGTCTGGTCCCTCTCCATACACCTTAAACCCATACCCATATACATATGAATACATGCAACACCAAGGACTGTGGTTTGGGTACGGGGCATCAAGTTACCCATTTACCTCCTACGCAAATCGAGGCGAAGAGTCTGCAGCTTGAGCATATTATTTTTTCATTTAATTTTCTCGGTCTCAGCCTTTGAAATCTGCGCCCACGATCAACCACAACAACAGCAACAACAGCAAGTTTAATCACCTCAAAAGCTTGAAAATAAACACCTCTTTGAGCTGGTCGGAACAGAGCAGAGCAGATCAGGGTCTGAGTTGCTTTTTGTATGTAAACAATAACGAAATCTTCATACAAAGTCTCAGATGGGCGGTTGAAAGGGTTTTTGAAAGAACTATACGGCCTACAAAACTTTTCTCAAATTTCAAATATTCGGAGTTTAATTTGAAATATTTCGATTTAGAATCGAGAATCAAAACTCCTAGTAAGACCACAGAATCGGCTTAAGGAGACCTTACGTAAAATATATGAAATTACCTTAAAAAAAAGGTGTTCATATCTTAATCGATAGCTTTTTAGTATCCAAATGGTATATAACTATACCTGACTTAAATTTTCACTTGTCTATGAAAAGATTTAATATTATCTCAAGAGTTTTCCCATACGATTTGGATCACTTTTTGGTCGGATACGATTTGTAAAACGCTTGGAAACATATTGATAGATGTTATATTTGACATATGATTTTAGATTTCATATTTTTTTTCTGTGTAAAAATCTACTTGGACTTTGAGAACTGTAATGTGAGTTATCATATATATCTCGAAATATTCGATATTGAGAAATCAAGCTGGAATAATTTCGCTGTGTTATCCCTCCTTCGAATGGAAAGTACAAAGTACAACTCTCACTTGATTTAATCTAAAACAAGTAAAAAAAATCGTTTTAGAATATTTATAGTAATTCTTAAAAGACTTTTTTTCAAGTATGGATCAGTACACTCTGAGAAAAAATTGTGAATTTTATACTTGAATCAAGAATTTTCGATGTCAAAAGTATACTGAAAATGAAAACTCCTGACTCGTAAGCGAAATAATCGATACAACTATGATTATTTTATCCCCAAATTCATAATCCAAGAGATGCGATCTCGGTTCGAAACCGGGTTTGAACTCGCAATTTCGACATGTTTTTCACTGTGAACCAAACCTTAAGACGAACCAAGCGGAAATAAAGCCTGTTACGAACCCAAGGTTTCGATTCGGTTAAAAAAAAAACTAGACATTTAAAAATCTGAGGTAGTGATCTTTATGTGTTAATTTTAATCCCGTTGCCGGGATCAAGTCATTCTTTTTAGGCTTAAAATTTTCCCGGCATTTTTTTTTCGGTGTATGTATACTCCGCGCCTCCCTCGAAGACTGCTGCTTAATGGTCGAGCTGAGGTATGAAAGATTGAATACTGGCCCAGATATGTACAAACTGCACACCGCAGACTTTCCGGTTTCAGACCCCCAAAACACTATGATAGCCACTCATGCTGATGATACCAGTCTTCCTGGCTTCCAGTCGATCTGAACCTGGGATATCAGCCTCTGAGGTATTGCCTATGACATCTTCATTAAAACATTGGAGACCAACATCTTATTCAGAATGCGTGATGCTTCCTGGTATTATCAGCAGATATAAAGACCGTTTGCTGGCGACCTATGGATTCACAGATTTTCTTAAGTTATATACCATTCAGTTACTTCTCCTCACTCCCCTTGCATATAAAAACCAATTTAAAATCAATTTAATCACTGCTCCAATTACAATTTAAGAGCTCTTTCTTAAATTATGCAGGATAGATTAAGTTGAGGATATCTCGATTTATCCTTTCAGTTTTTACTTTAAAATACTAAAATTACTTGACTTCTAAATAAACCAAAATCACCATATCTATAACTATTAAGAGCTGTTCCCTTTTTCGATTTCGATCCAATTATGCGGAGTCAGAACTGGAAACTCTTTTTTTTTTTAACCGATTGCGAAATTCTACTTTATTCTTCTAATTTTTATTTATCTGCATTCAACTGTCTTGATGGCTGAAAGCCTGAACTGAATTCTCTAATCCTTTCTTAAATTTTGGATCCCATACAAATTCCGATGGAATTTAAGATAGAAAATTAATTGAAACTAGGTTCGCCCAGTGATCGAAATACCAGCCAGTATCCAATCAAACTTTTTTTAACAATATTAACTATTGTATACGCTCCAAAACACATTTTTTCAGCGGCATTTGACTCGCACAAAAAATTTCTTGTCAATTGGATATCAGTTAGACAAGCAACTGTAAAATCTGCTTAAAACAAAAATAAAATATGCGTAGAAGTTTTTTTCGCCGATCGTCTCTTTACAGCAGGGAAAATCTGAAAGCAGCGCTGCTTCTACACACTCAGTATAAGCTGTACAAGCGCAACTCCGCGACGGAGTCGTTGCTCCTGAAACTGAGAGCAATTTTTGAGCTGCTCTCACACAGACCAATGCAAAAATGTGAATGTAATGCAGGGTTCCCCAAGAAGAGAGGCTCTCTGCCTCTCTCTGTCTCTCTCTAACACACTTTGAGGCTTTGCTTCGGCACGCATTCGGCTTGAATCGTCGAATGTGTTCGGCCCCCCGGGGCATGGCTGGGGATCACTGATGTAATGTTTTCCTGCCTCTGCTTTACACGGAAACCGAACCGAAAGTCACTCTCCACTCAAGTGACGACTGAGCAGAGAGTGCAGTGATTGATGGCCCTTGTTTCCAGAAACAAAAGCACTTCTTGGCTTTGCTCATGTGTGTGTATTGGTACAACTTTAAGTTCGTTATAAAACAATAAATAATTGCAATTAATTTTTTCTGATTGCAATGTCCACATCTAAATACTCATAAAAACATATGGTATTAATTTTGAGGTAATTGAATTTGTTTTACTATGCTAAAACGGGGGCTGTACTTTTGTATGAAAAATTCTTAGCGTATTTATATATGGATTTGATTTTGAAACTGATGTATACCATACTTTCACAGTGCAGGTGTTTATTCATTGAAATGACTTAAATGTGCTGCAAAGCGTGTTTTAAAATGGTATGAAACTGAAATTGAAATATTCCTTAAGTTGAGATTTTTTACATTTCTCCCCAAGAAGTTTCAAACTCATTTGAAAGTTGGTTCAAAGCACGATCTGAAACCAAAATATGAATATGTTCTATGTTCTTTAAAAAGACCTCAAATGTGGTTTAAATTAGAATCTAAGGTGCCTAGTGCTATTACTTAATGACATACCATCCAGAAAAAAAAACTTCAGAATGATTGAAGAACCAATGTGTGAGTGTGAAAAATTTCTGTATACAGAAATGAAAATAAAAAAGAAATTTTAATTTGCTTAAACGTTTTCGATTTCGATAACTTTGATTAAAATTATTTTGTAAAAAAATGTAGAGCTTTTGAGTCGTCAGTTGAGGCATCAGACAACTAAGCGGCACTTTTTTTAGAAGCAGACTGTGTCGAAATATCCTTCTACTTTATCAGATTACTTCATATCGATGTGAGACTTCACTCGTCCACGTTAGGCTGACCCTATTTATGAACAATGGACAGAATAAGGACTTGGGAATTATAAATTTGACCGCATAGTTGCGTTTCATTACGTTTTTGATACGGAGAATTGAACTATACCTTTAGGAAAAGATCGCAAAGATGGTAAGACATAGAGGTTCAACATGTATGAGACATAAACTTCTTATACTTCTATACAGATCAAGTTAATTTTCAATTTTTGCCACTCCTCTTGCCTCCCCTCAACTTGGAAAAGGCGACATATCTCCCACAGTCTTAAAGATAAATGGTTTATACCTTCTAGAATCAAGATTATAAAGCCATTCGATAGATATAAAGAAAGACAACCCTTACCTTCTATGCATTTTTAATACTAAGCATTATTAATCGATTTGCCAATGTACTGAAGATAGATTGGATAAATGTTAGTGGAGTCATAAAGAAAACAAGCAATTCGTTTAGTGTGGCATCTAAATTTAAGTTTATCAGAGGAGGAGTAGGTACAGAGTATATTATAGTCATGCTTGACCGACTTTTTTACTTGTTTTTAAACCAATTTTGTATGTTATTGGCTTATCTTACAAAATTTCCAACTCAGTGGACTAACAAGTTCAAATATACTTGATTTTTTTTCTAGATCTATGGAATTCCCTTTTATTTATTTGCCATTGATTTACACAAATTTTCTTTACCCAAAATCAGCCCAGTCAAGGGGTTAACAAACATGAAAGCTTTTTCTTTAAATCCCACAATCTTCAATTTCCACCAATTGCAAAAGCATTCGAATTTGATTTGTTGGCACCAGCTCACGCCTTGCCTTGAATGTGCCTTTAAATACAAAAATTCTTGGCAATCTCCACCCACATGCGAACAGGTAGCCGCTGCTACCCCTAAAAACAAAGTCAAGTGAGAGGCCACCGCCTCCTACAGTCGCACACATAACAAACACACAAATGTCTTCCAAATGTAACCACCATTGATGATAAACCTGCGCATGCGACAGGTAAGAAATCTACCTGACTCGCTCTCGTTGCCCTTCTGGCCGTCTTTTTCATTCACAGCACATAACCAGTTTGCAAGGGCCCACTTTCAATTCCTCAAACACACTCAAAACCGAAAAGGCTAAATCGAAAAGTGTAAACAAAGCATAAAACTGTCAGTGGGCAGAGCTCATCATCATCATCATCGTCCATAAAGTGAAGGTGTGAACAAATGCAGGCTAACAGAAATTAATTAACATGAAAAATAAAAGCTGGGAAAATTTTCTAAAAACAAAATGAAAATGTAAACGAGTCGGCAATTTATGGCGCAACATTCAGACATTGTCAACGCCCACACCAGAGACATAAAAATCACCTCGTCGCTTTGACAATTGATAAGCGGGTCTAAACAGTCGGATTAATTGCACATGTTCGAAACGCCACTAAAAAAAAAAGACATGAGTGGAGCTGCGCAGCCAACACCGCAGACGGCTTTGCAAACTATAAATTATAATTTATGGTGATTTAAGTAGCCCATTGTAAAGTGGGTGGAAAGATCTTGGCGGCGCGGCTAATCGATCAGCAGCTACAAAAACTATGCGCACAGGTTGCCCCAAAACAAGAAAGCGATATTTGTAGATACAAATGTATCTTATACAACGTGTGCGCTGCTGCTGCTGGTGCTGCTTTTTCCGGTTGTTTTTGATGTCACCGGGCAGCTGCGGACGCGATGTGTATTAATCGTTGAATGGGAAAACTTACTTGTACTAATTTTCCGCTGCTGTGTTGCGTTTCGAAATTGCTCCAAAATTTCATAAATCAAAATTAGGTAGAGCTAAAAAAGAAACGGCTAACAAACCTGTCGCTGTGTTATCACCTAGACACACACACAGACGCACACAAATATCTTGGGTAACGCCCCCTTTGGCAACTCTTGTGTGCCTCATGTGTCTGCTAAATTGATGTCTGAAATTTGTGCCAATTTCAAATCAAAACTAAAACTTAGCGCCGAAATTTGTACACGCTTCTATTTGGTGGAAATGTGATCAAAACTGAAGATTTGTATATAATTTAACACTTTGATAGTATAGACCGAACTGTACCGTTTTCATTCTTTATCGAACCGCCAAAAGATTGGTAAAGATCGGATGTAGTCAAGTTAGTAAAGATCGGATAGTCAAGTTATACGCAAAAGAAAGTTCGCTGCTGCAGCGCAGCTTCTCTTTGCTACTGCAGCATCTAAATTCACACTGAGCATAAATTTTCGTTGGTACAGAGTATATTATAGTCAAGCTTGACCGACTTTCTTATTTGATTGAGCTGTATACTGCTGTTTTGGACATTTTTTAGAGACTTGTCTACAGTTTTATAGCTGTATGTCCTGTTTCTAAATACTCTTGAAACGGAATTACTTAAAGCGATCTAGTCTTATAAAAAAGTAATCAAAAGTAATTTTTAAAATGATTCGATTTCCAAATTGAGAGAGAACGTCAATAATTAAAATATATCGGCTCGAGGAAATGATTCTGAACGGTTCGGCTTGGACCTAACTTCTTTTTGTAAAAAGAAGAAAGAAAAGAACTTCTCTTTATAAAGCGGTCACCTTCACCAGCTATTGGCGCCAGCAGCGAGGTAACTAGCCATGAAAAAGCTTCTCAAACTTGGCGTCCAACTTTAATTTTCTCTTCACAAGCCAAGAGAAGTTCACAAGAAGAGATTGGACTCTTTGGACTGAGCAAAGACAATTATTTTTGTAGCATACTTTGAGGGGCACATATTCGGCCCTGTTCCGAATTCCGAGTTGGTTTTCGTATAAACGTTTGCATTTAGAGCAGAGGCAGGCAAGAAATACATTCACATTTTTGCATTGGTGTGTGTGAGAGGCGCAAGCAGAGCACGCAACGCGGCGGCGCTTGTACAGCTTATTCTGAGTGTGAAAGCAGCGCTGCCTTGAAATTTTTCCTATGCACACGAGATAGGAATGTGCCTGCCCCTGATTAAGAGTTTAAACTTAACAATGTTATATGGAAGGTGACAAGTATTTCAACGGTTACAAGATAAGGTTTGATGAAGATTGGAATTTCTTAAGCAACTAAAACCGATTGCTCAATGTCAACTGGATTCAATTCGTCAAAAAGAAAAGAGCTGATCTAGTAGCCACAGACATTCTGCTTACTTTTCATATACAATTGTGAACTTTACATTAGAAAAAGCAACGTTTACACGAATACTGACTCGAAATTCGGAACAGGGCCATCAACGTAGTAAATGTTTTAAAATGTTGGTTCAACCTGGTAGACACTTGTTTGAGTTCCCTATAGAAGTTCCTTCCTTATAGAAGTTTAAGGTGAATAGAGGGACGTGCTATAAGAACGCAAAGAACCAGCGCTTGCCCATTGTTCATATTTAGTATTGCCTTCATTAATGAATGGATTTTAAGAGTTAGATTTGGTTTTTAGAAAAGAAATTAATAGTTTTAAGGCCTGTATCCAGATGTAAATCAATTCGATGTAAAGTAAAATTTATATACAAAAAAGATAACAGAAAAGGAGAAATAAAATTTTGCTTCAAAATTTGTATGAAAATTGTACTTTACATCGAATGAATTCCCCACTGGATACAGGCCCTAAAACTGAAAAACGTTATAGGATTTGGATATATATTCTATGTTATACACAGAAAGAAAAATAGGATCCAAAAAGATTGGACTGGATATGTCTTTAATATCCTTTTAATCATCCAAAGAATGATCATTTTTCATCTCTTTTGGATGATTTTCATCTCCGTTGGTTGATTAAAAGAATATTAAAGACATATCCAGTCCAACTGGATACGAAAATCATCCAATGCATATCTTATAATATCTTTCTTCTTGTCTGTGTAGGATAGCATTAAGCTCAGGGAAAAAATCGAGACGATCCTGCTAGTAATTAAGAATTTTTGATGTTAGAAGTTCGTTAAGATGCAATTCTCTTGAATCCAAGAAGAATGTACTGAAATGAAGCATAGATTTTTGAGATCAGTTCTTGGTTTAGAATTAGGTAAGCTTTATATCAAGCATGACCAGTTTTCCACTATTTAAGAATAGATTTTCTTGGGTTCAAGAATAGATCTTCTGGGATATAAGCTCTAGAATCAGTCTCGCCATCTTTTGACGGGATGGAGAGGAAAAAAAAAATAGCAGAAAAAAACGCTTGCAATCATATTATGTAATTTTATAATGCTTATGTTTAATATATCATCTGTCTGATGAATCGAAGCAGCATTTCGCATGTCGACGCACCCCGTACTATTACTTAAATACAGATTCATTACCTTACCATTATACGTAGTACTGATTTGAACGTGCTCACTTCCATTCGATTTCTGAATTTTGATTTTACAATATTGACCTGACCAAAGACACGCCCAACTTCAGCGTTGGACCATGCCAAGGACAATATCTCAATCGCGAATGAGGCTAACTCCACAAATCGTTGATTACCTCCCAAGTCTCTGAAAGCTATTACTTCACTCCAAGACTTTATAGTTTCATCGTTGTTGTGCCATTTCACTAAGTGTATATTATCTACTAAATTTTCTCAATATCTTCTACGGAAAATTCTTGCAAATTGGGAACAACTTCAATTTGTTAAAGAAGGCTGAAGATTGTTAGGTAATCTAAAAACAATTGAATCGCTTAATCCAATGTATTCTACTTTAGTGGCTTTATAAGATCATCTTTAGTGTGTGCGCCTGCTGTGCAAGAGATCGTGGGTTCGATTCTGCCCGCTGTTATCAAATATTTCCAGCAGTCCGATTTAAAATAAAGCTAGAAATGACGAGAAAAAAGCTAATCTGGCAACACTTTCTAGAGTATTAGAAAATTGCCCGAATTCAAGAATATATTCTATAGATCTTCTTGGATTATGGCAGGATTCGTTCTTATTAGTTCGGTTTGGGGTTTTGGGGCCTCTCGAACCAAACCTTTCGAATGTTAATTCTTCCGAAACTAAACCCAAAACGGATCACTGTATCCAAAAATAGTACGGTTTCAACAATCATTTAAGTCAATTTCTTATTAAATGAATATCTCTGTTTTTTTCGATCTGCCAACGTTTCCTTTTCGTTCAGCAGTTGTCTCTACCACTTGACTATGCGGAAATTGTCGTCACTTCTTTATCTATTCCTTATCTACTTGTCCCTTAGTTTCTCTAGCAACTTATCTGATATACTGCTCTCCTGCTACTGTGATGCCTTTTTCTTTGGAATCCTTTTGGTAATCACTCGAAGACACTGGAGTTAACTCAAACCGGTACTCCTTTTTTTACCACTTCGCTCTTATTCATTGAAAATTGGAGACAAATGTTATAACAATCCAAGTAGCTATGAACCAAATTTTGAAACAAAACGTTAGGACCGCTTACCGAACTAATTTGAATGAACTAATCTGTTCAGAAAAGGCTCTAAATCCTCTTTTGCAGCCCTTTCTGCTAGTAGAAACTTAAATAAAAACACCAAACAGATTCCTGGCAGCTATTCCCTATCTGTAATAAATATAAGCTACGTTTCTTTTTTTGATTAACCCTCACAATTCTTGGGGCATATTTCCTAGAGCAAGCTACTTACACTTACTTTTGCCCGTGTTCATCATTTATCTCGCACATATTTTCCTTCAACTAATTAATCATTTGATGCCGTGTCAGTGAATGTCAGTTTTATATGCTGGTGCTGTCGGTACTGCCATTTATTTCTCATCCTGCTCCTGTTGACACACACACACATACACACCGAAGGACCTCCTGAAATTAAACAAACTTTGCGCTTAACTATTTGCCACTGGCAGCCAAAAATGATTAATATTATAGACAAAATTGTTTATTTTTTTTTAAATGCAAAAAGGGCTCTTCTCGCCAAACAGCAGACCAGAGACAATAAATCAATGACCAAGCAGGAGCAGTCGCAGTCCCTTTGATATTCTCAACCTGCCGCAGCTTTGGGCAAATAATTTGCCGCATTTTACTTTTATTTCGCGTTTTGCTTAAATGTAAATTGTTTGCCAATATTTTTTGCTGCTCTCTTTTTTATTTGGTGCACACAATTGAAACAGAGATAACTTTGAAACAGTTGTAAAGTGAAAATTGCATGGAATGTGTACATCCTGCACTCCTCCTGGAGGCCGGCAAAATGGCGCAGCTTTTGGTATGTTTTTGTTAATTTTTGTGTATTTTTTTTTTGTCTTATTTATTTAATGCCGGCCACAGGACGAGACAACACAGCAGAACAAAAACCAAAAAAAAAGTGCCAAAAAATTGGTGCAAACAAAAGCGGAGCTGTTACCTCCACCAAAAAGAAGCTGTAGCCAAAGGGCAGGCAAAAATTGCAACCAGAAAACTGGTTAAGGAACACACCCACAGTCACAATTTAACATGTAAACGATTTTTGTTAACTGCGCGGCCAAAACGGGTTTGAGTGTGGAGTTTTGTTTTCTTGTTTTTGTTATTTTTTTGAGTTTCCCCTCTGATTGCTGTTCAATTGCAATAAATTTCGCACAATTGCACAATAATTGTTAAAAGTTTTAAATAAACAAAAATAGGCAACTGCAAGGGCGCATTCATTGGTGGCATTCGCATTGTTTGTTGAGAACACCAACAACAAAAAAAAAGTAACAGCAAAAGTTTCAATTGAGTTGCGATGTTTTTTTTTGGGGCTCGTTTTATGGCAATTTTATCTACTTGGTGGAATATCAATTAGCCGCTTAAAATTTTGGTTTAATTATTGAAAACTTTTTTTAAAATGTTTTAAATTTGGTTTATGTTAAGTCAAGCAAGAGAATCTGCTGAATATGTGAGACCAGGTGTAAAACTGTAGGAAAATCAAAGAATTTATCACAGGTAAAAGCACATAGAAGGTGTTCGGTGATTGATATTGATGTGGAGTAGCGTGAATGGAGGGTGACATGACAAAACGCCCACGGACATAAGGGCGCAGCGTCGCTTATACTACTTATACTGTGTGTGAGCCGACTGCGTTGCTTTTGAGAGATGTTTTCAGTCGCATTAGCATATGCCATTTGAGGCAACATAACTGAAGCGGAGGTTCTTTAACCCTTTCGATCCCAACGTTGCCTGTGAGCAACTTCTGTTGATTAACGGCTAACAGAAAGCGTTCCTTTTGGTTTTGTCTGCACATTCTTTATGATATCGGTGCTTTTCTGTGACTACCCAAAATATGAGCAAAAAAATCGCATTTGAAGATTGTTTAGCGATGTTATTTTCAAAAGACCATGTAGTTCAGCTGCACCGGTGCGTCATTAACGAATCCCCTAACTCTTCGTAGTGAGCACTCGCCACCAGACCAACCACCAGCTAAGTATTTGCCTAACGAATTTTGTATGGGAATGTCCGGAAAACGTACCGATCGGTACGACCCTGCAAGTTAAACTTGATTAGTCTTAAAAATTAGATGGATAAGTCATTTTCAATATGTTTGTACTCAGATATGAGACGGAAAGAGAAAGGCTTGTCTAATGATGATATTGGGAGGACTATTAACTTCGATTGGTTGAATCTACTGACGAAGAACATGTTGATAAATTGGAAGACAGTGTTGTACAGTAATTTGGAGCTACTATTGAGATTGAGATTGGATAACGTCTTCACGCTATATGTCGGTGAAGGCACCTGTTCTTCTTATGTGGTGGGAATATCTTAAAATGTAGTCTTATTATTTGGCAAAAGGTCTTTGCAAGGTCTTTGGTTTACTTCTTCTGATTTTGTTGAAGGGAACTAAACGCAAAACTTAAGTGAGCAAAATGAGCACTAAACGGTTTTTGGACCTTATCTTTAGATTGTGTCGTAATCTAGAATGAGGGAAATGGTTCAACAATGGTCCAGTTCCACTTATATCTTCGTGCGAAGACCATAAACCTGTTGGGATATGCAAACGTCAAAAAAAAAGCTTAGAAAAATGCAAGACCTGCGATTGTTGCTTCTTACAAAAAGGATATGGGATAAGTAGATTTGGCCAACATGCTTATGGAACTCTACAAGGTCAACCGCCGTTCAAAAAAGTGGTACATTATAGTATATAGAAAGGATTTACATTTGATAAACCTGAGGAAAAGCATATTTCATACAATTAAATTTCGAATGGAAGTGGTTTGATTGGTTTTTTTAATGTTCAAATAATACCTTGTTCGAAAAAAAAGAGAAATCGACCATCGAATAGCTCGATAGTATCCCTGAGCTCCCCGTCAAGTACAGGTTTCAGTCGAACCTCTTGGTATACAGCGTTACGATAAAGTAGAATATTGGGTAGCATTGGGTGAAAAAGGAAGTTGCAGATTGTGCAAAACACGAAAACAGGGTCGAAATGCCTTAAATGAAAATTACAACTTTGGCTGTTATAACAATAAATACTGAGTTTCTCTTCACATCATACTTATTTTTCAAAATAAAAAAGTACTTGTAAGTCTTTTTCAAAAAAATATTTCTCTTTCATATCTGAATATGGGTTAAACGACCTGTTTTGATTTTAGTCAAAGTGAATGTTAGCAGGCTCAAGGTCGAAGTTTGATTATAATTGAATAATCAACCAGAAAATTCATCAGAGAATACATTTTTACAAGAACAGTAGCTGTGGCTGTGTAGACGGCCGTTTCGGCTGCCGCCATGGCAAAGCCTTCGTCAGTACACTTTCAGTTGCTGTCACTCCAAACAAGCCATTTGCAAGTCCTATTTATATTACCCAGCCGGCGAATAACGAGTTGAGAATTCCATGAAATTTCAACTTGCCTTAAGCTCCGCTGTTTAGGAAAGCTGAAGGTATATGCATTGGCATTGAAGGTTGTTCAATGTATTTCTCTTTCATATACCACTATGGCCCAAAGTTGATCACCAGCAACTTTCGGTAGCGCCTAAACCAAATACAAGAAGATTCAAAGTAAAAACCCAAAACAGTTTCTCTCCTTTCATGACCAAAGAGAATCAGCAGTTGTTGCGCATAAACTGAGCTTTAGCAGACAATGTCAAAGTTTTGAGCGTTTGTTTGCCATTTTTAGTAAGAGATTTTAATTAAAATACAGAACTATGATTGAATCTTTTAAGATTTAGAATACTGCAAAATGATGTTACTATTATTTCGAAAACAACTTCTTTTTAAGCAAACTATATCAACGACGATCGCTATAAATTTCCTACCGTTCCAATTAAACTCACCTATTTCCCCGCAACAGTCTCATCAATTCTTCATCAAAATGTCACTTTAATGGACTTCTTAAGCACCCAACAATTCGACAAATTCTAAAGGCTTCCCTTCCCAATGCTGTGACACTTCCAAAAGAATAGAAAATTTTCGAAAGTCAAATACATAAACATATGTTTGGCTCAGACGATTTATGGCCAGCCACACGTTTGCCAAAAGCCACAACATTTTAAAACAATAAAATTAACAGTGAGTGCCGGTCGAATTTCTCAACATTTTGGGGGAGGTGGGGAATTGATGTCAATGTTTCGGTTCACCTGTGCGCTGGCCAAAAAACGCGCCGCCAAAAATATTTATATATGCGTTAAAATATATTAATAATCTTGTTAGAGGGAATCAATAAGAGAAAAGATACATTTGTTTTTGGGTTAAGTTTTATGTGCCTTTTTTATGGCCAACTTTTATTAGCCCGACATTTTTCCGTTAAGCTCGCTTAATGCAAATTTATTTATTTTGTTTCGTTTTTGAAAATTTTATATTTCATGTCTTAATTTATGTCTAGCATTTGTTTTGGTTTTACCTGTTTAAAACTTTTCCCTTCTCTCACGGTTTAAATGTCAGTTTTTCTTAAGTGTTTTTAATATTTCAATGACAGAAGCCTGTCACAGCCATTTCTTGGGGGACAGGTAAAAAAAAAAATAAAAGTAAATAATTAAATATAATATCGCTGACGTAGTTGCAGACAAATGGTGGACAGGTGGCGCCTCAGTTTGGGGCTTTGCATAAACATAAATTTGAGCACTAAATTATTAACAGACTCAGCTCGTTGATTCTGTCATTTGCAGTTAGTGACGGTTTTTAGCATATTTATTTAATAAATTTCCACACAAAATTAGCTGCAAATGAATGAGTGCAATCGTTGGTTAGCTAATTGCCATGAAAAATGAGCGTATTTATTTTGTTTTGTTTAAATTGATTCGCATTTTTGCATTCGCGTGTAAATAAAAACCTGTGGGAAGGCCTCGAATTGCGTACGTGCGAAAGTTTATAGAGTTAAAACCCCTTTGGCATTCGATTGGGATTCTATTCTTTTTTTTTGTTTTTGATTTCATAGGCCATCTCAAGTGGCACCACTTAGAGGCAGGCGGCGTATGAAAAAACCATATGGAATGTTAATAATCGATCTAAATTTGGATGGCGGCGTCAGTGAGGTGAGCGTGAGTTGTGCCTGCGATCGTGAGTAATTCATTATTTTCAAGGCAATCGTGCAGGCTTCCTTTACACTGCTCGACACACAAGACATAAAAATCTACATAGTAGGCCTGCACTTCATCTTGTTTCGCCTATGAATTTGAAAAGCCTTTCACATTTATAACAACCAACATGTATGTGTGGAGCGGTGTAATGAAAGCATAACGTTTCATTCGATATTTCACAAATTTTTTGAGATGAAACATCTTTAAATGTCGTACCATTTGGTCGATCGAAAAGTGTAATGCAAGCTCCGAAGCTGGTTAAGCGCGAACGCCAGGCAAAATAGCAGCCCACCTCCCGCCCAAATCGCTAATATGCAATACGAAAACGCAAAGTAAAAATAGAAATTAACTTTAAAATATTCAGCCTTGTTCTTAATTCCACTTCCACAAAAACTTTGTGAATTAGAACCGGTTTTCAGGCTAAATTTGGTCACTAAATCACAAAACGTTTGCGGAAGTGGAACTTTTGGCTAATTGCTTTTTAAAGCAGAAAGTGAACAAATCCGAGAAAGAAGAGTAAAAAGCAAATGATATGGCTTCTTCTCAACAAAAACCTGACCTTCGTGAGTCACGCTCTCATCTCTATTGATACTTTAAAGGGACTGCACGTTGCACCTTTATATGCCTCGAAATGGAAGTCGAAACATACATAAAATGGGCACAAAGGTGCCTTCTCCCTTTTGGATGATGCCCTCAAGTGGCTATGTCGATGCCAAAGGTGCAGTCCGTAGTCAGGCAGTCGTCTCAAAACTATAAATAAACTAAAGGCAGGCCAAAAAGGGAGCTCTGCGTATGTGTTTTTTTTTCTTTCGTTTTGCCCTTTAGTTTTATTTATTTGTACAGACCAGGCGCATTGCTACGGAGTCTGAGGCTGTTCCATGCACACGTTTATTTTATTTGTAGCATTTTGCTTTGCTGAGTGTGAAATTTTAATAGCCAGCCGAGCCGTGTCCGTGTTCGTGTCCGTTGTGTGTCGTCGTCTCCTGCCGCGTCAAAGCCTAGGCATATGTGTGTCCTCTGTCCTCGGGCGAAGATACAGCATATGTGGCCTGGGGTCTGGTGAACTATTTTTGTGATTTACCTTGAAAAAATAATGCAGAAAAATGCATGTGATGCAGGTCGTCGCAGCGTGGGCGTTCTTGGAGTTTTCGAAAATAGGCATTGGAACTGAACTGGTGGTGGTGGTGGGAATGGAGTATAAAAACCAATTAGTGAAACATGGCAAACATTTAGAAGAGGGAATGTGGAAATTGACTAAATAAGTAGACTTGAAGAAAGCTAGATTTTGGCACTAGGTAAAAACATATAGAATATTCAGTCTGTTACTGTTTTCCTAAAAACAGTTTAACTTTAAATTTCCATTTATCTTTATTCCACTTCCAAGGATTTCTTCAATCTTTCTTGAAAATCGTTACTTTTCCAATCGATCGAAGACGAGACCGAGAAAAAGTTTTAGAAAAGGATTTGCTTACGAAATAGCAAAATCTTTGCGAAAGTGTCTAATTCGGAGGTGTCCCAGAAATCTCTTCCAACCAAATTCCAACCCAAAACCAATTCTCGGTGTCCTAGATATCTCTTTCGGCTGGTTTCAAACCTCTCGTATTTTGTTAGGAGATTTGGAGAAACCAACCAAAGCCAATACACAAACCAACCAAACCGACTTTGCGAACCTACGCAAACTTAGCAAAGACACAAACAGGGCTGGCAAATCTGAAACCTTCAATATAGCTATGAACAAAGACTGTTATCAACTATTTGCGAGCGACGCAGCCCTGTTTTTGTAGTTGGACCATAATCTTATACACACACCTTCTAACTAGACTTTCTAATAAGAAAATGAAATCTCCCAAAGTTCTGGGACTTCGACGGATTTTTCGAGCGATTTGCAAACCAACCGAAGCCAAAATCTACACCCACTTTTATAAGTTACTAATTGGCCCGGCGAACTTCGTACCGCCTAACAATAAATAACTGTAGTGAGTTAACTTAAGGCCCTCTTCTGGTCTAGACGACTGAAGACGACATTGAAGAACCTTGTGATATTCAACATTTTTAGTTTTGTTATCAGGAGCAAAAATAAATAAAGCAGAGGGTTTGCCGACACGTGAACATGACACGTACAATTGACCATTTCTTAATTTCGTTCCATTGCATAGTTTTGGTTGGTTTAGATTTTGAAGCAAGACGACTTCCAAAGCGTTTAAAAATTCTGTTGCATAGTTGGTAACATCGTCCTCGTTTGTTACAAAGTCGAAAGATTTGAATGAATCCAGAGTACCAATGATCTAATTCTGAACTACAAAGTTTAAGCAATGATGTTCGGGAATACTTTTTTAATGAGCTCGTCTTTCGTTAAGACGAAATTGCAAAAATTCGGAGGAAATGAAATCAATCCGATTTACCGACAGAGACACGACCATTACCGATATTCAGCAATTTCTTGGAGAAATAGTGAGCGATGGATCGTTCTGCAATGCAACTCTCATGTTAGCTGACAGCTGAAGTTTCTTCACATAGCTCCACAGATTGGATGATTTGAGGCAAGCGTTTATTTGATCGGCTGGAGTCGATCTTGGAATGACTGGCAGTGTTTGGCGGAAATCGCCAGATAGTAAAATCATTGCGCCTCCAAAACATCTCGAGTCATTGCGCCAGATCTTTTAATGTTCGGTGAATTGCTTCCAATGCGCTTTAGTGCGCCATTGTGCATTCGTCCCAAATGATGATTTTTGCCTATGCTATTACTTTTTCCATTGAAGAGTGTTTTGCAATTTTGCATGTCGGTTGTTCAATAGTTTAAAGGTATAACGGCAATTTTAACGCCCAATGAGCTGTACGACATCCCTTTAACAATGTGGCCGCTATTCCAGAAGAAGCAACTGCTACCGCAATGTCAGATCGCTTAATTGGGGGCATCCAAGAAAAATAAGTCACCATTTCCATCATCAATTGCCTTCATTAATGCATCATAGAACTCCCTCTGTTGAGGGTTCAACAGGGGTACATTCGTTTGAACTGATTTGTGTAATTCATGTCGATCATATTCAAGTTCACGCTCCAATTCTTTATTAAATGCATCATTCACTCCATGATCTGGCGCTGGCATTCCTAAGCTGACCAACAAACTGCCGCACATGTCTTTTGACATGTCATCCTTATATTTGTTCCACAGGTCACGTGGATTCGATGGAAATCATGTCGAAATGATAGCAAATAATGTGCGTATCTGACTTGGCGATTCAGATACAAATCCAACAAATCAAAGATCATGAAAATCCGTCCAGCCGTTCTTGAGTTATATGTGGTGTAACTACCTCCGACCCTATAAAGTATATATATTCTTGATCAGCATCAACAGCCGAGTCGATATAGCCATATCCGTCTGTCTGCCTGCATTGCATATTTTGCTATTTTTTGTGACCGCTTTGAATACACCCGCTTTGAATTACAGGTCTTATGGACCGTGAAAGACATGAGAGAAACAGAAACATAAAAAACGGTCTTTGCTCTGAGCGCAACAGAATTGAGCAAAAACATTACATATTCTATTTTTCGAAATCAAATTGCTGTAACCATTTGAAAGACGCTTGCTCAGATCCCAAAATCTTAATAATGTGACGATCTAAATCGCTTTCAAAAGTATTTTAAAGTCATTTATGAACCGAAAGTTCACTTGGTCTGGTTTGGGCAAACTTTAGGATGTTTTCTCAGTGGGGGTGAAATTCGAAGGCAATAGAGCTTTATAAAGTATGCTTCATTCGTGTAAATCTCTACTTAGAAGCTTCGGGCCTTGAAGCTAGTGTTTTAGACACTGGTTGTCAGCTTGGATTGTAACTCATTTCTTTTCATCTGTCACCTTTATTATCAGTAATGGAAACAAATTGGTTAATCTATCGGTAATATAGATTGTATTTCCAGCTATACGGATACTTTTTAAAACATAATTTCAAATATTTTTGAACAACATATTTCGAGGAAAGAAAAAAGAAAGATAGAATACAATCTTGCCTTCCCTTGATTTTAACTGAGAAGTCTTCTGGTGAACACCTTGACCTTTGATAAATTCAGAAAATAAAATTCGATTTAAATTTTATTTTCTTAGCTTTGAGCGGACAGTTAATAAAAATGATTCCACCAGATTAATCTATCAACAGTCAATTGATTGATTTTCTTCAAGTTAAAGGTTTCGTGAAGCTGCTTGACTCAGTTTCTTGGTTAATTCTGAAATTCTTTAAGATTCTTTTTTACGCCCCTCTCTCGATTCATCTCTCTGGTTTTCACTTCTTTCCTACACTATCAATCAACTTCAATTGGTCGGCGTTAAGCGCAAAATAGTTGAACATAAAACAGAAAACATTTATCAGTAAAAACAAACAAAATAAATAAAAAAAAAAATTCCTTTCGTTTCATATAAATTGAAATTAATTTGCGGGACACTTTCAATATTTCAATACCGTCGCGCCGCGTCTCTGGCGTGCGTTTACGTTGAAAAGTGTAAAATAACCAAATGGTTTTCTTTTCATTTTGTATTCTTCCTGGCGATTGCGTTAATAATTTCTGTTATGAAAAATTGATTGAACTAAATGAGCTGGTGACACACTTGTTGAGTGTCGGACAGACTCACCACGGGACGAAACCCCGGGCGCATTATGCTGAAATATGCTGATGAAAAAACACATAAAACTGTGTGTGTCTTTCTTTTTGTTTTACAACTTGCATATTTTTATTAAGTTGGTCCATGGCCCGGACGGACAGATTCGTTTAATAAAAATGTCATTAAAACGGCAGCAAGAAATAAATTTCGAAAAATTATTAACCAAATTGTGAATGGGAGAGACAGAGAGAGAGAGGCTTGTGTCAGCTGTTGTTTTATGATTAAGTTTAAGGGCTTTTTAAATGAGACCCGGGAGGTGTGAGCATGGCAGGGCCCAATTAGAACGATTAGTGGGTGGTTGTAAAAGTGAAGAAAACTGTATTGACCCGCACATCCCAATACCATATCAATTAACCATTGTAGATTTCAATCAAATGAAACGAAAGTGAAAATATTATTGCATATAAAACGTGCAACGAACTTTTGTCGATTGCCTGTCTTACCCTCGATGAGGGTACGAGAAACTGTAGAGCAAGGTATATTAATTTAGACTCGTCATGCTCTGCACTATGGGAAACTTTGTGATTGTACAGGCAAAAAAGTTGTTTTTTCAAAATTTTAACTCCGAACATATTAGAACAAAACAGTCGTAAAGTTTAAGCATACAACAATTTCAATCAGCGATGGGCACTCAATGGCCCGGCAAGCAAAAATCGAGAATACGAGTAGATCGCAATATATCGGTAAACCGGAAAGTTGTAAAACCCTTTCTTTAGATTTTATCCCCTCACTTGATCGTTGTTCAATGTGGCTCTTACCTAAGGTTTTAGAATCTTTAACTCTTCTCCCGATGATCCCATGTTTGTGAAATTTAAAGATGGCGATGGTAGATGGCGATGGTACATGGCGATGGTAGATAGCGATGGTTGATAGCGATGGTAGATGGCGATGGGCGATGGCGATGTGGATGGTAGATGGCGATGGAAGATAGCGATGATAGATGGCGATGGGCGATATTAAATGACGATGACAGATGGTAAATGGCGATGGTAGAAGGCGATGTGGATGATAGATGCTAGATGGCGATGGTAAATAGACGGCGATGGTCGATGGTAGATGTCCCTACCCCCATCGTCATCTACCATCGTCATTTACCATCGCCCATTGACATCTACCATCGGCATCTACCATCGCCATCACAATTGCAGTCGAAGTCGCGGGTATAAGCTAGTGTCAATATAAGATTTTCAGGATGGCTTCAAGCATTTCGAATTAGTTTTAGGTACAATGAATTTCAATTGAAAGGTCAAGATCAAATAATATACAGCTTTCAAATCGATTCAAAATCTGAGCAAAGGTCTTAAACTTAAGTTTTCATTTTAAACTAAGTTTTCAGCCTATGGCCTTCGTTGTTCTGGCTTTACAATTGGATACAATTTGTAAGTGTGTATCAATTTTTTTAAATAATAATAATATCTTAAGTTTTCCAAAAACATTTTCCAAAATCCTCCGACTTTACTTTGATCAATTGTAAAGACTTAAATTTATGCCCGGGAAATGTATAAAATGTTCCTATTGTAGCTCAGCCCGTATCTGCGAGTATGTTGCTCCCGCTGCATCACGTCTGCAGGCGGTTAATTGGCTTAAATTAAGGTAGCGATCAAATAGCAGCCAAACAACAAAGAATCTTCATTGTGCGAGTATGAACCAGTAGATACACACAGAGGGAGAAACTCCATTTTGTGATGGCAGCAACTCTACAACTACCTTCCAGGCCCAGAGTGGCAGCTACAAAGTTGTCTTGCTGCTTATTTACCAAGTGCCACACACACACACGCACACATTGAGGTATTTACTATGTGTGTATATAGCAATTGGCTGACCCTCGGCATCGCCATCGTTGAACAAAGCAATCTTCAAGATACTTTTTTGTGGTTCGTTCGTTTGCTCGTTCTCCCTTTTCGCATGCTTGAACGCTTTTTTAAACTGATTAAGTCGACTCTTCAACCGGTCGCTGCCTTTGCCCGACTCGAGTGTGTTCCTCATGTGGTGTGTGTGTGTGTGTGAAAACCAGTTCCACTCTTTACTTTTTCTGTTTTTGATTGGCGCATGAGATCATCGTCTTTTACGTGGAAACGTTGCGTGAAGGCCTGCAGAGTTGATTTGCCACGAAATTAAGTTGATCTTCGAACACGGGACTTCTTCTTTGTGTGTTATCGCCTCTTTCGATCTGCCAGTTAATTTGTTTCCATTGAATTAACTAATTTTTTTTTTGTTTGTTTTCGTTTATTTGCAGTTCCCTCCTTGGCCTCCAGTTTGCATCATCATCAGACACAGCACAGCAAATCCAGCAACGTAGTTAGCAATCCCGAACATGTCCAGCATGGAGCAAATGCAGTCGATGATTATTTGGTCAAGTGTACGCAATGTCACAAGCGCTTCACTGAGTTTCAGGTAAGGAAATCAAAACTAGAAATGCTTAAAAATTTTTAGTTTGAAATTGTTAATTTAAAATTAGATTTAATGATGAAATTAGATTAATGATGATGAACGATGAAACAAACTTCTTGAAGTTATTAAAAAGCATTAGTTTGTAGAATATAGCTGAAGAGAGGAAAGCTAAACTTAAAAATAGTCCATCTGTACTCTAGATCAAAAATATATCTTGAAAAAAGATTAAAAAACTTGAAATGACATTGAAAATCTCAATATCAAGATCTATCATATCGCAAATTATTTATCAACCGTCCAGCAGTTCTCCGTGAAGCTTAAGGTAAAAACTTTTAATCTATTTTGTCTCCTTAAAAAAAATTTGAAAAAAAAAAAGAAATTTGTAACCAAAGTTTAAAAAAAATAATTCATGTCTCCAGTGGGGTTTGAACCTGGTACCTCGGTGGACCGAATACGAACTTGCAATGCAACTTAACCTGCTTTGCCACGGTCCGTGTTTTCTGTTACGTGTTTTCGGTTGAGCAAGACAAACGAGTCGGTCATCCGACAACCTCCGACAGCAACTGTTTTGAGCGAGCACTCACTAAACAACTCTCTGCAAATGAGCAGAACACAATAAGTGTTTGCGAAAAGTGTTTTTGGCTGTATGTAAGTGTGCATTATGTACGTACGTTCGTTACTTTGTATAAGCAACACATGAGCGCAACTTGGCAAAAGTGTCAGTGAAAGACAGGAGAGAAACAGGAACAAAAAAGCGTTTTTTTTCCCGCCCCCCCCAGAATTGAGCAAAACAGAACGAACTCTTAACCAAACTTTTTGCCGACGTTGAAGTGTTAGAGTTTTCGCTCATTTTTTTTTGCCTTCTTTTAATTCTGAGGGTATCCTAGCCCTCGTAAAAGACAAAGAGTAAAAGCGTAAATCCAAAAGTTTACAAAGCAACCACAAAACACCTGAGAAAAAAATAACCACATTTAACATGCCTTAGGGAATGTTTAAAAAATCAGTCGTAAATGTGAAAAATTGTAGTTTTGAAGTGTTGTAAAATTTTTCAAAGAATCGGTTAAAAATTCTTAGTATCGAGCCATTTCGAGATTTTTGTCTTAAAAATATGCGGTCACACCAGCAAACTGCAAATTATAAAAAAGAAAACTGGAAGGCAATTCAAAGCGCTGAAAGAATGTTATGACGCCAAGCGTTTCCGCTAGGCCCAGTGCCTTAATATGGAAATTTGCTTAGTTTTAACAGAAAGCTCAAAATTTTAATTGAACTATATTCTCTCTTAAACTGTAAGCTACAATTACCAATCAAAATAAAATGACCATTTTTCAGAAAATAAAAAACAATTCCAGATTACCATTTCTCAGTAATCGTAAATGTAATTGGGAACAACGATTATTCAGTAATTATTTCAAAATGTAATTACTTTCACAATTACTTGAGTAATTGTACTTGAAAAGAATGATTATTGAGTAATTGTGCTTGATTTGATGAATTATTCATGTATTTGTTCGTGAAAATTATGAATAACGATTATATTGAAAGTAACTAAATACGGGAATGATTACATTAGAGCTCTGTTTTTTTTAGAATCATAGTTAAAAGATTTCGGTACTTATAAAATTCATCAATTTGATTTCAAAATTCGACCATAAACACAGAAGTTTTGAAAAAAGTCTGGTTAAAGCTGACTCGAAGTCTTGAAAGTAATATTTTCTCATAACTAAACACCAAAAACTCTCAAAGTGAAGTCGGTCCTTTATACAGTTGTTTCAAGAAACTTACAGTTCTATCATTAATAAACTTTGCAATCGCAGGCAAAATTTCAAGGACAACATATATGTATAAATGATTGAAATAACATTTTGAACCCACTTTCAAAAAAGTCTCCTCATGTCTTGTCCGACGACAGCAAATTTTGGAAATGCATAAAAATTTAAGTAAATGTTAGCTCTAATATTTATGAAGCTCTTAATTAGGGAAAACACTTATTAAAGAAAAATGGTTTAACTCTACTTTCTTCACTTCTTTTTCCCGTCCCTCAGTCGCTCAGCGAGCACATTGCCAGCGAGCATCCCCATGACAAGCTCAATTTTGAGCCAAATCGTGGCACTGGCGCCGCTCAGCCCGAAAGCGATGCCGAAGATGAGCAAAGCAATTTGAGCAGCAGCAGTCGTCGTTATGTCAAATCACCGGCCAATAACAACAACAGCGAGCTGACTAAGAATCACAACAACAACAACAACAGCCAGAAACACTCACCCTTGTGCTCACCAGGATCGGTATTAGCACAAGATCCAGCCAGTGAACTATTTGCTCATCTGCCGCATGCTCCGCCCCAATTGCCTGCCCATTTGCATGCTCAGTTTATGGCAGCAGCTGCCTTGGCCATGCAATCGGCCAGATCGGCCAGCTCCTCCAGTTCACCACAACATCATTTGTCTCAACAGCAGCAGCATCAACAGCAACACCAGCACCAGCAGCGTCAACATATAGGGCCACCTCAGCTGCCCGGCAGCAATAGCAGCGTTGGCAGCAATTCAGCCTACGATTTGGATCTATGTGCACCGCGTTCCGCTTCTAGTCCGGGCTCCACAACTGGTGACTTGAGTTCAGCCTATCCCTGCATGCAGTGTACGGCTGCGTTTGCCAGTCGCGAGCAATTGGAGCAACACGAACTGCTGCATTCGCCCAGTGGACAGGCCACCACACAGAATGTGACTCAGGTAAGTTAAAAAGAATTCGAAAATTTGTCATATAAGCTGGTAGCTGATAAAATACCACAGCAAACAACGCACTTTTCTGTACTCTCGGCATATTTTAATGCTTTCGTGTTAAAGTTCAGCCGCCATTATTCATACGCAATCAAAGAGCGACTTCAACTTCAGCCAGTTGGATGTGATCTTTGAGCACAATGCTGTGGCTTTGTTTTCTGATTTAGCGGGAAATGAGAAACGATAACGGGCTGTTATCCCGGTGCCAAGCGCAAACCTTATATGAATGTGCCCACGTTTCCTGTTGACAAATCGTGAAAATGAAAAAAAAAAAATGAGAAAATAATTGAGTCAAAGATAAAGCTATATGGAAACACTTTAAGTGTTATTTCTAGATACGAGGGTGGGGTTTTAGATTTTTAGTCAAATGGAATTTTTCTTTTTGAAGTCGAACCAGGGAATAGAACAGGAATAAAACCTCAGAATCTGCAAACTAACATTTCTAGTATTATAAAATACAAAAAGCAGGAAAACAGTTTTACGTATTTTCAATTAAACTAAAACAGGTGTTCGATATTTTGCAAACGAAAAGAACCGCTAGAGTTCAGGATTTGTGTTTTATTTGGTAGACTGTAGATAGACGAAGCGGTGTAGCACGAATGACCCATCAATTTGTTGTCTTGATAGCATATAAAAATTCTCGTCCTTCGAATTAAATTTTCAAGTTCGAATTGTACTTGTGCTTAATACTTGATACAAGTAAGAAAGGCTTGAAACAATTCTTAAATTCGTGAAACAATCCGAAAATGCTCATATTAAGTAGGAATCTAACTGGAAATCAAATAATCCTGCATCAACATTATAATAAGCACGGAACGGAGAGCCAATAGAAAGAATGTCTCTCTCATCAAAACAGTGAGGATAAGTGGGTAACTCACACATTTGACAAGGCTTCTGTTAACTAAGCTTCTGATTTTCTGTCTTTTTTGCAGCCATGCTGCCTTGGAATTCCCTAGCAGTTATAGCACACTTCTGACATATAAAGGCAGCTCCTAATTTGCTGTCAATGGGCAAAGTCTATTAAAGATTGAACAAACAACTTGTGACAAGTAGGCATCTATAAATCGCAAGTTCTTATTCGGCTAATCTTTGCTTACATAGAAGCAATTGTTAATGACTCTTGGTGTGGAAAGCGGTTAGAATCTCACTGACGAGTCTAGATTGGTACTAGACGAAACATGTCTGGGAAACCTTAACCTGCTTGTATCCATATGTTCCATATCATTGTTGTTGATTTCTTGAGGGTTATTGAATTAAAATCACTCCACGACCTTGAGACGGCTAAACAAGCACTCTGACTAAAATTAAATGGATATTTTAATGTCAAAAAATGGATTTTAATTAAAATCCAGCCCAAATAGATAGCAAAATCATCCAATACAACAATTTTTTTCTGTGTGGGGCTCGTGGGCGAATCTTATTTTAGGGTCACATCAAGCCTAAATATTGAGCTCAAGTCAATCTTAGTTCGACTACCGAGCTCAATTTAATCTCGGGCATTCTTGTACCAAGTCGATTTTAAGATCAAATGAGGTACGAATGTTGTGCTGAAATCAATTTTGGGCCTTGTCGATTGATACCTCAAGTCGAGTTTGAATGTTGTTGAAATAAGCCTATTTCGTCCTTAAGTCAAGCTCTCCCAAACTAAAACCGGGTTCAAGACAGGTATTCCGCAATTGAAAATTTTGAACTCAAGTCAATCTTTTTGTACTTGGCTTAAGAAAAATCGGGATTCACCGACTTCTGACATCGTTTGGGATTGAATTTAGTTCGAATATCTCGTGTTTTTTTCTATACTTTACTATTACTTTTATACTTTATTAGCGAAAAATACCATTTTTTCTTCTCAAAAGATTAATCTTCAGATCTTTGTAAACAACAGTTTACTAGTTCTAAGCAGGGTTGCAAACCGGTTTTGAACCGAACTTCTTTAAAAATACAAACTGAACCTGTTCCGAACCTGAAAGTTCGGTTCGAGTTTGGGCGGCTGACTCTTATAATCGGCAGAAAAGCTCAATAAAACATCAAGAAAAACGTTCAGAATAACTTATGGAATCTCCACCCATAATAGCCGCTGTTTTTAAAGATCCTTGACTACAAAACTTTTTAAATGATTCACAACACTTGAGGTAAACATTACATTGATAGTATTTTTCATATGTAGATTACGAAATGGAATTTTCCCTGTAGTTCAGCTGGTGTCAAGGCACTACCAGGCCTAACGACCTGATGCATCACTGAGCGACAGTCGCGTCGTTAACGACAGGTAAGGCATCACAGCGCATAGTCTTATACGTGAACTATGGTGTGCACCCATCACCACACTAACGACTGGTAATGCAGGGTCGTACCGATTGGTACGTTTTCCGGACATTCCCATACAAAATTCGTTAGGCAAATACTTGGCTGGTGTTTCGTCTGGTGGCGATTGCTCACTACGAAGAGTTAGAGAATTCGTTAATGCTGCACTGGTGCAGCTGAACTACAGAGTTACTTCACAGTAAATTATCAGGCATGTTCTCAATTCTCCTTTGTTTTGAAAAGTATACTGAACGCAATTCCGTTTCGGTTTGGATTTGCTGTTCTCAATTCCGAAAGATATTGGTTAAGTTTAGCTTTTGGCAAACCACGGGCCAAATGAAATCGGCACGCTAGAATCAAGCGAAACGATGGAAAATGGAACATGCGGAAACGAGAGAGGCTGACTTTTATGTATTTTTTTTTGGTTTGGCAACAAAAAACTATTTTTAATTCAGTTAAATGCAATTTGAAGTACATAAATAGGTTCTACATTGATCACAGAATGAAGGAGAATTACTTTATGTACATTTTGCAACTGTTCGAGCGTGTAATTTGTCAGTTACTTTTCATTTCACCGGCCAGCAAGCATTACTTTTTAAGACGAAAAACGCTTTCGTTTTTGTGTTGCGAGAAACTGAATCAATTCCGTTTCCGAAAAGTTTGTATATTTCCATGTGTCCTACAATTCGCTTCCGACCCAAAAACGACCCAACTTCCACACGATTGTGTAAAGCATTAGCTGAACCAAGGTTCGAACCAAAACCTTCGACCAAAATTACGAACCTTAACCATTGGTAAATTTTGGTTTGAACCCGCAAACCGGAACTCCGAAAAAATTTGTGGGGTTTGCAGACCTGGTTCTAAGTGAGTTAGTGCTAAAAAGTATGAAACTTTTTATCAAAATTGAAAAAGCATTCAGAACCAGATAAAGTCCAACGCTCTTAAATATATTTTTGTTTTTCGTTTTGTTCTTTTTTTAATATTTATCGTAAATACTTGAGGTTTTTCCCCATAAACTCAAGAGGTTTTGTGATTTTTTTTTCCTTTGAAATTAAAGATTTCAGTTTAAGGTTTTATCAGCATCAACAACAACAACAGCAACACCAACAACGAAAACAATAAACTTTGATAAGCAACACCGTCATAACAAAAAAAACAACAACGAGAAACAGGCATAAAATAAAACGTAGGCGTTTACCAAACTAAGAAATAGTACAAAAAAATTCCCGCATGGCCCCTGATGACGCGACACACCACGCCACACTAACAACAATTTCTGGAGTGATGGGGGGCTAAAAAGTATTATCAGGGGAGGAGTGAAAGAGAAGGCACCACCAACGACCTATCATAAAATATGTGAGAGACACTTCACACACACACAAACACACTCATAACTCCCAATTGTGCAGTTGTTGTTCTTCGTCTTAACGACTGGAGGAGTATGCCTAGGCCTAGGCACTAGGCACTGGCCATGCCAGTATGTGATAAGGCATTAAAATGAATGTTGCTACAGGCAGAGGCCTGATAAGGCAACCTACCCACTCACTTGCTGGGCAAAAGTTTTTTTTCTTTCCTTGAACAATAAAAAAAAAAACAAAAAAAACGGGTCTGCCTTCAGACTTCAGGCGATAAGCATACCTTGGCCGGCATCGGCAACCATGTATGTACATCCATAAGTATGAAGCACCCAACGGCTATTAAAGCCACATAAATTATAATTTTGTTGCATTCTGTGGGGGGGTGGGAGGCTGGGGCCCCGTTTTACCCTCCTCATTCACCAAGCGATGGTCATAAATTCATATGGCTAGTTTTTTTTTGTTGTTCTTGTATACGATTTACCTTCATGATATGAATGCACTGGCAAAATGAAAAAGTTGGCCAGCTCCAAAAGTCATACACATACATTCTCGCCAAACAAGAAATAAAATGGGATGTTAGATGTACAGTGGATATTGCTTAAGAGGTACACCTAAGCTGTTTAAGATTGGTGAACTATTGGAACATCAAGTGAGAAAGTAGAGAGAACTTTTAAAAGTTTATCATTAATGCTTTGCCGAAGCAGAAAGCAGCTGTATGAAACAGAGAGCGTCGAAAATTCTGCCTACACAGAAAAAAAAACTTAAATAAATCCGAAACGGGATTGAAAACAGGGTAATCCCGGAACAACTTAAAGTGATCTTTTTTTTTGGGATTGACTTTAGGATTCTTTTCGACTCGGCGCAAGAATATACGGGATTACCCAGTTTTCAATCTCTTTCGGATTGATTTTTTTTTCTGTGTACATATCTGCTCACATTGCCGAACACAGCTTCCAAGTATTTGAAATCTGTCGTAAAGCATTAAGTTCGGCTCGCTTAACATTTTTGAGCAGCTCTGAACCCATTCGAGTAGCTTGAAAATATAAAGAATTAGATTTTGGGGAAATGCGAAAAATCGACTCGGATTTGTTGTGGTCCAAAAAATTGAATTTTTAAATAGTCCATACTTAAGTCTTTAGAACAGGGATGCCCGTGCTGTATACGCTTCGGACGCATTTGTTGTTGTTTCGCGCAAACCTATTGCCGCGCGTATAGTGGGCACGCATAACGAAATTGCAAGAACAACTTCGTGTGTACTCTCTTCTCTTTCTCTTCTTTGCCTCTTGCGAAATTGAAGGCAACAACAACAAGTATGCGCTGTCTACAGCGTTGATTTTGTTTTCGCCGTGTGCATCAGACAGCCGTAAGCACACACACACACAGCATTAGGCAATAACCGGTTTTCTTTTTCGTTTTCTTGTGATTGTTGTTGCTTCATTAGCAAAAGGTGCTTTTGGGCACCCCTGCTTTAGAAGAAAACTTGAGGATTTGCATATTTTCCATTTCCATTTAACAGCTCCACTTTATTCTAGAACGTTGCTTGAAGCGATAAAAACACCCGTTGCTTGCTTTGAAGCCTTCACAATTGAAGGTTTTCCCACATTTTTGGGCCTTCTACCGAATCAAGCTTCCATTTACAGTAAATTTAAATATTTTGTTTACTATGTCTTAATTTTGCACACGCTTGAAACAGTCGCCCTCCGATTGAGCGGTTCGAAACGTTGCTTTTTCTAATGTAACGGGTGACAACTAAAAATTTGCACAAATTCTCAACGGATCTTTATGAAAGTTGTACAGTTTATTTAAGACTACATATACAAAAGAATTGCATCCATGATTTGGCCGAAAGGACCGTTATCAGCCACTCGACGTAGCTTCCTGAAAATGTCTCCGCAGGCGACCTGTACGACCTAGGGGTTGTATTTCCGGATCTTGATGGTCAGTTCTTTGATATTTTTTGCCTTCCAGTTGATTTTGCAAACTGCAGCACCAAACTTCCAAAAATATCTTTAATTGGACGACACTGCGGCAAGTTTGTTGGGTTCCTTTCGACCAAATTTTCATAAAGATCCGTTGAGAATTGTGGCTATGGCGACATTTTAAAGTTTGTGCAGATTTTCAGTTGTCACCCGTTAAAGTTCACAATTTTATATGAAATGTAAGCAGAATGTCTGTGTCTACTAGATCAGGTCTTTTCTTTTTAACGAATTGAATCCACTTGGCATTGAGCAATCGGTTTCAGCTGCTTAAGCAATTCTGCTTGTTACCTTCCATAAGACATTGTTAAGTTTACACGAAAACCGACTCGGAATTCGGAACAGAATCGAGTGTGTTAGGTTTGATTTGAAACTTTGCTGCTACATCCTTTTAAGTCTTATCACTTTCAATTTCCAGAATCTATATGTTAATACGCTAAGCAAATCCCATACAAATGTTTCTCTACCTTTAAAGTATAGTAAAACAACTTCAATTAATACAATATTAATACTGTAAGTTGATATGAGTATGACGAATGCCGAATGCTATAAAAATATTGGTATATTCCATAATTTGTGAAAGTGGAATTGAAAACAAGGGAAAATAGAGAATTTCATAATTGGATCAAGCATGTTTGATATCAATAGTTCGATAAGAGTAAAAATGCCCGATCCACGAGCGAAATTCTTGATCATGTATAAATTTTTGATCCCGTTTTTCTTGATCCAAGAGATTCAATACTTGATCCAAGTACGAAATACCGCCGCTCAGCCAACGGCACCACACCTCGGATGGCTTAAGCCGTGTCAAATACATGTATAAACAGACAGGAAGCGCTCTCCGCTCGATAGTTTCCCCGCACACCCCTCTCCTAAAAAAAATAAACGAAACTGTGAGAGCGGGTTCAACGTTATTCTCTCAAATGTGCTTGCTCTCCTCTCTCAGTTTCTATACCTCACTCCCCTTGCCTAAAAACACCAAACTGAGAACGAATTTAGCTTGAAAATTCTGTTTTAAGACCATTCGTACTCAAATTATTCGTTCCACTTTTTTCTGGGTGTTAATATACACAATCACATTGAATTAAGAAGAGTTCTAATAAACGAACTAATCAAATTAACGAAACGAAGGAAAATTGTACGAACCATGTAATTCAAAATATCGAGAGTTCGAAGTAATGAGGTTCCATATGGATCATATGGATATATTTTTATGATTTTACAAAAAATTCAAAATGTATAATAAAATCTGATCAGAATATTCGAGACACTTATTTTCCTTACTGCTCTCTTATGTCTTAATGAATGTTTCAATAGTTTTATAAGCCAACAAATCTTCTATAGAAGATATTATGGTACATTTTGATTCAAGTACAATTCGATAACAAATCGGGATTGACTTAAGCATAAAACTGGATTGATCTAAAAGCACTACAGAAAGGAATTAAGAGCATAAAAGGATTTTAGAACATGTCAGTGTAAATTTCAGATCAAGGAGGATCAACTTAAAATTTGATTGTCTTAATTTAAGTATGTTTGTGTCTTATATTAGTATCCAAGTTCTTTACCTAAACATTATTCAATCTAAAACTAAAACAGGATTATAAGAAGCATATATAGTTATTTAGTATTCAGATACAACTAGCAATAACAGGGGCTGAAGCCCTGTCCAGAGACCAAATTTAAAAATTTTCCATCTAATTCTGAAATTTTTGATTACATTTAGCACCCATCCTAGACTGGACTACAAAATAGGTATATTTTTTTGACCTTAACACTTAATTTGAAAACTGACAACTTTGACTGTTCATCTCTTCGAATATGCACTGTACTTGGCCCTTTTTCAGTACTTTGGCAACGTTATTAATATTTACCTAAGCTGTCCTGAGTGGCAGGCAACTTCGTAAAGCTAATAAAGTTGGCTGCATCATTGCCCATTCTCTCTCTTTGTTCGCCTGATTCATTGCACTTTTGTGTTGCCAGGTCCCAGTTGGTGAATCCAGAATCAGCTCGAACCCACATATAATTTACGGCTTTGTTAATGACATTTAAACATTTAAGCATATGCAGAAAGAACAAAATGGCAACAGCCACATTGACACATGACCAACCAGCCCATACCTAGCCCCCCAAAACTCCCTACATATTTGCAAGTACAAACCAATTATAATTGATGCGGCATATGGCATTTATTTAATATTGTTGGCCAATGGGTTTACACGTGTAGGCCGGTATTAAATTATTATGTGTGAAAACAATTAATTATGCTGCAAACAGTAACAACAATAACAACAGCGAGAAATGCGAACAAATTGCTCATTATGGCAATCACGCACCGAACGCACAAAAGTAGGCAAGGCAATTTTTTGCACTATTATTGAAATGACATTAAAATTGGCCCCAAAACCAGGCCGCAGGCGTTGACAGGGACTCCGAATTGAAAATCAACATTGGGTTGATTTAACATTTAACATTTTGTCGTTAAGGTCAACATCATTAACCAAGAGGCCAGCCGGAGAGCTGGACTGTAATTGCTGAGCAAATGGCTGGACATAAATTATTGGTCAAATGCTGGCAAAAAGTTTCAACCATAACAAACCGAGTGCCAGAAAAAGTGCAGCAATTAAATATTTGCTTAACTGCACACACACGCACACACTCACACGCTCGCACCACTTTTAGGCCACAATTCATTTGGGAGGTTCGGCGGTTTCAGTGCCAAAAGTTGCCACCTTTTTGGCCACCACAGAATGCTTCCCCGTCTGGGGCGTGGACAATTCAAATTGAAAAATTATATGCACTTTAGGTGTAGTCCCGGGTCCTGTACTGTCCATCCAGTACTGTTCTGATGGCCATCCTCCTCATCGTCGACAACGTCGTCTCGGCGCCACTTGACGAGCATGCAGTGAAAAATTAATAGCAATTTATTTACTCCCCTCGTGTTGTTGTGCTCATCCTCAGCCCCGCGCCCATCCCTTTTTACCACTTTTAAATGTATTTTTATGTATTTCTGCGGACATTGGTGTGTTGTAAGGTCAACCCTTCTGTGACCGGCCAGAAAGTTTAAAAATTATTTGCAATTAAAGCCAACAAATTAAAAAACTTTTTTTTTCCCCCCAAATAATATTATTGTGCTGCAGACATGAATCAAAAGTTAAAGAGAACAATTATTGAGGCAGTTGGAAAGTTCAGGAATTTATTAGGTCAGTTGGAAATGGCGAATTCTAACAATTATTCAAATGAGTCATATTTCCTTTGGTTTAATTTTGAATATATGGTCACACTAAGGCCCAGTGTTGGTCAATGTGAGTATTTAATGGACGAAATCAGGCCTGAAATGTGGAAATTAAGTAAACCCCATCTTCGCACATCAGAAGATTTGAGCTTTTCAAAGAGCAAAATGCTTTAACGGGAAGTCGTATGAGTTCTTTTTACTGTTACTGTTTTTACTTTGCAATACTGCAATCTTAAAATGAGAATAATTAAATTAAAAAACAAAAATACATGCCTTATAACTCAGGTTTGAACCCAGGTTTTACTGCTTTTCAGTTAAAGGCCTTGACCTCTACACCACAGCCGGCAATAAGGAAATGCTAACCAAATGTTTTATGGGAATTCAGGCAAGCAATAGATAGCACTTTTTGTATTGTTTACCAACACTGGAGGTTCTCATTTCAACCAGAGAAATAGTGCTCAACTAGTCAGCGGGCAGGGCTGCTTGGGTGTGGAATTTCGGGCTAGTGTATTTTGTTGTTGTCAAAAATTCCTCAATTCAACTTTTCTGCAGCTCAACAGGCTGTCGTGAATACCCTAATTGTGTTCTGTCCGATACCATTTGACCGGAATTCGTCCCTTCTAAAACTTGAACAAAATAGTTTTAGTCACTTTGTCACTGTTCTAGTCACTTTTTGGTCAGTGCTTAGTCACTGTGTGGTCACTGTTTTGTTCACTATTTTGGTCACTGTTTAATTCACTGTTTCGGCCACTGCTTTAAACTGTTTTGATCACTGTTTTGGTCACCGTTAAGGTCACTGTTTTGGTCACTATTTTAGTCACTATTTTGGTCACTGTTTCGGCCACTGCTTAATACCCTTGTTCCACTGGCACATTCTGTAGGTCATTCACTGGATGAGCTAAATGACCTCATTCTCTCTGTGTATTTCCCCATAAGAGATAAATGTCCATTCGGCAGGTCATCCGCTGTGGATGATCAAATCACTGTTACTACATTTGACATTCCCGGCACTTCTAACTTTTTCCCTGTATTTTCTATCGCTAAGCCAAGTGTCATCAAAAGAACAGCTGATTGTGATGGGAAAGGTGCGGAAACTTGAATCTTTTTCAAACAAAAAATGTTTATCAGATGAATAGAACCCGAAAACAGGCCAACATGGAGGATTTTACCGACCATGGAAGTCGACACGCCGATCAACCGCCAATTGTCCGATATTTGGCTGAGAGCCACGTATACAAGGAATCGCTTTTCTTATGGAATAGCCATCCGGTCTGTCCTTTGCTATTCCTTGTAGACAATTTTTAAGCCGTTAAAGTTGTCCCTCTCACGCAAGCTTTCCCCAAAAAATGCGTCTGAGTTTTCAGGCACATCTCGTTCCCAAACACGTATCGCTTCACAGTATGCAAGATTTAAATTAAAACAAATCAACTGAGAATAATTGAACACAAATTTTGGTTCGTTTTCTATTCTCCCTTGGTACTCAATAATCAACGCATCGAAATGGTCCTCGCACTCTTGCCAATTAAACTTTAAGCTTGTAATTGCAAATCAAAGGATTACAAACAGCTGATATTTGTTTACTTGAATTTAACTTAAACCATTCGCGTGTAGCCGTGATAAGCATTCGTCAGTGGAACAAGAAATAATCACGTTTTGAGAATGGAATCCAGAATGTGCCAGTGGAACAAGGGTATTAAACTGTTTTGATCACTGTTTCGGTCACCTTTAAGGATACTGTTTTGGTCACTGTTTTGGTCACTGTATTGGTCAATGTTTCGATCACTGTTTCGGTCACTTCATTTTGTTATATCTGCGCCTAAAAAATCGTATAACTATTTATTTTAGTCACTGTTTTGTTCACTCTTTTAGTCACTGTTTTTGTCACTGTTTGGGTCACTGTTTTGGTCACTGTTCGGTCACTGTTTGGTCATTGTTTTGTTCACCGCTATTCCACCCACCTACTCGCAACCCACCTGCTGCTATGGATGTCTAGCAAAGACTAAAGCTGCTGACTTTGCAAAGTCAAGAGCGTACCCAAAGAAATCTGTCGCAAAGACCCCAGTCGACCGTCCGTAAAAGAGTTTCTCTCGAAAAACAGAAACACCATATCTTTTAAACATCACTAAGAAGAATTCATGTAAACTTTTGCACCTTTCCGCTAAATGAATGACTTTCTGTGTAAAAATACACAGAGTACTTGGTCAAACTAATTCTCTCAACTTTCTCTCTATGAACGCCCAATGCTTATATTTAAAACAAAAACTGCACTGTGACCTGTGTAGAAAAGCGAGTCATCACTTGCATCCATCATCATCAGCCTCATTATTAGGTGTTCCTGTGTCTTTAGCTCACACTACTTCCTCTGTTACCAAAAATTCCTTGTACAAAACTTACACCTGCACATTTTTTGAACACAAAAAAATAAAAAATAAAACACACACATGTCAAGACTTCCCCAAGAAATGCTTACTTCAATTTAAACTTCTTTCTATTTCATTTTGAATAATTTTAGGTTACTCCTGAGATTTATATCAACTTTCACCGTGCGGACCATAAATTATGTGTTCCCCCCCGTTCCCTCTCTCTCTTTCTCGTCGCTCTCTGCAGCCTGAGACAGTTTTTCTTTTTGTTCACATGGAAATGCCACAAGATATTTCCCCTGACTCGGGGGGTCTGAGTTGAGCTGCAAGTCCCGTGGGTTTTTTCACTTGTGACGTTTATTGTGCGGTTGTTACTTGATATGTTTAATGAGAAATGTGAAATTTTGAAGAAAGATGGCCACTAAAGCGTTTACGTCTTTTCATTTGCCAAAAAGAAATCTTTCCGTTATAAATTAAATGTATCTTGCGGTGACTTTTAATTTATGCCCTCCTAATACGCAACAAATTGTATAAATATATTTAAATTCAGGCATCATTGAGCAAAACGTTTTATTTATAAACAATTAAATTTGATTTGTTGTACGTTGGCAGGGCGAATTGAAAATGCAAATGAAAATCTTTTGCCGCGATCTTTTTGGCCGTTTTATCAATGGACATAAAATATTGAAAAATGCGGCAGTCGGCGGCAGTCAACGATTTTGAATATAAATGCCATAAAACCACACAACGCTTAAAAGTATTTCCCTGTTAAATGTTAATCAATTTGTTCGTTTTTTTTTTTGGTGGATTTTCGGTTCGACTGAAGACAAGTGCGCACAAAAAATAGGCTGGCCCTGTGGGACTCAGTGACTCTTTCTTGGAAATGTTATTGAACTTTTTCCGAACGCAAAAGTTTGCAAAATATTATTGGGCTTATCAGTTTTGTTGGGGTTCAGAAACCCTCATCCTCTTCTAAACCATACTCTACGCTGGGTTACAACTAGCGATAACCCGCTGATCTGAATTCAAACGTGTGCTGATTAAGTTGCTACTACAATTAGTTTTTGTTTTCCCCCCCAAGTACGAGAAGGTACGAGTACGTCAGTTCATTCATTGGCATTTAGAAAATGTTCACAGTATTCTACGCGGTTTTTTTTTTATAGCAGCTGCTTTGAGAGATAAGACTGAAATTGGGTCGCAGTTGTTATAAGGCAGTTAGGGATTCGATTTAGAGAGTATTGTGATTTGGTTAAGATGTTGGTAACGCGCAAAAGCTATTTTCTTAGTAAGTTAGGCGCTAAGTTTTCAGTTTCTCTGGCAGAGAACTCGAAAAAGAGTCTGCGGTTCGGTTAGTAAGTTGAGAAACAGAAGTCAGCGTCTCAGCAACTGAAATGTCTATTACTGCGCTATAACTAAACAATAAGAGGGGTCGGCAATGTGGTCAGAGAAGTTGCCACTGGCAACTGAGAAAATGTTCGTATAAATGTGCAGAGAACGAGGAACGGATGACCAGGCGGAGAATCTTCTTTGTTGAATTGTGTTCAACACACTGACAATTTCTCTCTGCAGACCCATAACTGCTGTAGTTGTCGCCTGAACTAACTAACTAATCTAAAACTAATTTATTCACTGGATACAGGAACCAGAAGTGCCTTTAGCCACTGATACCACACAAAAACTAGAGCCACGTAGTCGATGCTTATAGATTTTACTGTAATTGACAAAAGTTACTTCTAAGTAGGCCTTTTACCTAGCATACTTTTGGGCGTTGGCGTTGTATAGTGATCAGGAATCAAGTTGTTCTACTCTGATATTAGTCAATTCTGATATTAGTCAAATGTGCTATCGATCCAGCAAGAGTATATAAACTACGGTGCGCTGAAGTTAATTTTATTTCTTTTTGCTAAACATTTTTTTTGTGGCGTCGTTAATAATTTTTTTTTTGTGTTTAGCTGACCTCAAAAAGCAAAGCATGTCGCTGGTTGTTATTTTTGTTTACGCATTTCATAAGGCGACAGGTGCGTTTTCTAAAAATTCGTATATTTCCCCACTGGCGTGCTGGGCATTTTGTCAACGGCAACAACAACAACAGCAACAGAAAGCTAGTTGAAAAACGACTGATCTTCCTTTTCTCATCTTTACGGCCAATTATGTGCGCTATTATGGCCAAATTCCCATGTCACTCAATGCATAAAGCATTTTACTGAAAAATAATGAAATACGTTCACAAATTAGCTCTGTCTGTGTCAAGATTTTATGTACACATACATATATGTATATGGGGATGTGGAGAATTTCATTTGATTTGTCTATTAGTGCGCCATGTCGTCTCTTTGCCAGGCGCCCACCTACGTTGCGTTATAATTATAGCCAAAAAGGCTTGTCGCCTGCAATTTACTATAGCCGGACTTGGCTGGACGTGCATACATAGTTACTTGTACATATGTCAACAGCGTTTAGCTTGATTTGCGCTTTGAAGCTGCTTGAAGATCTGTGTGCGTCTGTGTGGTCGATGGTCTTGTCCCAACACTATCATCAGTTGAGAATTTCCGGCTTATTTGCTAGTTTGTGGGATTGTTTATACACGGTAAGCGTTTGGTGTTGATAAGAACGGGACTATGATAAGAAACATCCCGCTGGGCACTTTCACGTAAATATTTAGAAATACCTCCAACAGGGGCGGATTGGTGTCATCTTATCTACAATAGGTAGGGATAACTTTATCAATCTTAAAAATAAGTAAATATTTCGCGGAAACTCAACGGAATTACATTTCTTTACTAAAAAAAACTTTGATTAAGTGATTAAATTCAACAATTTAAAACGAAACTACGCGTACGAAGTGCTACAGACTTAGATCTGGTTCGGTTCGGTACTTTTCGAACCTCAATAGATAGACAAATTGCGATGTTCCGATATCATATTTCGTATGGCGATGTATGTAATCGATAGTCGATATTTCTTAAAACAATATACCGGAACACAATTTTACCATTGTATCGTTTTTCTTTACGAATTTAAAAGTAGTATAAAAGGGTTCAGCCTATTTTCATAGATTTGGATCAGATATATTTGATTTCACATCTCCTACATAGCACTATCTGTCACATAAACTAACAAATAACAGTGTAAATTGTGAGTTTATCTGACATATATCAGCTATCTAGAAGATGTAAAATCGGCCCTTAGAGTATAAACTACGATTTTGTATTCCAATCAGAGTTCGAAAATATCCCACACATCAGAGAGAATGCCTTGTTTTTTGAGTTTGAATGTCGCACTCTGTGGGAAACACATATTTTCGCTTTTTTTTTTTGTGTTTCTGTTGATCAAAGACACTTATTTTACCCATCTTCATTATAATCTAAACTCATATGAAAATTTGGCAAATTTAGCGACTTTTTTGACCACTTGGCTTATACATTCTAGTTGCCTGTCTACAATTGCCGTCTCTCAAATCTTCATAAAAATCTTGGCTCAAAATAAAAATTTTCAAATTTCGCAATATTTTGGACCGTTTAGTCTACATCTTTCAATTACCCACGTCTGCATTGTTATCTTCTCCACATTTTCCTAGGCAACTAAGATAATTTTTAAGAATTTGGTCAAAGCAACAGCTAGGAAAAATAAGTTTTAAATGTTGGCTTACAGGGAGAAGGGCGGTTCGTATCAAGCCTGGTCTCAGGCTGATATATGTGAGCATTGTAGGATTCCTTAAAAGATTTCAGTTCTTGCTTTAATGACCGAAATGTTCTATATACCTGTAGTTCAGCTGGTGTCAAGGCACTACCAGGCCTAACGACCTGATGCATCAGTGAGCGTCAGTAGCGTCTTTAACGACGGGTAATGCATCACAGCGCTAGTCTAGTAAGTGAACTATAGTGAGCACCCATCACCACACTAACGACTGGTAATGCAGGGTCGTACCGATCGGTACGTTTTCCGGACATTCCCATACAAAATTCGTTATGCAAATACTTGGCTGGTGGTTGGTCAGGTGGCGAGCGCTCACGACGAAGTGTTAGAGAATTCGTTAGTGCCGCACCGGTGCAGCTGAACTACAGGGATTTGGAAGAATGCCACTTTACATTTTACAGATCAATTGTTGTCACAAGTTATCTTCAAATGAGAAATATCGCTTGTGGATGTTTTTCAGCCTCACTATTAAAGTTAGACTGTGAAATCAAGGATACTACGACGACACTCACACTAGTCTCTTTTCCCCTATAGACGAAACATTGTGATGAATATTGTTCCCAAAAATATTAAGTGTCATTCTATCTTTCGTTGAGTTTTTATCTCCGGACCGAGCCTAAATAAAAAGTTCAAAACTTGTTTGCGATGGGCATAAAGCAGTGTTCCCCAGCCATGCCCCGGGGGGCCTAGCACACTCGCCAATTCACGCCGAATGCTTGCCGAAGTAATGCATCAGTGAGTTTAAGAGAGAGCCTCTCTTCTTGGGGAAAAGCCTCGACTTCCGGACCATTATTCCTCAACAACAAAATACAAGCACTGCGACAATGGAAAATAACACAAGGCAACAAAATTATACTTTTTTCAGTATATTGAAGGGCTGGTGGTGATTCAAGATAATTTTTGGTCTCTGATCACTAATCTGATTTGGGAAATGGTCCATCACGACTCGATTTTTGGTAATTTGAAGTTGCTTAAAATGCCCTTGTTGTCTGGACACGATTTATGGGAAACTTATACTATTGTTTTAACCAGGGCTGTAAACCGAGAAGTAAAAGCTGAACCTGAATCTGTTCCAAACCTAAAATTTCGGTTCGGTTCAACAAAAATTTTAGACATGAACCAATTTGACCTACTGCCCAGAGACTTCTTCTGTTATGTGATCGGTTTAGGCCAACTAAGTCCTACAATCGACATAAAAATTCAATGAAACATCTAGAAAAACATTCAGAATTACTTTAAAAATCTAATCAAAAGATTTGCAAAAACAAGAGCTTAACTTTACATTGGTAATAGTTTTCAAATGTAGACTACGAAATGGAATTTTACGGAAGATATTCCCATGTGTTCCTCAAATCACTTCCAAAAACGACACAACTCCCAAACGATTTGAGTCGTTTTAAGGCCGATTTGAAGAACCATTAATAAATTTGTTTATTTTTATTGATATTTTGTAAAGCATGTGCTGTACCAAGGTTCGAACCAACCCTTCAATATACTGGATCTTGTTGTTTAGTGTAATTATTGTTGTTTTAGCGTCCTTTTGTTAGATTCGTATGCCTGATTAAGAGGTTGGGTTTACCTAAAGCAAGGAACTAGTTCTCAGACCTTAAATATTGACTTATAGAAAAAACAAAACAACTTTTGGAAAACACAATTTTTGACAATTTTACTTTCAAAGGGAAACTAATTAACCGAATCCGCCCCTGATATTCATATTTCAGACAGCTTAATCGCTTACACACGCGTGATAGAGCTAACCCGCCTCTTATCGGTGACATCATTTTGTAAATTTTTAAGAAATTATAAAAATTAAAAACTGTCAAAATTCACGTCAAAAATTTTGAAAGATTTTCGTTTGTATAAATCAATCAATTTCGATTTGCCACTTGAGTCATGCCCTTAAACTGTTGTCCGTGTGTCAGTACCAGTCGTTGCCGACCCCTGAACCAAAACCATCATCTTCATGGCGCATTATTATTAAAGGTAGTCGCTTCAATTGGCATTTCCGCTCCGACATTTAGCACAAAATAAAATAATAACAAAAAAGCGCATAAGAATCCAAAGCTGACGCATCATAAAATAAAACGCTCAGTCGGGCTTACCTTTTTGTAAGCGGCTGCCATTTTTGCTTTTTACATTTAATTGATAACGAGAGACCGGACAACAAAGCGTGTTCATTGTGGAGCTGCGGTTTAATGCCCGCTCCGGAGGTGCACACACACACACACACACACACAAGCAAGATAGGTAGGCGTATCTTGTGCGGTTTACAACCGGCCAACCTGATTAAGCAAAAGAGTGAGAAGGCGAGAGTGCGATAGCCATAGCGATAACGTGTTTTGTGAGCGCAACAGGTAGCCATATTGGTTTTTGTGTGCTCGACAAGACCAAACTCGTTTTGGGCCACTTTTTATCATATATGTATGACCTCACCCAACAGGTAAAACAACAACGGAAACCGGAAACTCTTCCGCTCACATCAAAATGTCTGCAGCCGGCGCTCACATTTGAATCATAAAGAAAAATCTTAAAGTTGGGAAAAACATTTTCCGTTGTTTTTTAATGCCCAAATTGCTACAAAACAAACAAATTAGGCAGCTTCCCTCCCCCGGTCGTGTGTGTAGAATTATTGGGCGTATTTTGTATTATTTCTTTTCCACTTGCTAAACAAATAAACACAATGTCACGTTAATGGACAAACTAATTAGGTATGGGGATGGGCCTTATAGTTTTTTGGGCCCATTTAGTTTTTGATGAGCGCCCATTGACCATGATGTTTGCACATGATGATACTCGTTGTCAACTGATTGTGATCTCATAAAGTGTAAATTGGGTTGGTGTTGAAAATAATGACTAATAACTGGCATACAAAGTGGACCATTAATTGAAATTCAGGCAAAAGTAATGAGTAAGCCCGTAACTAGAGATGGGAGCGTGACAAAATTTGAGATGCTATACTAGAAATAATGAATTGAATTAATAAGAATTGTTTTAAAAAGAAAATTTATTTATTGTTAGCGTTGTTTTTTCTTAAATTACAACTCGGATTCGTCAACGCAACGAACCTTAAACGTAATATAAAAAAAAAAAATATAGTTAGACTTCTTAAGATTCAGTCCTAGCAAATTTCTGCCAAACACGCGATAACGAATTGTTTTTAAACAGATTACAGTTGCAAAGCACCGAAATACCGTAGTTATTCACTTCAGAAGTCGTTTTCGAAACAATACTCGAAAAAATATTACGCTTTTAATATAAATCGAGTTTTTTATAATGTCAATTGAACATCATCCGTATACTATATCAGAAGGCATTGATATTGATATTTTAGCCTTGGTTTTTTTTTGCTTCACTTTGGTCACGCATGAGCTCAAGCTTGGGTCAACACTGAAGTCGTTCTAGCCTTCTCCTCTCTACTCACACTCCCATCTCTAGTTCAAGCTGCGAGTCCAAAGTGCAATTGTCTTTGCAAACGCACAAAGACAGGCGTTATAATTTGCTTTGCCATTCTGTATTAAAAGACAATAAACAGGGTAAAAATTCAATAATTTCCACAATGTCATGAACTTTTATAAATATTTATGTACAAAAAAAAAAAAGAAATGCTTAAGGCTGAGGTGAGATTGCAAGCTGAAAGTTCAACGGCTGCAAGTAAACAACAATCGAGATGGATGGGCCAGCTGAGTGAGACGGGGTGGGGAGCGAACACGTGTTGCCATATGTCCGCAAAGTGCCGCAAATCTTTCAACGCACCGGCTAAGTGAGAGAGCTTCCCTGTCAGTCGGCTTTTGCTTTCATTACAAGTTCACCTTTTTTCCACAGCAGATGCAACAACAACAAAGTTGTGCATTTTTGATGCGTTCAATTTGTTGCCAAACAAATCAAACAACAACAGTTTTTGATTAGCATCAGCTGTTGAAACATTTTGATTCGATTTCAGTTTTCAGTTTTTCCACTCTTTTTGTTTATTTCTTTTGCTTGGACGAGGGGCGTTTGTTGATGTTTTCATTTGAATTTTATAGGCGCTTTGTCGCAATTTTCCAATTGAAGTTAAATTTGAATTTATTTACAGCTGAGCACAGCTTGCTAGCTCCCCTCCCCCTCCACACCGTTACAATATCACTCGGTTTCTCGCTCTTTCTCTCTCTCTCTCTCTCTCTCTATCAGTGTGTCTGTGTATGGGGTATTTTGTTGTTATTGTTGTTTCTTACCTTTTGCTTTTGTGGGTTAACTCCACCTTTGCTTGTTCTTTCAGTCTTCAGTCTCTTCTCGTTTCGTGCTGTGCGCGACTTTGCTCTCGATTCGGTTTATTGCATTCAAATTAAACGTTTAGTTCATAAAAAAATAACATAAGAAACATAAGTTTTTTTTACGACTCTGCAAAACTTAAAGAACAAACGGCACAAAAAAACAACAACAACAAAAAATGGCTTGCTGGTTGCTGTGGCCTGGTTATACGGCTTTGCCTTGAAACAAATTAAAAAGCCGTTAAATTTTAAACAAATAAATACGTTTGTTGTTTTAAACAATTTTTATTACCTGTGCGCGTTGGTGTCGGTTGCGTTGGTCTGCCTCTGCCTTGTGGCCTCAAAAGTCACGCATAAATCCAACAGCAATAATAAAACAACAACAATGTCAGCTGCTGCTGCTGCCCAGCGATTGGCGTCCAATTTGAAAGAGGTGAAGAGCAAAAATAATCGAGGGTTGATTTAGAAATTAAATGAATTGATTGCCAAAGTGTCTAAACAAGGCGAGCTTGTGCATACACTAGGGCAGCGATGTTCCTCCGATAGCCCCCAGGGGCCGAGCGCAATCGGCTATTTACACCAGCTATGTTCAAGAAGAGCGAGGCCAAAAAGTGAGAGTGTATTGGTGAGCGATATCAAAGCGACACAGCCCAGCTTTGAACTGCCCTCAACGACGACTGGGCTTTGAAGGCAAAGAGAGCTGTGCTTACGCTCATATGCCCGATTTCGGCATGCTCTCTTATTAAATTAAATTTTTTCATCACTAATTATGACAGTTCTGAATTCTTCAACCCAATACTTGAACTTTTCGTATAACGCCATGCGCGCATTTTTGTGATGTGGCTTGAGGCGCGGTTTGGGTCCCTTGAACTGATACTGAAAATGCAACTCCTTTCGGCAAATTTGGTGTCGAAATATTGGTAGGTTTGTTCTTCTTTACTAATTTTCTTTGTGGATATAAAAAGACCTTAAAACTAAAGGTCATCAGCAACCTTTACGTTAGGACAACAAGTCATAAACTTAGGTTATTTTTGGCGGTTTTAGGTACCTATTTTTGTGTGCTTCAGCCAGGGCGTAAACCGGTGTTGAACCGAACCAATTCGAACCCAGAATTCCAACTTCTAACCGAACATTGAACTGAACCTCTTTAGAAATAAAAGCTGAACCTGAACCTGCTCCGAACCTAAAATTTCGGTTCGGTTGAACCAAACCTACAGACAGGAAAATATTTGATCTTCTCTTGTCTGGTCGTCTGGTAATCGTCTGGAAAGCTCAATGAAATATCTAGTAAGACTTTTAGAATTACTTATAAGATCCCATAAAAGCCTTTTTTTTAGATCCTCGACTCCAACGGTGGATTTTATGATCTGATATCATGATTTTTTGCAAGCATAAACGTAGTATATGATGAGATACACAAAAATGTTGGATTGATTCAAGTCTATCTCGACTTTATGTATTTGGTTGACAGTTCAAGCTTTAACTTAAGCCAGCATACATTTTATGAAATTTTTGATCACATAAATGCGCTCGTATTCTGATTATAAATGATACTTTTGTCGGAAGAAAATGGTACCCTAGCCGCTACTCTTCTTGAAGAGTCGATTTAAACGCGATTTGCGAAACTTTTTCAAGTATAAATCACATTGTGAGCTTATGCTTGAGTCATTTTCGAGTCTGCTTTTAATCGAATATGATAGTAATCTTACTTTAATAATCTAAAGGGCTCGAAAAAGACTCCTTCAAGTGATTTTTGTTAAAGTGATGTTTCAAATGTTGGGTGGGCGTGAACAAAAATGTGCAATAACATGGTTTATAAAGAAGTTGAGTCCATTTTTCTCAAAATCTCGACGTGATGTGCCCTTTTGGTGTTTAGATTCATGTTCAGTGATGAAAATCCTATAAGAATATCCTTCTCCGATCTTTGAATCAGAACAAAATTAATTTTTTGTCGACCAGGGTTATTAACGACTTTTATTTTTTGATTCGGAGATTAAAAGTTGTTCAAGACTTTTATAAATTAACTTGCTTTTAAAAAGTTTTATAATAAAAGTCATTAATTAACACTTTCAAATTATGATTTAAAAAAAATTGCACGGTCCGAACCAAGGTTCGAACAAAAACTTCCTCCCAAAAACCTCGAACCTCAAATTTCCGAACCTTACACACCGGAGCACCGACATATTTTTGGGCCCCCTTCAGCATCCCAGCATTTTGTCAGAATTTGATTTTTATTTGGATAAATCGATTGTTTTTGTACAAAATATTAATATCGAAATTATACTTTTTCAATATCGAAAGTAATATCGATAAATAATTCAAATATCGCAGCCATTTGGAACTGGTCATGTATTCAGTTTTGCCAAAACCTGTAATTCCAGAACTTTTTTTTAATACTTTCCAGTAGGACCTGACACCATGGAATAGGAACATCTTCCACATCTTTCCACCAAAGAAGTAGTTCCCAAGAAGTGAATAGTTCATTAGCTTTTGTTAAGGCGTGATACCCTCAAAGAATGCTTCCTTGAGAACGTATTCTAGCATGTGTTTTTGTTGAAGAAAGAACCAGAAAAGGGACGGTAACTTTTTGCCTTCCAATCACATGAAAAAAGAATGTAGTGACAATTTCTTACAGATGTTTTAACTTCTATCATAGTAAAAAGAATATGTAGTGACTTTTCGCTTGGGAGCCACATTCTGCAAAGTCCGACTGGGTTTCTAGCTTCCATATGTGGCAACACTACAATAAGACGGTTGAATGCTAAATAATTCTTTGGTTTTTTTTCAAGTTTATTATGACAAAAAGGCACTACAACCCCTCCGTTTTTCATTCTTTCATTTCAGACCTGCAAAATCTGCCACAAAGCCTTCGCGAATGTGTACCGCCTGCAACGACACATGATCAGCCACGACGAGTCGGCCCTGTTGCGCAAATTCAAGTGTGAACTCTGCGAAAAAGCCTTCAAATTCAAGCACCATCTAAAGGAGCATGTACGCATCCATTCCGGTGAGAAACCCTTCGGTTGTGATAAATGCGGCAAGCGTTTCTCTCACTCCGGCAGCTTCTCCTCCCACATGACCTCAAAGAAGTGCATCACCATGGGTCTAAAGCTGAATAACAATCGTGGTATGCTTAAGACGCTGGAGAAGAGTCCCGGAGCCGGACGCTCGCCCACAGATCTGGCAGGCAAACGTAATGGCAAGCTGACTGAACCCTCGGCCATGCCTACATTGCCCAATCCCATGATTTATTTTGCTGGCGATGCACAGGCACAGGCAGGCGCTGCTAATGGACCGGCGGCACCTTTCTATCCCAACTATGGGGCCATGAATGCGGCCCTGTTGGCATTTCCCTTTCTGGATCCTCGCATGCATCCGTATAGCATACAAAGGCTGTTGGAACTGACCGCTGCGGGACAGCAGCGAGAGGAGAGGGAGGAGCAGGAACAGGAGCAAGAACAGTCTGAGCTGTATGAGAGTCACAAAGATGAGGAAGAAACGCCGGATGAACCTAAACTGGTCATGGACTTGGAGGAAAATGCCACCAAAGAGCTAGAAGTGGCTGCTGAGAGCAACCAGCCGGAGGCAGTAAAACAGGAACCCAGTCGTGAGGCTTCGCCTCAACCAGCCAGCGCTCCCGCGTCACCTAAATCAATAAAACAAGAGCAGGAGGAAGAGCTGGTGGAGGTGGTTAGTGCTGAAACTGCAGCCAATCCCTCTGATTTACGTTGCAGTCGCTGCGACAAGCAATTCAATCATCCCACAGAGTTGGTACAGCATGAGAAGGTGCTCTGTGGACTGATTAAAGAGGAACTGGAACAACATTTCCAACAGCAACAACAGCAGCAGCAGCAGCAGTCTTCCTTTGTGCTGCCCTCGGCTAGTGAGGATGAGGAGGAAGATTCCGAGCTGCGCACGCACAGCGAGAGCAGCGAGGGCCGCAAGGTGCGTGTACGCACGGCCATCAATGAGGAGCAACAGCAGCAGCTGAAGCAACACTATGCCCACAATGCCCGACCCAGTCGGGATGAGTTTCGTTTGATAGCCGCCCGCCTGCAGCTCGATCCGCGTGTGGTGCAGGTGTGGTTCCAAAATAATCGCTCCCGCGAACGCAAAATGCAGAGCCATGTGAATGCAGCCAGCGGCAGCGAGACAAACGCAAATCCCAGTGGTTCTCAAGCCGATCAACCGCTGGATTTGTCCGTCAAGCGTGACTCCTTCTCACCGCCCATCTATGGCCTGGCGCCACAACAGCAACAACAACAGGCTGCAGGTCAGCCAGCTGCCTTGGATTTCCAGGAGGCCATCAATTTAAGTCGCAAATTTTCCAGCTCGGCCTCCATGTCGCCAGCCTCGTTGTCTCCCTCCTCGGGAGCCTCGCTACATCAGCAACAGCAATCTTCTGCAGCGGCTGCCGCGGCTCTGTACTTTGGTGTGGCGCCCTCCTCGCCGCCGTCCCTGCATGAGGCCACACCCAACAACTCAATGCAGCTGCCACTGCAGCAACAACAGCAGCAGCAGCATTGCTCCACTTCACGCTCGGGTCAAGCCTTTCCCGGACTGTCGCCCTATCTGCTGCCCATGCCACGTATGCCCATGGAGGCTTTGTTTCAGATGCGACCCGGCGAATATGGACCCAATCCCCTCATGAACAGTATTAAGCTGCCCGACTATCGCGGCACCAGCTTAAGTCCAGGCGGCTCAGAGAAACGCTCCTGGCGTGATGACGATTCCCGCATCTCCCACGAAGAAGACTATGCAGCGGGTCTGATGCCACCCAAGCCCAAGCGAGCCAAAGCCGAGACTCATGGACACGCCGGTGATCCGGATCTGCCCTTTGTCTGCGATCAATGTGACAAGGCGTTTGCCAAGCAGAGTTCGCTGGCCAGGCACAAATACGAGCATTCCGGTGAGTAGAAGCAAGCTGCCATCTTTGTGACCACACAACTAAATCATCTCCTTACAGGTCAACGACCCTACCAGTGCATGGACTGCCCCAAGGCTTTCAAGCACAAGCATCATCTCACCGAGCACAAGCGTCTGCACAGCGGCGAGAAGCCATTTCAGTGCTCCAAGTGCCTGAAACGTTTCTCACACTCGGGCAGCTACAGCCAGCACATGAACCACCGTTACTCCTACTGCAAGCCCTACAGGGAATAGGTAAGCGACACCTCAGTGCCGCCCACCTGCCCAGCTGGAGCTGCCTCTGGCGGAGTGCCGCCGCCGACGACGCCAACGCGTGGACGTCGCGGCCAAGCAGCGAATAGAAACCAACCTCAATCCCATCCGCATCCACATGCTCTGGCAGCCATGGCCATTTACCAGCAACAGCAGCAACACCAACAGCGCATGCCACGTCTGCCCTGGCCACCGTCCGTGCCTGGCGCTGGTGTTATGCTGCCACCGCCGCCCCACAACAACAGCAACCAACGGCCGCCACCGCCCCCTCCACTTTTATCCGGTGCCTATGGCCAACAGCCACCACCATCTTACTTTCACCATGCGGGAGTATTGGCCCCACCTCAGTCGCGCTTTGCCGCACCCCTAACGCCGCCGTCCCATGGTGGTGGCTCCACCTTTGACTTCTTCAATGCCAAAATGTTGCTGAACTGAACGAAGCAACGAAGCGGTTGGTGTCTTGGCTAAACCGAACTAACAGTGCACTTACATATTGCTGTACTTAACAGAAATCTCAACAGAAACGAAAATGTGCAGGAACACAAATCACACTTTTGGAACGTTCGAATCGAAAGAGAGTAAGAGTTAGAGAGAGAAAGAGAGTTGAACTATTTTTGTATGAAATGAAAAACCTTTCGTTTGAGCGAATTTATTATTTTATCATTTTTCTACTGCATCCATTTTTTTTAGTATTTTTAATTTTCATTTTTAAGTTTCTGTTAATTTAATATATATTTTTTATATATGCACATATTTTATCCTAAGAGCTGGATCCCAGGTACCAAGTACTGTATAATACTCAAAGATCGTTCATTTAAGCGGAAAACTCCGGAAAATTAGTTTTAAATATATTTTTTTAATTAACATAGAATTATTTTAAAACCAGAACTGCAAGACATGCTAGCACAGGCTGGGTTTTATTTTTGACGAGGGTCGATCAATATGGGTGTAGACTTGTGAGAGAGGAAATCGAATTTTAGTAGATTTTTTGAACTTTTTTTATATAAATTCTATCCACTTGTCCCATTACTCGGCGCAAAAAGTAATACAATTTGCTAAATGGTTTGCCTTACGGTTTCTGAAGCAGTCAAAATCCAAAATCTGGGTGAGCTAAGTTTTAAGAATCGACTTTTGCTCGGGGTACCTTCAATTTTAATTGCTGATAGCTTTTGAAGTTAGATTCTGCTTCTGCAAAAGTTTTGTGCCCCGGAAAGATATTTTTAAGATCAAACTTTTAAATTCGTCGCTATTTCTATTAATTCTGATCAAAATATAGATATGCTTGTACTAGCTTTTTAGCGTAAAACCAGAGCTCGTTAAATATTTCAAAATCCTCGGTATACTAGAAAATAAATTTATAATTTCGAAATTAGAGCAATTTCATGTAATTTTCGCATTAAAAAATAATTATGTAAGGTTCGGTTCGAACCTCCCGGAACATACTCCGAACTATCAGCAGTGCTTTTTGATAAAACAATTGTTAATTGAGTGATTCAAATTCAGATATTCGACCAATACTATTGCTATTAAGCTTACATATCGCTCACTTACTTCAAAACTGGCATAACTCAAAATAGTCCTTTGTGTGAAAGTAGCTTTGAAAGTTATCAATGGATTTTACCCGGTAAAAAAGTTTTTAGTTTTGAGTTAATTGGGAGAAATCTATACATCTATATAAAAGTGAAAGTATGTTTGTATGTTTGTCCCTTATGGGCGTCTAAACCGCTGAACCGATCTTCACGAATTTTTCACAGTAAGTTCATGTCAATCAGGAAAGTGTCATAGGCTATGTCTCATGTCTGTGAAATGGTCCAAAAACCGCGCAATTTGCAAAAATAGTCACCGATTGCAATGAAAATGTGGGTGTGCGGAGGTTTCTAGTTGAAAAATTTCGGACGGTCCACGGACTTTTAATTAAACACCCGTTATAAGAACATGCATTCTTTTATAAATTTGAAGAAATGGGCGGGAAATAGCAAGAAACCGCCATAATTGAAAAACTATACCGTTCATCCGATTGCGATAAAATTTTGGTCAATGGTTAGACGCTTGGCCGCGAAGGTTTCTAAGGTCCAAAAATAGCGAAATTCGCCAAATTATACCGTTCATCCGATTGCAATCAAACTTTGGGGAATGAATTAAGCGTTTAAGTGTCGGGAGGGTTTCTAAGTTGAAGAAATTTGCAGAAAATTGTCCAAAAACCGCAAAAATTAAAAAATTTGCGATTTCGGTAAATCTTTGGATAGTGGTTCGACGCTTGCCCGGAAAGGTTTCCAAGTAGAAGATTTGGGCGGAAAATGGTCCAAGAACCGCGAAAATTGCAAAATGTTCGATTTTGATGAAGCTTTGAGGAATGGTTGTACGCTTGACCGCGAAGGTTTCTAAATTGAAGAAATGGGCCGGAAATAGTCATAAAACCGCGAAATTTCAGAAACTATACCGTTCATCCGATTGCCATAAAACTTTGGGCAACGCTTGCCCGAGAAGGTCCAAAAGGTCAAAAAATCGCGAAATTAGCAAAATAACCTTATGAGTATTTATGAAAGCGCTTAGTGCTTATATTACAATGCCGGCGTTGGTAAATGGAAGCTGTAGATTACACGGTCCAAAATATTGCGAAATTTGCAAAGTTTTGATTTGATCCTGGACTTTTGTGAAGAGATAACCAAACAGTCAAAGAGTCACGAAATTTGCAAAATATTCATGATTTTAGATTATCAGGAAGACGAGTATATAGAGAAAAAGATCGAACGGTCCAAAATGTTTATACCGACATGCAGCCTGCACTAGATTGAATATAATCGCTCTCTTAAGAATCATAAGAACCCGGGCGACGCCGGGTATTCAGCTAGTATTTTATATATTTGAAATGAACATTAAAGAAATTCGAAAATTTGATGTTATCACTGAAAGTCAAAGCATCTTCGCACAATCGGCGGTGTCCCAGAAATCTCTTTCAACCATTTTCCAACTCAAAACCAATTCTCGGTGTCCTAGAAATCTCTTTCGGTTGGATTTCGACCTCTCGTACATATTTTGTTAGGAGATTTTGGCAAACCAACCAATACACAAACCAATCAAAAGCGACTTCAAGAACCCACGCAATTTAGCACTGTTTTTGTAGTAGGACCATGATCTACTAGACTTTCGAAGAAAACGAAATCTTTCGAAGTTCTGGGACTGCCATTACATAGCTCAGAGAATACGCCCAACGCAGCCTTGCTACAAAATCCTTCTTACAGTTCTCTTTAAAACTTTAGCTAGCTTTAGAAAAATAAACTGATAAGAAAAAAATTTGTTGGAAAATATGGATGGAACAAGTTTAAAATTTCTTTAAAATACATCAATTACATTTTTCGTCCTTTGTGGACCTTAGTGCATCTGAAAAATAGAATTTTAGTTAAGAACAAATTTCGCACTTTTTCGCCAGGAAAAAAAGTCGATTTGGTTATGCTTTTATGGCTTGCTTTCAGTTCTATTGTTCGTCAGCAGACAATTATCTACAACTGACTTTATCAGCAAAATATTTCTTTTTCATTCAGGCCTGTTCCCGTTTTCGATTTCGATCAGATCATGCGGAATCGGAATTGGTAGCTGTTCCCGTTTCCGAAAAACAATCAAGTTATTCGGTTTCAAAAGTTTGGCCTAAGAGTCAATGGAGTGATAAATACAAATTTTCCTGGCATCTTGCAAGTATTTTTATTTTAACATGTCAAATAATGTAGAGGTTTTGAAGTTTTCATTGATATATCGAGCCTTCAATTTGATTTAAAATTTTTATTAAATTTGTACATAAGAAATTGCATGCAGACAAAAGAAAAACGATCGAAATGAAACCGAATCAGCGCATGCGCAGTGCCGATCGATATTGCCAAGGCTGCCTTATGGCTGAATTAAAATTCGAAAGCGATTCGAACATTCATTCGAAAAGACAATCGATTTTTAATTCACTCGGAAACGGGAACACCAAAATGATAACGATTCCGAATTGCGATGGTTGTTCTTTTTCATTCCACTCGGAAATGGAAACAGTCCTGATTGTTTCGTTTTTAGGCAACCTTTCTAATCGTAGAATGATGTTAGCCGGCTCGAGGTCAGGTTGAGATGAAAACAACAAAAGTGTTTTGTTTTTTCTTAGCGATATATATATATATCGGTTACACTTCGGTAACCGTCTTCAGGGCAAAAGTTTTACACGTCTGCACTGTATGGCATGAAGAAGTAGACCTCGAGCCGGCTAACATCATTCTATTAGAAATTTTTAAATTTATTTTTCATTTCTCTGTGATCGATTAGTTAAGCAAATCAACTTTAGTTTTGAAAAACTTCGAAAACATAGAAGCAAGAACCTATTGATCGACCCTCTCACACTGTTAAATGCTCAAAAGTAACGGACCAACACGTAACCAACCAAATGAACAGACAATACAAAAGCAAAGTAACAAAACTACAGACAAGCCTCAAACTAAAAGGCTTGTTCTCACTCAAAACAAAACAAAAGTAAAAGAAAAAGTATTAAACTAAACAACAGCAAACTGTATTAAAGTAAAAGTGTAAAATTATAAACTAAACCTTACCCTCCCTATCCCGCTCCCAATCCCCATCCTCATCAAAACCAATACAACTCTCATATACATTTTACATATATATTTTTGTGTTAATGAAAACCCACCGCTTTGCTGCGCGTTTCAAGCTCTCTTACTTAAATATAACTACTTAGTAAATACACAAAACAACAACAACAACAACCACAATTTCTCTACAATTATATTAAAAATAATTAAACAACAACAACAACAACCTATACGATCATTCCATTTTGCTAAAGTTGCGCTAGAAGAAGGTGACCCTCCTCCTTATGCATTTAAAAATACCTTCGGCTGCTTCGGCTCTGAGAAAATGTTTGTAAATGTTTTAGCTTATGCTATATATAAAAACTATATATATATATAAAATTAAATACTAACTAAAAAAACTTAATTTGGCCTTATTAAAAATTATTTAAAATTAACCCCAGAAATATTCGAAAACTTAGCTTGTAAAACCAAAATATTCAACTACAAAAAAAAAAAAAAAAACAAAACTCTTTGGAAAAGTCTCATAGCTAAATTCATTGTGCGTATTGATGTAAAAACAATTAACTAACGAAATGTTTAAAAGGACAATAAAATGCTTTCACTTTGAAGTTTCACATAATTTTTACACTCACACAACGAACGAATGGAAAAAAGGTTTCCCGTACAACGAAAATTTATTTGTAATTTTCTTGCTTTTCCAAACACCAAAAAAAAAAAAAAAACTGCATTTACTACTTAATTAATTTTTATATTTGTATTTTGTTTTTAAGAAACAACTCGAAGGAGATATAAATAAATATATTTTGTACATTATTTCGCCAGAACAAAAAGCTAGAGAATCCAAAAACACGCAAAACTGTTGAATTAAAAATTATACAAAATAATAATTAAAATACAGCCAGCACACAATTAGCATAAATTTAATATTTAAACACTTAGTCTAGTTAAAAACACAAGAGGAAAATGTTAACTTAAATACTAAAAAAAGGAAAACGAAAACAAAACTTATTTTTAAGCGCAAATATTTTTGATTGTGATGGGAAGTTGCCGGCGTAAATATTTGCACTCTAGGGCCTTATATGAGATACACACACACTCACACACACACTTGTTAGTTACTTAGCTTAACCTAACTATATACATCCAATTCTCCCTCTGTTAAAGTTGTTCGCCTCACTTTTTATGTAAATAAGCGTGAGAAATTCACCCACAACACAGAAAAGTAACTTGTATTATTATTATTATTATTATTTGTTTCATTTTTATGTTCACATCTTTTATAAATATATGTTTTTAGGTTATGCATTGAAACGGCATCAAATGTTAATTGCTATTATTATTATTATTACGAACTGCGACAAACAAACCACACACACACACCCCCACAGATAAGAAAACAATTCAACAGAAAAACCACAACAAATAACTTATATTTCAAATATTACGCATAAATGTATTTTAATCAAAAATAAGTAACAAGAAATTCATATAAAATGAACAAAACACTTTTGTCTTGATAAATTTACAAAATTATTATAATTATTAAATTTACAAATGTGAAAATAATAAAAAAAACAAAACAAATTATTAAAATTTAAATCCCAAAAGTTGTTTTTTATTTACTTGGCATTTCGAATTTGCAGATAGTGCACCTGGAAAACGATGAACGAAAGTAAGTATAAGGACATACGGGCAATTCCACAGAAAGAAACACAATGAAAAATTGTAAAACAAATTTGCCCATATTGATTTTTGAATAGCATTTTAGTAGCACTATATTTAATGTAAAAACTGGAAGTTTAAGAAAGAAAGGTCCCAAGATACTGGCAGACAAAAAGGCGTACGTGATATGACAGAAAATGAGAGTGGGTTTGGTTTGATTTCCCAAAAATGCGAACTTTCTTTTTGGCAACTCTGCATTATTGGACATTAAACCTCCAACACGCATACGTAGAGTGCGCCAGTGCACAGTGGTCAGACTCGCAAAATAATTGGCATAAAGTTAAATACTGCAGATATCGAACTGAAACTTGGTATATTTAACACAATGCCGCCTCTGAGCAAGTAGCGACACCACCAATCGATAACATAGAGATAGATCCGCCGGACCATAATGAAGTCTTGTTAGCCATAAAAAGGCTAAGAAATAACAAATCTGCTGGCGCTGATGAGCTGCCTGCTGAATTGTTCAAGGCTGCCGGTGAGGAGCTGGTAAGGTGCATGCACCAACTCCTATGCAGAGTCCAGTCTGGAAATCCGAATAAGAATTACTCTTGCAAACCGATGTTATTACGGGCTCAATAAGGAGTTCAAGAGCAGAGCCCTCTCTCGGAAAACGAAAATTGCGCTATACAAGTCGCTTATCATCCCAGTCCTGCTATACGGCGCAGAAGCATGGACAATGACAAAAGAGGATGAGGCGGCAATTGGCGTGTTGGAGAGAAAAGTTCTTCGGAGGATTTATGGACCTCTAAACGTTGGCGGCGAATTTCGCATCCGAATGAATCGCGAACTGTATGAGCTCTATGGGGACACTGACCTAGTCAAGCGCATAAAACAACAGCGGCTGCGCTGGATAGGACATGTTACCCGTATGGATGATAACGCCCCAGCAAAGCGTATGTACAATCGGCATGCGATAGAGTTGGGAGGCATTCCCCGGCGGGTCGACCGAAGCGGAGATGGCGCGACCAGGTGCAGGGAGACATTGCGAAGCTGGGAGTGCCATTCTGGTGGAATGTCGCTCGGGACAGAGGCGAGTGGCGGGCATTAGTAGCAGCGGCCGAGACCGTAAAACGGTTGTGATGGCCAAAGAAGAAGAAGAATATTCTAAATATTTAAGCGAAGTTTTAAGTTGATTTGATTTTTTTTTTTATTCATTTTTAAGTAAATAGTGGAAAATATGGTAATGTATAACAAATATTTGGATAATGAATGATTACACTAGGCAACAAGGTTCAGTATATTGAAGGGTTGGTAATTTGAGCTTTAAGTTGCTAAAAGTGCCTATTTTCACCCTTTTAAGGAGCGTTTTTCGGGAAACTCATTCTTTTTTATTGAAACTTCTTTGATATTATCGGAAAGTACCACTCCTTAGTTTTGAAATGAGCTATCCCAAACAATTCTGCGATTTTTTCAATGAAGATATACCTCTATTAGCACTTGAGTAAGAATCCAAATATTTCCTTTTTTTGCTGGTGCCCCAAAGTGTGCAATAGGTGGTAGAGACTCTAATATGATTTAAACAGTAAAGTAGGCTGGTCATTTGAAATGCATCAGCAACAAAATTCTAAAACAGGGTTCCCCAAGAAGAGAGGAGAGAAAATGTGTGAAAGTATTGTGTGCTTGCACTGCGCAAAATTGGGAGCAAGTCAGGGATTAGTAGGCGCCTGTGGGACTTGCGGCAAAATGAGTTATTGTTTTAAAAATGTTTTTATTTATCGTTTTGTGTGAATGGCACTGCGCAAAATTATGAGTAAGAGCGTGATTAGTGGGCTATTGTTGAATTTGCGCTAAAATGGGTTATTGTTGTAAAAATGTTTAGGTTTATTCTGGACTATTTATAGACTTCAATATTGCATCTATTTCTATATCTCCCGGATAATATTTAATACGTAAATGATCTTCTAAATGGCTGTTACTTAGTCTATTTCTCATCGAGTGCTTAATTATTTTAATGGTGGAAAATGTAGATTCACAAATATAAGTCGTTGTGAACATGGAACAAAGTTTTAACATTGCCTTTTTTGTGGATGGATATATTTGTATTGAGATTTCTTTCCAAAAATCAATTCCGGTACCTAGGGGCAACAATATTTCATCTTTCATTGCGTTGATTTCTTTTTTAATATCCACGGGAAATGTAGAGTTTTTAGTTCCAAGGGGATTATTGAATATTGAAATTAGCCAGTCGATAACTTCGACTGACAAATTTTGTTCTCTCTGCCAGTCAGTGAAAGAACTTCGGCATGCCTTCGGTTGCCTATACATGTGAGTTGCCGAAAGTGTTCGGCCACCCGGGGCATGGCTGGGGAACACTGTTCTAAAAACAAAACCTCGCAAGGCTCTTCGGTTTCTAAGAATCTGTACATTTTTTATATTCGTCTGTCAAATTTAATGTAGTCGTCTGTCTTTAAGCACCCAAAGTAATCTACTATCATGTAAATGTCCCACCTTCCCTGGTACCTTTTCTCCATTTCTTTGATATCCTTTTGGAACCTCTCATTTTTAGTATAAATCATTTTTTTTTTGGTTTCATCCCTTATGCTTTGCCAACTTTAGTTTGAATCGGAGCAAACTTTTAAAAGTACAAAAACATTTTGTTAGAAATCAACGCCAACTACAAAACTATTTAAATTTGAAAAGCTACACTGCGTATGAGTAATATCAAAATCTTTGAAGCTCCGTCGCGTCCTTTAAAAAACAACTTTTTGAACTTTTTCTCTTTTCTCGATAAATATACACCATAAACTAGCGAATAAGGGGCGCCACTATGACCTTAATTTTTCCATACAAAAAAAAGCGCCCTAATGTACATATATGTGTCAGTGGAGTCAGTCTATTAAAGTCTTCAACACCCGCCGTAAACGCCGTAATCTCCTTTTTACGCATTTGAATTATATTTTAGACAGTAAAAGTAATTTATGTCGGCTGTGATGCAGCGGTTAGGGTGTGCGCCTGCTGTGGTTCGATCCCGATTCGGGACTTCTAATGAAACAGTGGGGCTGTAAAGACAATTATTTATTTTTAGCGCTGTTGCTGCGCTACAGCAGCGAACACTCTTTTGCTCATAACTCGACTCCAGTTCATCCGATCTACACCAATCCTTTTAATTAGTAAATATGTCTGAAAGATTTAAAAGTTGTATCCAATTTGCTAGGGCGGGAGGGGAGTGTCAAAAATTGGAAATAAACTTGGTCTGCCTGAAAGTATAAGAAGTTTTTGTCCCATTCACGTCAAACCTCAATCTCTTACCATCTCTGATATACGTGTGTTCATACAGACAGACAGACGGACATGGCTATATCGACTCGTCTGTTGATGCTGATCAATAAAATATGTATATTCTTTAAGGGGTGGGAGATGCTTCCTTCTGACTGTTCTGACTGTATACCTCTGGTACAGAGTATAAAAATCTTCATAGCTTGCGGTCCATCAAAGAACATTCTTCCCAAAGTTGAGTAAAGGGATCTATACTAGACAGTTACCTTTGATTCTAGAACATTTCAGCAGAACACATATTAGCGATATTACGGCTATCCTTTGACTCTTTATGTATCCAGACTAAAACTTTCCGACTCTTGAACATAGATCACCCGAACGTGTCGGGTTTATTCTTTACATTCTTTCCCTTACATAGCTCTAAGTACTTTTTAGAACTTCCTTCTGATCACCAACGCTGTGAGCAGGGGCTAAGCTTCCAACGGATCAGAGGGCGTTCAATTTAATCTTTTGTTTTCCTTTTTATCCCTTTTTTGTTCAATTCAGTTGTTCAATTCAGTTTACGTAGAAACAAATTTGGTTTAAATAGGTTAATTTATGTGTCTGCAGGACCTAGAAATGTAAACGAAGCTAGTTCAAGACACGTTAATGCAAATGTCTCTTGAATCAGACATTCTGGAAGAAAACGGACAATTTATTTGAACTCAGCGCCCGAAAATTCATAAAGAACGTATGATATCTCTTCTTCTCTAGTGCAAAAGTATCCCTTAAAACCATATTATACACAAATTCCATATTTTTCATACATTTTCATTTTCATTTATTAATTTGTTATGGTAAATTAATTGGCAAAGGCACACATAAGGTTTTGTTTTTCGTTAAATTAGCATTTCCTTGTTCTCACAGTTTAAAAAAAAAAGAAACTAACAAACTCTCGCTAATTAAAATTTCCATAAAAAACATCAATCAGTTTAGCATTTCCAACGAACTTACAAACAAACAATTTATGTACTCTTTTTCTTACACATTAAAAATTAAACTAAATTATGGTTAGCAGTTTATAAACTAAAAAACATCTTAGAAGGTAACACTTTAGCATAAATAAAAAGGTATTGCATATATGTAGGTATAAAATTATATTATTTAGGCTGCTTTTACATTACAAATTGATTTTGTTTTGATTTTTTTTTATTTCTTTAGAGAATTTATGTTGAATTTTTTTTTTATAAAAACAATTTCATTTGGCATTCAACAAGTTTCGTCTAACATAGCTAGAGTCATTAATCATATAGTATGTATGTATGTATTTAAATATATATATATAGGTATCTCTTAGTTTGTTCTTTTGGGAGGGCGCGAAACACATTGGATACAGCAGTGATAATAGATAAAGAAGATTGAAGAGTGCGCGCTCGCCCGCGGGCAATAACATTTAGAGTAGAGTTGGTACTTGTTTTTGATTTCTTTAAGAGTAGGCTTATAAGACCTGCTTATATCGCTAACTTGGTGCGATAAATGTGCATTAAATGGTTCTTTAAAATCGTTGCACATTCCATTAATGTCAAGCTAAAGTTTCAAAGAGAGGTGCCACTATCCAGCCTGCTGAAATAGTTGCCCCCCGTTCGATGTGAACTTGGTAAATTGGTCCGGTTTAGGTGAAAAATGATAAGGCTTAGTTAAATTCGCATAGGTAGGTGTAGGGTTTTTTCTTTTCAATCAATTTAAGGCATATTGTAGAGCGTTTTGAGCACCAGAAATTGGTTCAATTGGTTTTCAAGACCTTACAATTGTAACGATATAAATTTGATTTTCGTCCATTTGTTAACTAATTACTAGTTGTAGTTTGTATGTGTTTATATGGTATATATATATATGTATATAGAAGATGCACACTTTTAGTGCTGTATTATAGTGTACAAGTTGTATATAGTTTACAAAAATCAAAAGTTATGACTCATTTGTTTTAAATTTATTCAGTTCATGCACTCAAGCATATATGTATTGTGTAGTTTCATTTCATTTGTTTATCTCTTTTTTTTTCTCCTAAAATTTTTTTATAAATATTTAGTTTAGGCTATGACATGTTCATTGATGGTATGAAACTAGTCTTATGCACACACTCCACGTCATTAGGTAAGGTTATGCTTCTCTTGGCCAGTTGAAAATCAAAAAGATTTTGCTTAGTAACGAACCCCTCAATTCTGATTCAAAATTTCAAAACTTCGTCTATTAAAACCATACAACACATGGTATGTGACGAACAATTCTTAAAGAGCAAGCGAGTCTGCCTGTGCGCCTCAGTCTACCGATCAGTTGCCCTCTCATGCTCTCCTGCACTGACATTCTACGTTCAGACGAACGAAACGTTATCGCCCGTTTAGGCTTAGGTAAATTCACATAGGCAGGGGTAGGGTTTTAAGATTTAGAAGCAGGCAAAACTGATAGGCTTATCGGTATCAAGGAGAATTTGAAGTACTAGACTACCGCACGCGTAGACTGCATCCTTCTTGAGCAATGTGATAACATGTGATAAGAAAAAACAACAAAAGTCTCGAAATCTCGGTTCAGTAGGGAATTAACAAGCAGAAGCCTCTCGTAAATCGATGCTAGCGCTTTACATGTTACTTATTCAATGAGGCGCAGAAGCATGTGCATTAAGAGCAGCGAATGGTGTGGCAATTGGGGTGGTAAAAGTTGGCAAAAACGAATAACAAGCAGCATGGGGACGAAGATCTATCAAAGCGCATGAAACAGCTGGTCCAGTAAAAAAGTTATACAATTCGAAAGCGAAAGACTATGGGTAGGAGACGACCAAGCTTGGTGTGAACAACTGGAGCCAGCTCGCAGAAAGCAGATCGACAACAAGAAGACGAATATCAAGTCTAATGAGGAATTAACTTTTAGTAAAAATTAGGAAATAATTTAAGATAAAGCAAGTTAATCGGCTGTACCCACAGATCCGTTTTCGACATTTTCTAAAAAATTTTCTCTTACTAAACTATCGAGAACGTGTTTCGATTTCGGTCCGAAAAATGTATTACCAGTCGCTCAGCTTGTGGCAGCAAAACGTAAGTTCTCGATACACGTTTTCGGATCAGTTCTCGACACTTTCTCGATAGCGAAAACGGGTAAAAAACGGATCGAAAACTGAATCTTTTTCGTTTGAAACCGCATCTTTAAGGAAAAAACGGATTTCAAACTTAACGTAATAACTTTGAAACCCGCATCTCTTACAAAAAGCGGACTTCGATTTTTAGAGAAACATACGAGAAATTGTCTGGTGGGTACTTCGAGACAAGAGCAAAAGAGTCCTATGAACAAACAGTTGAAGATGCCCTATTTGAAATGATATTGTGAGGTTTAAAGAATGAATTCATAACAAGGGACAGCTCTTGATTCTCACAGTCATGTGGGTAGCTGAAACCTACCGGTTTTTGATTTGCGGCTTCACGGTATTGAAAAATAAAAAAAAAACCCGGTAATAATATCGGTTTACACTTCACGCTTCAATACTGTGGTAAATTCACCCCAGGAGGATGACAAAGAAGACCCTGCAGTTTGCGCCAATTCTCGTGGTTCTGTCATGCATCTTATTTGAACGCCTAAAGCCGACTGGTCCTTATTAGTATGGCTTTAAACCTGGTTGATCCACCACAGATATTTACATTACGACAAATCCTGGAGAAGACCCAAGAGACACAGAAAAACACCCAACATCTTATTGTTGATTATAAAGCCGTATTCGACACACCGATAAGGTCAAAGTTATTTGAAGCCCTGTCTACTTTTGGTATACCATCAAAGTACGTTTGACTTTGCATGATGACTTAGAGAAGCACACAAAGATCCGTCAAAATAGTAAAGAACCGAGCAATTTGACCTTATCGTTGGACTTTTTTAATCTGCTGTTGGACTATGTTCTGCGCCAGTGCCCAAATGATAACAGATCGGTCACTGTCCATGCTAGTTTCATGTGCCGATAATATTGATAGAGAGTCTACACGTCTTGGGCAATCTGTTGCAATGGGTGAATACAATTTCAAAGTTGTTAAGGAACCGATCGAAACCGAAACCGAAATGAATTAAAAACCGATATAGAACCTTTTACCGAAACAATTATTTCGGGTCGTACCGGTACCTGTACCGGGCCCGAAAATCTTTTTCGGTATTAATCCCTGATTAAAAGTCTTTTAACAACTGATGTTTAATGTTTCTTCCCAGAAAAATGATATCCTGTGAAATTAAGTTTGAAATGATATTGTAACCATTCGACTATTATAAAAAACCTTCATTTAGGGGGAGCTCTAACCATTTGACACGGAGTGTATGCAAGTTACATGATCATTCTATTCAGAATACCCCAAAATATATCAATTTCTATATTTAAATTTCTATATTCAAAACATTCAATTTCGCTCAACGTTTCAAATTTTTTGGCCAACAATTCTACTAAAAATCCTACAAAAATATTTATGTTTTCTTAAGGTTTCACTGTTTGTGACTAATTGACTAACCATTATTACCATAAGACCAGACAGGACGTCTCACACGTAAACCGGCGCCTGATCGTCCGTCATATCCGGATGCTGTCGGTCATCGAAAAATCTTCTAAAGGTAAATTCGAAAAATCCATGGAATTGCCTATCATTCAGATCGATATCATCGCCGCTGCTCATATTGGAATCGTTGGAACGTAGTTTGTCCGGATCAACTGGATCAAAATTGGATGTATCGGTGGGATGCTTGATTTCGGGAATATAGGGTGCCTTTTGTTTGCGCATATCGGCAAAGTCGATGCCCTTGAAGAAATCGTGTCCCTTGACCTCTTCAACGCTTTTGCCCAAACGTTTATCCGCAGCGGCACATAGTCGCCTTATCAGATCACTGGCATCCCTGGAGAGTTGAGCTTGTGGCGGTATGTGTAACGTTTTCTCCCAATTGATGACCTGCAGGTAGACAATACGAGTTAAGAACTTAAATACTTTAAGAATGTTTATAAAATTCAGACCTTCTGCTGCGTTTCCAATGGACTATTGGCCAGAAATGGTGGCTGACCCACCAGCATCTCATAGAGAATGACTCCCACACTCCAGTAATCACACAATTGTGTATAACCGCTGCGTTCCAATACCTCGGGAGCAATGTAGTTGGGTGTGCCGACCAGCGAGTGAGCCAATACTCTTTGATGATCGCGCATGCGTCGTCTGATCAATGAATTACAATTAGTTTAACAGCCTTCCAATGAGTTATAATAGTTGTGAAGTTACCTCTCTAGTACAGTGGGCTTTGTACCATTCTCAGAGTAGTCCTCCCAAGGTTCCATAGAGTCCTGGCGGGAATGATTGCCTAAAGCAGAAAAGGTAAGTGTTAACCGAAAGACAGTTTAGGCTGCTTATTTACTTACCATTCTCCTGATAGTATTTAGAGTTATGGGTCCATCGGAATCCTGTGCATAAACCAAAATCGGTGAGTTTTATATGTCCGTCCCTATCGATGAGTATGTTGTCAGGCTTGATGTCTCTGTTAAAACAGAATGAAAGGTTATTAATCCATTTTGATGGATAAGATTAACAATTAGATTACAAACTATTAATCTATGATCATTGCAATAAATTCATTTGCCCACCTGTGAATAAAGCCCATTTTGTGAACGCTGTCCACGGCGCATGTGACTTCAGCTATGTAGAAACGCGCCAGCGATTCCTCAAAGATGCCAAACTTGATCAACAGCGACATCAGATCGCCACCTTTTTAAAGAATTAGTAATCAATTCAGGCATACAGATTACAACTCATTCAACACATACCGGGTATGTAGTCCATCACAAAATATAAATTATCCTTATCCTGAAAACTATAATAGAGCTTGACCACCCAATTGTTGTCGGCCTCGGCCAAGATATCACGTTCGGCTTTAACATGCGCCACCTGGTTGCGTTTAAGGACATCTGCCTTACGCAGCGTCTTCATGGCATACAAGTGATTGGAGGTGTCGATTTTACGGACCAGTGTCACCTCACCAAAGGCACCAACACCAATGGGTTTGAGCTTGACAAACATACTCTTGTCCATCTTGGCCCGCTTCAGCCTAATGTAATTGCTTTCCTTTTGATTTAACATTTTGCGCATTTCGATTTGCGTCTCATCGGAGAGGCCCACTTTGAGCATTTCCTTTTCAAGTTGATTCTTGCGGAAGGTGCGTTGGCGATAAGATTTGATCACATTCTCGATATGTTGCTCCATAAAGAATTTGAAAGCTTGCGGCGAATACTGCCGTATGCGAAACTCTTTACGTTCTTCTTCCTTCTCCTTGGAGATTTTTTTACGTTCGGGTATGGGTGAGGCGTGTTTGATCTTTTTACAGGCGGCCTTGGCACCCGATGAAGATGCTATGGAGGAACCATTGCTGCCACCTGAACTATTGCCGTTACCTCCACCAACAGCTGCGGCACTGTACTTGGCCGGTGGTATGGGTGGTGTGGTGGTTAAATTGCTGTTGGTGATCTGTATATTGTTGTTGTTGCTGGTGGGCTTTGCATCTGTGGTGATATTATTGTTATTGTTGGTGCTGGATATTTCTGGGGTGGTCACTCTACTACTCTGATAGGGCGGTGGTGGCGGTAGTTGTCTACTAGAGTTGCCATTACTGCTCACTATAGAGAGGGTTGCCTTCTGCTGTTGTTGTTGCTGCTGCTGTTGTTGCTGCTGTTGCTGTTGTTGCTGCTGCTGTTGTTGTTGCTGCTGTTGTTGAAGTGCTCTGAGAGCTTGAAGCTGCTGCTGTTGTTGTTGCTGTTGTATCTGCGAATGTTTTAAGAGATATTTTTAGATTTTGGAACAAATCCTATACAAAATGTTATTTTCCTCGACCTGTACCTGTTGTTGTTGTTGCTGCTGCTGGTGCTGCTGCGGTTGTTGGCCAGTGGCTGCCTTCGCCTGCATACTCTTGGCATAGGATGGTGGCTCCATGCATGCTGGCTTGCTGACAACTGTTCCATTTAGAGCATTTGCTATCAGCGGTGGCGTAGTGGGAGTGGGTGGCTTAACAGCTGTACCTACGACGGCCACCGGAGTCGGCACCAGGAGTGGTGAATGTTGATGAGCTGCCGCTGCTGCCTGTTGTTGTTGCTGCACTACTGCTGGTGATTTTTGTGGATAGGAGGGTGGAGCTGCGAGCACATGAACCGGTGAGTTGCTGGCCGAGGCACTCACCGGCGATTGGGGAGCCACAGCTGTTTGTAGTACCGGCTTCTGTACTTGGGTACTCTTCACACTCTGCATTATGATGGGCTGTTGGGTACGTGCCTGGTAGGCACGAGGTTGTGGTCTGGTCACTCCGGCGGCTGGAAGGATTCCACTGCTATTGCTCACCGTTATGGGGCTGGGTGAGCCCGCCGAGGTGGCCGAGTAGATGCCACTGCTAGGTGATTTCCGATAATCGGATTGTTGTGATTGCGTGGGCGATTGTCGCGATTGCATGGACGCCGTGTAACTGGGCGGCGGAGGTGCCGCAGTTACCACCACCGTATTGATCAGATACGGCGGTGGTGGTTCCACTACAGCTCCACTTCCTCCACCCGGATACATATTAAGTGCCTTCATCTGTTGCGTCAACTGCTGTTGAGCCTTAATCCCATTCTGTGGGATCACTGGTGATGTGCCGCGCGTTCCTGTGCTCGGCGTTAACGCTGGCGGCCGACTAAGCGCCGGCGAGCGTCGTTTGTACGCCTGACTGGTGGGCGGTGGCGGTGGAGGTGTGGCCGAGCTGCCAGCCGTTGGATTTCTCGGTGGAGGAGCAGGCGGAGCGGCATCACTGAAACTGCTTGGCGAGGGCGAGTACTGCCCGGTGCTGGCTCGTCCACCAACCGGCTGATGGGAGTGCGAGTGCGGGCTATCGGAACGCGAACTGCCCGCACCCGAGTCCAGGGCTGGGCTACAGCGCAAATAGTGCGTTGTTGTCTCACGCTCGATGCTGGGCTTACGGATAAGCTTGGTCGGTATCAGCGCATTGATCATCTTTGGCACATGTCCGTTGGTTGGCAGCGTTACGCTCATCACCGATTGTCCTACAATGGTGGGTGGCGGCGGAACGCTAACGTCCGGCGAGGGTGACGCCGACGGTGGCGGTTCCATCGGCGGTTTGGGGTGGTGATAGTCCGGAGCAAGTGCATCGTTGCGTCCATTGGCGGCGGTATATCGCAGAGGTGTGTAATTCTGCAAAAGGAGGAAAGATGGAGAATTTATTAACGACTTTTAATTCGATCTGTTGCTCTTTTTTGTTCAGTTGTTCACAAAAACTCGGGGATAAGATAACTAGGCATAAGTAAGGAAGTACCAAAGAGCATTCACTTCGCCAAGTAACTCACTTGGTTAACTCTTTGAAAACTGAGCAACTGGCTTTTGATTACTAAAATGAAAAGTTTCACCCAAGGATGCAAACCGATTGAAAATAAGGACTGGTTGGGTTCAGTGGTTCACATAGTTTTGAAATAACCGGTTGGGTTTATTACATGGTTTTTGAAGCCAACTGAGCCGCGGTTTCGGTTCGGATCAGTGGTTCAGTTTTTATTTATTATAAATTTAATGAAGGCCAGTTTCTGTTTTTGCAAATAACCCCGATCTTCCCCAAAATCTGTGCGGAAATTAATTCGCAACGCACTTTTTGTTCTTGAAAGTTTAACGACCAGATATTTTCATATTTATATTTAAAAAAAATGACAAAACTTATTTCTAGGATCTCCCTAATTCCCAGCGAACAGAAACCCTTAAGCATAACGTCCCAAACTTTGCTTAAATCTGTTCGAAAATCTATTTCTTTCCAGATTTTCGATGGTAAGGCAGTCCAAAAGTTGTCAAAAACGCATTTCTGTTCAGGGATCGTTTTTAATTTGGCCGATTCTCAAGCCCTAAGCCATTTCTTAAGTCCCAGTTTGATATTTTTCCGAAGTTTTGAAGGAAAGGCAGTCCGATAACGTGTTAGAAACTCCATTATTTTCTTAGATCGCCCCTGATTTCACCCCATGTCAACTCTTAAAGCCATTTGTTGAGTATAACGTCGCAACTTACCCTGAAATCTGCTCGAAACGCCATTTTTTTTAACTTTTGAAGCTGCGGCAAGTCCTAAACATCTTTTTGTTCCTTCATTCCACCAAACCTTAACCCTTTAAGACTGAAGTCTAACATTCATAAATATCAAAGTAATTGTTTTGGACTTTTGAAGCTGCAGATGTTTGAAAAACTATAAACGTAGGTGGGACAATCTATTTGATGCAAAATAAAGTTGGATTGAACACATTATAAAGTACTAGTACTGGCTTTAAGAGGTATTACACCCCGGGTTTTTGCCGGGTCCTTTAATTTTCGCAAAAGAGAAAGGGACCTACAGTTTAAAGCCGAATCCGAACGGCAGTTTGAGAAGCTTTTGCACGGTTAATTACTACAAAGCTGGCGCCAACAGCAGAGAGGGGTGGCCGGGTCAAAGAAAAATCTTTTCATTAGATGTTCCGAGGCGGGATCGAACCCACGACCTCTTGCACAGCGGTCGCTGTAGTGTCTTTTTCCCGAACTTTTGCTTCAATATTTGAAATATAATGATTTCTAAAGTGATATGTGAATTTTCGACCATTTCGATACAGAATTCCTAGAGGATTGAAAAGTTTGAATAGTTGGATGTGCTTGCTTCGTTCTTAATGATATCACTTTAATAGCTGTACTCCTGGCTAAAGTTGGATTAAGATGAAGAAGCTCGACCGACTAATGAGAATATCGTCCCGTAAAGTAAATGATATAAGAAACAGAAGGAATGTTAACTTTCGACAGGCATATTCAGGGGTCGGTGGACAATTGAAAGTTTCAAAATGGTTGGGTGCTACATTAATTCGGCATCAATAAGGACTTATCGTTGCAATTCGATCAAAGTTCCCAAAATTTGTGCTTCTTAAAACTCGTCAGTGAACTAACCTGAACCGAACCGTTTTCATTTGTGGTTTTCGGTTCGGTTCAGCATTTTCGAAAGGAAGGCCAGTTTGGTTTGCGGTTCGGTTCGCAACCGGTTTGCATCCCTGGTTTTGCCCTACACTAATCAGATCACCCCCCTTTTGGCTAAGCCCCTGTCTCAGTCGGCATTCCTGCGCTGTGAAAAATGTTCTTTGCATGTATGTGTGTGTGTGTGCCTTCAAAACTAAACAAAAGATGCGCATACAAAATAAAAACAAAAAGACGAAACATTGACTAAAACAAAAGGCCGAAGAAACGCCGCGGCCAAAGCAATGGAATATAAAATTCTTGCCATCGGTCGTGAAATTCCTAAGCAGCCAGAGAGCTGAGAGTAGCCGCGCGAGAAGGAGAAGATCAGCAAATAGCAATCATCGATTGCCGGTTGCCAGATGCGCGCACTCAGAGAGCTCAGGGAGCAAGGGCAGCAGGCAGACGGCAGACGGGGCGAATGGAGACAGGCAGACAGGCAACCTTCCTCATCCTCATGTTTGTATATATTTGTGTCGCCTTCTACTTGTTCTCCTCCACATGCGACTGCTACCCGTTTTACGCGTTCTTTTTTGATGCCCAATGCTTCTTCAGCAATCTTCAGCTGCTGTTGCTGCCCTTTTGTGACTGATCCTCGCCTTTATGACTCTTTGGCTCTTGGGCATGACTGATTGTCGTCATGGGCTGTGCGGCAGGGGATAGTGATGCGAACGTGACATGAAATAAAAACGCGACAAGCGAACGAACGAGTCTAAAAGAGTTGGTGTAGGATATTATACCTCGACTAAGGAGGAGGGGTTGATAAGTATAGACGGTTTTGCCAAACCTAAGTCGTAGCTTTTTTGTGCCTACTCATGACAGATTTCTAGAAGATGTGAAATCGGGAACTATACAATTATACAGGAACGGCGCACATTTAAAAATGAGGACTGACACCATTTGCTAAGAAAGCTAGAGAGTATGTTAGAGAGAATGTGTAAGTGAGAGTCTGACAGGGCACGCGCACACAAATTTAGTGTGTGTGAAAAAAATGATTTTCATATTACATACTTGATGTAAATCAACATCAGCAACAACAAAATGAGCTGTGCAAACCAAAACCCTCCCTAATTTTGACGCCGGCAATCGGAGAGAGGAGAGTGAGACAACCTTTCACGTGGAATGACAGCAACAGACTGAAATAATGTGTACTAAATTGAGAGCACAATGACATATCCGACGTACCTGTGTAATTGTATCATGAAATCGGGCCTTTGAAACTTAAAATCCAACCAATCAAGGTAGTACTTTAAAGGGTATTAAATTTTCAACACTCTTGTATTGTATTTCAAATCGGGTTAGTATTGTAGTTTCAATTTTACGAGTTGTAATATGTGAAAAGTTTAAAGTTTATATTAATATTTGAGCACTGCCTGTCCGTCTATCTGTTACAAAGCAAACTAGTCTTTCCGTGCTAAAGCTATTTGGCATAGAGCCTCCTTTATACTAACCCGTATTGGATGGCTATATCTGAAGGCAGCTGTACAAGCGATCGCACTAAAACTAGTTTTTTGACCGACCGTTCTAGAAATTTATTCTTTAGTCGCTTCATTTTTAGTCTAGTATTACGTATGTTCAAGGGGAGGGGGGCTTAACTCCCAAGCCTCCTGCCTACGCCACTGATACTAGCATAAAACACAGGAACAAAAGTATAGACGCCATAAAAGCTTGAAAGAGTTTTCCGGTGGATCTACACACGACTTGATCACTTATTAGGATCAAATCAAGAAGGCCCGATATTGGCTTAAGCTCGTAATTCGTACTTGATTTGATCTTGAAATCGGCTTGGTGCAAGTTTGCCCGACATTCAATTGAGCTCAATATGCGAAATGCACTCAGTGCGAAAAAGGATGGCTTCAAAATTACCTGAGATTGACTTAATCTCTCTATTCAAACTTTATGTTAACCCAAAATGAGCTTCTTACAAGAGTCCCATGCGACTTATTTAACGACCTTTTTGATTACCAAACCAGCATGTTCTTGCCGGCTTGAGGTCATTAGTTGTTTGCATACCCCCGAATCTATCTTTAATAGACTTTAGCTTCCTACTCATGCCAGCATTGCTATGACTGTTTGGGAATTCCAAGGCATCATAAGTGCAAAAATCAACACAATTTATTCAACGTTAAGTTGATAGAAGCCTTTGCGTATGTGTGAGTACCTATTTAGCATCACTGTATGGTTAAGAGAGATTTTCATGCTCTCGACTTCTTTCTCCCATTTCGTTTTGACATGGGACATCCGTTCTCATTGCACTCTCGAGTCAGGACTTTAATCTCGAGTCAGGATTATTTGACTTTCAAGAATGGATTCGAGATTGAAATTTGCCTTTTCGGATGGATACACGCTTTTCAGGATTGTTTCAAGCCTTTTAAGCTTGTATCAAGCTTAATCTAGTACGACTCGTGCTTAAAATTTCAATCCAAGGGTCAAGATCAAATCAAATTTTTGAAAGCTTGATTTGATCTCTCCATTTTTTTTTTCTGTGTAGACACAAAAACTGCCTCCCTTGGAAAATTTTTCATATCATCTTCGAATATTTAAGATTGTTTTTAAGGAATTTCATATACATTTCGAGTTTTTATCTAACACTCTCAATATAGCACTTGCACCTTGAGCTACAACATTTCGATTCATCTTAATGATTAAGAACTAAGAAATTGGCTGTGCGACCACCATTAAACATTCCCTTCAATGCACCCCCATTTGCTGCTGATGCACCTACTATACATAATTAAAACCAAGGACGCGAAACCCAACAAAGACCCCCCGCAGACTGATTGTCGTCGTCTTCTTCTTCCATCATCATCGTCGTCGTCGTCTGCCTGTCTGTCAGTTGGTCTTTCGTCTGTCTTACAAGCATGCCAATTTACGCCAAATTAGCAAAAGCCAATGGGCGCACTAAATCAGCAAAGAAAGCAGCCGTTTGGCCCACGCGAATTTGCATTGCTAAATTCTCAAATAAAATTAAATTGGATTTGCGGGGGGTCACATCTCAGCCAAATGGCCAAACACTTTCGCTAATCCACTTAAGCAATTGTCATCGGTTTTGTGGTTGCCAATTAAACGGCAGGCGGCGGCTGCAATAAAAGGAATTCTACACAACTTATCACCTTGACCGATTTGTATGCGAGTAGGAAATGTAGCTTTGAACCTGAAACGGTTTGCCAGTGCGATAAGCAACCAAGCAGAGGAAATTTTCTTTGGTATTTATGCACGCTTCTGATTTTTGCAAGAAACCAACCGTATAATTTGGCCAACGCCAAAAAATACATCAAAATTCTTGGCAACTGGCAAATATCTGTGTAAATATATGCATATGTATGCTTGTATATGGCTGGGGATGTGTGTGAGAGTGCTGTCTTTTATTATTATTAGAGGCAGGGCAGGCAGGCAAACAACAACAACTACACACAACATTCTTTTTTCGGCGATTGCTGTTGAAAAATGATATATGTATGTTTTGGACTCTATATATGTGTTTGTATTTAGGTGAAAATTCCTATGAAAATAGCTACACGTCCGAAACAAGCGAAAGCGACAGGTTCAAATATTTCGAAGGAAAATCACCAAGTCGCGAGCGATTTTTAAACGCGCAAATTAGTTGAAAATTGCACCCCAGAGAATTTTTAAAAACGGAATCTGGCATAAATATTTGTTCATACAGCTAGTTCCAATAGTATGCGTACTTGTAAAAATGTCATATTAGGGGGTGCCACAAACCCGGTTTTGAACACTACCTGCGTGAACTAAGTATATGTGCATAGACTAAATTTAAAAATAGGGGAAAGTTAACTTCGGCTCGGCCAAAGTTTTGTATACCCTTGCAGTTTGTTTTTCTGAATAAGACTACTTTTCGGACCTTACTTTTCTATGGGAGATTATACGATATAGATGTTCGATTTGAACCAAACTTAGTGCAATCATGGAAAAGCATAAAAAAATGTTAATTACGAAATTCGGAGGCGATCCCAATTAAAACAAAAAAGTTTTTCTAACTAGAACTTCTTTTTCGACCGATCATTCATACTTTAGATATATGCTATAGTCATCCGCTTTTGACAAACCTTTGTAGAATTGTGTAGAAGTATATAGAACTAGCAAATAACCCGGCTTGCTTCACTACGCCGCCGTCAGTTAAGCTATTTTAACCGATAAGGGTTTCAGTTTTTTTTTTCCGACTTGGAAAATATTTGACCGTATCTTAAATACATCGGCTCAAAGCAGAGATTAACTCTTTTGCCCCGCCCGCGGTTAAAAATAAAGTCTCTCCTGACATTTCCGATCTTGGTGGTGGACTTTTAAAATTTAAAGCTTACAAACCCAATTTTATAAAGATCGGCCCAAAAGTAAGGATTAGCCTTGAACACACATTTTGGGACATTTTCCACACATTTTGGGACATTCTCCAATCATTTCTCAAAGTTGCATTGCAATCGGATGAACGCTAAAACTTTTTCAAATTTCGCGGTTTTCTTTTTCCGCCCATTTCTTCAACTTAGAAACCTTCCCGGGCAAGCGTCCACCATTCCACTAGGTATCACTGAAATCAAAAATTTGCCAAATATCGCGGTTTGTGCACCATTTTCCGGCCCATTTCTTCAACTTAGAAACCTGCCCGGGCAAGCCTCCACCACTCTCCTAAGTTTCACTGAAATCCAAAATATCCCAGAAATATCGCGGTTTGTGCACCATTTTCCGCCCGTTTCTTCGACTTAGAAACCTTCCCGGGCAAGCATTTAACCAGTCCCCAAAGTTTTTCCGAGATTAAGAATTTTGCAAATATTGCGGTTTTTTGAACCATTTTTCACCTCCAGGTCCTCCTCCATGTCCACCTACTGGTCCACCTCCACCTCCATTGCCACGTCCTTGGCCACCTCCATGGCCACCTCGCAGTGACAGCCTATGAGGAATTGCTGAGTCAGGAACTTGTTGTGATCGCGGATCCTGGTGGAGATGGTCAGGGTGGGTCATCGTGTGTCTCCCTGTGGCTACTCGCAGCGCAGCGTTTTTGGCTAGCTGGAGGTTTCGCCACTGGATGTCACTTATTGACGGGTACCAAATGGAAGCCACATAGTAAATCATGGACCGTCCTATTGCTTTATAAGTGGTGGTAATAGTTTCCATTTCTTTCCCCCATGTGCTACCAGCAATGTCTTTAAGGACCTTATTCCTGATCCTTATTCGCTTTATGACTCCTTCGGAGTGATTAGCGAACGTGAACAAAGGGTCAAAGAGGACTCCCAGTATATTGGAGTTGCTGACAGTCGGGATCTGGAGACCATTGATGCGGATGTCCAGGATCTGCTTGACCTCAAACTTTGTTCTGTGTTGTTGTTGTGTATTTAACATCTAAGTGGTAGTAAGGAGCAGCTTCAAACTGTTTACATTTATGTAATGTACATGTAAAATGGCTTGACACAGCCCCAAAGGGCCAAAGCCGAGCCTCTCTGAATCTCTTGGCTTGTGCGCTTCTAATTTTCGCACAAGAGAAAGGAACCTACAGTTTAACGCCGAATCCGAACGGCAGCTTGAGAAGCTTTTCATGGCTAATTACTACAAAGCTGGCGCCAACAGCAGAGAGGGGTGACCGGGTGTAAAGTTTATTCAAAGAAAAAACTTTTTCATTAGATGTTCCGAGGCGGGATCGAACCCACGACCTCTTGCACAGCGGTCGCGCACACTAGCCGCTGAGCCACCCGGCCGCTAGTCCAAAACTTAAAATCTTTGATTCCGTTGGTTCTCTTTACAGAGATGTCATCGATTTCTGCAGATTCTGAGCCTCCGTACCGCCATATCGTCCAGACACTGCAAAATCTTTAAGCAGTATGTAGGATCTTAGAATGCTTATCATTTTTGTTGGACCTAACCAAAACTTTAAGTTCAGCTATTTTTGCACATTTGGTTAGGTTGACAGTTTGCAAAAGTCGGAATACAGGGTTCAAACCGGTTCGGTTAAAATAAGCTCTTATAGTACTAAAATTCTATGTACTCAAGTCAAGAGGTTGCAGAAAAGCTCGACTTTGCAATGGTGTCAAGTAAGATAGTCCCCTCAATTACGTACCTAAAGCACTAATTTCGTTCCCGTAACTGTTTGCATATTTTATAAGGTTTAATTTTGGGATTACATGTGCACGTCATTGGTCTACGTGTCTGCCAGGGGCATTGTCTCGCATCCATTCATTTTCAGTTTGTTGACGTATATTTTATTTGAAATTATTATAATGGCATTCATTTAGCCCACCGTTGACTGCGTTGGCGTAGTTGGTTTTTCGCTAGATATTTGTAAATTTATTTATTTGAAAATCGTTTGTTATTTTAATGAATTCTTTTTAGCATATTTGTGCCTCGATTTGGGCGTACGCTCCGAGCGTTGGGCATTGTGCTCGGTTCGTGTCTCTGCTATATGTGTTATTTATAGCTTTGTCAAATGTCTGGCGATCGTTTTATAGTAGCCGGCTAAAAACCCCCCCAAAAACCGCTGGCGTAGGCGTGAACATGGCCGCTGAAAAGTGTTGAGCGGCGCGGGCTTTGTGCATAAATTTTGTATTTATTTATCGTTTATCGCTTTTGACATGGCCAGCCCACATATATGTTCGTATGAAACTAGCCAAACGATCTCCAGCTATGTGTCTATATATGAGCAGATTATGACCTCTTAATGGTTAGTGCACACAGCACAACCAATTAGCCAGCCCATTGTAAGCCAAGCGGCGGCGTGTAGGCAGGCGAAAGTTGGCCAAAAAGGAAATTAACAACAAAATGACGTTTCTACCCAATGCCAATGGCAATTGCAGCATAAAATTGGCCTGTCAAAATGCCCCAGTCATAACAATTAGCCTGCTGCAAGGCAACCACATATTTTTACGGCCAAAAGCCAGGCTACGCCCAAAATGGCTCAGCCACAGGAATGCTGTTGTTGTTGCCGATCCGATCCTCGGACTTACTCCTCGATCATAATTTACAATCGCACAGAACGAACAGTAGCTGGTAGTAAAATTTTAAAATTAATGACCCGTCAGATCATATTTAAGAATTTTTATGACATGGTCGCCGGCTCCTGCTCCTGTGCCGCCGACCAGTGAGTTGCACTTTTGCCGATTAGTTGTTAATAAATGATTATTGCAAGTTGTTGTGGCTAATTGTAGTGATGGTGCTGAAATTCTTAACCGATTGCTCCATTAGTCATGCGTAGCAAAAAGAAAAAAGCCCGAAAAGTTGTTCATAATTTATGCTTGTGACGTCAATGCGAAAAATCCAGGGCACGTTCACACAGAGAGACGTGTGTGTGTGTGTAAGCATGTATATGTATGCAAATCCACCCACTCACTCACGCTATGATCATTGCTCGTACGCAACAGTACAGAAGGTCAATTGCATTTCGTTTGGCAGTTCATTAATTTCATTTCAAGCTCTCTATTTGTGTTTTATACGAGGGCAGTTTGATTGAAAAAGTTTTGTTTGAAATTTTTTTGGGGCTTTGAGGGAAGTCACTCATCTGACTTTTTTTTGCCTGTTTGTGGCTTCACTTGATTAAAGCAAGTTTTCTTTTATAAGGCCCCGACGGACTGACGACGTAAGTAACTCAGCTTACGCCACCACATATTGCGTCAACGTGGAACGTATGCCTAGTGTGACCAGAACTAACAAATAAAATTACGCCGCTGAATCGCGTTGTTTCAGGTTCATGGCATTTTTAAATTAGCTGGTGTTGGGTCACACTGCTCAATCAGGTGTGTCTTGTTTTATTGACAAGTGATTTACGCTTGTGCTTTTGCCTTGATAGCATAGCTCTCTCGCAAAGCCTTAAATCCAGTTCGGCAATCAGCAACTGTCACATATTGGTAGAAATTGAAATCAATTTATCCAAAGTGTTAGTCTTTCACATATGTTCCAAACCTACTTTTTGAACAAGCTCGGGCAACTCAATCCAAGCCTTGTTAACCAAATTAAAGTCCGAGTGCTTGGGGTGGGATAAATCCCAAATGGCATCCCAGTCTCTCACCGCCAAAATTAGCGCAACCTTGTCTTCATGCGAAAACAATTCCAATCGGCTCTTTCGCTTTGTTTTTTCTGCCATATTTTCACAATGAAAATGTTCTTTTGTTTTAGTTAAGTTCAGCTGATCGATGGCATACATGTAGAGTAACAGCCCGTAACATCTGGTGGCAACAAAATTGCACCAGCTGATCAACGCAAAATAAGGCCCACTGCCTATTAACAATGAGCCCACGTATGTGATGTTGAGCGCAAAAATACTTTTTCACTCCAACGGGGAAAAAGTAAAGTGCAAGGAAATCGTTACGCCTGCTTCTTCTTCACTCAAACTTCTCGTTACGTCGTGAGTCCGTCTGGGCATATATATCGACAATGTCCCGGAAAACATTTGGAAAGCTTTAAGCCGTCGCATAATAATCTTGTTTTAGGTTCACCCCAAAAAAGAGTTGCTTTTGTGTTTTATGGTGTATTACATAAGCAGAGCCGAAAGAAAAAGGTTGGAGAAGGTTTTAAATGCAAAATTATTAACAAAATTTTTCATGAATCGTCAATCCCAACAAAATTAAACCTATTTGGCCAGATTGATCATGTGGCAGCCATATTAGAATGGTGAATCCAATTAAAATTTGGTAAGTTATCTTAGGAGCTAAGATTTCTTGAACAATCCGAATGTCACTTAAAAAACCTTAAAAACCATTAGTTTATAATCAATTGCCTTTGTTTTTAGATATTAATAGATGAATACCCGGCGTCGCCCGGGTCCTTATGATTCTTATGGGAGCTGTTATATTCAATTCGATCTTTTCCTCTATTTACCCGTCTTCATGATAATCTAAGCTCATGAATATTTCGCGACTTTTTTCGTTTGGTTTATACCTAATATTTACCCGTCTACAATTGCCATTTATCAAATCTTTACAATAATCACAATACTTCACAACGAAGTCGAGAAAATTTTCACCAAAGAGTAATCGTTTAACAAACAGAAGGATAGGGGGTATGCTGAGAGGTATACGGCTTATATAATGCTTTGGAGGGGAGTAGCCTATGATGGGATCATCAAGCTTCATTTTGGTGAAAAAGGAATCGCAACCTTGTCGAAAGTGTATCAATCCGAGTTCATCAATCGGACAAGGCTGTGAAGCCTCTCAACACGACGTTATTTGCAAACAAGCAAAAACGACTCAAACATGGCTAAAAAACATGTACTGATGATTGGCCTGCTGATAGCCCAGGCCTGAATCCATTGGACTACAAACTGTGGTCCGTTCTCATGGCTATGGATTGCTCTAATCGACAATTGAGTCTTTGAAGCGAGCCCTTGTCCGAGCAGTGGACAATTTACCAATGTAGAGTAAAGCTTTTATGGTCCACGCTGAAGCAAAATCGTAAAATTATTTACAAAAATGTATGGATTAGTTTGTATTTGCCCCTTTTTAAAATAGTTTTAATAGTTAATATTGCTTCAAAAGCAGAGAAAGATTAGGAATCTGGTGCCGATTGTGATTGATCTTTCAAAGGGAAGATAGAATATATTCGGTATCCTATGAAGTAAATACGGCAATTTTTTCAATAACTTATATTCAAAAGAAATCTTCAAAAAGGAAATATGAACTATTTGAAGCTATTAAAACTGGTATTCGCTATAAGGCCATGGCATATATGTTACAATGCTTTAGCTTGAAAAAGTATAAATAATAATAAAGGACTTGTATAGAAAGTAAGGGTAAATTTTTCCGAGGATTTAGTCTTAGCATCATCAGTGCCAAATTTCAATATAACATTTTAATATTTCGCCTTTATGTGCAAAGGCTTAATGATGTAGGTAGCTGAACGATTGACAACAGGTAGTTCACAGGAGCAGTGTTGCATTTAAAGTCACTGACTTATTAAGCTCCCCTCGTACTTTACAATTTAACACACACAAACAAACATTTTTTGTGTTGTTGTTTATTTAATGCTCTTCCACTAAAAACTTGAAACTATTATTCCATGACAAAACGCTGAGCGGTACAGGTGGAAAACCATACTACGCATATATGTATATGTGTGTGTGTGTGTGTGTGTGACGGCGGCTCGTGCCAAGCAAATTGAAGATGTCGCCCACGCCATGACGACGCTGTCTGGCTTTTTGTCTGTTGGTGCGCCTGACGTTTTATCTAGCTGTTAAATTTTTATTAGTTGTCGTCTTGTTGTTTTGAAAAATTGTTGCCGCATCATTTGTGCATAAAGCCAATAAAAATGCTGATAAGTTTGTTTTACAACCAGAGTTTGGCTTGAAGCTGAAAGTGGCTTAATTCGTTCTCTATTCTATTTTCTTTTTCTTTATAAATATTCTGTAATAAGTTCATAAGAAACTGCTTTGCATTTGATATGAGTCAGCTCGAAAATTCTGTTCTAATAATTATGCACTTTGTTTATGTTTTTTTGGAACTTCAACAGCTGATAAGATCCAAAGAATCACGACATAAAAGTTGATTTTAAATGTGTTTAATAACACTAGGCAACTTTTTTGGGCTTTTTACGGGGTTATAGACGAAAATCATTTTTTATAGTCGAATGTTTACAGTTTATAAATAGGGCTATTTTCGAGTAAGTTCCTAACACTTTATACTTAAAATAAATCGTCTTTGAGTCATTTAGCTCAGAAAAAAGGATCGGTTTTCTACTTTTGAAAAGATGCTTTCTTCTATGCGTTACAAAATGATATAAATATAATATAAATTTACATAAAAATAACACTGCGCAAGACGAAAAAATACAATTTGAAGAAAAAATCAGTAACTATATTTTCGCTTTATCCGAAAAATTGATACAAAAGGATCCCTAAACCACCAAAATCGGGTATTGGAGAGTTTCCAAAACCTTTAGTCTCTAACAGTCCAAGAAAGTTTGCTGAAGATAGTTTACATGTCAAAGACTGACAAAAATGCTATATCCCTTATATTTAAAGTTCTTTTTTTAACGACGAGTCTTCGTGTCATCAAGCAAAGTTGATAATGCGAATTTCTCATACTTCCGTTCAGGATATTAGTCATTCAGCTGCTGTAACATAGAGAAGAACACATTGAAGCTGTTTTATTCTTAGACTTTCTCCTGCCTAGTCATTGAGATTGAATCGTTTATTGATCGTTTGAATATTCTAACGATAACATTCATCTGAATCATGGAGCATTTCGCAACAATCCTATTAATGATGAATAATAAAATATTTAAGGTTCAATGTTCATCATAAATTTTTCTTTTTATAGGCTGGTGAAAAACCCGTCTAAGTCGAACTTCACATGAATAGAAAAACTTTTGAGCTGCTTTGAAATTTGAATGCTTATAACGAGCATAAAAATTTATTTCGCCACAATACTTTTTTCAGGCCGCTATTTACGCTTTAAAACAGCTCTAAATTGTCTCTATTAATATGCAGTTCGACTTAGAAGTTTTTTTTCGTTCTGGAAACCAGCCTTATTTAGTTATAAATTATTTAGTCCCTTTTCTTTATTCACTGCATACCAACTTAGTTCTTCTTTGAACCATTTCAGTTACTCTCTACTTTACTCTGTTAATTTTTTTTGTCCAGTGAGTTTTAAACTTAATGTATCTTAGGATTTTTTTACTTAGACCCATTTTCCGACCGATCGGTTCTATGGCAGCCATAAGATATAGTCATCCGACTTGGACCAAATTTTGCAAATTCTTTTAGAAGCATATGTCATTAATAATCGCCAAGTTAAGAAGTGCTAGCATAAAAAATAAAAAATTTGTTCTCACTAAGATACATTTCTCGACCGATCGTTCGAATGGGAGCTATATGCTATAGTCATTCGATTTTAACAAAACATATACGGGGGTGTCCTGGAAATCTCTAGAGATCTTGGCTTTGGTTGGTTTGCAAATCGCTAGAAAAATCCCAGAACTTCGAGAGATTTCGTTTTCTTCGAAAGTGTAGTTCGAAAGTCTAGATCGAAATGTGTGAAATGTGTAAGATTATGGTCCTACTACAAAAACAGTGATATATTGTGCGGGTTCGTGAAGTCGCTATTGGTAGGTTAGTGTATCGGTTGGTTGGTGTATTGGTTGGTTTGCCAAAATCTCCCAACAAAATACGAGAGGTTTAAAACCAACCGAAGGAGATTTCTAGACACCGAGAATTGGTTTTGGGTTGGAATTTGGTTGGAAGAGATTTCTAGGACACCGCCGATAGACATATGAAAACATATAAAACAATCAAATAGACAATTTTAAGAAGGTACCATTAAAAACAAAAGAGTTTTTCTTACTAAGACTATTTTCTAGAGCTTTCTTTTGTGTGGGAGCTATACCATATAGTTGTCCGATTTTCATCATGTATTGTAGAATACGGAGTCTGAAGACGTTTCCATTGAAAACAAAAAGTTTTTTCACAAAAACTAGTTTTTCGACAGAGATATAGTCATCCGATCAAGTCGGTTCCGACATACTAGCAGCGTGGATTAAAAAGAAAACTCCGTTCAAAATTTCAGCTCTATAGCCTTAAAACTGAGAGACTTTTTTGTAAAAAACAGACAGACGGAAAAGAATATATAGATTATGGGGTCGGAAATAAATATTTCAATGAGTTGCAAAATTCTGGGCAAAACTATAATACCCTTTGCAAGGGTACACAAAGCTTAATTTTCTAGCTATAATTTTTTTATTTTCTAAATTTTCAATCTCCAAATTAATATTGTCTCATTAAAGGCATATTTATCCTAACTGAGATCCAAATTAAACCATTAACTAAATATTCTACCCATTCTGCTGATTAGTTAACTCACCTGATTATTTCTATGATTATTTTGTACTTCGAAACGGGTTAAATCCTGTTTAATGCTCTCAAGAGCTTCCGCTGTGTATTTATCATTGGGGCGACCGCCCCTTTTTTCGCCCGCTGGATGCATGATGCTGCTGCTGTGGCTGCTGCTTCTTCACACTCATATCACAAAAATGTTGGGCACATGCACACACGCACACACACACACACACACGGACAACAAGCAGCGATTTAATTTAAATAAATATGTGTTTTATTTTTTGTTGCTCCTTTTCTTATTTTCTTTTTCTTCTATACAAAATAAAAAAAATGTAAAAAAAAAAATTATTCAGCTGTTTTTGTGGTTAACTTTGTTTTGTTGGTGCCTCTTTTTTGCATTTGTTACTACATCTGTAGGTATATAATTTAACTTTTTTTATTTGTTGGATTTTATAATGAACTACTTAAGTCTTGGTTATGTGAAGGTTTATGATGGTTTATTGTTGTTGTTGATCTTGATATTCTTATTGTTGCTTTCAATAAAGATAAATGTGTTTGCATTGCTCCCGCTTTCGTGTGTGTTGTTGCTGTTGTGTGCTGGCTGCGGTTAGGCTCGACGACAACGAGGCTTTTGTTTGATTTTGTTTATCACTCGCAAAATATTCTTCACTTAAGGCACATCATTTGCATCATAAAAACTACTTCTCAAATCCATTTTGGCTTCTCTGCTATTTTATTTCGTTATCACAAATTCTGTTTTCAAATTGTTCGCAGAACCCGCGCGCGCATTCGCTGAATGAATTTGAATATTTGAATATTTGATATCGGTTGATTCGAATATTGAGAGACCCGGCACATCACATATGGCTTGACGGAATATTAATTGAAATCCTCACGATCCATGTCGCCAAGTTGCTGAAAATAGACAAAAATGAGAAAAAGAAATAAGTTGATATTTATACAAAAATGAAATGTAGGAAAGTCGGTCATGCCCGGCTGTAATGTACCCTGTACAATGTGACGACACATGAACTATGTGAAGTACAACCTATCGCCGCTGTAAAGGCATACGTACGGTGTTAAGTGCTACTCTGCATATATGGCGAACCTCTAGCTCTTACCATCTCAGAGATTTGTGAGCTTTTACGAAGAGTAAGACATGGCTGTATAAAATCTGCCTGTTGATGCTGATCAAGAATATATAAACTTCATATGGTCAAAAATGTTTGCACAAGCTCATCACACCCTTCCTTTGTTATAGGGTATCCAAAATTGTCACACGCTACAGTAGCGCGTTTTGGTTGCGTTTTTAACAGCCTCAAAATAAAAAACAGAACAAGACCAAAGCGCCTCATCAGTCAGTCACACAACCACACACACACATACGAAGGCTGATCGGACGTCTCCTCATTTACATGCCAGCAACGTGAGTCACAGTAAAGCAGACGGCTAAAGTTTTCTGTTTTGCTTTCGCCGGAAAATCAAAACTCATTGTCCGTAATGGGTCTAAGATAGGAAGCTCACCTGGAAATGGTATTAAAATCGCATGATTCCCACTGCTGCAAAAGGGCAACGGCGCGTGCACAAACATAATTTTATGCGTCGAACGCATTATGTCATTTCCAAATTCTGGGAATCTTACAAATTTCCCCACTGCCAAAAAAAAAAGCACACAGAAAAATACACACACTGCTTTTAATGACGAACCATTAAATTCACACTATGTCTGTAGAGTGGCCGGCGGATGGTCAAAAATGAGTATCTATGGAAGGAGAGAGGGGTTCAGCGTGCGCACCTGACTATAAAATAGCCATCAATAGATAGATATGTACATATGTAAACACAAATAGCTGGAACAACAATTTCGCCGAACTGTGCCAAGTGCAAATGAGAATAGAAACTTTATAAACAATTGCTTTGAGTTCATACGAAACTTGGATCGTAATAAGTTTAAGACTTAAGTCCAATTTTTAGATATTTCTTTGGCAATCTTTGGCATTTCAAAAGTTATTGCAATTAAAATAAACGAATGGACTATCCCCTTTTAAAAGTCTTTGATCCTTCTTAAATATGAGAAGTTTGTATTGGTATGTTCCAACTTAACTCCTGTTTTATTTTCCAACTTTGTCGCTATATTCAGGCAAGTTCTCGATTCCACTACTCTTTAAAAAGAAAATCGAACGCAATTGCACTTCGCTTTTGATTTCCTGTTTTCAAATCCGAATGAAATTGCTCTTTTTACTTTTGGTATATCACGGTCCAAACGAAATGGGCCCTAGAAAATTAAGAGAGACCACATATTTCCAAGCGAAAACATCGAAAATGGAACAGTCGGAAATGAGAGAGGCTAACTTTTACTTTTCACTTTTCCAAACGTAGGAGGTCTGATTCGGTTTCAGGTTCGACCGAACCGGTTTGGCGAGGTTCGGTTCTGGACTTGATTTGCATACTAGATTAAGCCGAAAACAAAGCTAGTGTAGGTTTGGGGGTTAATCCCCCCTTAAATATTCTATATATTAAATTATTCTTGACTTGAATTATTGTGACCAATGACTTTATTTATAAGCTACTAGATTTTTGCATATCGAATTTCCCGAGAATTTCCTTGAGGTCGGATTTTCCGAAATCGGGAAAACACGTGTCCAATTTTTTTGCATACTATGCTTACGAACCGAATTTCAAGTCAATCCGATGATAAATGAAATTTTCCCCATACAAACTTTTCCGACTCTTTTCCGGGAATTTCCCGACTCTACGGTCGAATTTTTCAGTATCGGAAAATCGCATTTCAATTTAATTCACTTACTGTCCTTACAGACCGAATTTCAAGTCAATCGGATGAAAAATAAAAATTTACCCATACAAACTTTTCCGACGCTTTTCCGTGAATTTCCCGTCTCCACGGTCGAATTTTCCAGCATCGGAAAAAAACGTTTCAACTTATTTCACTTACTGTCCTCACAAACCGAATTTCAAGTCAATCGGATGAAAAATAGATTTTTGCATATCGAAATTTCCAAGAATTTTCCTTGTGGGCGGATTTTCCGAAATCGGGAAAATACGTGTCCAATTATTTTGCATACTATGCTTACAAACCGAATTTCAAGTCAATCGGATGAAAAATAAAATTTTCCCCATACAAAGTTTTCCGACGCTTTTCCGGTTGGAATTTTCCAAAACCCCGTGCTAGTACGCACTTTCACCACATAAGGAAACTTCTGTCCAAATTTCAGTCCTTTAGCTCTTACCGTTTAGGCTGTGCGATGGTCAGTCAGTCAGGTTGAACAGTTTTATATATAAGCTATATGTCTTGTGTCATTGGAATATTAAATAAAATAAACTAAACCAAGAAAGAAGCGACCAAAGGAACATTTTCTGCCCCCTGCCTAAATGTTATCAAATAGACTTACGATTTTTAAAGCGCAGCTCATTTTACGCCTGCTCATTTTAATTGTCTTTTGACCGATACTATTTGACCGCAATTCGTTCCTTCAGTGGCTGTTTTTAGCCACTGTTAAGTCACTGTTTTTGTCACTGTTTTGGTCACTATTTGGTCACTGCTAATCCAACACCACGACCCACTTACTCACAACCTCCTGCTGTTATGACTGTCTTGCAAAGACCAAAGCTGCTGACTTTGCAAAGTCAAAAGCGTAGCCAAAGAAATCTGTTGCAAAGACAATCGTTTTCTGGATTTGCCCCCAGTCGACCGTCCGTTAAAGAGCTTTTAAAAATGAATTTCTCTCGTTCCAAATAGGTTAACAAAACGTTAAATTAACGTTAACGCTAAAACTGTAACATTTATGTTAATAATATGTTAATTATCATAAGGAAAGGTTATTAAAAGCTTCTTCACCGGTCGAGCAGGGCAGACTTTTACTTACGCTCTCGATTTTTCTGAAATTTACATCATTTCTAATTTTAAATTCATCACGAGCTTTTTTAAGTATTTTGCGTCTCGCCTTAAAAAACTCTTTAAACTCTGATCCCGAAAAATCGAGAAGCCAAAGATAATATTAACAAAAATTTTATGATAAGAAGACATGTTTATTTTAGCGCTTATAGCCTAATTTCACTGACGACATCTAATATCTTGAAGCAAAATTTTCCAATACCACATCGTTTCTCATAAAATAATATATTGTCAGAGATATTTGTCATGCATTTATAAATATTTTTGTTTTTTATATTCGGGTGTGTCCCAGAAATCTCTACAGATTTTCGTATACCATCCGATTTTCGCAGTTCCGACATATCGAAAATATCATATGTGTCATTTTTACGAAATTGACATTTTGATGAAAATTAGTCCTAAATCCACTTACTCATCACCTGGTAAAGTATTATAGCGATAATCGCTACGGTTACTGAGATTTCACAGTTTCAATTTGATCGAACGCACCAGTGCCAGTGCAACGAAAAGTAGAAAAATCGCTCTCCTGTAAAATTAAGTTTTTAGCACATACGATATTTTCGCGCAAAGGGGTCGATATGTGCAGTGTGCAGCTAAAAGATATCTCTGCTAGTTTGCGTAGAAACAGACAGACGGACGGACAAAGCTTAATCCACTCAGCTCGTCATGCTGATCATCAATATATATATTTTATGTGGTCGAAGATGATTCCTTCTATGCGTTCCAAACTTCTGGGCAAAATTTAAATGCACTGAGCGAATATTGCGACTTTTGTTTGAAAGTATAAAAAGGTTATATAATGTGCATTGCTTTAAAAAATATTCTACTTATAAGCCGACCCACGTATACCCGATATACCAAATCAAATACAAATACATAAAAATCCTCGATGCGACTTCTCATAATAAAACTGTTAAATTTTGTTGCAGATTTCAAATCAGACATTCAAATTTTCAAATTGTGAGAAACAGTTGTATTTTTTTATGATAAATCAATACAATCTTTTTCGACCAAAACTTTTTTGTCATTGCATATTTTAGGTTTCTTTTTAGTTTTGCAATGGAATATTGTTATGTACACCTTTGTACATTGTACATACATAGATAACCCAGTCTGAGTAGACTCTTACGAGGATCGCTCATGATAAACAGTGTATAAGACCTGGTTAACTGCGTAAACACAGGCCCCACGCGCAAAATCTTCGTGTCAACAGAGTGTATGGCCCTGGTACCGCCCTCGCACCTATCGTTTTTGGTGCCAGCTTGGGAAATATTCACATTCCACACATACCGCAAAGTATTTTTGCGCAAAAATATTGTACATCCGAATAACTAATTAACAATACAAATAATGCCAACTAAATACACTTGCAGGCGGTTGGGGCATATTTTGATTTTGATACGCTGAGCGCGAGAGACGCTATTGGAATTCTTAATTGTTTAATTGCGATCAAAGATTTAGCTTGAAGCGCTTGAGACTTGAGGGGCTCGGCCTGACTTGAAAGACAAGCTGCCGCATATATATGAGACTATATAAAATGATTTTTTTGTATTTTAAACAGAATTCTTTATTTAGCATTAATTGAGACATTGTTATGGGCAATTATAAGCATTAGACATTTTGCTTGGTTTCACCTCTGTTAATGTTGGCCTCTGTTAAGTTGAATGTTAATAGGGGAAGGCATGTAAGGTCTATTTTTAAGTCCGTTTCTCTATCGTCCAAAACGTCACTGAAAACGATCGTAAAATGCGTAAAATGAAGAGAGAGATTGCGGGTGGGAGTGGGATTTTTGGGAGGGTAGCGGCATGAGCGGGTTTGTCTGTGTGCATATGTAAAAAACATAAAGAATTGCCCATCAAAATGCAAGGCAAATGGGGGAAAAGCAAATGAAAGGAATTGGTTTACATAGTACTCGAATCGTATTTTAAATGCTCTTTCTAAGCGTTCCTTTAAGTTTGATTGATTATTTCTAGTAAGATTCAAAATCCTCTCAAATGCCGCATCAATTCAGAAACGTTTTAAGTTTCGTGTTTTAAATTTCACGTAAAATGGCTTTGGAATTACGTTTCTGAGCCAGTGGTTTACACTGCCGCTTATCGATGGATAGTTGTGAAATAAAAGCTATTGAATATAAGCAAATTCGGTTTTATTTTTAAACTAACTGTGCAATACATGGCGGATGGTAATGCTATTTTTTTTTACTGGGTGTCGCTTCGGACATGAGAGATGTTAAAGCGATTCTTCTGGAATATAAAAAGTCTCTTTCTGAGAATATAATACTTAGTAAGTTCTCCAATGTGTGGCCGGGTGGCTCAGCGGCTAGTGTGCGCGACCGCCTCGGAACATCTAATGAAAAGTTTTTTCTTTGAATAAACTTTACACCCGGTCACCGCTCTCTGCTGTTGGCGCCAGCTTTGTAGTAATTAGCCATGCAAAAGCTTCTCAAACTGCCGTTCGGATTCGGCGTTAAACTGTAGATCCCTTTCTCTTGTGCGAAAATTAGAAGCGCACAAGCCAAGAGAATGAGAGTAGCTCGGCTTTGGCACTTTGGGGCTATATCAAGCCATTTTACATTACATAGAACTCTATACACATTGAATGAGCACGGTTGTAGTTTTTGGTCTTGTTGCTGAAAGCGTGGACTCCAAATGAATGCTTTTAGCTAACCCCTGGGCGGAACTGGCAGCATCTGCCGCTCGCTGATGGTCTTTATTTGAATAAAGTTAAACGATTGATCGATGAAGTCGGCTCCTTGGGTGTTGTGGGTGTTTCCCTCTATGATGTACCTGCTGCTTCTGGATTTAGCAGACTGACTTAGCGACTGACTTTCAGCTTTTCTATGAATCTACGGTCCCATGTTGTTAAATATTACGAAAAGTGGTTTTACCTCCTAAGACACGAGTTCAGATAAAATATATTACTGGCATCCCCGAAATCTGCTCTCTCGTGTAGCATGTTGGATATTGCTGGTGCATCTGGCAGATGTGGTAATGGCTAAACTACGTTTAAATCTTCTACACTCTACTTTGTGTCTTCCAGCCGTTCTATCATCTATCATAACCATCAGAAGATCTGGGTCGAAGGACCAACAAATTTAAAAAATTATACAGCATCTTTTCAATGTTTCTAGCGACTGTTAAATCAAGAGAAGGTAAATCGCTGGCAAGGCATCCAAGAGCTGGCCCGTTATTTCTCCCAAAATGTAACCTATTTCAAGTTAAAAGAAATTTTGTGCTTTATGATGGAACAAAGTGATAATACCCTCCTTCCCTGTTAGAGTATTAAAAACAGACAGGCTGGCAGGCGCTGAACTGAGCTCAGGCCAAAAGACCAGAGGCAATTATGCGGCCAGAGAGCGAGCGAAGCGACCAAACGACTGACTGAGTGAACTAAACAAGCTGCAGGGGGGCAAACACTCGCACTCACACACGCTCACACACACATACTGTATGTCGAACACGTCGAGTGTGCCTATAGCTGGGCAGAAGATAAAAATAGTATTAGTTGCTGATTATTATTGCAAAAATGCGCATTCCTCGGCGACTTATTCCAACCAAGCGAGGAGGCGAAATACAACATCGAGAGGCGGCTGCTGCCGCTGCTCTACTCCACTCAACTACGCGTTGCTCTCTGTGCTTTCGTTTCGTTTTCCCTTTTTCAATGCACCAACATACAGATACCACATACATATGTATGTATGTACAATTACAAGGCAGTTGCAGCAGGAAAACGAGGGGAAGAGGGGGAAAAATTGAGGCAAGCAAGAAAAACGAGCTAAATTGCATTTTCGTCGTTGTTGTCGCTCGTTGCAACGACAACGGCTAGCGTTAAAAACAGTGGCGTACGGGTCAGGGGAGTTGGTCATTAATGAACGCCCACCACAACCACCCCCCTCCCTGGGTGACTTAAGAAATGAAGTGAGCTCAAAATGTTACTCGAGCCAAAAAAAAGCTGCTTACTACATTTCCGTATTAACCTTATGAAAGCTCTTTCCAAGGATGCAAATGGCTCATACATAGAAGGTATTTTTTAATCAATTAAGAAAGACGGTCAAGCCTGAAGTTTACTCTGCTAAAAGCACAGCGATCTACAAAGCCGTGGGATATATGACTCGGTTGAATGCGTATATTTTAAAGGGTCGGACATGGTTCCTTCTGGCTGTAACATTCATTTGCACAAACCCAAAATAATCTGTGTACCTTTGGGACAAAGTATAAAAATGATACTTGAGTTTGGTAACCATTTACACTGAGTAGCATTATTATCTTTTTTTTGTATATTATAATAAACATTTAATGTTAAATCGATCTAAGACTTTTTTCCCACGGAACTGATAATCGTAAAGAGGAAATAAAAAAGGCTAATAGGCTTAATAGACAATTCCGTCTTCACTCATCTCGTTGAGAAATTGGCATATTGTCAACTTCTGAAGATATGGTATGCCATTCGATACTGATAGATGATAAAACCGCTTTCTCAATTGTTCTGGGACAAAGAAGGGAAATTTCTTTTCTGGAGTTTGACCAAATTAAAGATATGGCCTTATTTTAAAAATTATTTCATATTCACGAGTCTCATTTTGTTTACAATGGCTTTTGGAAACTTCTTCTCTTGTATAGTCAATTGTTAATGGCTGTTGGTGTGGAAAACGGTTAGAATCTCACTAACGAGTCCAGATTTGTGGTACCAGACGAAACATGGTCATGTCTGGGAGACATTAACCTGCTTGTGTCCATATGCACATATCAATTGTTGTTGATTTCTTGAGGATTATTGAATTATAATCACTCCCCAACCTTGAGACGGCTAAACAAGCACTCTGACTAAAATCCAGATTACGAAAAATGGCCAAAAGGTACGAACCTTATGAAAATTTCATTAGAAAAAAAAATGGACCCCTTTTTAGGATAGTAAAACAAATTCAATTAACCCAAAATTGATACTATTTGTTTTCATGAGTATTTAGACCACGCCATTGCCAAAAAAAAAAATAATTGCAATTATTTATGGTTTTAGAACGAATTATAAGTTGTACGAATACACACACACTTCACACAGATAGGTGAGCAAAGCAAAGAAACAACAACAACGGGCCGGCACTCAATGTACTCTCTGCTCAGTTGTATCATTTGTATACAGTGGCTCTCAGTTGCGCTATCCCTGTCTACAAGCATAGAAAATTCTGCGATTGTTTTGTTTTTGCTTTAAGCAGATTAACAGTTTTGGTAACATGCTGGTCTCACTAAATTTCAAGAGTAAAAAAAAAGGATTGCAAATTTTACAATTATTTATTGTCTTTTAACTAATTATAGATTCGGTGATATGCAGATGGCATTGAAATTCAATTGAATAAAAACATTAGTGCGAAAATAGTTAATATTGTTTGGAATATTCCATGTGTTACAGGACAGGTACATATATTTAGAAACGTACAATTCGATGGCAAAGTCAGAAATCAAAATTTAATACAACGAGCACAATTGTAGACTGTGCTGTGATCTTGAGGTCGAATCGATATTAATTGGCATGCAAGGTGGAAATACATCGAATCTATGGTGTTCTTTTCAGTGGTCAGTCACTATCACTACGCTATAAAATCATGTCATTGATAACACGGTGTGACAAAAAAAAATCAAAACAAAACTTCTGGGATAAGTCATAGCGTAGGTTGTAGATATGGTTCAGTAGATTTTTGTGGCATACTAGAATTTTTTAGTGCACATCGAAATTTTGAATAACGGTAAAAAAGCCTTTTTTCGCACAAACACTCACTTATACGCCCATAACTTTGTCATATATCAAATGATTTTTATTTTCTTACCGGTTTTGAAAAGAAGAAATTTAGGTCTTTAAAGATACCATATATGACTCATCAGGATTCATTTCTTATCTTGGAGTATTTGCTACGTAAACCATTTTTGATTGGTTTTTTCCCCATTTTTTGTCTTTTGTGACGTTTTTGAACACTATTTGGTTAGAAACCCACAATATTTGTTTTATTGTTTAAGAACAACACATCTTCACGGTTAGAACGTATGCCTATTTTCTAAAATCGGTCAATAATTAGCAAAGTTATTAAAGTTTTTCGGATAACGAAATTTTCGCAATATGGTGATGAGTCGCGCCATAATAGCACTGTCGACCGAAAAATTGTTGAGTTTTTAGAGTAAATTATTGAGATAGAGGTTTGACATGTATGGAACATAAGCTTCATATGCTTACAGGCAGATCAAGCTTACTTTCAACTATTGCCACGCCCCCTCCCGCCCCCGAAATTTAGAAAAAACGTCATATCTTCGGCAGTTTTATAGATAGAAGGTTCGTGCTTTTTGGACATATTTAGTAATCGGGATTCTTTATCGGTCCACCAAAGGAATGGTAAAGATCGGATGAACGATAGTCAAGATATAAGCGAAAGAAACTTCTCTGCTGCAGCGCAGTAGCAGCATTGCTTTCAGCAGCTACTGCAGCATCTAAATTTACACTGAGCATACACTTTTGTGGGTAAAGAGTGTATTATAGTGGGGCTTCCCCAACTTTCCTACTTGTTTTAATTAGGCTTTTTAAGGTTTTTTTCCTAAAAAGTTAACAACCTCAACCAAATATTACTCGATTTTAATAAACTAAGTTGCAGAAGACGCAAAATTAAATGTTTTTGGAAACTGCATACCAAAATTAAATAGTTTTATATAAATTTGACCTATTCATTGTCATTTAAAGTACGGTGAAGTCGAAAAAACTGAAAAGTTCTATTTGTTTTTCATGTAGCTCCCCCAATTTTTATCCGAGATTGCAATATAGTACACTGTTGGGAAGGTGTTACATTTCTCTTTCCAAAGTCGCATTGCAAACTATTATAGGATGCCTAGTTTAAGAAATATGATTCTTTAACTATATCAACCTCGAAAAGACGGACTTTTAACCGTTATTCCAAATTTTGATGTGCACGAAAAATTTGTGATATGCCACAATGTTACATTTAACTATATCTAGAACCTACACTATGTCTCATCCCAGAAGTTTTTTGACTGTCACACCGTGTAATTGATGAAAATAACATCAAATATATGTATTTGTTTTGCATCTTCCCTCTTTCCTTGGGCTTATGAAAAACTTAGTTAAAGCATATGGCAGAATTTCGACCACTGGGCGAAACTAGTTAAAGTTAATGTTTTATTTATAAACATAAGTTTAGGCTATTAAATATTAGTTCCCCTGAGTAACGGGTATATCGAAGTCGGGCAGGTCCGACTTTTATGTTTTAAAAAAGGGTCAATTTCGATTTCGAAATTATTCGCGAAAAGTCAAAATTTTTAATTTAAAAAACTCTTAAGGGAGGATTCTCCAAATGGAAACATTTTGTTCGTTTTTTTTCGAATTTCAAGGATTTTTTTGAAATTTGAAGATATAGCCCTTTTAATGACCCAAGGTGACACAATTTGCCTAGCAGCTGCAAACTTTAAGCGCATTTATCTCGAAACCACGTTTTTCGTACTGGCGGCCATGATATCTCTAGGTACACTCAACAGATTTTGATGAAACTAAGTGCAATCGACGCGGAATTGTCACCACTTTGGACTGAACCACAATTGTAGTTTTAAAATATTTTTAAATATTTTTTTTTAACACTAAACTACCAATAAAAATGGTAAGAAAATCAATTTTTCATTTTCAATGGCTGCCATTTTGACAAAAAAAAAAAATTACAAAATTTTTTTTTGAGGATCAGACCAGAATGACATTTATACCGATTATAGTCCCGTTTATACTTTTCATATCAGACAACGAGAAATCGTGGCCGCCAGCACTATATCTTTTGTTTAAACCCCCCACTTTGACGGCCGAGAACTTTTTGAACAGCCGTCGTTTTATTACTTTTTTCTGTTTGTAACACAATAAAACCAAGAAAAAATGTCGATTAAGCCCGACTACAACATACTCTGTACCTGTGAAGTGCTGCCCATCACCTTTGTGACCGGTGCTGCCCATTATTCTTTGTTTTCCTTATAGCTCGACTATCGTTCATTCGATCCTAACCATTCCTCTGGTGGATCCATAAATAATCTTGATTATGTCCAGAAGGAACGAGTCTTCTATCTATAAAATTGTGGGAGATATGACTTTTTTTTCTAAATCGCGGGGGCGGGAGGGTGCGTGGCAAAAATTTTAAATAAAGTTGATCTGCCTGCAAGTAGAGGATGTTTTTGTACCATAGACGTCAAACCTCTATCTCTTAGCATCTCTGAGATCTCTGCGTTCAAACGGACAGACAGACAGACGGTCACGGTTATATCGACTCGGCTGTTGATGCTGATCAAGGGTCGGAGATGCTCCCTTCTGGCTGTTTTGCACAAACTTATTATGCTCTGTGTACCTCTGGTACAGAGTATAAAAACTGAATTGGCAAAACTCTGCGTTTTCAAACGAGATTTTTTTGAAAGAGGTTTAAAAACAGCCTCGACATGAAGAATCCCCCCTTAAATTCGAGAATGGGAACTTTCCTAATTAAATTGGAAGTGTAAACCATTGAACCGATTCGAAACCGTAAATCTATTGAGACCCGTAAACCGAACCGCACCAAATTCCTGATCAAGTTTGCATCTTCAGTTTCATTACTTCTGTTTCGGGTTGTAAACTCTTAAGCTAAGGCAAATAATTTGAACAAAACCTAAGACAAGATTGGCCTAATCGGCATATATTAGGAATTTATTATGGCAATATTTGAGAGAATTAGCTTTAGTTTTATGATCTGTGAAAATGTTGAGCAAATTATTAGCCGACAGGTTTTAGTGGGGCAAGAGGCTCAAAATGAATTGAACAGTTGAAAAATAATAGAATGATCTGCCTTTCAGGACTCGTACATATGTAGACAATGAATTTCAGTTGAACACTGAAAGGAGTGCGAGTGCAAGGGTGTGCAAAGTTCGTGGAGCTAAGCCAAAACATTCCTTTCTTGTTTTATCGTTCATTTACTTTTAAAAGCAGCAGCAACAACAACAAACAGCTCACTGTATTTATTGCCCTGCTCATGTGTGCCCCTGTGTATGAGTGTGTGTGTGTTTGTGTATGTTTTGGAATGCACACGATCAACGCCACATCGCCTCACCTGTTCCATGCTGCCTTTTGGTCGCACTGCCGCCGCAGCAGCAGCAGCAGCGGCAGCAACAACATAAACTCCACTACGAATTGCATGCTGGAATGTGAATGGAATCTTAACAATTTTCAGCGTCGCTGACGATGACGCCGTCGACGTCGTGGTCGTCAGCATCAGCAGCGGAGCAACGCAGGCAAGGAGAGGGAACAGGGAGACATAGTAGGCGGCGTCGGGCCTGGTCAAGCTTTTTGGATTTGACTTTTGCCAATTGCAACATTTACATTTCGGCTGTGTCGCTGTACACAAACATACACACACACACAGAGCGCGCGAGTACATATGCAAATCTCCAACGAGGCCTCATAAATAAGCTTGCCTGAGAAATTATTGTCGCACTGACATTGAAGTGCATATTTTTCTTATTTTTTCTTTACAGAGCGACAAGACGGCGCTGCCTCTAATTACAAACGAGCGAGCAACAACAACAACAACAACGGCGAGCGCTCTTGTTTTGCAGTTACTTGTGCCACATTTTGCATCTTTCATATTTACATTTACTTTGTTTTTGTTTTTTTTGTTTTTGATTTTGATTCATATGTAAATCACAACTGCAGCTGCTGCCCACAGTGGCATCAACAAGAGACAGTGGCCGTTACAGTGAACAGCAAACGCCTGCAAGCTGGTTGAAATTGTTGAACTAAAATATTTAGTCAACCATCGAATAGTTGGATTTGCTGATCCAAATTCACATAATGTGCGAACCCTTCGGACCCTTGAAATAGGGGAGAAAGCGCAGAGCAGGCATATAGAAAGCCGAACCAGGCTGAGATTCAAAATATAGAGTTATTATATGCTCGGTAAATACCAAAGGGTTTCATATTATCCTGAAGCCTAAGTCTATGAGACTAAACAGTATAAAACATACGACATATACAAACATATGTATATTTACACCAGTCTAGACTCTATATATTTGGAGTAGCAGGGTCCAAGGGAGGCACTGAAAGACCCATGGGTTAATAGAAAAGGAAGTAAGGCTGCAAACATCATAAATTGTGCAGAAGATTCGGTCCGGAGGTTTGAACCCTTCGTAGTCCACCGGTTTCTTAACTTATCGAACCTTAGGTTCTTTCTTTTAGATCCCGAATTCATTTTACTAACAGTCAAAATTGACTCCTGCTCGCCTAATTTTCCAAGGCATTTCTATATGCCTTATTCATGGCAGTGGACAACGACACGGTTTGGATTGTATCGCAGTATAAATATCTTGCAACTACTTTTACCCGACACTTATCCTTTACGTTATCAACAGAAATAAGGATATCAAAGTAGCCATTCATTTTCTACAGTATGCTGGACTAGTACATGGGTGCTGAGTTCGGTACTTACTAGTAACCAGAAGTACTTGTTAATAACCAGAAGTACTTGCGGGCCAACACACCAGCAATGCAGCCCAACTGTAAACACCGTTTACTTTTTTTTGGACGCTGCTGTACCAAAAGGGTACTCCTGTCGGTACCCAATCATGTACAATAAATAGGGGCACGTCAACAAAGTATTTTTACACAAAAGGATTGGTGCGAGTTTTGTATACCTGCAGCTTCCATTGAAAACAAGAAGTTTTGCTAACTAAGACTACTTTTTGGACCTTACTTTTCTATGGGATCTATACTATATAGATATCAGTTTTCGACCAAACTTGGTGAAATCAAGAAAAAGCATAATACACCGTTAATTACGAAATTTGGAGGCGGCCCATTTAAAACAAAAAAGTTTTCCTCACTAGAACTAATTTTTTGACACATCATTCATACTGCAGCTAAATATGCTATAGTCATCCGATTTTGATAAAACTTTGTAAAAATGTGTTAAATTAAATAAAATAAGAATATGCCAATAAAAAGGACGTTTTTATTAAAAACAAAAAAGTTTTCCTCACTCGAACTAGTTTTTCGACCGATCGTTCCTATGGAAGCTATATGCTATAGTCATCCGATTTCGACCAAACTTAGTGAAATCATGGGAAAGGATAGTTAACTAAGAAATACGTACTTTGGAGGCGTTTCCATTAAAAACAAAAAGTTTTTCTCACTAAGACTAGTTTTTCGACCGATCGTTCCAATGGCAGCTGTATGCTATAGTCATCTGATCCGGCCGGTTCCGACAAATGAGCAAACCTTTTCAATCAGAACGGGTTTGATTCGGGTTCAGGAGGTCAAGGAACCAGAAAACCCGAAACAAACCGGTTTCGGGGAAGTCCAAGAGAAACCTACACTGATTTTTAGAGCTGTTTAAATATGTTTGAAACCATTTGGACCATATTTTGAATATGCACATCGACTCTTATCCATTAAAACATAATTTCTTAAAATTCAATAAATGTCAATACATAATTAAATATTTTTTTAAAATGAAAGTGATTAACAATTTTTGATTCAGCTTTTCTTCATTACATCAATTGAAGTATTTGATTTCTTTTAAGTTAGTAACCACTGTACCAGTATTGTTTTTTTATGCCAATTGCTTTCCGTGGCTGCTGCAATTGTCGCGCTTGTATTTATTTTTTTTCAGTTTAAGCAATTGCATGCGAATTGTACAAAACGCCCACGAGACGAGTCTTGACACCTGAATTATTACCGCCAATTAGCTGCAGTTGGCATTTGTATAATTTTGGCAGTGGGAGGAGAAGGGTAGATATAGCATGCTGTGCAGCAGGTTCTAAGAATATGTACAGAATGATGCGTGCATTGTCAAATCTTGACCTTGCTAAACAAAAAAAAGCATCAAAACTAATGACAAAAGTTGAACGCGGGCTTTCAATTGGAAGATGAACTGTCTAGATATAACATGGCTTATAAGCTAAGACAGATCAGCTGAGTAAAATAACTGGTACACAATTTTAAAATGAGTAGTTTGCAAATTTAATATAACCCAATGAAGCCACAATTTTGTCAATTGTATTTTTAGGTGATGAACTCAAAATTGGACATCTAACATTTTTGTAGGGATAAAAGTTTTTAAATTGTTTCTTACATTTTAAGCCATATATCTAAAAAACATTAGGCGGGACTTAAACAATGCGTGTTGGTGGGACAAAAGTTTACAAAAAATACAAATAGAAAGGGTGTTAGTGTTTGCGAAATGGATTTAAAATTTATCAGGCCTGTTCCCGTTTTCGAACCCGATCGAATTATGCGGAATTGGAAACTCTATTCTTTTTCGCATACCGATTGAGCGATTCGGTTTTTATCTACTAATTTACATTTATCTACATTTAACTGTTTTGATGGCTGAAAGCTTTAACCAATTTCTTTAATTTTCTTGGATATCAGATCTCTTACCAATTCTGATCGATCGATAGTAGTGCTGCACCGTGTCGCGACATGTCACGACGTGAACGGGAGTAAAAATGAGCAACATAGTAAGCAAACATGCGTGAACATTCGTGATCCGTGCGTTTTCGGTAAGTGAATTCAGATCAAACATCGTGAATTTGTATCAAGTATCATCACTAGAAAATGTGCCCACTTAAATGAAATGAAAAAGATGGAGGGAAGCAAACTTCGGCTCGGTCGAAGTTTATATACCCTTGAAGCTCGTATAAATTTTCAGGACGCCTACTACTTCAGAGACTATTTTTCAAACCCAACTTTTCTAAGGCAGCTGAACTATACTATACTTAGTAAAATCATGAAAAAGCATAGAAAACGTATAAATACGAAGTCTGATGCCGATCCTTCTGTCCGTCCGTCTGTCCATATGATAGAGGTTCGACATGTATGGGACAAAAACTTCTTATACTTGCAGGCAGATCAAGTTTATTTTCAATTTTGACCACGCCCCCTCCCGCCCCCGCAAATGGGAAAAAACTTCATATCTCCCACAGTTTTACAGATAGAAGGTTCGCACCTTCTGGGCACGTTTAGTAAACAGGATTATTTATCGAATGACAACAGAAATGGTAAAGATCGGATGAACGGTAGTCGAGTTATAGTCAAAACAAACAATTATGATGGGCAGCACCTGCCGCAACTAACACAAACTTTGAGCGGTTCAGAGAATATTATAGTCGGGCTTGACCGATTATTTTGATATTTCGTGAGATGTTCATGACGTGACTGAAAAATCGCTCACGCGCCCAGCTCTAATCAATAGGCCTGTATGTCACTAATACGCACTGTGGCTACTACAAAACCTGGGTGGGTGAACCTGGGCTTTATTTAAAAATAAACTGGGTATGAGGTGATTTAACTTCTTAAACCCTACTGATTACAAGATTTTTTTAATTTTGCCGGAAGATACAGATAAAAATCTAGGTATCAGAACGGAACCGAAACAAGGTTATTTTTTTTTGTCTTTTTAAGAGAATCTTCTGTGCGAATCGATGTTTTGATTGGGTCATTTTCACATCTAAACCTTTCTTTGAAATTGTACAAATTTCCCTTGACATAATTTTCACAAATATTGAAAAACATTCGGCATAGATCAAGGATCCGCACTTATCCGCATCCGCCTGGTCTCTGCCCCATCATATGCTTAGAATGCAGCATCCAGCATAAGCAGCAGGCAGAGCAACAGCAGCTGAAGAATTTAATCCGATTTGTGTAGTAACACGAGCACATAGGGGCCGGGGCTGGGGGTGGTGATCTCCCTCTCTCTCTCTCGCTCTCTTACACTCTCACACAAACATAAATAGAGGCGAGAGCAACAGCAGCAACAACAAAAAAACTACTGTATGTAAATACAAAATCGGGGCAGGGTTGGAGGTTGCATTTTTTTCGTTTTTGCTTTTGGTATTTTTATGGCAAATCAAACAATTTTGCCAGCCAAATGCAATCACACACACACACAGTCACAAACACTTACACGCATACCAACAAAGGCAATTTTGTTTGCAGTTTTGCTTTTCTTGCTCGTTTTTCTTAGACAATTTTCCGCACATTTTTGATTGCTTTTTCTTTGTACATACAAACATTTTTCTCTTCAAATTGTTTTCTTCTTTTTTAGAGACAACAACAACAACGAGCGACACAATTGGAAATACATACACACGCACATGTAGATGTACATATATGTACATACGCATTCACACACAAACACACTTACACCGATCTCTATGTAGCTGAGCAATTGCACTTTTCCTGCTGCTTTAAAAAAACACGTTTCACTTGCAAATTTGCATTTTATTCGAAATTTACCTTCTCGTGTGGGTTTTTTAACATTATTTTAAATATATTTTGGTATGTTGTCCGCTTAATTTTTGCTTTTCTTGTTGTTGACAAAATCTTTCGCCATTCGTTCGCCACGAAACGTAATCCAACACTGGCGTAGAGGTGGTGTGGTTAGCCATAATCGATAGTCCCTATCGATAGTTTTAGTGTTGTGTGTGGTATTTTATTAAGAGATTATTGTAATATAAATTGACATTTTGATTTTGAGCTCGCCGCAGAGGCGGGTCTTGTTTTAATGTTGATTTTGAACTCATGGTAAGTGCTTTTTTAAGTGTAGCCCTGGTAGGAGAACAGTATTGGAAAGCAACGAAACATCAATCCGCAGCCCTATGCACTAGTTCAGCTAATGACTTTGAGATTGGCATTAATCTGATTATTAATTATGTAATTAGGGTATTCATGACCCCCAGTTAAGCTGTAGAGTTGTTACCATATTTTCCCAGTGAAAAAATTAAGTGAAGCCAATCTTACATGTATTCATAATTTATTGCGAGATTTTTGAACGCACAGCCGCGCAAGCACCAATTGTCTCATCTTTATACCCGTTACTCGTAGAGTAAAAAGGGTATACTAAGGTCGTGCAAATGTATATAACAGGCAAAAGGAAGCATCTCCGACCCCATAAAGTTTATATATTCTTGATCAGCATCAACAGCAAAGTCGATATAGACTTGTCCGGCTGTCTGTTAATATGTCCGGTGTCTGTATGAGCATATAGATCTCGGAGACTAGAAGAGCTAGGCGACCAAATTTTGTATGTAGACTCCTATTGTCCCTACGCAAATCAAGTTTATTTAAAATTTTGGCCACGCCCCCACAATAAAAAATGTTGAATAACTCCTACAATTTTGATATCAATGTGCCCATTATCTATAATCTCTGAAATTTGCATAAAGAGTGGATAATAAATGGCAGAATTATAAAGGTTATAAAAAAACGTTGCATACTTTTCTTACATAATGTTAAAAATTTTCTCCATCCTGTCTGGTCACACCGAAATTAACCAAGTCCCCCTAGTGTTATATCGATACATCGATACTTTTAAACTCGATATACCAACTATCGATACCTACAAATACAGCTAATTTTATATCGATACATCGATATTTTTGGACTGCTTATATTTTGGCTCTCAAAGCGATAGTGGCAGAGTGAGTGAAACTTGTTGCGATTTTTATCGATCACTCGCCCGTGTCCATCCCTAATATTTATTTCTAAAAATCGCCGCAGTGCCATCTCTAGATCTCTTTCGCGAACTCGCCGTCGCTGAATTCGCCGTCGCTCTGTTTTTCATTTTGCTTTTAATTTGGCTCTCAATGTTGAATTGACGCGTTTGTCGTTCGGTCGCGGCATTTTCGCATTGTGCATATCGTCGGCTTAATAAACAATTTATTAACCCAAGCTAACAGCTTCTCTCAGCTTCTAGCAAAACTCTCGCGCGTGGCAATTACAAAAACAACAAGTGCAGTTAAGTTAAGCTGAAAAAACTAGGTGTGAAATGGCGAAAATCAATAACAAAGCAAAGTAAATAAAAGTGCACACGAAGTGGTTGCATTTGTGCCGCAGTGTCCAAAGAGTAAGGAAAGTGTGTGGAACGCCGAAAGCCAAGATCAGAAAAGGAAGCGTGGGTGCTTGTTGTTGTGAGGATCCCGCCAAAGCCGTCACGACGTGACGTGAATTAATTAAATGCCTTTTATTTGCTCTCTCGCTCGCTCGCTCTTACGCTGCGCGTCTTTGTTCGGTCTCAACCGCGAATAGGGTCAAAATAAAACACGGACAAAATATACATATAAAATTCTGGGTAATTTTTTTTATGCGGTTAAACAACATCAACAACAGCTACCAACAAAGTGCGTGATTCATACCCCAAGAGGGAAATAGTCGATGTTTTGTTGTTGGCCAGACTCGAAACTCGACAGCAACAACAACGCCGTGCATTGAACCGCCGTCGACGTCGACTGCGACTGCTGCTACATTTTTGTTTCCTGCTAAAAACATTGTCATCATGGATAACAGTAAGTTTTTGTCCCCCCTCCCCCCTACTTACTTAAATAGAAAATTTATCTGCGCCTTGCTGCAGTTTTGCTTTGCGCTTTACTTTTTTTAGGGTGGGTCCATCTTTTGTGGTCTCTGCCTCACCTTCATCTTCGCATGCCCAAAACAGTTTTTGTTGATTTTCTTGGATGTTGGCGGTGGTGGTGGGTGGTGGGGTGGGTGTGTCTGTCGCGCCCAAGGACGATGTGCCAAAGTTGTTGTTGCTTTAGGCCAGAGTTCACACTCCGCAATACGCCAAAAGTTACTAAAAACAAAGCTGAGACCGGTTTCCTGCTTGTTAAATGAGAATTCTGCCTGATGACTTCATGGGGGCCATAAATTTACCTGCCAGTCCAGAACTGTAAAGCTTCGCACAGTTGGATTTGTGAAAATCTTAATGGGAAACGCTACTGAATTTGGTTAATAAAAAGGCCCCTTAAAAAATATTGTTTTCTCAAAACAAAGAAGCAGATATTTCTACTAACTCTGTTACTCTGCCAGAATATCTCTGTTTCGGTCCCTAACCCAAATTTCAAAACTATACCAGAGACTCTTACCTCAATTTTAAACTTTATGCAGCCCCGTACCGATTTTGGGTTCCGCAATTGATTCATCCCGACTTGATATTTTAGTCTGGAAAATACTTTTCTAAGGAAAATTTAACGACACGCAAATCGAGTTAACGAAAAAGAAATCATTTCGTTTTGGTTCATCGATTTGTTCCTCCCGTCAGAACGATTGTACAGTGGTGGCGCTTTTATGGAGAAGAAAGCGACCAAAAATACTTCCACAAGAGTAGGCGGTCTTAAACTTGGGATAAGTGATCTAAAATATAATCAGGGGTGCCACAGAATTCACTAGCGATCTGGGTTTCAGCGACTTCGAGCCATCTCTTTTTTTTAGCTTGTTCACAAACCTTGTCGAAAGACACCTCGCAAAAGCAGGGATGCAAAACACTCGAATACACGTACTGGTTCGGTTCAGTGGTCAAAAAGGGTTGAAAAACCGTCGGTTCAATACATGGTTTGTTGAGCTAACTGAAGCGCGATATAAATTTCTGTCGAGTTTTCGCAAACATTGATTTCTATAAACATTTATACTCTAATTTAGATTTCCAAATTTTTAAAGTCAGATTTGCAGTTTCTGGAGTACTGCCCTTTCAACTCTTGCGGAAAAAATACATGTTGAAAATTTTAATTAATCCGGTGTTTTCGATTTTACATTAATTTTGAACTTTACCGCATGCCCAACACACCCGAATCTAGTTTTTGCTACCAGTTAAATTCTAGTTGCACAACTATAGGACAGTTTTGTTACTATTGTAGTTATCAGCAGGGGCGCGTGTGCAAGGCTTATTGCGACTCTCTCGGCGACCTCTCACTCTCTGCTCAAACGAAAAAAAATCTAAAAATAAAACAAGTCTTTCAAGGTCAGGCGCTCTCTGCTAAGCTTACACGTTTTCAGTATGTAGCGGTGATTTGTTTGTTCAGTTTCGATTTTATTACCTTCCATGACATTAAGATTTACTGTTTTACGACAAAAGTCAAATGCTGTAATGGTGTTGCGGATGAAGTGCCTGACTCATAGACGGGGTGTTGTGAGTTCGAGTCCGGGTGTTGCGGAAAGAAAGAGCCTTTGCTTTTTATTTTCATTTCTGAATTTGGCTATTGTCTTCTTTGTCTTTGGAACATCGGCAATCCTAACCCCTCAGCCATCATGAACTTTGTGAAACGTGTAGCTAAATATCAATATATGGAAACTCGTTGAAGGAGAATTCAAAAACTGGAAAATCAGATTGCCGAAATTTTTTCAGAGTGAACGAACGCGTACTGCTCTCTTGTTTCGTCGCTCTCAGCGAGTCGAACGGTTGACGCACACATGCAAGTTTATTTGAATTGGTCTGCCTTGTGGCATTTGAACATACTGCGTTATACATCTTTGTAGTTTAAGGGTCGTATGTTGATCGAAAGGTCGCATAAAACTTATCTTAGGGAAACGATTTAAATTGCCAAATAAAGGTGAGTACGGAGAACGTTCGAATTTTCCTTTAGTTGTGAAATTACATATACAAAAAATTAAAAAGCAATTTACAAAAGTATTTTGAAAGTTGTCATCAGAGCTGGCTCAGCTGTTGTGGGTGGTGTGCATTCTGCGGTCGAAGCGTGTTCTTTTGGGCCTCCTTCACGAGAAAAAGGAATATCTACAAGGTGGGCCAAAAGAAGTCATCCGATGTTGTTTGGCTTTCATTTTTTTTCTAAATAAAAAACGTATATTCTGTTTTTTGATTATATTTATTTGAACCTTTAGAATTTTATTGGTCATTTCGAGAAGATGATATCGGCCAAATGGGCTCCGTTACAAATGATTGCCATACGGGCTCGTTCGGGCTGCAGATTCTCGCACTAGTGTCGAATGTTGTCCTCCAAGGTCTCGGGCTTGGTTACGTAAACACGGGATTTCAAAAAACCCCCAAAAAAAAAGTCCGAAACGTTTAAATCGGGCGATCTTGCAGGCCAGTGCAAATCGCCAAAACGAGAGATGAGGCGACCCGGGAACGCCGCCTTCAGAATGTCGGTGGTGGTTCGCGCAGTGTGTGCCATTGCTCCGTCCTGTTGGAACCACATGTCCTCCAGTCCTAATTCGTCCAATTGCGGCAGAAAAAACCCGGTTAACATGACCCTATAACGCGCACCGTCCACTGTTGTCGTTTGACCAACGGCGTTCTCGAAAAAAATGGCCCGATGACTCCTCCAGCGTGAACAGCGCACCATGCAGTCACTTTGAGCGGGTGTAATGGCTCCTCGTGCATCACTCGTGGATTTTCGGTGCCCCAAAAGCGATAGTTTTGCTTGTTCACGTACCCGCTGAGGTGGAAATGAGCCTCATCGCTCATTCGTCCTCGAGATTGAGGATGGCTTGGGCGTAGGAGTATATCGATCCATGGCTTGTTCACTTGTATTCTACATCTGTCTAGTCCACAAATGTCAAAACAGATCTGACTTTGGCGGCTATTTGTAAAAATAAGAGCATCTTACAATAGGGTGACTTCTTTTGGCCCACCTTGTAGTAAATTTCTACTCACCTTTATAAGTATTATTAGCTAGAGGAAAGCGATTCACGTCTTAAAACTTGTCAAAGAACTGAACCGAACTGAACCGTTTTCCTTTGTGGCTTTCGGTTCGGCTCAGCATTTCTGAAAGTAAGCCGGTTCGGCTTAAGGTTCGGTTTACCAGTTAAAATAAGCGGTTCGGTTCCAAATCGGTTCGGCTCAGAACCGGATTGCTTCCCTGAATATAATTAATTTGCATTTTATTGGATTCCCGTCTTTTTTTGCCGTCAGGTATTCGTCGCTTATTGGCAATCAATTTACAAATTGCACAATAAATTCGCCAAAGATTAACGCAAAAACAAATGAGAATAAAATTAGGGTTTATATCTTTGTTTTAACACAGCCAAAATTCGATTGATTTCGAAATTCAAATGTTAAAAGTCGGCAACACTGAAATATTAGCGATTTTGTGTGTTGAAGCGAATTACAAATTGAACTAGCGATTTGCTAAATAAGTAATTTAATAAACAAAACATGCAAAATTTTAAATATTTTTAATGTAGTTTAATCAGAAATTATGCAACGTGTGAGGCGACTGCGCTGCTCTCAAAAGCCCAGTAGGTAGCTACGTGCCGTCCTCTGGTTTAGATATTCACTTTAGAGAAGTAAGATGACAAATGTTGTTAAACTCCTCAGTTTGGGTGGTTCAAAGTTCCCCGCTTCTACATATTTCCGCCCTTCTCTGTACTTTGTGTAAAGTGTTCAGGACTGATGTATTCTTGATAAAATGAACAAATGAGGAAATCTTCGTTTCAGGCCTTTCTTGATCGACAATGAACTCCTGACTTATATTGTTTAGTCTAGACGGATTAAGGTCTGGAACTTTGTATCTACGTGTGAAGAGAATTAGTTTAGTCTTTTTTCGGATCAGAAAGTGTCGCCAGAAAGGTCTGCATGAGGTCACATACAATACCAATGCCATCCACCATAGCAATGTCATCCACCCTCCACATGTCCCTCTGCTTCCCTGAAAAGCAGCAGTTGGCTGACTGTCGAAAATTCGAATTTTTATTGAAGATCCTCAGAAAACAGTTGAATTTTTTGCAGGAAATTTTAAAACAACATCAAAACAATTTATAATTTACAATTTACAATTTCAAATAGTTATTTGTAAATGTGGCTGAAAGCCTCTCTAAAACTGTTGACCTCCGGATGAAGGTTCAAAAATAAGCATTATACCCAAAGACATGGTTCGAGTCTTGGCTAATAACTTATTACCATGAACGGAAAATGTGAACGGAACATGAGCCAGAAACAAGTCTTCATATAAGCCCGTAGTGACTTCAGTAACCCAAACTTCCTTTGCCATGATGAAGCCTTGCCAGCCAGTAATATTGCAGCAGTTCACAGGAGCAATGCCAGGGACTCCCAGCAATAGATTAGACACGGGGACAGACTGTGGCTTGATAGTTTAAAGGATAAAGATGGCAGGTTCCAAATAGTTAACTGTAACATCGTACATTAGCCATTTGCTGGTTGCATGGTTGCTGTTCAATGAACGGAGGAAGCCGAAAGAAAGAAAACTGAAATAATGGTTTATTAGTTAAGTGTTGTATAAGGCTAAGTCAGTGCATAAGAATACAAACCTCCAAAAGTCAAAAACAGAAACTAAATAAAACAAAAAATATTTTCAAGTCCATCTAAAATGAAATGCGACGCCGCTTGGCCAAAATGGGATCATTTTTTTCCGGATTAACGTGCTTCATGACAGTGTCAACCTTATAGTTTCCAAACAGATCATATACTATGTGGTTTGGCAAACACATACATAAATCGCTGCGCTTTCTCTTGCTGGGCAAGCCTTGCATTGTTATTTCGTGGTCGCAGGAAAAAGCGAAGGTTGCACTGTCTTTATGTTCTATTAGAATGCCCATTTCTATCATACGGTTCAGAGACGCACTAATGCTGTCGCTCAAATTTTTTACAGGAATTAAATTCCTCATGGAAATTTTCACTTCTCTTTTTATATTTACTAGTTTTATTTCTTCGTCTACTTCGGCAAGATGCTTCATGGCCTTCCAGACGTGGCGATTTACTTTCTTTTCCGTCATTTTTACTTGAAAATGTTGTTGCTATAGAGATGTGTTGTTAATTTGTTGAATTATTGTAGAGAAATGTTGATATAATATATATTTAATGTATAGAAGAGCAAGAAATGTGGGCCAAAGGTACATACGAGGGCCGTCCCAGAAATGGCCGACCCAGCACAGTAGTGTTGGAAAATGTTCACAAAAAATATTAGAAAGGGGATGTACCGACTATTAAAAGCTTAAGTTTGAAGTTTGGTGCCTTTACCTTGCACAGTTTTTTTTTTGGTCGATTTTAATAGAGAACGCTTGTTATTGATTTGCAAACATGAACAAAATTGGTCATCGTTATGCGATACAATTCTTTCATATAAAAGGTCTTAGTCCAACCAATATTAAAAAGGAGCTGGATTCTACCTTACGCAATTCTGCTCCCTCGTTTACAACAATAAAATATTGGGTGGCTGAGTTTAAGCGAGGTCGTTTGAGCTGCGAAGATGAACATCGTAATGGGCGTCCACCACTTCAGAAATGGTGGCCAAAATTAAAAAATGTGTATTGAGTGACCGGCGATTGAAAGTTCGTGAGTTAGCTGAATGTGTAGGCATTTCAAAAAGTGCTGTACATCGCATATTGACCGAAAAATTGGACATGAAAAAGTTATGCGCAAGATGGGTGCCGCGTTTGCTGTTCCATCATGACACCGGTTCACACCTCTGCCGTTGCAATGGCTAAAATTAATTAATTAAAATTTGAATTGCTACCTCACACCCCTTATTCGCCAAACTTAGCTCCCTCTGATTATTTCTTATTTCCAAACTTGAAAAAATGGCTCCAAGGAAAAAGATTTGGCAACAATGAAGAGGTGGAGTCCGAGGTTAATGCCTATTTTGAAGAGCTTCACAGTTCTTATTATAAAAAAAGGTATCGAAGCTATTGAACATCGCTGGGAAAAGTGTATCGACCTAAAAGGATCCTACGTTGAAAAATAAAAAAAAAAAAAATGATAAATTTTTGTGTTTTAGTAGTTAGGTCGGCTATTTCTGTATTGTCCTACACTTTATAAGATCTTTCTGTATTTTATACTTTATCCTTTACCAGGGCACGCTTCGACTAAAAACCACAGATACTAATTAAATCTTAAAAACTAGTATTATTACACAATGCAACAGCCAAAATCGCTCCCTGGTTGAGACCGGTTGATTTGAGATCCCCTCTAACAAAAAATGTGCTCAAAGTTTTCCTATGGTGATATTTTTTCTCTAAAGAATTTTTAAAGATTGACTTTTTTATTCTTTGAGAGTTGAGTTTATTCATCTTAACAAAACTTCCAATCATCATTGCCCATTTTTAAAAGCTATATATTGAAGGAAAGGTAATAAATACTCCTAAAATCTAGCTTTGTTGTCGACTTTGTAAATTGAGTTAATATTTTAGTAGTTATTAAATTTTGCAACAAGAAATTGAGGCCTTTTGGCTAAGTTTTTATACCCTTGCATAGGCATTGAAGGAGGCATCTCCGACCACATAAAGTATATATATTCTTGATCAGCATGACGAGCTGAGTTGATTTAGCCCTGTCCGTCTGTTTCCGTCAGTTTAAAAGCTATCTTCACCAAACTTTGCACGAAGTCTTTTGGTGCAAATACGCTGCAAGTTTGTATGATCCAGCCGGATCGGATGACTTTAGCATATAGCTGTCATAGGAACGATCGGTCAAAAAACTAGTTTTGGTGAGAAAAACTTTTTGTTTTCAATTGAAACGCCACCAAACTTCGTATTTCTTAGTTTACTATGCTTTTCCATGATTTCACCAAATTTGGTCAAAATCGGACAGCTATATAGTATAGCTGTCATAGAAAAGTAGAGCCTGAAAACAAGTCTTAGTTAGAAAAATTTTTTGTTTTCAATGGAAACGTCCTTATCATTGGCTTATGCTTATTTTATATATTTTTACTCAATTCTAAAAAGTTTTGTGAAAATCGGATGACTATAGCATATAGCTGCAGACATGATCGGCAAGTTTTAAGAAAAACTTTTTTGTTTTAAATGGAATCGACTCCAAATATCGTACATGTTAGTTTGTTATGTTTTTCATGATTCCACTGATATTTCCCTGCAGCAAAAAACCAAATAAAACACAACTAAGGGTTTGCCCATGACTTCTGCACTCCAAATATCATCCAAATTATCCTGCACTTTTATTACTTAAATCAATTTAATTGTAATCAAATCACACTTGGCAAACAAACACAGTGCAGTAAGACCTTTTGACATTTGGTGGTATTTTGGTGTTAAGCAGTCACACTGTACCCCTTGCTGGGACTCCAGCATAAAAAGTTGTATTTTTAGCTACGTCTAGATTTAGTTTGTCTGAGTACATAGCTTAAGCTCCTAAAACCAAGACCAGGCCTAAACCTAAAATAGCAGCCATCTATTGTTGAAGTGTACACATAATCCTACAACTCCTGCAGCTCAATAGCTGATAAAGTCTCTCGCATCCGACCCAACCAAAACCATATTAATAAATCTCAATGTGCAAGCCCAGCCTTGTTATGGTTTCTTTGTCATGCTCCCAAAGATTACTCGACCCAATCTGGGTGTCTGTGTGTATCTGCTTTTGTTGATGTTGCCAGCTGATAATGAAAACTGATTGGATCCCCTCCCTGCCATCCCCATTCCCTCACGACCCGACCCACTCAGCAACGGCAACAGTTTACTTTTGTATGATTTCTACTGATGATTTCTTTTGATGAACAATTTCCAGAGACAGACAATGGGCAATGATGTCTCTGCACAACGCATTTGCATTTGCAAACAAAAGCAGCAGCCAGTGCTACTTTCTTCTCTTCTCTTTTAAGTGATTCATTGTATTTTGCTGTTAGATAAAAATAGTTGGCTATTATATAAGTTTTGAAAACAATCAATGAAAAACAAATGGAATTGCATTGAAGAAAATAAGAAAAGGGAATACATTCAATGAAACTTATATACTAATTAACTAACTGCTAGTCTTTATGTCATTGAGACAGGGAGGGAGGGAAGATCAAAAGCGCTTAAAAAATTAGAAAAGTTTGCTTCCTTGAACCCAATTCCAAGCCACCCACCTTCCTATGCTAATTTTTGAAGAAGAATTTTGAGTTGATTGGATAGGATTTTTATACTCTGTACCAGAGGTACACAGAGTATATTAAGTTTGTGCAAAAGTGTCCGTCTGTCCGTCCGTCTGTCAGTTCGTCTGTCTGTATGAACAAACAGATCTCAGAGATGGTAAGAGATAGAGGTTTGACATGTATGTAACATATGTTTGTTATACTTGCAGACAGACAGAAGTTTATTTTTCATTTTGGCCACGCCCCCTCCCGCCCCCGCAATATCGAAAAAACGTCATATCTCCCACAGTTTTATAGATAGAAGGTTCTAACCTTCTGGACATATTTAGTATTTGGGATTCTTTATCGATATTTTGAAGATCGGATGAACGATATTCGAGTTATAAGGAAAAAAAAAACAATTATGGACAGCACCGGTCGGAACGGTGATGGGCAGTACTTCACTGGTACAGAGTATGCTATAGTCGGGCTTGACCTACTTTATTGTTTTTGATTGAAGCTTTGACGACTTTTCATTTAATTTTAATTAATCTTAAGCATATTAAAATGTTTTTATATATTTTTCATACTTTTACTACCTTTATAAATCTTATCAAGATTGGGTTGAGTCCCTCAAAAGAATTTCTGACAATTTAATAAATTGCCGCCTGGCCACTCCTCTAGCTGATTCTTACCCCTTCTACTTTTGCTGCGTGGGCCTTGAATGGTGTGCCAATGGCTTAATGAAGAAGTCATGCCACGCCTTCTTGGCCCATTTTGATGGGATGAATCAGTCTCTCAATTTGTCACGAATGCGCAGTTTTTTATTTTTTTTTCGCACTCAACCGGCGGGTTCGGTCGCTTTTATATTGATATGCAAATTCCCCTCGCTGCTCGAATGCATTTCAACAATTGTCGTTGTTGCTGTTGTTGTTGTTGTTACGTCAATGACTCACCTCAATCCAAAACGAAAATTCATAAACTTTATTAGGTAGTATTTAAGTTTGCCGTTGGTCTTATCTTATCTTCCTTCTTGTAGCCCGTTTTCCTGCGTCCTACTAGTTTCAACGGCTATCACACAGACAAACAAATTTAGAAAAATAAATACAAATAGATATGAGTTCTGTTCTGTTTTTGTTTCTAAATTTGTGACACTGAAACAATAATCTATGCCAAGTTTTTGTTTACTCTATTGTCTAGGCTTACTTTGGGAGCATTTGTCTTGGTTCATTATCGTGTTTCATTAATTCTAGCTGCAAGAATAAGAAATGCGGGTTGTGTGTATGCCCTTGTGTATGTATATATGTACGATAATTGTATGTATTATCATTGAACTGATAAGGCGGTTGAACTGAACTCAAGGCCTTGCCTTTGATGATTGCCAGAGAGAGAGAGAGAGAGGGAGAGAAAGCGAATGTGTGGCAATTGTATAATTGAAGCCTAAATGGAAAAGGGGTAAATTCTTAGAAATTTAGCAATATTTGAAGAATGAATTGTATATCATAAATGAGTATTCTTTCAAGATTGCGAGTCACAATTTGCAATACACTTGAGTCCGGAGTGCCAAAACGTTTCGGAGCTTCTCAATGCACAGTTGCAAACTTTTTCATACGAATTCATTGTTCGGACAACAACAAACTCTGCTTAAAAGTTCACTACCGAAACTGTCGAAATGAAACAGTTTTAGTTGTTAGAATATTTTGCATTAGTTAGTGCCAAATTTTGTGTGTTTATTTGTACGCAAAGCCAGTGCCTTATCGTGCCTGTCGAGAAAAATAGAAGAAAAGATGCTGAAACAAATATGAATGGGTAAAGTATTGAATGAAAAATTCCAAAAGAAACATTTTTAAATGCATTTTATGCCATATAAAATTAAAAACTCAGCATTTGTAAACTCCAAATATTCGTTTTAAAATGAAAAACAAAATATTTTAGGTGCAAAATCTGGGTCGAAACGTTTTCAAATGAAAAACGTCTCCATACAAATATTAAACTTTTCGTTTTATGTTGTTTTCTTAGTGTAGGAATACCAACTTTAAAACTTTATTTTGAGAAATAGTCGCATGGGTATCAGGCTATCACTTTCAAGAACCTTTCTCTATATCTATTCGATTTTCGATGTATGCTTGACTCAATCGTACCAATTGGTTCAATTAGAAGCAACAGAGCATTTTGGACCGTTGAAACCAAAACTAGCAGGTTAATTCTGAATGAAAATTACTTTCATTTGCTTCCAAAACCAATTGATAATTCTCAACCGAATTTATTTGTAAATGAAAACAAGCATGAGCATAACTTGACGAAGATCAAGCTAACTCTGGGGAAGAAGTAAAAAATACAGGGCTGCAAACCGGCTTTGTTCTGACTTGTTTTCTACCATGAACCGAAATAAAAAGGTATAACCTGATCCTGTTTCAAACCCAAAATTTCGCTACCCCATTACTTCGTTATTTGTAAACCGATCCCAAATATTTTGGTACCAACCAGAATGCTGAATATTAGGAGTAATTTATAAAAAAATCACTCATGGAAAATATAATAGGTGTGAAGTTTTTTTTTTTGTTAATATCGATTTAAATCGATATAAACATAACATTTAATAAGGAAGCTTTACTTTTTTAATATGGTCACACTGTTCGGTACGAATTGGGTGAATCCCCGGAATTAATTAGCTTTCTGGGAAAAATTGTGGATTGTTTTATTGGTTAGACCGCAAACTCGGCTGGTCAATAAAATAGGTGTATGAAGCAAAACATTAACCTGTAGTTTATAAATACAATTATTTGGTTGCAGAAGGTAAGGTATTAGGAAAATATAACTAAATGGGGACTTAATAACCATTAAAATTGTATTAGATGGGCCGTGGGCGTCACTGCTGTGCGGAGGAGAGAAGGCTCATTCAACGACTCCGAGATGAAGGAAAAACGTATAAATCCATTGCCATGTTAATGAAACGTTCGCAAAACTTCGTAACCAATGCCTTAAGACCAGCAAAAAAAGGTAAAACTCGGGGAGCACCTAGGAAATCATCATTTAAGACTGACGATCGCATGGTTCAGTTGGTTAAACGCGACCCGTTCAAGTCTTCCAGGAAGATTGCCAATGAAATTGGGAATATTGTGTCATCACGGACCATTCGGCGACGATTGGCAATAGCAAACCTACCATGTAGGATTGCTCGCAGGGTTCCTTTGCTTCGGTCGCCAAATTTACAGACTAGGAACAAATTTGCATTAGATCGTAGAACCTGGTGCGGACCGGAGGGTGAGAAAAAATGGCGGAATATCCTCTGGAGTGACGAAACCAAAATAAATTTATTTGGAAATGATGCCAAAAGGAATGTTCGTCGTCCGAAAGGCAAAGAATTTGATCCCAAGTACACATATTAAACTGTGAAACATGGAGGTGGTAGCCTAATGGTATGGGGCTGCTTTTCATGGTATGGGTTTTTCCGATTCATCGTATTGACGGAATAATGGACAGATTCGTATACAAAGATCTATTGGAGACGGTGATGCTACCATATGCCGAGGATAATATGCCACTTTTATGGAAGTTCCAGCAGGATAATGACCCGAAGCACGCCTCTCGAGCAGTAAAGGATTGGTTCCGAGAGCAAAATGTGGATGTTCTTGAGTGGCCAAGACAATCCCCGGCCCTCAATTCCATCGAGAATCTCTGGGGTGAACTCAAAAGAGAGGTCGGATAGACTTTTTGTCAAATTAGAAATCAACTTTGGGATATTGTCCAAAGAGCATGGTACAACATTCCAATTGTATCTTGTCGCAAGTTAATATCCTCCATGCCAAGACGAATGGAGAAAGTCTTGCAAAATAATGGCGGATATACCGGTTATTAGATGCCAGATACTTAGTTTAATATAAAACAAGACCAAAAATCGTGAAATATTGATTTAACTTAAACATTTATCTTCGTACACCTATTATTGTGTCCAGCAAAAATTGGCGGATTTAAGGAAATATTTAGTTTAATTGTATATTAAAGGGTTTGTGAAACTGTTTTTACTTTTTGTTTAAAGACAATTAATATAAGCGTTGAAAAACTTTGATTTGTTGAGATTAGAGATGTTATGAATTAGAAAAAATAAAAAGAAAGAAAAAAACACCTATTATTTTGTCCATGAGTATTGTGGGCAACCATTTTGGAAAAAATGGTTTCGAGATAGTCGCGTTGAAAGTTTCGACAACTGTTTTCGATGAAATAATAATCAGGGCTGCAAATCCAAACATTTTTTCGGAGCTCCGGTTCGTTGGAAATCGCCTCCAAATTTCGTAATTCGTTGTGAGAACATGAGTCAATAACTCCTTCGAAAAGTTGCTGTGGAATTGTGAAGATGACTGATATTGTTTTTCAAGGAAAAGGAAAAAGAACAGATGAAGCGAAGTTCTCATATCGAATGTCTTCCTGGAATTTATTGAAAAGTAATCGAATGAACTTGGAGTACTCATATTTTGACATATAAAACTCGGCGTACTAAATTTTAATTAACGATTTGCACTTGGTGACCGGTTGAGCCCTCGCAGCCCCGGTAGTTGTTCAGCTAAAAATCGAAGTGAATTGCTTTTTGCCCTCCGGTGATTTAAACCCATAATATCCCAAATTGATTATTTTTTATCTCTATTAACCTTTTTAAAAGTAATTTCCATTCGCAAACATTTTATTGCAAATTGAAATGCACTCCACAATTCATTGGCAATGCCATAAAAGAAAAATTTAATCAGTAAAAGCTTCTTTATGCCAGCGCCTCCGACCTTTCACTATGAATATCAACCATGTGCACTATCCACATCCCGGTCTCTGCCTGACCAATTCATTTGGCTAATGCAAAACTCATCCGCCGTTGGGCCATGCCTGACTGCAGTTAAGCACTTTCTATCGTAAACTCTTTTAAATTGAACAACATTGCCACATAAATCAAGCGAGTGAACAACAGTTTTCCAATTTGAATAAAACTGCGCTGTTTGCCTTGGCAATGGAAATATAGGCAGAGAACTATGGTGGACAGTGGATCAAGGTCAGAGTGTCAACCAAATGGCATGCCACGGTTTTTTTCTGATGACAAATCACGCGTGTCGATGACACCTCCCTCTTGGCTATGACTTAATCAAACTAAAATGATAAAGCTGATGTGTTTGATGATTTCGTTGTTTGTCGCTTCCGATAAGTGAGTTATCAGTTAGGTTGGATTAGTCCAAGTGGCACTGTGATTCACCCTTTGGTTGCGGGTGGCGTTGCGTAATTACGCCTGTCAATTTAAATGCAACACATTTAACGACAATTTAATTAGTTCAAGCTTCTTGTTTGCACGCAACCAACGCAACTATTGACATTGACTGGCAGGGAGGCAGCTAGCCAGCCGGCTTTTGGCCTTGAACTTGAGTAGTTAGTGTCATGAGGCAACTTTCGTTTAACAGCAAGGTCAGGGCTGATGTCCAAGGATGCGTGCAAAAGGGCAAGCAAATAGTTTTGGGTTTTTGCGGTTATTCCCCAAGTAGCAAGAGGGCCAGGTTGCCATTTAATGAGGGTTGGCAACAGTCAGGGACTTGAACGAAACTGACTGCATGTACAAATTTAGGTGTTGCTCTAATGTGCAAAGGAAGTTGTTATCAAAGTTGTCAAGTCAACGGTTATAAAAATATATTATAGAGCGGACCGAGTGTTTGTATAAATGTTAAGTTTGCTATAAATTGTAAATAAAATTCTCGAGAAAAGCATGGTAAATATTTTTGGAATTTTAAAAATTTGCAAGTATTTTATCAAAACTTTTTAAGCAAATCCGTAAATGAACTACGATTAAACTAGCGGGGAATGCCAACGATAATCGCCAAAGCTCTTCCGGTCCCCTTTTCGATTCTTCCAAATCCGGTTAGAAGCTGAATTTCACATTTACCCGCCCTTAAAGAATCGTGACATATTTCAGCCTTATGCTTAGTTCTTCTCATTTAGAATTATCAATTTCTGTTTGGAAAGTAGGTACTCTTTTTTTCTTTGTTTGGGACAGAAAATCTGTATTTTTTTAAACGGAAAAAGTCCACAGAAAGATTCTTCTATACCATCTTCACGTATTTTCGATGTATAGGCCACCATCCCAGGTAAGTGGATCTGGTGCGGAGTGAGATCCACAAAAATCACTCCCATACACCTGTTTCTTTTATGATAGACTTGGCAATCATGTCTTCATAGGTGGAAGATCACATTAGCAGACTTCGGCTAATTTAACCCAATGATTCAGCGCTTGCTGCAGATGTTGCAATATTTCAGAGGCGCTTTAGACACAGGAATCTCGGATCATTATCGCGAAGGTGCGAAGAAACAGTGCCAGGATCTAGCTTATAAATTGAGGAAAGAGTGGCATTTCTGCTCGTAAAGTCACTTTGTCTCAAGGATGACAAAAAAAATCGTTCTTTCAGTCAGATCAAAGAGCTGAGTACTCTTGATCTTGAACAATCCTTGGTGCCATTCACGACCAAACAAACCCTTGGGATGTGCCCTTCCAGGATAGATTAGGTTACCCTGTTTAGTTGCTATGGAGTTGCGTGGGTCTTCCAAAAAATCCAAATTATGATGAAGGAATCCGTTGGTTCTGCTTATCCAAGGCAAGTATACTCTTCAGCAAACGCCGCTAAACGTCTACCATACGCAGCAGCGCATATTGCGCATATCATCTTCACCTCAAAGAATTATCCAAGTACCTGTGTGACCAAGGGTGTCTAGGACACTTTCACGCGTGTTATGCGGGATCAATTTAAGATAATAAATCTTTGCAAACTTCTCAGCCTTATACTTCAGATATCTCAGCCAAGTACTTCGAGTTGAGAGTTTTAGAATTACTGCCGTTTAAACACCTGGTGAGAGACCAGCGGTCATATTAAGTGGGTGCGGTTTGTGTCTAGTAAGTTGCTTTTCACGGGGTTTGACACTCTGCGATGGACTTCATCGACACTATATTGCTCCCGGAGTCTTCTCTTAATGTGTAAAAGAGTGTCAAAGACCAATGTAAGATAAGAGATTTGCCTTTTTATACCCTTGCAGAGGGTATTATAAAATTGTCCGGATGTTTGTAACGCACATAAGGAAGCATCTGCGTCCACATAAAGTATATATATTCTTGATCAGCACGACGAGCTGAGTTGATTTAGCTATGTCCGTCTGTCCGTCCGTCTGATTCTATGCTATCTCCTCCGTTTGAAAGCTATCTTCACCAAAGTATGCACGAAATCTTTTGGTGCATATACTCGTACGCTGCACATTTGTCGGAACCGGCCGGATCGGATGACTATAGCATATAGCTGTCATAGGAACGATCGGTCGAAAAACTAGTTTTAGTAAGAAAAACTTTTTTGTTTTTAATGGAAACGCCTCCAAACTTTGTATTTCTTAGTTTGTTATGCTTTTCCATGATTCCACTAATTTTGGTCGAAATCTGACATCTATATAGTATAGCTGTCATAGAATAGTAGAGTCTGAAAAGTAGTCTTAGTTAGAAAAACTTTTTTGTTTTCAACGGAAATGTCTTAAAACTTGGCATGGAATATTTTCACATAATTCTACAAATTTTGGTCAAAATCAGATGACTATTGCATATAGCTCCCATAGAAACGATCGGTCGAAAAACTAGTTCCATTGAGAAAAACTTTTTTGTTTTCAATGGAAACGTCCGTATCATTGGCATATACTTATTTTATATACTTTCACACAATTCTACAAAGTTTTGTCAAAAACTATAATATAGCTGCAGTACGAATGATCGGTCGAAAAAGAAGTTCTAGTGAGAAAAACTTTTTGTTTTAAATGGCATCCCCTCCAAATTCTAATTACAGTTTGTATGCTTAATTCTGTTTGGTCAAAAACATCTATAGTGTAGCTCCCATAGAAAAGTAAGGTCCGAAAAGTAGTCTTAGTTAGAAAATTTTTTTTGTTTTCATTGGAAGCTGCAAGCGTATATAAAACTTCGGCGAAGCCGAAGTTACCTCACCCCTAATTTTTTTTTGTATCACAGAAAGTGTCTTTTAAAATTGATATGCACCTTATGTTCTCAAACCATTTGAGATTTTATGTTAATTGCAGCATTCCCCTAGTGCGGAAAACCAAGCTTCATTTTCTGACCCACAAACGCAGTTAACTCTTTTTTCTTCATTCATTTTCTCCCCACTGAAGTAAATACACAAAAGTAAAACGAGTCATTCAAAGTGCCTGTTTTCCCCTAACCATCTAACCTACAACACAAGTAAATTACACACATACCTACATGTTTAAACCTACATCTGTGTATATGTATGCCTTCCCGCCCCTTCATCACCACTAAAGAACTCTTCAGCGCAGTCTGGATGGACGGATGGATGGATGGTTGGATGGATGTGTGTTTTTAAAAGTAAAACTCACGCAAACGCAATTTAACATTTACGGTTCATGGCATCTCTGGCAACGCAGTGGACTTAGCAAAACCCAAAATCAAAGGCAACCCAAACTGATAGTTAAACCAATTAGCATGTTCTTGTTTGTTTCTTTTTTTTATGGTGGGGTAAGGGGTGTGGACAGGTGGTAGGGTAGGGAACAGAATCTTCACACACACCTACGCAAGGTGTTGGCTTTGAACAAAATTAAGCCGCACCTTTTATGCCCACCAGCGTCGTCAAAGCCATCGCGCCAAAAACAAATTAAGCAAAGAGCAGCTGTTTGACTCAACCGGTTTCCCTGTCCCGTGTATCCACACTATAGTGGTGCAGTCACTTGGGTTTTTGTAAAATGGTCAAGCTTGGGCAAAACTTATGTTAAATAATAAATTTTTATTACCCTGGTTAGAATATTCAAGTGCTTTGTGTTTTAGAGCGTTAAGTAACCCTAAAATGATATTCCTAGAAAGCCATTAGTTAGAACATATTTATTCCACTCAAAAAGGTAATAAAAACGATTATAAATCATAGATTTTTGTTGAAAAATGAAGACAAACAAGTTGATGGTTTTAAGTTGATATTTGCCTCAAAAATATATAAGAGACAAACCGAGCAAGAGATCGATAATTCCATAATGTAATTGAATCATTTAGCGCCTAGAATTACCTTGTTTTGGGTCTTTGACCTAACATTTTCTTAACTTATGACCATGATTTATGGGCTTATGATTAGATAAGAGCAAAAAAATGATATTATTTCGAAAAAAGCTTACATTTCTAGATAAGATAAGGATTTCTATTAAATGTCCCACTTCTAGCTTGCTTTTGTATGATTTCTATGGTTATGACACTTTTAAGAGAGAGGTTTAAAAGGTTGTTCAAATAGTCAGCAGTCAACTGGACTGAGTTCCTGTTAAAGGGAAATTTTTTAACCCAATCGCTATTTTTTGCATATACTTATTCCTATTAACAAAAGTACATAAATACATAAAAGTACATAAATTTCTCTAAACTTCAGGCTAGTTCAACTCCATACAAATTTGTTACCCAACATAACCGGAACAATATAAATTACTCTTTCCAACAGAATCTGGAGTCAAACAGGGCTGTCTGCTAAGCCATTTCTTCTTTTCGATCTACATCATTGCTATCCTTGAATCTCTCCCGGAAGGGATCTTTATAAATCAGAACGAAGTTAAAGCTCTTTTGTACGCGGATGATATTGTGGTGTTTGCAGAGTCTCCGGCTAAAATGCAGAAATTGATAAATGCGCTTCAAGCATATTTCAGAAAGTGAACACGAAAAAGTCGAAGGTCCTAATCTTTAAGAGGCATTGGAAGCAGTGTTTAAAAAACTGCAATAAGTTTCATATTCTCTGCTTTTGAATTGCTGCTGCTTCTAAGAAAAAATCAGAAGTCGCTGTCGAAGCAAGCACACAAACTGATTTCTGACAAAAAGCAAAAAGCGCCAGTAGTTGTCGGTTAACGTGTTCCTTGCTTTTTGCTTTTCGCTGCTTGCGATCAGCAGATCAAGTCGGAGCTGCTGCTTCGTGTCAGCCACGGCAGCAGCAGCAGCAGCAAGCGCTCTGCTTTTGAAATTCGTGAAAATCACAAGCGAGACTGAATTTGCTCGTCAATTTTGGTCAGCAGCAGCAGTCAACAAATAAAATATGCCAGAGAGTGTTACAGTGAGCGCTAGTGTGAGCGCGTACGCACAAATCAGCACTAAGTATCAACTCTTTGAAACAGCAGTTAGGTCCATAATGTGCTACGGCGCTCAAGTTTGGGGTGTTATGGAATACGACGAGGACGAGAGTCTCCTGCAATATTTCGTAAAAAAATTGTTTCGTCTGCCAAGCTTTACGCCTAACAGGATGCTGTATCTTGAAACGGGGTTGTCTAAGCTACATATTTATACCGCAGACATGTATTTTAAATACATTCAAAAAGTTTTTAGTATGCCCGACCATAGATTGCCCAACATATTAGCCCGGTCTTTACCACGCGAACGTCAGCAATTTTTTATCCAATGGGAAAACCTAGCTACCACGCATGGAGTGGAGCTTTCTTTAGATGACCACACTAGCTGGGGATCCTGGGTGATGGAAACTCTTTATAAAATGGAAGCAGCTAACAGGCAGACATGCGTTGAGGAATCTCAGAGAGAAGCACTGAGCGACAAATTTACAAAGAGTTACTCTTTGACCTTGAAGAAAGGAATTAGACACCTTCACAGTGGATCAAATCCGTACCATCTTGAAGGCTAGAGGAGAAATTCTAGATTTAAGCTTTGTCCCCAATATGACTAGCAACGACATCAGGTTAATCCTAGATTTTCTTAATCAATTATGAGCAGGATTGACTTGATCTCCCGAAATTCTTGTCTTGTTTCCGACTTTAGTTCGGAAGAGCTTGATTTTAGCTTGATATATGCTTAATTCAATCACACACAGTTTTATCATGTTATCCGAACTCGAAAAGGACCTTTGTAGGATCAATCAAGATATTGATTTTCATGTAAGCTCAAAATTCGTTCTTGGTTTAATCTTGAAATCGGCTTGGTGCCAGTTCGCCCAGAGATTTAAGTTGAGCTCGATATTCGAACTGCACTCAATCCGAAAAGGATTGCCTTAAAAATAACCGAGACTGACTAAACCTCGTTATTCAAACCGTAATGTTACCCCAAAAAAGTTCTTACCGGCTCGAGGTCAATAGTTGTTTGCATCCACCCGTTTCTATCTTTAATAGACTTCAGCTCTCTCCTCATGCCAGCTTTGCTATGACTGTTTGGGAATTCCAAGACAATATAAATGCAAAAATCGACTCAAAGCTGGAAAACAATCGATGTATGCGGCCATCGATTATTTTGTGAAAAATGATTGCTAAACAGCGCTGAGAAAAGTGAAAATATAGTGGTGAGAAACCATCGATGTTTTTAGAAAATACAAAACTATTGAAGTATCGATAGTACTATCGATCGTTTTTCCAGCTCTAGTGTGTACCCATTTAGCCTCATAGTATCGTGGGAGATTTTCTTGCTCTCAGTTTCTTTCGCTCATTCGCTTTGACATAGGACATCAGTACTCACTTCAATCTCGAGGCAGGATTTTTTGACTTTAAAGTATTGAATCAAGTATTGATTGAAGTATTTTCGGATTGCTGCACGCTTTTCAGGATTGTTTCAATCCTTTTGAGCTTGTATCAAGCTCGATGGAGTATGATTCAAACTTAAAATTTCAATACGAAGGTCGATATCAAATCCATATTTTTGAGCTTGCTTTTAGCTCGGTCTTTTTTCTGTGTAGGTAAACATTTGTAATGTAAAATGACTTGACACTGCCCCAAAGGGCCAAAGCCGAGCCTCTCTCAATCTCTTGGTTTGTGCACTTCTAATTTTCGCACAAGAGAACTATAGTTTAGCAAGACCTATAGTTTAACGCCGAATCCGAACGTTGAGAAGCTTTCCATGGCTAATTACTACAAAGCTGGCGCCAATAGCACAGAGGGGTGACCGGGTGTAAAGTTTATTCAAAGAAAAAACATTTTCATTAGATGTTCCGATGCGGAATCGAACCCACGACCTCTTGCACAGCGGTCGCGCACACTAGCCGCTGAGCCACCCGGCCACATTTCAGACATTCATTATTATTTTGCTTCCACGATAAACCAAATAAACTTTAAATCAACTGCTTTCAAATCGATGACATTATTGATAAATCAATGGGGATCTTCACTGAAGATAAAATAGTAAAATGCACATGAATATGCACGCAGTATGAGTCATTCAAATTCGGCTAAACTTAGGTTGGTTTGACTTAGCGGTTATTGAGAATCTAGACCTAAATAAGATACGGAGGAATTAATATAGAGAAGTGCGATATGGCATGAGAAAATACGATGGTTAGAGCGACAGATATTATCAAAAAAAAAACTCAGAGATTTCTGAGTAAAGAGTTGTCTATGAACTTGAAATTTGTACAGGTTTGGAACCACAAGGAACCGGTCCAGAAGTGGTTCAGAACCTTATCTCAGAAATAACTAAAACTATGAATCAAAATTTTGGTATGTATCTATATGAGCATCACACATTGGGTTGGCGGTTCGATTTTCGATCCAGTTTGAACCAGATCAATAGTGAAAATCTAAAAATGTTTCAAATTTTGTGAAAGAAACAACACTGCGCCATCTTTCATACATAAGTTGTATCTTCGCAAGTGAAACTGAAGCCATCTAGTACCCAAATGCCGAATGTAGGCGTTAGATGGCATTCCGTACGAAATTTTTGAAAATTTCCAAAACCTTTTCCACAAATGAAATTGGAATTTTCACACATTTTGTAGCTTATTTCCTTATTGACTTTTTTACACCTCTCACCCTCACCTGACATTTTTATTATTATCGAATATTCGATTTGCATATCTTTATGGCATATATTATGAGTTGTTTGACATTGGGAGAAGCTGTTTTCATAATTGAATGCCTAACAAGGCAACTCACCCACCCAGTGGCTATAACACATTATCTGGTCCTCTCCTCCCTCCTCCCGCCTACACTACTTGCGAATGTCTGTCATGCGATTTTCTCCCATTTTTGACACATTTACACGTTTTCCCAGTTGGCGGTACTCGACGTGGTTTTCACACGATACCGGGCCTCATGGTCGTTGTTGTTGCCTCATTTTTCTGCGGTTGCTGCTGCTGCTGCTTTTCACCACTTTAATGCTGCAACATTTCACCATTTCTCAACATTTTAGATGGCGCTGCTTGCTGCGGCTCATTTCACTGCATGCTTCCCATTCTAGGCAAGCTCTCTGTGTCTGGGCTTCCATTTCCATTGTTAGCTGGCGTTTTGTGGTCGGTTATTAAAGCGTACAAACACGGTATATAAGCGAAAAACAAAAAAAAGAAAAAGTTTGAAAACAAAAACCACATTAAAGGTTCATTTGGTTGTCGCTTTGTTTGCCTTTTGCTGTCGCGTAGGTTAAACCGTAGCTGAAAAACGGTCAGACTTGGCCTAGATACAAATTGGCAGGTAATAGAGATGGCTACGTGACACGTTGGTAGGTAATTATTTCATCCCAGCTAGAACGACTCCAAGACTGAAAAATTGCAAAATTGTTGCAACGGTTTTTCGTGATTCATAGAACTATTCCACCACCTCTAGCTAACATTCAATGGATACATTCGTCTGGTCGTCAGCGACTTTGACGTCTGCCTTTAGCGTTGGTCGCAGCACTTTTGCCACTTCATCGCCGGATCTCTGGGGTCTGGTCTGGGCGGGCTGTGGTTTGCCTCTGCTTAAAAATAAAGTGAAATTATTATGGGCGCTGCTTCAATAACTGCTTTGGATTCGATTGGCAGCAGCCACTTCATAGTCTTCTTCGTCTCCATCTGCTGCCATGTCATTTTGTGTTGTAAAAGACATTAAAAGAAATGTTAAAAGTTGATTATAAGTAAGCGTAAAATGAATAGCATAAAAGTGAATTTGATGGCTTTAACAGATCAATGGCCAATTGTCCATTGACTACTAAAGAGCTCCATTACTTACACCTCATTTATTGGAAATTAAAAACAACAGCTCTATTGACCCATATAAACATTAACTGATTTTGGGTTGGTTTCTTGTTTGTTTTAATTGGTGATCCCACTCTTTATCTCACCATAAATCCTGAAGCAATAAAGAGATGGAGGAAGAGACTGAAGCATGAATCACCAGTATCAGAATTTTCAAAAAGGTAAACAATTTTATCTGTTTTTTTGATTTCTAGATCAAAATGACAAAATAAACCAGTTTGTTATTCCATTTCTCATAACTACATAACTCATCTAAAAGCAGAAAATCCAAACGTGCGGGGGCAGCAACCTTATACGCCAAATAAGTCAAGCATTGCCTGTCATTGCTGCTGGTGTTGCCGTTGGCGTTAAAGTATTATATTTTGCGGTTAATACAGTCAAACTTCTCTAGCTTGAATCCGATTTTGTCATAATTTGACTGGACTAATTTCTCCATAATAGTACGAAAGTGTTTGTGATTTTACTTTCAATAAATTTTTGTGTAAACTTTTCGCTAGGTTTGCTACACACACTTTTAATACCCTTGCCTCTGCAATACCCTATGGTATTATAAAGTTGGCCGTAAGTCTGTAACTCATTGAAGGAAGCATCTCCGACTACATAAAGACCGGATCGGATGTAGCTGTCATAGGAACGATCGGTCGAAAAAATAGTTTTTGTGAGAAAATTTTTTTTGTTTCCAATGGAAACGCCTCCAAACTTTGTGTTTCTTAATTCGAGCTTACCCATGATTTCACCAAGTTTGTTCGAAATCGGTCATCTATGTATATAGTACAGCTCCCATACAAAAGTAAGGTCCGAAAATTTGCCTTAGAAAAACTTTTTTGTTTGTAAAAACTTCGGTCGAACGTCTTGACGTCTCGGTCAACAATTCCTTCAAGTAAAGGGTGTGGAATCTTCAAATACAACATAATTTTTGAGACGATTCATGTGAAACTCAGCTCTCTCTGATCTATTTCGTGAAAATCAACTCCCAAGGTCGGAAAATGAGTTGAGGTAGTCTATCGGATTGTAATTCTTATTGGCAAAATAACTAAATTTAAAATAATCAGATGTCGAAAAATGGAGCAATCACGGACAATCCTTATTTGGAACCCATTATTGCAATTCCCTAGTTTGTAATGGTTCTTATTATAGCTGGCAAATACACTATGTGAGAAACATCGGTGTTATTTTTGAGAATCGATTCAAATTGAAAAAAGTTCTGCCGATGAATATCGTGCTTAGGGAAATTACAAAATTGTAAAAAGTAACAAAATGTGTCATATTGGAATTTCTTCTGTTTTGGTATAACTAATATTGGTGTTTGCAAGGTTTTCAAGAAAATTAAAAAATAGAAATATATGGACTGAGAAAATACAACATATTTACTTAATCATTTAAAAAGAACACACCCGATTATGAAAAATCAGGTTCCTTAAAGCTCAATTTACATCACCTGATCTCTCAGCTGAGTTTTGTATCTGAGCATATGTCAGCCCGAGAATGAGTGAACTGATTGAACCTTATCAGTGTGGCTTTAGACCTGGCAAATCCACCACGGACCAGATATTCACACTACGACAAATCCTGGAGAAGACCCAAGAGAGAAAGATCGACACCCACCACCTTTTTGTTAACTATAAAGCCGCCTTTGACACGCCGATAAGGTCAAAGTTCTTTGAAGCCCTGTCCACCTTTGGTATTCCAGCAAAGTACTTTGACTTTGCATGATGACGTTGAGAAGCACACAAAGCTCCGTCAAAATAGGAAAAGACCTCTCTGAGCCTCCGAGAGGTTTTAGGCAGGGTGACACCTTATCGTGTGACTTCTTTAATCTGCTGATGGAGTACATACTGCCCAAATGCTAACAGAACGGCCACCATCTTTACCAGAGATAACATGCTACTTTCATATGCCGATATTTGATATCATCGGCAAAAGAATCTGCGATAAAACGGGCGTTCCAGATAACAGCAAACTATGGCTTCGGTTAATACGGTACACACAACGCAGTGTCTACGCTGGACATCTGTTGATGGAGACTACACTTCAGGTTGTTAGGAATTTGTCTACCTCGGAACGACGATACCAGCGACAACAACACCAGTCTGAAACCGACGAAGAATTACTCTTGCAAACCGTGTATTACGGGCTCAATAAGGAGTTCAAGAGCAGAGCCCTCTCCAAAATGCGCTATACAAGTCGCTTATCATCCCAGTCCTGCTATACGGCGCAGAAGCATGGACAATGACAAAAGAGGATGAGGCGGCAATTGGCGTGTTCGAGAGAAGAGTTCTTCGGAGGATTTATGGACCTATAAACGCTGGCGGCGAATTTCGCATCCGCATGAATCACGAACTGTATGAGCTCTATGGGGACACTGACCTAGTCAAGCGCATAAAACAACAGCGGCTGCGCTGGATAGGACATGTTACCCGTATGGATGATAACGCTCCAGCAAAACGGGTGTACAGTCGGCATGCGAACGATTTAGGAGGCAATCCCGGGCCGGGTTGACCGAAGCGGAGATGGCGCTACCAGATGCAGGGAGATATTGCGGAGCTGGGTGTGTCCTCCTGGTGGAATGTTGCTCGGGACAGAGACGAGTGGCGGGCATTAGTGGCAGCGGCCGAGACCGTAAAACGGTTATGATGATTTTATTACCATCGATGCCAAAGAAAAAGAAGAATATGTCAGCCCGTGTAAACAGTCGTCTGAGCCAACTCAGCTGAGCGATCAGGTGTAATAGAACCGGCTCAAATTGAATTGACCGCACAGCGGAGCGCTGAATGAAGCATTGGTTTTGTATCTGACCCATTTAAGCTTCTCAGACATGTGTAAATGCTGAATTGAGTTGCTCAGCTGAGTTTTTTGACACTCAGCTCTCAAAAACTCAGCTGAGCGATCAGGTCGTGTAAATTGGGCTTTAAGCTCCCAAGTCAGTTGGCCTTCTGGATGTTCCTTTTTTTTTCGAAATCTAGGTGGATTTGGTGAATTTGCACTGATCATTTTGAGCATGAGCTATACAAACGCGTAAAATCCACCTGGATTTGCAAAACCAAGAACATGAGAAAACGGGCCTTAATGTAATCTGAATAGATTTTTATAACAAGTTGATTTTAATTTTCCGATTCATGGACAGGTTTTCGAAGAAATGGTCATTATGCATCCCTCTATGGCAGGGTTCCCCAAGAAGAGAGGCTCTCTGTCTCTCTCTAACACTTACTGATGCATTACTTCGGCAAGCATTCGGTGTGAATTTGCGAGTGTGTTCGGCCCCCCGGGGCATGGCTGGGGAACACTGCTCTATGGAGTCGGAACGGATGTTTGGTAAAACTGGAGACAACCTCCGATATGCTCCTATTTACTAATAGGAACCAATGGCTTATTAGTAACACAAGTCAAATGTGAAAAAAGCATCGTTAATAGACTATAGACTATAATAGACAAGAGATAGAGAGAGGCTCGGCTTTGGCCCTTTGGGGCTGTGTCAAGCCATTTTACATAGACTATTTGTTATTGTTGCAATTGCTTACAATTTAAAACCGCACTCATTGACTTGCGCATGAGTCATGACATTTCCTTTTGTTAAAGACTTCTTGAGCATTAATAATAATTTGAAGCACCTTTCGCAAATGCAGAATAATTTAACATTCCAATTTCTTAATTTCATTTTAAAATTTTTAAATGGTACTTTGTTGTGTATCTTTTATTAATGGCATAATTTTCTCAAATGTTTTATAGGCTTTTCCCCTTAATCATCAGAATTTGCTATTATTACTCATGCACTTAAGCCCAAATAAGCGCAAATAATTTTGATAACAAATGACATCACTTACGTATACAGAAATCACAAGTACATAACGCTGGTTTCTATGATGACTGACAATAAAACCTTTCTCAACGTTTACTTTTCGCGTTACCCATTTGAAAATGAAATAGCAAACCTCTCCTTATACAGTAACCCACTTTTGGTGTCATCTGTGATTTGTCATCATTCCCATAGACCATGGTAAACAATTTACTATTCCCATTTCGTACATAGAGACAAAAGCCGCGTCATGTAACTTTTACTTTTTAAGTATTTTTAAAGCAGATGTCACGTTTGAGGGCAATGTGGCCAAGCCACGTAGCAAACCGATAGACAATGCAGGAATGGAAGACATTGCGCAATCCGAGCCTATTGTAAATATTTGCACTTGTCAGTTAGTGCCAGTTCCATAATATATAATTGAGTATCGTCCATAAAAGGATTTTTCTCATGCTCTTTTGTTTTGTTTTCTTTCTTTTTTTGCAGTCTGTGCAATAGTCGAGTACGAATACACAGCCAAGGAGCCGGATGAGCTGAATCTAAACAAAGGTGCCATCATTCATCGTATCAAACAAATGCCTGGAGGTTGGTGGCAGGGTACACTAAAGGCTAGCGGTACCACGGGAATGTTTCCGGACAATTTTGTACGCGTGCTGGAGCCGAACAGTAATGGCAGCAATGGGAATCACAGTGGAGATGATAGTGCGGCAGTGCAGCTGAGGTTGGTATAATAATAATAAGGAATTGTATGCGGAATGAAATACGAAGAAATTCTGCAAGACAAGTAGAAAATGTATTTGATATTCGAGAAACTTGAATTCTAGATATGTTATTATTTACACACTGGGGAAAAAAAAATGATATTTTATACATTATACATTTTTATACCCTTGCAGAGGGTATTATATAATTGTGCGGATGCTTGTAACGCATTGAAGGAAGCATCTCTGACCACATAAAGTTTATATATTCTTGATCAGCATGACGAGCTGAGTTTATTTAGCCTTGTCCGTCCGTCTGTCTGTTTCTATGCTATCTCCTCCGTCAGTCTTAAAGCCATCTCAACCAAACTTTGCACGAAGTCTTTAAGTACAAATATGCTGCACATTTGTCGGAACCGGCCGGATCGGATGACTATAGCATATAGCTGTCATAGGAACGATCGATCGAAAAATAGTTTTAGTGAGAAAAACTTTTTTGTTTTCAATGGAAACGCGTCCAAACTTCGTATTTCTTAGTTTACTAACCTTTCCCATGTTTTCACAAAGTTTGGTTGAAATCGGTCATCCATATAGTATAGCTGTCATAAAAAAGTATAGTCTGAAAAGTAGTCTTAGTTAAAAAAACTTTTTTGTTTTCAATGGAAATGTCCTTAAAATCGGCATGTATTCATTCGGTATGCTTTCACACAATACTACAAAGTTTTGTCAAAATCAGATTACTATAGCATATAGCTACCATAGGAACGATCGGTTGAAAAACTAGTTCTAGCGAGAAAAGCTTTTTGGTTTCAATAGAAACGTCCTTATCCTTATATAATGCATAAGCATTCTTTGGCATAAGTATTGTAAAATTGATTTATTCTCAGCACAGAACCTCAAATGTTAAAAGAATGTTTGATTTTAGACAAGTTTTTCATGCTGAACCCTAATCTGGCTTTAAAAACTCAATTTCTCCAATGGATTACCTGTAAATTAGACATTAAAATGGAGAAAATGGCTAATTTGGCCAATTTCCTAGGATCAAACATTCTAGAAATAAGAATAATTTTCAAAATTTCATTTGCTCTTCGTATAGTACATAATTTTAACTCTTAAATGTGATTTAAGCCTAAATCATTTCATAAGATATATGTTCGTGATCAATCTGCAAAAAAATTAGAACCAAAACAGTATTTTCTACCCTTCAGTTCGGCTCAGTACTGAATCAAATCTGAATCAGCTCTCAAATGGACCTAAGCTGATATTAGGCATGATTTCAGTACTGAATTCATGGGTAAATTTCATGGGAAATACTGAATCATACTGCTCAGGCCCTGAGAAGTTCAGGGCTGAAACGTAGAACTGCAGGGTACCTAGACATATGTTTTCTAGTAGAAAATTTCTTACCCGTTTAGAACAGGTACCAAACCAATTTAAGCCGGTAGAAAAGCAGCTCAGAACCTTATTTTTGAAAGCATTTTTGAAGTCCTACGAATAAAGATTTGAAGCTTCGATTTAAAACTGTTAAAAAAAATATATCAGAACGGTTTAAAAATAGATTAAAAATATGAGCTATTGGTCAATTGTATTGATATATATTTTAAATTGATTTTAAAACAAATATATTGGAACAGTACTACATTACTTTGTCTAAAGATCTCATGCACCTAACTCACTACTTTTCTTATCACAAAGATGAGCTTTGATGAGAGTGACGCAACTAATGTCTAATATGCTTACAAATTTCCATTCTCTTTTCATTTTTGCTCTCCCTCTCTTCGGCTCACTCAGGGACAAATCAGCGACATCGAATCGCCGCTGCAAAGTCATCTACAGTTACACACAAGTCAACGACGACGAGCTGACGCTGGCCGTGGGTGATGTCATTGAATTCCTAGGGGAGGTATGTACAAAACGGCAGCAAGAAACTTGGCCGAGGAAGGGCCCGCAACCCCCATTTAACCTCTTTGCCAATAATTTTGCCGCTACAATAACAAACAACGAAACGAAATTGAAATTTTCTGTTCTGTTTTCTCATTTAGGTCGAAGAAGGCTGGTGGCGCGGACGTTTGCGCAGCAAAACTGGCGTTTTTCCTTCAAATTTTGTGCAACATATCGAACCATCGCCCATACTTGCCTCCAAGCGGCCGCCAACAATTGGTGCAACCGTGACAACATCGGCATTGACTGCCAAGGCGGCCGCAACACCAGCAACAGCAACAGGAACGGGACCAACACCTGCAGCGCCGACATCAGTCTCCCCAGCATCCAGTCTCACAGCGAAACAAACGAGAAGCAGAACCACTGCCAAAACGGTGCCTACCGCTGCTGCTGCAACTGCTGCCGCTCCTGCTGAGCCAGCGGCCATAGTTGGTGCTCCAATGTTGCCACCGAAACCTCAACGGGACTTTTGCCGCGTAGAGTTTCCCTATGCGCCACAAAATGAAGATGAACTGGAGCTTAAAGTGGATGACATTATCACGGTCATCAGCATGGAACTTCCGGATAAAGGCTGGTGGAAGGGTGAATTACGCGGCAAAGTGGGCGTCTTTCCTGATAATTTTGTCAAACTCTTGGCTCCCTCGGATGGTGAGTTTCTCTGTTTTGTTAGTTTCTCCTCATCCACCTGTCACATTCCTATGAGTTTTGATTTTGGTCTGTCAACTGCATCTTCGTCATCAGCCGCCTCATCTTCGCATTTCTCTCTCCTCGCTGGCTTAATTGAACGCAATTTTCGAAACGCATCGGCAATGAAATTCAGTCATACAATCGTCAAAAGCAAAAAAAAATTAATGTCGTGACGTAGACACAGCAGCCATCGAAGCATAAAACGTCAATAATCGTTTGTTTGCTAATTGAATTAATTAAAAGCCAAGCTCTTTGGCAAATGAGTTGTTTTACCCAGACAAACTGCAATTGGAGTTTAGATGTTGTAGATCGTAAATAGTGTAGTTTATACTTTAAGATAACTGAGATAGATGTTAGATAGGATATAAAGAATCAACATTAGATTTATGTAGAAAAAAGAAATGAAATTAATTTGAAACATCAAATAACCATTTTAATTAAAAGTGGAGTTTAAACTGTAAAAGTGTTTTTATATTTTTGGGGAAAATCGTTTGTACAAAGAATATTCCAGTCGGGCTTGACCGACTTTTTATAACCTTGCAGAGGGTATTATAAAATTGTCCGGATGTTTGTAAAGCATTGAAGGAAGCATCTCCGACCAAATAAAGTATATATATTCTGTTTAGCCGGATGTCCGGTTCGTCAGTCTGTTTCTAACGGGTGACAACTAAAATACTGCACATACTTTAAAATGTCGTCATAACTACAATTCTCAACGGACAGTTTATTTATGTCTTTGTATACAAAAGAATTGCATCAATGGACTTGGTCGAAAGGACCGTTACGACCTTGGGGACATATTTCCGGATACATAAGCAAATCTTGTTGGTCGGGTCTTTGATATTTTTGGCCTTCCACTTGTTTTTGTAAACTGCAGCACTCAGACTTCCAAAAAAAATATTCAATTGGACGACACTGTGGCAAGTTTGCTGGGTTCCGTTCCTTTGGTACAAGAGGGATATTGGCAAAAAGGCGATATTGGTAGCACATCCACCGACATTGAGATTTGACAGTTTGTATTTGGTCAGGTGTGTAACTTGGTGCAATATTATTCTTTTTCAGCACTTTACTTATGTGTTTTTGGCAGCAATTAAATTTTTCTGGCTGCATCTCGTTGACTTATGTTGTCTTTGTTGTTAAAAAGTTGGGTTAGCTTTCTGACAGCTTGGCCGATCATAATGTTTGCTTTCCGACCACTTCCAACTACTCTATTTATTATTTTTCGTTGCAAAATACTATAAATAGTGCGTTTGGACTTGCCCTCTGGCATAAAATGGTTTACTGCAAACACTTTACCTTTGTCAGCGTGCATTTCGTAGAATTTTACAACGAACTTCTTCGTGATCGTTCTTGCTCGGACGGCATAATGGCGACTACTTGTCAAAATTTTTGTCAGGAGGGCATGAATCGCGTCGACAGGAGAACAAAGAAAAAGAAATGTAGTGATGTATAGAGGGTAGACACCGACAACAACTACGCGATTACTTGCTTATCCAATTTAGCATCTGTTTGAAAATACTGAACTAAACCGTTCGGTTCAGTTCATTTCCAACTTTATGGCTAAGGAAATTGTTTTAGAATTAAGAAGAATTCTATCCATATAGAGTTGTAACTAGCTTATTAAGAACATCAGGTTTTCGGGCTGTAGTATCCACAACTACTGATTTTGTCCATCTTCTGCACTTGCCATCTATCTCTAAAGACGGTCAAGTGAGGAGTTCCCAGTAGCTAATGCTCAAACCATCTCTGCTCAAAACTCCTAAGAAAACATTGCTATAAAACATAATCAAAATCATCACGACACATCCAAACATATCCAAACATTAAATGAACAATTTTCTTTACTTCCTTTCATTTTCCATCCTCATATCGGTTATTTGCTTGACTTTTTTTTATCACTTGCATTTTGTTGAAAGATTTTTATGGGTAATTTTTTTTGACTTTTCCACTATCGCTCTTATGTCTCTATTTATCTTTCTATAACACTTTGTATATGACTTTATGTCGTTGGTTGTGGTCTCTCTGTGTAATTTTCCCCTCTACACTTTTCTCTTCTTCTTTTTCTACAATTTTTCGACAACAACGATTCCACTTCACCAAAACACTTGAAACAACAACTACACACACAAACACACACACATAATATTTCAAAATCTCAACTGCACTGTGCATCGGCCGTTGTAGCTGCCCCACCGCTCCCGCCGCCACGTCCTCGACCACGAACGCGTGCAGCTCCGGGACCGCAGCGTGGCGGCTCATTCGAGTTCTTGGGCGCGCGTATGGCCAGCTTTATCACCACGATTTGTATGTAAACGAGTTTTTCCAGTAGGCAAGCCCCAAAACGTTTGCGGCTTCCACCAGAGTGTTTTTCTTTTTCATTTTCCTTTCTCTCTGCCGACTTGAGGCGTTTTTGATACGAAATGGAAAATTGCTTGGCTCTGGGGTCCATGCTCATAATTTCTATGATTTATTTACATTTTGTTTTGGTTTTCTTTTATTTATTTGGCTTTCTTTGGCACGTCCGAACTTGCAGGCGGCGCCTTTGGCTTGACTCTTACAATTAGACAGTGGCCTGGGCGGGCATCTTTAGCAGTTGGATTTTCTTTATATTCAATTTACTGTAATTTTTATTTGCGTGTTTGTTTTGTCAGAGGAATAACAAACTTGTTTTTAATTTGCCTGAGATATTGCTTGAGCGCTTTAAATTGAATGAAATTTACGAAATCAAAAGTTAAAAAAAAAGTACAAGTAAGAAAGTCGTTCAAACCCAACTTTAATATACTCTGGACCAACGAAAGGGTATGTATGTGTAAAATGGCCTTGACACAGCCCCAAAGGGCCAAAGCCGAGCTCCTTTCAATCTCTTGGTGTGCTTCCAATTTTCGCACAAGAGAAAGGGACCTATAGTTTAATGCCGAGTAGAGAAGCTTTTACATGCCTAGTTACTTCAAAGCTGGCGCCAACAGCAGCGAAGGTGACCGGGTGTGTAAGTTTTTTTTTAAAGAAACTTTTCATTAGATGCTTCGAGGCGGGATCGAACCCACGACATCTAGCACAGCGGTCGCACACACTAGCGAACACTCTTTTGCGCCTAACGACTATCGTTCAGGCGATATTTACCAATTCCTTGGCGGATCGATGAATAATCCTGAGTTTTAAATATGTCCAGAAGGACAGGACGATTCTTTAGGTTAGGTTACGATGGCTGAGAGCGAAAAGTCTCTCTCACAATTGGGTTCAGTAATGAACCATTGTGTCCACACAATAAATTTATGTAGAGTTGAACTGATTGAGAATAAGGGGTGTTGACCAACTATCTGTACGGCACAGAAGGTGTTGTACCGTTTCCTCCTTTTCTTCATATCTCCAAATTCTACAGAAATCATAATGTCTTACGCCTAGGCGTGGTGCCTGTCGTACAACCATATGTAGGGCGCCAAGATAATATACTTAAGCTAAGTTAAGGAGGCGACGCTAGGGACGCCTTCCATCGATCCAAAGATCGGAGGGATGTCGTCGGTTTAGTCTTCTGCTGAGCCTGTTTTTGTCGCCAATAGACTGGATACGGCAGATCCGCGGTGAAGAGGGTATAGAGAACTGGTCCGAAACCACTACCCTGTGGTACACCCGCACAAATAAGACGGATGGTTTGTCGCTAGACTCTGAGCTCAACCATAAAGCGGCGCCCGAGCAGGAAAGACCGAAGCAGTAGATATTGTTCAGCAGGAAGGAGGGACTTCAGCTTAAAAAGCAGGCCATCATGCCATACGCGATCGAACGCCTGCCGAATATCAAGAAAAACGGCAGAGCAGTATTGGCGATTCTCGAAAGCTTTTAAAATGTGGTTAGAGATTCTATGAACCTGCTGAGGCGCACAGTGTCCTTTACGAAAGCCGAAGCAGCTTCAACCTAGCTGACTGCCAACGTTCTACAAAATAATATTCTTTCAAAAATTTTAGAGAAGGTTGGTAGCTGACTAATTGGTCGGTAGGAGTCGGTCTTCGTAGGATCCTTGCCCTTCTTGGGAACAATCACGATTACCACACACTTCCATGAGGAAGGGAAGTATTGTAATCGAGTCATGGCGTTAAATAGCATTAGCAGAAACATTACTCCAACATCCGGAAGTGCCTTGACTGCTTTGAGCTTCAGCTGCCGGATCTGAAAACGCACTTCGTCCAGCGAGATAGGTCTAATGGGAGAGAGTGGGACAGTATCAGTCGAGAGACCATCCTGAGTGGAGGCAAAATCCTCCGGCGACGCTAAGCTGAAGGGGTTGAATCGTCCCTCCAAATTGCTAGCAAACTCCTCAACTATCTCCTCACAAGACAGAGTCAAAGATCTGTCGTCTGGATTACGAATCTTTGTAGGGGCTTCTTGACATGTCGAGTGCATTTCCAAAAAGAGAAGCCTCGGTCCTGCGTTAGGTGGATATTGCGAAGTTTTTCCTCTATATATTCAGCCTTTATATAAAGAGGAGTTTTCTTAGTAGGTCTGTCTGCAACTCTCCGGTAGTCTGCCTCAATGAAGGGGCTTCGTCATCCCATCCATCTCCGGAGCGTCGCTCTCTTGCGCCTCACGAGGTCAAGAACCTCAGGTTTTAAAAGTGCCTGAGGGGAACCTTGGATGCGGGTCTACCAAGCATTGCTTGCTCGCGGCTGGGTGAATATTACGCACAAGCAATTCAGCTTCATCATCTATGTCAGCGGGCGAGTTTAGGTCCCTATTAGGGTTTATCAACTCCTTCAGTTTACTCTGGAAACGGGAAATGTTTGCATGCCAGGGTAAAAAGGTTGTTCCAATCGCCTTGACCCAGATAGAGTAAGCTGCCGCTCGAAACTCTATTACCAGAGGAAAGTTCCAGCAATCCGTTTATAGCGAGGTTATTTGACCGAATTCCAGAGTATATGGCAAAATCTAAGGCTGATGGAGAGAAATTGTGGTTGGAGGGGAAGAAAGTGGGACTTCGAGTTGAAAGAACTTGCATGTGGGAGCAAGTAAGGGAATCATAGAGCGCTGTACCTCTAGCAGATGCGTATCTTCCACCCCAAAGTGGGTGATGTGCATTCCAATCCCCAGCAACTAGGAACTTTGGACCAGAGTCGAAAAACAGAATTCTTCGAATTTCAGAGACCAGAGAATCAGTAGATCGTCGCAATGACTACTCCGCCAAGATCGCTGGCCACCTTCATAGCGACGCACATGACAGAAGTCCTCATAATAGAGCTATGTAGGTGGTATGAGAGACAAGATTTGATGAGTACTGCTGCACCTCGCATGCGGTCCGCAGGGTGGTTAGTCACCAATATCAGGTGGATACTGTGTTTGGTACACACTTTAGTGATCAGGAAGGCGAAACGATAAGTTCAAGTCTAGGATGGCGGAGAAAACGCCCCGTACTACTTTTTCGTGTAGCTTAGAACCATCGGAGTAGATTTTAATGGTGATAGCTCTGCTGTAGGGAAGGTTGTTTCAATCGTGTCGGCTTGGGATATAGAAGACGTATAATTTTTCGAACTTCGTTTGAGTTATACAGTAGTCTGTATTTAACGGTATACCAGCTTGGTCTTTGAATATATTATAGACTGTACCGAAATAACTTCGTTCTGTTGTTAAGGCTGTTCTTATAGCCAGTTGCCTTGATACAAAGTAGGAGGTGAAATATATTATTTTAGCGCTTCCTTTGAAGTCGTTTGGAGAGCGCTTCTCTGCAAAAATACGTGTATATATGTATAAATTCTAATTGCGTTACTTAAATACGCTAGTAATATTATTTCAGTAAATACATTTTTTTAATTTAGTTTGTTCTTGCGCTTATTTTGTGAAAATTCTTGTTGCATACTTTGCGGTTGTCATTGAAAATCAAAAACAATTATTTGTTTTTTTTTTTTTGCAAATTTATGCTTGCCATTTTTTTTTGGTTTGTTATTTAGCTTTGCCTTTTGCTTTTGTCAACGTCGCATTTTCTCAGTCACCAGCCACCTTCGACACTTAAGCAACAATAACAACAACAACCATCATTAAAATAAACAACAGTTGTTGTAACTGGTTTTTTTGTGCTACGTTTTGATTTTGGTTTTTGTGTAAAGATTTGTCTTACTCTTTGCCAAGTCTCTTTTGTGCTCTTAGCCAGCACAATCATCATTATTATGATCTTCATTATCATGATCATCTGGCAGCTTGAAAACATTAGCGGTGATTATCAGACGTGCGCTTCACTTGTTCCCTCTCTCGCTCTCTTTCTCCACCAAAGTCAAGCCCCTTTTGTTTTAAAGCTCGTTAGTTTATCAACAAAGTTGCAAGAGAGTGAGAGGCAGAGCAGAAACAGCAGCAGCAGCAGCAGAGAGAGCGAATTTAAGGTCTGGCTGTCTCAGCACTTTGTACCTTTGCCAGCATTTTTGTTTACCTTTTTGTTTCAGTACGCTTTGATTTCTTGACCATTTACGTTATTGAAATCTTTTTTGGTGCGGCAAAAGTTGTTGATTTGTTTGTGTTTTCCTCGTTCCCACAACTGGTGCGTGTGCTACAGTTACCGTTCTTGGCGGCTTTCTTTTTGGCTGACTTTCTGCAATTGCAATTGCCACATGGGCAAATCAGTTTTCGTCTCGTAAATAATTATATATTATGTGTCTACAATGTGTAATTAATGATTATTAATTGGTGCTTCGCTCAAAGTTAAATGATTCGTCGCCATCGTCATCATTAAATCAACGCAGAGCCCAAGTTTGTTGCTTAAGTCTTTCGTTTTTAGTGTGACAGCCGCAGGCGAAATACTCAACAACCGGCAACAGTTATAACAATAAGCACCTAAAATTCAACGAATTCAATTACTCAATATATTAAAAAAAAAAACTCAATTTAAAATTCGTGCTGCTTTTTTATTAATTTTGTGTTTGGTTGCTGTCATTGCCATTGCTCATTTGGCCAGCGCAGTGAAAGTCGCCCGAGTGCATTTCTTTTGCAATTTTCTATATTATCAACGCTTCACAATAAGATTAACCATGTCTAATGCTATTCTTTGATAGTTTTTGCCTTGTTTAATACCCTTTCAATAGCTGAAATTAAATACTTAAGCAAGTGGCTTGTCAAGCTTAATTTACATTCATTTGTGTGTTCATACAAATAGATTTGAAATCGACTTGATGACCTAATTGAAAGTGACGGCAATTTGTGTTTGTGATTTGATAGCACAAACCGCGATACGCTAGATTGGCAACGGAATTGAGACATTGATTAAAATAAAAATTTATTTATATAAATTTATTGAAGGTTGGGGATCTTTTTCAAGATTAAGTTTCCGAAATTCTTAAAACCAAAAGAATATTTTTTGATCCAGAAGTGCAATAAAATTGATTCCAAGAATACCTAGAAATCTGTAAATTTCTTTCAAAAGGCTGCCAATTTTCACTTTCTCCAGTTTAAAGAAGTGATGTTGGTGATTGCTGATGAGTGCTTAACACGATTCTGTTTTGGAAAATCCTACATAGCGTTTTTGGTTATTTGAGCTTGAAGTTGATAAATATACCTATGTTGATCATTTTAGGCATGTTTTGTAGGAAACCTAGATGAATTGTTTTTTGAACTAAGTTTTTTAGCCGCTGGCCAACGGGCCAAAGCCAAGCTCCTCTCAATCTCTTGGCTTGTGTGCTTCTATTTCTCGCACAAGAGATAGGTACCTACAGTTTAGCCGAATCCGAACGGCATCTTCAGAAGCTTTTTCATGGCTAGTTACTTTAAAGCTGGCGCCAACAGCTAGTGAAGTTGAAGGTCAAAGAAACCACTTTTTATTAGATGTCCCTAGACCTGCTCGAACCCACGACCTTTTGCACAGCGGTCGCACACGCTAGCCGCTGAGCCACACCCGGCCACCCGGGAATCGCAAAAATTAGACCACTTGTAATTCTAAAGTTTGAATTCCGTGCACTCATAAATAATCGCACTCTTGATTTTAAGGCGATCCGCCAACTTTGTTTGATATAAATGCGTTATCTAAAGTATTTTGTTTGAGTAAATCGCCAAAGACTCCCTTAAAATTAACTTTCTTTTGAATTTTGCATTGCATTGCAGGGGCAATGGGTGTTGTTGAAAATTTGTCTTCTTAGACGGGATCTACACGGCGAAGCAAACTTCATGAAGTTTTTAGAAATGCTTACGTTTGTAGGTGATAGGTGTGTTTGTGTCGCTTGCCCCTCTACACCCCTTTTCTATAAAAGAGGGCTTGCTGAAAAGCTTTATGAAGTTTGCATCACCGTCTAAATCATGATACAATTATACAGGTACGGCGGATATGCCATTGTGCTCTCAATTTAGTCCACATTATTTCAGTCTGTTGCTGTCATTCCATGTAAAAGGTTGTCACACTCTCTTCTCTCCGATTGCCGGCGGCAAATTTGAGGGAGGATTTTTGTTTGCACAGCTTACTTTGTTGTTTGCTTATGTTGATTTACATCAAGTATGTCATTATGTAAATCGCTAAATTTGTGTGCGTGTGCTCTGTCGACTGACTTCAACTCTCTTTTTCACTTAGCAAAGCTTAGTCAATTTTTAATGTGCGCCACCTGTGTGTATATACTGCCTGTTTATTTATCCTGTATTGACCTACTTTTAAAGCCTTCTAGATATTTTTATTATTTGCATCCACATAGTCAGAGCACTACCCAGCAAACAACAAACTCGTCTAAATTTTAACAAACGAATATTCCAACCAACAAAGCAAAATTTCCAGTTCATGGCTAATAAATTGTGCAATTTGAAAATCGTCAAACTGCAGACCACTTTCCTCTTCTTGAATTTTGTGGCCCGTTCGCACTCTAAAAATTTGGTCTTCTTATAACTTACCTGCGCCTCTCTAACCCAAACCCCAACACTTTTACATTTTTACTTACCCTATCATACAAATTGCTTCTTTTTCACTCTTTAAACCCTCACTGGTCACTTTCTTTCTTACTCCTTTTATAGTTAGGTTGCAATAGCTGAAGCCAGTCCTCTCCACATGGCCCGTGTTTATATATTCCCGTTAAACCCTAGGGTTATTTCGGTACTAAACCATTGTGTGGACGGAATGTTAGTAGAGCTGGGATCTCTATATTTAAGTCTCCTCCTACTAAGAAAAATGCCAAAAAACGTGCTGTAGTTTCCTTCTTCTTAAAATCTGCAACTTCTACAGACAAGTGTTTCCGCGTCGCTGCGTTTAGACAGTGACCCGTCAGGCCCCTAATGATTGATATGTGTCCCCCTTGTAACGTAAAAGTGTATTAGAACGTTTAATGTCGAATGTTCACGAAAGTCTCCTACCCACAGAAAATTTTCCACCAGTCCGTAGCGACATTTTCACTTTTTTAACCATACACCCTTTACTTGGGACAAATATATTTGTACATTTGGTACGCTTCAGAAAACATTTATCCCATTGTGGAAGTTAAAGAAAAAGAGACAAAATTGGTCTTATTTAATGAACTGTAAACCGATTGCGGCTATTTGTGACCGGTTGTGGTGCAGCGAAAGGAACATCAAATAAAACGTTTTTCTTTAAAACATACACAACTGGTCACCTTCACCAGCTCTTGACGCCAGCTGTTAAGTAACTACCCATAAAAAAGCTGCTAAAATGTGGCCCTTTCTGATTCGGCGTTAAACTGTTGGTCCCTTTCTCTTGTGCGAATGAGAAATTAGAGATTGAGAGAAACTCGGCTTAGGTCTTTTGGCTGTTTAAAAATGCTAAATATTTTTATATGTTGTGGCTATACTTATGTCGGCTAAGCAAGCATATTCTCAAAAGTATAGGAAATATCGAAATCTTCAAAACTGTTAGGGTATTTAAACGTCAACGGTGCATGCACAAAACTTTGTTTCTTTCCTGTTGTGATATTGCCATTTGTATGGACTGACCTTTACACATTTTTAGCTGTTACTCAATCGACTATTTGATTTTTCTACTGCCATCGCCATTTATTGGCATTTATTTATGCCTGTCATTTGTTTGTTTGTCGAATTGTATTTTGTAGTTTGTTTGTTTCCCTCTCCTACGCCTGAGCTTGAGCTTGGTTTTTTTGTATTTCTATTTCAATTTCCACATTAATTTTATTGACATTTGGCAACAAGTTGAGGCTGAGAAATGAAACCAGTTTGTGTTGATTTGTTTGTGTTATGCGCGCGCTCGCTCAGCTGTTCTGGTTGCTGTGGTTAGTCATGGTGACGCGGATGGCTCATCTTTAATAATAAAATGTTTGCATGACAATTTGCAGGAGGAGGCCAAAAACCAAACCCACGCCTAAAGACTTATTAACACTTGTCATCTTCTCCACTTTACAGTTGCTCCCATCAACGAGCCAACTACGACGCAATCGCAGCGTAAGATTAGCAATACCATAGCCAACGCCACCAGCCACATGACCACAACGAACTCTAGTAATAGCAGCACCACCACGGTGACCCAACAACAGCAACAGCAGCAGCAACAGAGCACGGCCAGCTCTTCGACCACATCGAAGGTGTACATCAAAAAGACAGGCAGCAGCAGCAACTCTGTCACCCAGAGCAGCACCACCTCTTCCTCAGCTTCTGGTCGTAAGGAGAGCTTTGGCTCACGTGACTCACTGAACGATATTCTCAGTGAGACGGGTCTGCCCAGCGGCAATGTGGCCGCCCAGCGTAAATCGCTGGAGAACAAGAACCTGGACCTGACCAAACAACCGCCAGGTAGCCAACCCAAAAGCAGTTCTACAATCACCACCACCACAGCTAGCAGCAGCAATCATACAGCTACAGCTGTTGCCTCTTCCTATACTGAACTACGCAAGAGTCTGGATAATATGGATGAAAAACTTAAGTCACCACCACCGCCAGTGCTGAGCAAGAAACCAAGTGTGCCCCTTAAAAAGACGCCAACTGGTGGAGTTCCTGTGACGGGTAACTATCTAGATACAATTCAAATAGAACCCCCGTCTTAATATTCCCCTTTTGTCCACAGCCAATCTTATGGGAGGCAAGAAAAAGAATCCAGAGGGCAAACTAACCAGCACCGTATCCCATGATCTGGCTGATGGTTTGGCTGCCAGCAAATTGGCAAGTGGACAGCTGCCCGAATCAGGTGCCTCTGGTAATTTGGTTATGCGACGTTCGGCCACCATAGCAGTTGAGGATACAGACTTTGATCGTGTGGAACGTGCCTCCATACTGACAGATATGCGCGCCGGACGCGTCAAGGCACCCAAGCGAAGACCACCATCAGCGGCCATCAATGTGCTGGGCGAGAGCAACAACAATTCGGTGTATGTAAATGGTAGCGGTGGAATGGGAGGCAGTGCCAGTGAATTAAGTGAAGATGGTGGAACGGGCAAGCAAGGGGCGGCGGTGTCATCCGATGACAACTCCACGGGGGAGGAGCAACTGGCCAAACCCAAGCCACGTGAATGGCAACAGAAAAAGGCACCTTGGATGGAAGAATTGAAGGCTTCCCAAGTGACCCGCAAGAAGGTATCACCCAGCGTGGAACCACGAGGTGCATCAGTGGCAGAAAGAACTTCCAAATTGTTTGCCACCGAGCAGGCAACCTCCAGTGTGGTCACCACAAGCGCCAGCAGTAGTACCACGGCCACTACAACAAAAGTGCAATCTTCGGCGGTGACTTCTTCCAGTCTGATGCAACAATCCATGTTTGTGGAGAGTAGCAATAAGAAGGAGTCTGTCACTAGTTTAGTGAGCACCAGCAGCAGCAGTAACAATGATGCCATCATGTCCAAGAGCTTGTCAGCTGGCAAGGCGGTAGCCACAGTCAGCAGTGATGAGGAAACACGTGCGGCACGCCCTAATAGCCTTTCCATACGAAATCGTAGTGTGTCTCCTTTGGTGCGGTCTGCCAACACTAGCAGCAGTACAATCGAGGAGAAAATTAGCAACAATGCCTGCCCAGCGCCAGCGCCAGCACCTGCTGCAGCTCCTGTCGTGCCTGCACCTGCCCCACAAAACAATCATCAGGAGTCTGCTGCGCCCAGGGTACAGCAATTGGAGCAACGAGTAGAAAAACTAGAGGCCGTGGTGCAGACTCAACAAAGAACCATTGAGGATCTGGTGCGCACTTTAAGAGAAGAAGCCGAGCGTGTTAAGCTGCTACGTGGCGAATTGGATAAATATGCTCAGTGCGTTACGCAAGTTTGATGAGGCAACTTTTTGTAGTCTAGTTAGTGTTGGGTTATTTCTGAGTAGGTGAACAACAATGAGTTGATCACTTAATGCATTCTTTCGGTTCAGTTGTTCAGTGGCTCACTAACATTTTTTTTTTTTGTGGTTCAGAAGCTTTGTGTCTAGCATCAGGATTAGTTTCTAAAATTTGATAGATTGGTCATACCAAATACTATGGTTCGGGTTTGCAAGTGTCTCAACCCGAAAATCCGAAATGAGTGCCCCTTGTATCACCTTTTAAGAACCTGGCAATCAATTATAATGGTTAAGTTTTGGATAGGTCCTCAATTACTGATCAAACTGATTTAAGTTTTTAGAATATGAAGTGACAAGCAAAAATGATTAAGCTGCAATTTCGCTGTTCTAAGTTTTGATATGGATAACTTATATGAGTCGCCGCTTGTGCTGTATTTCATGAGTTGGCTGTCAAAAACTCATTTGAGAAATCGAAATTAGAGAATAGCCTACTTCTCATTCAGTTTTTCCATGCTTTTCATAAATTTTTGTGTATCTCAGATTGATTATTACACTTGTCTGATATCTCAAATTGGGAACTCTTATGAGATATCAGACAAGTGAAAATACAGCTTAAGATAGTGTAGAAGACAATCTGAGAAGCTCAAAAAGTTTCTGTTAATAAGAATAATAAATAGCATCTGGAACATTCCAAGTCAACTTCAATGTAGTACTTCATATGCAGTCTTGTTCTCAATTCCACTTCCGCAAAAGTTTTGTGATTTAGAGACCAAAATTAGTACGAAAACCGGTTTTAAATCATAAAATGTTTCTGGAAGTAGAATTCAGAACAAGGCTGATGGTGAAAATACACCAGCAATTTGTTTCCCAAACGTCAATAGTTCTCAAGATTATCCGGAAAATACCTAAAATTTTCAAAAAATCATAACTTTTTAACGTCTTATCGGATTTAATCAAATTAAGCACGATTTTTCATGTGAATTTGCTTAAAAAAGAACGTCTTCCCTGATCTCTCACTCGCCCTCCAGCTTTTGAAGAGAGATTGGTAACAAACAATTGAATTAAAATATCTGTTTTTAGTTTATTCTTCTAGATGGCCACCCGATATATGATCTAAATATTTATGTAGACTTCGCCATTTATTTCGAAAGCTCGGAAAATTTTCTTTATACCTTTGCAGAGGGTATTATAAAATTGTCCGGATGTTTGTAACGCATAGAAGGAAGCATCTCCGACCACAAAAAGTATATATATTCTTCATCAGCATGACGAGCTGAGTTGATATAGCCCTGTCCGTCTGTTTCTATGCTATATCCTCCGTCAGTTTTAAAGCTATCCTCACCGAACTTTGCACGAAGTCTTTTAGTACAAATACGCTGCACATTTGTCGGAAACGGCCGGATCGGATGACTATAGCATATAGCTGTTATAGAAACGATCGGTCGAAAAACTAGTTTTACTGAGAAAAACTTTTTGTTTTCAATTGAAACACCTCCAAACTTCGTTTTTCTTAGTGTACTATGTTTTTCCATGATTCCACCAAATTTGGTCGAAGTCGGACATCTATATAGTATAGCTGTCATAGAAAAGTAGAGTCTGAAAAGTAGTTAGAAAAACTTTTATGTTTTCAATAGAAATGTCCTCAAAATTGGAATATATTTGTTTATTATGCTCCTCCACGATTCTACAAAGTTTGGTAAAAATCGGATGACTATAGCGTATAGCAAACAAAGAAAAAGATACAATTTTGAGATTTCAAACAGGTTTAGTCGCAAATTTGCTGAAGTGAATGAACGGTTTAAATACTAAATTCTATTTTACGTTTAATCAGTTTTACGAAATCTATAGCCCAAGGAAAAGCTTGAAAACGCTAAGGGTTTGAAGCGAATTTTAAAAAAGTCTTTTAAAATTTTTTTTTGCCACACCAAAAATAAATATTACTTTCTTTGAGAGCAGTAAGCTGTCGAATACGCTTACAGACAAGATGTTCGAGTTTTCAATTCTCATAGGTTTTTATTATTATCTTGTCATCATTCCTTCTATGTCTCCATTTCTTTTTCAAAAGTTGTAAATAATATTGAGTGAGTTTTATAATGCATGCTTCGCGGATTACTCTATATAGCAGTGTTTGACCAGAAGAGCGAGGCCAAAAAGTGAGAGCGTATTGGTGAGTGCAATAAAAAACGACGAAAACTAGCTCTGACCTGCCATCGTCGACCGCTGGCCGGCGACTGAAAGCAAACAAGCCTTGGCATACGCTTGGTTCGTTTCGATGCAAATAGCGAAAAGTGCTCGGGCCAGAGGGCAAAGAACGTCTTCCCTGATCTCTCACTCGCCCTCCAGCTTTTGAAGAGAGATTGGTAACAAATAAGTAGTCCTTACAGTAGGGGCTATCGTAGTCGAGGTCCTTTCGTTATCTGTTGCATCCTTGCTTTCAAAAATCATTCTGAATCTAAATAAAAAATCCTGTATGTCCGACAGTGTTTAATAAGAACTGGATTATCTATATTTTAAAGTAAAATAAATTTTAGTATGAGAAAGTATTTTGGGGAATGCGGAACCCGGAACAGGCCTTACAATAGAATAAGCGAAATCTACAGAAACCAAAAACTATATTGAGATCCGAACCAGAACTAGTTCCCGAACGGATACAATCCTAGTCCTAGTTTGTTTTTACTCAAAGTTCCGTAGCTATGAACCCTTGCTTAAATCAAAACCGTGAAGCGAACCTTCAATTTTGAGATGCGCTCAAATCCCCGTACAGAACCATGCATTAAAAGAACAAACTGAACCAAAAAACCAACTGAGCAACTAACTGAGTACAGTGAACAACTGAACAAGCAAGCAACTAACTTTGTTCTCTGAAATCATCAGTTTTACCCAACACTAAAGCGCAGGGTTCAGTACAGCAACGAATCGGTGTGATAACCACTTGTAAAGCGCTGGTTACCAAATCGATCATTAGATTCCAACTCCGAACCCTGCTCTGTAATATTGTGCTATCACTTTCATCCTGATCGTTGATTTGTTTTATTTTTGTTGCTTTCCCCTAGAGATTTCTGTAGTTAAACCCCCATTTTAGCTAGCTTTAATCAATACAGTCGATTACTCTACACATTCCAATGCTTGTGAAACACAATAGTAACCACAAACCCCTAAGACAATCCCTAAACTCAATATCTAAATATATATCTTACAACAGTTGTACTTATCAGAAGGATTTTCCTATTTCAAACAGTTTTAGCCAGTTTCTTTCTACCTTCTTATATATTTTGAAGTTTATGATGTGTATTAGTTGAATCATAATTTGTTTGCCATTGGGTGTCAAATTGCATGCAAGAAATAGAGAACTATATATTTTCTTTAAGTAATATTTTTATACATTTTGTATTCAAAAAAAAAAACGAAACTTGTATGGGCATTGTGTGTGATTTCTTTTAAATGAGCTGTTTTATGGCCTAATTCAATTACGATTTGTTTTGTTTATACGATTACGATTATTTTTATGATGTATTAAAGTTATGGAAAATATGTACTATAATTCTAAACTAAACAAATGAAGATGCATTACATTTAAGCAATACAAAATAAATAATTCAAATAAAAATTTAAACGTTTTATTGATTTTTTTGTAGTGGATTTAGTTCTTTCTTTTCTGTAACTCACATATCACATGACAAACATATCGAAACATTTTGAGTTTTTGGTTGCTTGACCTACTAATTTATCGCACAATTTCTTTTTCAAAACAGAAAGCAATCGCGTCGTGGGAAATTTGATAATTGGATGTTTTAAATGCTCTTTGAGAATTCGAGAGAAAGCAGCCGAAAAGCTAACTAATTACTTTAATGTACAGCAATTCCTCTTTATTTTGTGATACATTTAAAAAGAAATGTTTTATGTTTTCAAATAAGTAAAAAAAAATGTCATAGAATTCAATAAACTCATATTCATTGTTAGCAAAATGTTGCAAGTTAATTTGAATATCGTCGCATTTAATATTGCTTGTAAATATGTATTTTACATTAAAATGGCTTATAAAATAAACATTTCATATGAATACAAAACGATTTTGAATATAACTTGGGGAAATCATACCTGTATTGAAGGATCATTCTTACATCCTGATGACTTCTCTTTGTTCTAAAGAAGAAGTGCAGGCAAATAATTCGATTGATTATTTTTTTTAGGTATCCACCAAAAGTTATAGATGCTTTTTAACATTGACAGGTATATGTGAGCTGACATTGTACTCCTTCAACAAGACGCAGCTGACCAGAACAGCATTTATGACCTTGAGGGCGTTCGAGAGGAGCTACTGGCTGACCAACGCCTGCAGTGCCTGGCCGAACCATCAAAGGCCTCAAACCAAATATACCAGTCCAGTTCAGAGATGCTGCCAACGCATCACTGCAGCGTTTTATTTCAAAGATTTAAAGCATACTCACCTGCCCCTGGATTTATTGACAGATCACATACCACAATGATGCTTCCGTCCGCAACCGAAAAAATAAAAATAAAACGGTCTTGGTCTTCCCTCAACCGATTGTGTGCTGCTCTCGCGCTCGCTGTTAAGCGTCTGTTGTTGTTCACTCAGGCTGGTCGGTCTGACATCAACCCAATCATGATAAAATAACTGAAGGAAGTCTCGACGGCAAAAATCTGGTACCTCTACAATCATAACAATGAGTGAGAGTGAGAGGGTCTCATCCTAGTAAGTGCAAGCGAAAAGACAATAGAGTGTGTGGATTAACCCTCTCTCCAACAAGCAAAATTGAATCGTATATAACTTCAGTGTTTTTTGTCCGATCTTATTGCTTTTTTCAGAATAGATAGATATTGGGCCTTACTTGATATGTATAAAGTCTCGAGGGTCTAATTTAAGAATAGTGGCTCTGACAGTTTTTTCGCTTAAAGGGGGGATTTCAAAATGTGAAACAAGCTCGATTTTAATCTGGTATACACCTACGTATCTCTTATAGTCTCTGAGATCGACGCGCTTATACGGACAGAGGGCATAATATCATGATTAAGTATTTGAATAGAAAGTTATATAAATTTTATTATCAACGAAGGCTCGAACCGAAACCTTGGGTTCAGGGGTTCCAGGAATCGGTCCGCGAACCGAACCTTGGACTTGATAATGGGCTCAAACCGCTGGACGAAACATTAAGCAGAATTTTAGAGGTTTGCAGGCTTGGACAGAACATTGTTAAACTATAAAGTGAACAAATAATGTAGGTGGGAACATTGACACTTAACTAAGTTTCAAACCATAAGGTGAAGCTTTAGTTAAAATGCGTGTGATTGAAACAAGTATTTAACCTTTTTAAGCTCTGTACAAAGGGCACAGATTTCAGAGATAGTACAAGACAGAGGTTTGACTTGTTTGGGACATAAATTGCTTACTTACTTCATAAATTCTACTTCTTATGGTGTATGTACCTCCCACAGTTTTGTATATACATAGATGCTCTTACCTTTTATACAACTTAGCTTGACCGACTTTCTTAATTGTATTCTTTAAAAAGTTGATAAACCATTAGTTATTTTTCTTAGATTAAGAAAATGTGCAGTCAAAAGCGAAATTTGGTTTAGAAATTGACTAGCAACATAAAGCTTTTCCATTTGGTTGTGCACTCGGCTAACACAGCAAGTTGGGTCAATATGAAAGATGTGGTCAAAACAAGTGGACTTCAAGCTTGGCTTAAAGAAATTTGATATGAAAATGTGTGCAAATTTATTGAAAGAAACACACGAAGGTAGCTTTTTGTTTAGTTACCGAAGCTGCCTCGACAACGACCGAGAGTCTTTGATAGTGGAACGAACTCTAGCCTGTTGTTTGTGGGTTTGTTTTGGCGCTTTGGACCTGCAGCTGTTGTCGTTGTTGTTGTTGCTTATGTGTGTTTGTTCTGTGGCCCCAAACTAAGCAAATCAAGTCGGTGGAGTTGGCGGCCTGCCTGGTGGTACTTGTGCTTTTGCCTTTCTTATGGGTCTGGCATTGCTGGCTCTTGTTGTTGTTGCCTTGGCACTTGGCTGCGTTCTGTGAATGTGGCTGAGACTTGACTGGCTGAGGCTGAGTCTGAGCTTTTGCCTGCTTCTTTGGGGCGCTAGCCAGGCAGTAAGAGCCAACACTTATCAGTTTCTGATCGCTGTGGGAATTCAGTTAATTGTGGACGCTGTAGCCAAACGGACGCATAAACGGACGGGCAGCAAAATAAACTTTAGATTTCTATGCCATAAAAAATTGTTTCGTGAAAGTCTGCAACTTGTTTGAGGAGGGATTTGCTAAAGCCACAACATTTACTAGCCACAGAAAAAATAACACAGCTGAAAACTTATTTAAGGACCGTTCTAAAAAGTCAAACAGAGATTTTGTGAAAGCAAAATAATTAAATCCAAAATTAAAAGAACATTTCGACCAAGTCAGTTAAATAGAACGTTTTCAGAGTGTGTAAAAAAAAAAAAAAAAAAAATAAACACAAAATAAACTAAACGAAATATTGCAAAAGTACAAAACTATTCAACATAAAAAAGTCGTATAAAAATCATTTAAAGCTCGCGCGCCAATATTGCTCCCATTTTAATGGCTTGGCAACAATTGCACTGAACAATAACAATAACAACAACAGCAACACGTTATATAGAAAGCTTAACAATCAAATACAAAAATCAACTTGAAGCCAGCAACAACAATAAACAACGCCAACAACAACAGCAACAACAGCCACGGGATTAACAACAGCAAATGTGGTGGGTGCATTGGTAAGCTGAGCGGGTTAAACAAAAGTAACGGTTAATAATATGCCAGAGACAAGCTAAAATTGGCCAAACAAAAATCCAAAGAAAAAACGCGTTTTTATGCTTAGCATTTTTCAATTTTTTTAAATATTTTTTTTGCTTGTTACTCAAATGTTTTTTTTCCTTTTGGCTGTGTTTTAATTTTTGCTACCTTGCTCAATGAGCGACTGTGTGTGTGTGTGTGTGTGCTTCTTACAGCGGCTATAAAACGGATTTGTCTTCAATTGTAGAAATCCAAACGACTGAGCGGGGCGGTGCACGGCGGCCAGCTGAAGGCTGCCTTGCAATTGCCAAGAAAAACAAAAACCAAAAACAGACAAATCTTGGCCAAAAGGAAACAAAAACCTTAAGAAAAATGCCAGAGATTTGGCTTCAAGGTCATGGATGAAAGTGTACGTGTGACTTAGAGTGTGTATGTGTGTGTGTGTGTGCGAGAGTGAGTGCTGCTGCTTTACATTTACAGTTAGCCCGCCATCGAAAATTGAAAAAAGCCTTTTTTATGAACCCTTTGTCTGGGCGGATTCCGGACTTTTGATTGACAAGCGTGTAGTAAAATTTGTTATTGTTATTGTTATTATTATCTTTTGATTGAGCAGATGTTTATCTCACGCCAGGAGATTGCTGCAATGCCTCCATTTGCCTTTGCTTAATGCTTTTTTGATGGACAAATGAGTTGTTATTGTTGTTTGGTTTACAAAGTAATTTGCCCTGCATTCGGGGTATAATTTTAACACCCTCCATATTAGTAATTTGTTTGCAATTATTAACGGTTAAATGTAATTAAGAATTGAGCTGTTGCTGAGGCACCGAAGTGGTTTAAAATTGATTTTAAAATTGGTTGAGCGGCAAATTAATGTACACTTCACCAAAATGTATGGGCCCCAACATTGGAACAAAAGGAAATCTTATTTAAATTTAATTTTGTATTGAAATATTGATTCTATCTTAGACTTCCAAGCAAGTTAAAAGCTAAGGGGCCCACTTGGTCTCGGGAAAAGATTTTGTGATTCTGTTTTTGTGGTTGCACAATTCATTAAAAACAGGAATGCAAACCGTTTCTGAACCGAACCGAACCGCTTTTTTTTCAGCTCAGAAATGCTGAACCGAACCGGATGAGTTTAATGACTTCTTATTTTCGTTTTTCTAAAATCATTTTAATTCGACCCTCTACAAAGGGGACCACTGATAGACCGACCACTCCACTTCAGGATCACTTGACACAAATTTTACATAATGTACTCCTGTAAGTCTATGCACTTGCCCACAGGGCTGCAACCCAGTATGCCGTCTATTAATTTACTGTGAACCTTGAACCTCTTTAATAAGAAAATGTGAACCTGAACCTGTTCCGAACCTACAGTTTCGGTCCGGTTCATCAAAAATGATAGACAAAAACAATAGTGACCTACTGGTCGGTTTTGGGCAACTGAGTCATAAAATCGTCACAAAATTTAAAAAAAAAATAGGGGAAAGTTAACTTCGGCCGAAGTTTTGTATACCCTTGCAGCTTCCATTGAAAACAAAAAAGTTTTTCTAACTAAAACTACTTTTTGGACCTTACTTTTCTATGGGATTTATACTATATAGATGTCTGATTTCGACCAAACTTGGTGAAATCTTGGAAAAGCATAATACACTGTTAATTACAAAGTTTGGAGGCGATCCCATTTAAAATTAAAAAGTTTTTCTCACTAGAACTTCTTTTTCGACCGATCATTCATACTTCAGCTATATGCTATAGTTTTCCGATTTTGATAAAACTTTGTAGAAAGATATTAATGTATATAAGATAAGAATATGCCAATAAAACGGGACGTTTTCATTAAAAACTAAAAATTTTTTCTCACTAGAACTAGTTTTTCGACCGAGCGTTCCGATGGGAGCTATATGTTATAGTCGTCCGATTTCGAACCAACTTTGTAGAATTGTGTAAAAGTAGTATAAAATGAGTGTATGCCAATGATAAGGACGTTTCCATTAAAAACAAAAAAGTTTTTCTCACAAAAACTAGTTTTTCGACCGACCGATCCTATGGGAGCTATATGTTATAGTCATCTTATTTCGACCAAACTTTGCAGTATTGTGTAAAAGTATATAACATAAGTGTATGCCAATGATAAGGACGTTTTCATTAAAAACAAAAAAGTTTTTCTCACTAGAACTAGTTTTTCGACCGATCGTTCATATGACAGCTATATGCTATAGTCATCCGATTTCGACTAAACTTAGTGAAATCATGGGAAAGGATAGTAAACTAAGAAATACGTACTTTGGAGGCGTTTCCACTAAAAACAAAAAAGTTTTTCTCACTAAAACTAGTTTTTCGACCGATCGTTCGTATGGCAGCTATATGCTATAGTCATCCGATCCGGCCGGTACCAGAAGACTTCGTGCAAAGTTTGGTGAGGATAGCTTTAAAGCTGACGGAGGAGATAGCATAGAAACAGACAGACGGACAGACGGACAAGGCTAAATCAACTCAGCTCGTCGTGCTGATCAAGAATATATATACTTTATGTGGTCGGAGATGCTTCCTTCAATGCGTTACAAACATCCGCACAATTTTTATAATACCCTCTGCAAGGGTATAAAAATCGGGATAAACGTTCAGAATTACTTATAAAGTCCCCAATAGCCTCTGCCTTTTTAAGATCTTCGACTTCCTAGCTTTTAAATGATTCACAAAATCAAAAGTTTAGTATTACATTGTTAACATTTTTCAGATTACGAAATGAAATTGAACTTAACAATAAATTATATACTGAATATTCCCATGTGATCTACAAATCGCGTCCGATTGAGAGGAGCTCGGCTTTGGCCCTTTGGGCTGTCAGGGCTTTAAGGTGGTCGTGTAGGGGGCGTTGGGAGTACTTAGTATTGAGTACTATGAATTGAGTACTGAGTATCGAGTATAGAGTATTAAGTACTTAGAGGCGAGTACACTCAGTATCAAATACAGAGTATCGAGTACTTGGTATCGAGTACTTAGCATCGGTTGCTGAGTGCCAAATAGAAGGTATCTAGTATTAGTATCGAGTACTTAGTATTGAGTACTAAGTATTGAGGTCTTAGAATCGAGTACTGAGTAACAAATACTGTGTATCGAGTACTTGGTATCGAGTACTTAGTATCAAGCACTAAGAATCAAATACGGCCTAATCGAGTACTGAGTATCGAGTACTTAGTATAAAGTTCTTAGAATCGAGTAATGAGTATAGAGTACTTAGTATCGAGTATTTAGTGTCGAGTACTCAGTATCAAATTCTGAGAATCAAGTACTTGGCATCGCATCGAGTATGTAATGTCGTGTACTTAGTATGAAGTACTATTATCGATTACTGAGTATAGAATTTTGAGTATCGAGTATATACATATGTAGTAACACACAACCACAATAATGTGAAAGGCGGAGCCTATCGCACACTACATGAATCACATCAAGGCCCCGTGAATGTTAGACCCACTAATACCTATTTTTTATTAACAATGTGTAAGGCATAGGCTGAGCCAAGGTTCCAACCAAAACCTTCGCCTAAAAACCTCGAACCTCAAATTTCCGAACCTTAACCATTGATAAATTTTGGTTCGGGCCCGCGAGCCGGAGCTCCGGAAAAATTTTTTGCTTTGCAGCCCTGCTTGCCCACCGACCTCTTAATAAACATGTCATCAGTCTGCGTTCTTTTCTTGAAAGTTGATAATTGATTTGTCGTCCTCTACTGGTCGTTTTAGCCAGGAGAGTTCTAATCTAATACGATTAATAGAATGTTTAAGATACATAATACGTATTATTTTCTATCCGACATTCTTCGTTTTCGAAGTGCATTCTCAGAATTAATAGAGGAATCCTACAAATCCGACTTCATACATTTTTCACATTCTTATAAGGATCGCTCCAGGGAGCACTATAAGGAGCGCTCCAGGGATCACTTCTGAGAGCGCTCCACAAAGTTAAAAAATGCCCTAGAAATTCTTGTATGAAACTCTTTTGCTCTTCATCTGTTAAACTCCAAGTTTATTTGCAAGGCATCACATTAGAAAATATTAACAGCATTATTTTGGAAAATAAGGATACTAAAAAATTTGTATGTCTTCCATTTGCCCGAATTCAAAATAATATTTAAAGCTCTATTAACAATTGCCTAAATGTGTTTAAATTAAGCACAACTCCAATCGACTTAGCCGCTGCACTACCCAAACGTTGCAAAAAGTTGTAAATGCCAAGTTATTAACGAAGGTGTGCAGATTAATGAGTAACTAACACTTCTTGCTTCGTTAAACAAAAAATGGGTTAATTGCAGCTTAATGAATGTTTAAGTTTTAGGAGATAGTTAAAACTAATTTTTGGCTTGGTAGATTCAATTACAAAACAAGAAAGCAATGCTAACTTTTGTGACCATTTACTTCATTATGTGACCAATGACTTAATTTATTAGTTTTAAAGTCTTGTTTGATTGGAGCACATACAAAAAAATTTAAAAAAAGTTTGTATGGCAGCTACAAGAAGTGACCATCCGATTTTCGCGGTTCCGACATATGTATGTGCAGTGTGCAGCTAAAGGATATCCCTGTGAAAAATTTCAGCTCGATAGCCTCAACTCAGCTCAGCTCATGCTGAACAAGAATATATATATTTTATGTGGTCGGAGATCTTCTTTGCATTACAAACATCGGGACAAAATTTAGTCCTGAAAATCAATCTTAAATAATATTGATACCCTTGCAGAGGGTATTATAAAATTATCCGGATGTTTGTGACGCATTGAAGGAAGCATCTCCAACCACATAGAGTGTGTGTATTCTTGATCAGCACGACGAGCTGAATTGATTTAGCCATGTCCGTCTGTCCGTCCGTCTGTCTGTTTTTAGTTATGCTATCACCTAAGTCAGTTTGAAAGCTATCTTCACCAAACTTTGCAAGAAGTGTTTTGGTACATATACGCTGCACATTTGTTGGAACCGGCCGGATCGGATGACTATAGCATATACATAGCTGTCATAAGATTGATCGGACGAAAAACTAGTTTTACTGATAAAAACTTTTTTGTTTTCAATGGAGGCTGCAAGGGTACACAAAACTTCGGCCGAGCCGAAGTTTACTTTCCCCAATTTTTTTAATATTATTTCAAAAAAATTCAGCCGAAGGCTTGTACATCTTAAAGTTATATCTCAGTTTTACTGGCAAACGATGTATGAGATGAAGTGATTAGATATAAATCTCCCTCTTGGCATGCACCCTTAAGTTTTTCCGTGTTCCTTTAAGGGTTGGCAGAGGTCTGTTAATTAGAGCTGTGTTTTGCGCCTGAAATTCGAAAATTAATCAGGATCTGATAATTCAGCTTATCGCCCATCTTCTAATATAAATGTTTTTGAATGCTTTTTGGAAATATCATTCAGGGATGCAAACCGGTTCTAAACCGAACCAAATTTGGGAATTTTAATCGATTCCTTAAGATAATTCTTTTACGATATTCCATTCGATCCCTTACAAGGCAGATCACTGATAGATCCAATTGATCCATAGCGATGCCGGATCGATATTACCCTTAAGGATGACGACACAAATTTTACAACAAATAGTCCTGTAAGTCTGCTGCAATTGCCCGCCGATCTCATAATATAAATGTCATTAATCTGCATTATTTTCTTGAAAGTTGATAATTGATTTGTAGTTCTCTAGTGGACAATATTTCCAGGTTTCTGTAGAACTTGTATAGCTTAATTTAATATTAGCCATATGAGTTTTTCTCATATAATTCAATAAATAGGGTGTATAAGAAACATGGTAAGTATTCTTTTATAGCCTTCTCAAGTTCAAGGATTGATTATAATTCAATAATCATCGCGAATCAACGGAGACATCCAGATTATTGGGTAGCTTTGGATACTCATTCAAATGGTTTAAAGGAATTCAATTTTCAAAGTGTGCGAAAAGTCACATTACGACAAAAATCATAATATTTCAAATTGTTTGAACAACTGAAACTTCGATTCGGAACCGGCGGTTCAGTAACTGTGTAACCCACAGAACCGAACAAGTACTTATTTTCGAGAGGCTTGCATCCCAGATTTCCATAAACCAGACAATGGTTTACCTCTACTAGTTTGTAAAATGAATAACTTTTTTGAATTAATGCAATCCATTTTTCCATAAAATTCTTTGTTGCCCAAGAGATTATTAAAACAGCATTGCACTTATGTCTTTAAAAAGAAAAAATAACAAATCTGAACTTTGGTCAAAACAATTAAAGACTGCAAAACCCAAAATTAGCAAATTGAATGCTGGCAGCAAACGCTGTCAAAACGCTTCACATTCGCACGAGTTAACAAAAACTGGTTGCTATTGCACTATTTGTCGTTTGTTGGCTGCAATGTGCGTTAATATAACAATATAGCGACAATAATAAAAAAAAGTGCAATAAACTTTTAAGAAATTCCATGGAAATACAAACAACTTAAAAACGCTCCAATTAGTGTTTTGCCAGATAACGCATACGCCATGTGGCCTCTCCCTTGCTGGCTTTGAGCCTGCCCGTCCCTCAACCCAACAATGACAGTCGGCTCAGCCGACTGCCAATGGAATTGCAATTGTCGCGCGACATTTGTTTGTATTTGGTTTGTGAGAATGTTTGACAATTTGTCACTTACTTTGTAGTTGTTGCCCAACACCAGCTACCAATGTGCTTCGTCCAATTGTCTGCGCGTGCGGGTGCGGGCCACGTTAACCCATTTGTTACACATTTTATTCGTACTTAGTGGCAATTTATTTACCTTTACGTTTTGCTCGCACTATTCACTTCTGGTTTTAAATCAAGTTTATTAACCGGAATTGGTATTGTAAGGTGTATGGAACATTGAAATTGTCTGCCAACTGTTCTCTATTAGTTTTCAGGGCGTATCCATTGACTATCGATTAGCATTCTAATTTCTTATACTAAACTGTCCAGCGAATGACACCAATTTGTAGCGCCAATGGGCATGCACGAATTCGCCAATAAAATTTCAAGATCAAGTGTCGGTTTGTGTGCACTTGAAATAGCGTTTTACCATTCTGCTATGCGGCTTGAATGTTTGTGTCAACATTTGGATATTGATTTTGGTAAAAAATGATAAGCAACCGTCATTTGGGGAATGCATCACCAAGATAAGAAGACTTAGTATGTATGGTACAGAACCGAACGGTTATACAGGCCTCAACTCTAGATAGTCTTGCAGGCTCGTCAAACTATCAGCCTATCAGCTTTTTAAATTGACAAATGATTTAAAAATCATCAGGAAAATTGTCCGGATGTTTGTAACGCATTGAAGGAAGCATCTCCGACCCCATAAAGTATGTGTAAATACAAAACATCAAAATCTTGATGTGAGTTGATAAGTTCGGCTTTTGAGAACATTTTAAACTCACAAAAAAATTTGAGGTCCAGGCCCGCCGTCCAGATCCACCTGTGTCCAAATCCACCACCGATCAGGTCCCCAGGTCCAAGTCCACCACCGTCCAGGTCCACCGCCGTCCAGGCCCAACCAACCCCGTCCAGGTCCGCGCAGAGACATCACTTTGCTTGAACAACACCCCAGCTGCTTTGATTAGATATTATTAAATAAATACTCATTGGAATCAAATAATAATATCATTGGTAATTCACAGCAAAATTAAGATATTAAGTAAATCATAGCAGGGTATATAGGGCTTACATTTTACATTTGTTTGAAATAGTGACCGTGTTCAGCAGAAAATTTTTCCTGCGCCGCTCTTAGTTTTTAATAAACAATATCGCTACTCTTAAAACATTGAACAATTATCTTGCATTTTACGTGTTTTCTGAATGCAGTTCAGTTTTAAAACATCAAATTTTGCACGCACTTATAACGTTTCTAGAAATGCGCAACTTTCTGCTCCGATAGTATCGATAGTGGGTCTCAACAATCGATGGTTGGCTTAATTTACAACTATCGATAGTGCTATTGAATGTTTTCGCAACACTAGTACAGAGTATAACAACACTTATTAGCGAGGCTCGAGCATGTATATGTTTTTGCAATAGTCTCGATCGCGCACACTGCACACTGGGACAGAATGGAAAACTGACCGGCGGAAATTAATAACGGCGTTGTCCTTGGCTTCATACGTTTCAAAATCAATATTCGGGGGTTTTCAAGAGCTCTGATTTCATTTTTGGCCTTACTTTTCCGATCGGTTGGAAGGGGGCCGACTTATGGAGGGGGAGGGGGGGAAAATAAAACAAAAAATCAAATGGGGTGTCGTATTATAAGTTTTTGGGTGCTCCGATTTCGTTTCGGACAATATTTTTTCGTTCGGTGGAGAGGGGGCCGTATTATGGAGCGGGTAAATTCTAAAAAACATGAAATGGGGTGTATTTTGTAGGTTTTTGGGTGCTCTTATTTCATTTCTGGTAATATTTTTCCAAACGCGGGGGAGGGGGTTCAATTTAAGCGGTGGAAAGGAGATAAAAATTTAAAAAAATCAAATGGGATATCGCTTTATAGTTTTTTCGGTGCTCCAATTTTATTTCTGGCGATATTTTTTCGATCAGGAGATCAATGAGCAACCCAAGTGCAACAAGGGCGTGAATTTGGTACAATTTCCCACCACAAAATTTTCATATGGTGTACTCGTAAAACTTGTCCGATTTGGACAATTTTTGGTACACGCTTGTCTTTTGTGAAGCCAAACATTCTGGCAGATTTTCATTACGATCGGCCAATTTTTAGATGTAGCTCCCATACAAAGTGAATAAGTATAAATAAATAAGAACATTAAAAACGAAATATGAATAGTGGCTTTCCTAAAGGTCAAAAGTAATAAGAAATGTCAATCCTAGACCGGCAGTAGCCCGGAATGAATTTTCCCGATTTTAAAAATATTAAAAAAACAGTTTTTTTTTGGTCTTTTTCTTCCCTTGCATTTTTACTTACCATCTAATGTATATTCAATTAACCGAATATGCAATTTCGTACCTCAAGAAACACATAATTAATAAAAAAAAAGTTACCAGGAACCAGAAACATGGTCGTCGTATAGCACGCATCTGCTAAAAAACCAAAATAGGCAATCCGCGCGGCCAATTCACAAATGAACTAGATCATTTTCATGAACTAATGGTTCTGTAACTGACTCAACTGAGCTACTCAGGCATGTGTAAACGCTGAATTGAGTTGTTCACCTGAGTTGCTCAGCTGATGAAAACTCAACTGAGCGATCAGGTCGTGTACATTGAGCTTTAGGGCCATTTTCTTATGTTCCTGTTTTTTTAAATCTAGTTGGATTAAGTGAATTTGCACTGCTCATTTTGAGCATGAGCTTTGCAAATGCGTAAAATCCACTTGGATCTGCAAACACATGAACATGAGGAAACGGCCCTTAAAGTATGCAATTCCATTAATCAAACTCTATACAGATTTTAAAGAGTATGCAAGCTTCGATGGAATGAACTAATATATATCATTTCTTTCCATTTGTTTTTGGCCTTAACCCAAGCTGTGTCTACAACTGATGCCTGATACTAAATGGTAGCTTTTGACTCCACCTGTCACTGATTCTAATTCCGATTATGGGTGCAGCTTAATAACTACATTTGCAGTAATCTAGAGACGTTTAGCATGGATATAATAAATGTGAGAACCAATCGTATTTCTTGATTTATTTGAAAGCCGGTTGTGGACATAACATCACAATGAACTTTAGTACACATGGCTAGAACTTTTACTTTCCGGCTTACATAGTTAACCAAGTTGAATAGAACAAAACCTTACACACAACACCTCATTAAGCCAGCGAAACCAAAATATGGACAAAAAAAAAACGCCGGTTATAGTTGAGGTCTTGGCATTTCCATATTTAACTTTGGCTACTTGGCTAATTAATGAGGCAAGGAACTTTCGTTTTTAATGAGATGCCTTTTTTAGCAAAAGAATAACATTTTTCTGTTTTGTTTTTTAAGACACACACAAAACAAAATTCTTTGATAATTAAAAGCCATTGAACGAGGGACTTCGGACGGACGACTCGTCGACTATGAGTAATTATATGGACTGTGAAGAAACGCTTGATAAGAATAAGAACTGGTTTTATGTTTGAAACGTTGGCCAACTATTTTTTATTTTATACATTTGACTTTGCTTGAAGTTTACGGCTTAATTACACATTTTGTTAAAGCGGAAATGCCTGAGCCTCCGAGAGCCTTTAAGTATGAAATCAACTGGCGATTGAGGCATCCAATGAGTTTTAATCCAAAATTTGACCAACTTCCAAACTTCGATTGCAACAATGTTTTTCAATTGTTGGTGGGACCAAAAAAACCATCAAAACATTTTGCCATTAATTATAAATATGTTGAAATTGCAACAGACGGTTGAGCATCTGCCTGGGCTTGGCTTTGGATTGGCTAAACAAAAAGAAGTCTGCAACTTGTTTCTGGTTGCCAATACAAGTTCAATGATTCTGTTTGGCACAGAGACGGGGGGCTAGATTTGTCTCATTTAGGGGGCAGTAAGCCGAACCCCACTAAACCGGCTTGGTATTTCAACTAAAACCGCTATTTTCCACAAAGTTTTGCTTTCCAAATTAACTAAGATACTTCTTAAAGAATTGTAAGTTTTTACAATATTTTTTTAATAGCCGAATTAATGATAAATATGGAGCATCCAATCCAAAGGTAAGCACTTGACGGCTGAGGATAGGCAAAAGTTAAGGTTGAGAGTCCAATTGACTTATGGAAGGCGTCGACAAATAGAATGAAATTGACCTGATTACGCTTACATTGCGGAAAAACAAAAGCTGTAACGCAAAACAGGCTTTGGAATAGAACCCGATGGATGGAATTGGTTATTCACTAGTAAGACCCAAAGAGACTTGCAGAAGCTCTGTGGAAACAAAAGCTCGTAGAATTTGTTCTGGAATATTTGTATCACTTCAGCAGATGGGCTAAGCGATGGAACATTGGGATAAGCCTGGATAAATGTGCCAGTGTAACATATACACTTCGTCGCGATGAGTGCCCTGGCGTCTTTCTCAATGAGCAGCTATTACGGCACTTGCCTGGACATAAATACTTGGGAGTACATCTGGACAAGCGCCTTACATTCGGAACCCATATCAACGCGCTTGTAAGATCACTTTACGGCAGAGTGAAGAAAGTGGGATGGCTGCTCTCCAGTAGGAATAAACTCTCACTCCGTAACAAAGTGCATATTTACAAGGCAATTATAGCAGAGGCAGGGAAGAATACACTCACATTTTTGCATTGGTGTGTGTGAGAGCAGCGCAAAAATTGCTCTCAATTTTAGTAGCAACGACTGCGTCAAGGCGCAAGCCGAACACGCAACGCGGCGGCGCTTGTACAGCTTATTCTGTGTGTGTGGAAGCAGCGCTGCTTTGCAATTTTTCCTATGCACACGAGATAGGAATGTGCCTGCCCTTGAATTATAGCACCAGCTTGGAGATATGGGATCTGAGTGTATGGAATAGCAGCAAAATCTCATCTGACAAAGATTCGTGTCCTCCAGTCCAGGTGTCTGCGCAAACTATCGGGAGCGCCCTGGTATATGTGCACAAGACACTTGAAGAGCGATCTCAACGTGTCGAAGAATGGAGACGTAATAAATACACAGGCAGGCAAATAGGTGGAGAGGTTGAGAAGTCACCCCAACACTCTTGCCAGAAGACTGTTGCGTAGACGAAGGAAAGCCGGAAGCAGAGTAAGACGACGCCTAAAGAAGAAGTTTCCCTAGAGAACTTCCAAACAGACAAATACCCTAGCAACCCCCCACACACTAGACAGAATCAATACACTAATTTTACACATATTTTATACATATTTACAATCATTTTGAAAATATGCAAAATCCGAGGTCTAATTATCAGGACTGAAAAATATCATTTGAGCATTATACGAACCCTTGTTGTTAGAAAGCGGCCCCACCTTCCAATGAATTTCAGTGATCTGCATTGTTAACTGTGAGGGCATTTAACAAGATACCTTAACTACGATAACTTACTGATCATGGAATTACTATTTTCGAATCAGCAATATTGATTTTTTCTGTGATATTCTTAGTTTTCGTTAGTTTTGTACCCTAATGGAGGTAAGCAAAAGCAGATTAAACCTGCCATTTGATTTAAATTTGGAAACAAAACATAATCCAGGAAGCCAGACAGCATTCTCATCAAACAGTTAACCATATTGATAATGATAGTGATATATATTAAAACAAGCGGGAGCAAACGACTTTCAAAAGCCACAAAATCAAACATAAGTAGGTACACCCAGAGAAATGAAGAACGAATCGGCAAGAACGAATTCTTCTTGGTTTTAGTATTTTTCTTCTTGGTTTTTTTTTAAGAAGAAATCTTCTCGGATCCATGAAACAATCGTTCTCGATTGTGAAGGCGAGGGAAGTGCGGGGAGCCAAAAGTTCGGAGAGCGCGAGCAACAAATGAGAACAATTCTTTCTCTCGCTCTCAGCATTGGTCGGCACCGGCACCGTCAGTTTATAATACGTTTTAGAAGCCGCGGTAAACAATTTTTGAATTAATGACAACAAATGGAAATGGGGTGGTAGGTATTGTGGTACTGGAGGGGGCTCCATCGACCACTAATCAACCCCCCTTCCCCCTCCGAGCACTATACCTCCCCCCTCCTCACCGACCAACACGCCCCACCAAACACTATCACCAAGAAGATCAATTCTTGGAATCGAGAACTTGTTTTTGCTTGCAACCAAGAAGACTTATTCTTGATATCAAGCAGACAAATTCTAAGACCAAGAATACTCTTCTCAAAATTCTATTCTTGATTTCAGAATTTTTCTTCTTGGATCCAAGGATATTCGTTCTTGCCGTACTTTCAACATTAAATATTCTTGATATCAAGAACGATCTTCTTGGTTTTTTCTCTGAGTGTAATTTTCAAAATAGAGCTTAAAACAGTGAACCGCTTACTCTAGTGCGAAGACTCTTAGAGCAACTTCACTTCTCATTTGCACCTCACTGGCTTAGGAATACGATAGAGTGGAGTTTTTTTTCAGGTTCTATCCGAATGGCTTTATTGTTATGCCATGCCATGTGCCATGTTTTCATTCATGTAAGAAATGACAACCTTTCACAGCTAAGCCTGTTGCACTTTAGGAAATTTACCATTTACAAACTCTTTCCTTCTAGGCCATCCAATCCCCCTCTGACTGTGACTCTGCTTCTAGCCGCACAAATATGCCGTGACTCTATCAAATTTGGATAAACTCTTGAAATTAGCTGCAAGTGCTTAGCGAAAAAATGTCTGAAGCAGTATTATTTTTGGATTTTTTCGTTTTGGTGTGAAATGCACCTTGACATTTAAATAGGAATTTTCTTATTGATTATCGATCGCAATGAATTGGTTTTGCTTTGGCCATTATTTGTTTGTTTTTTTTTTTTTGTAATTTAATGTATCATTTGGCAATTTAGATGTTCATTTGAGAGCTGGCAATGACTTTGATGATTTGGTGTTTTATTTGTGGTTTTTTAACTCACGCGCCAACAATTCGCTATATTTTATTGAAGTAAATATTGAAATTTATGGTCGGGAGCTCGAAGCTTCTTTGGCATTTAAGAGATATCTATGCACTAATTGACGGCTTCTTATTTCTTTATTTTAATTGCAGCCATTAACATAACTAATCCGCACACACAAAATCACTCCAGTCTAAACAAAAGACAGTGCTGAGACGGTGGCCATGACCAGCATGATTCAACAGAAGTCCAGGGGGGCCAAATGAATCACAATTAAGAGAAAGTGAGCTTCATTAAGCAGAAGAAGACTTAAGAACAAACGGACAAATAAAACGCTACCCAAAAGTTAAGTAAACCAACTTCAACGGAATGGCACACTTTTGCTGGGAACTGAAATTTGTTATTCTGCTCTTGGTAAGTTTTGTACAAAGAAGATAATCCAACTTAGTGAATCTGTAATGGTATTCAGGACCCTCAATTAAGTAACAGAAATTCTAACCAGGTTTATCTTATACTTGAAAATTGAATCCCAACCCTGAAAAAACCTTGAAATCTTTAAAATTCCCAACTGGTTCTAACAATTACTTTGAGGACCTACGCGACTCCTGGGATTTACTTTTAACATAGAAAATAGAATGAAGATAATCAATGGGAAGATACATGACGATTGGCATAAAACCAGTTTCGTCTTGCCATTGAACTTCAAAAACTCAAAAGTTCACCTGTTTTACTTATGATTTCTCGATTTGATTTCAATTTACTAACCTTTACACTTTCAATTTGCCCTGGCTCATTCATCTGCTGTGCGGATTACTCTGGTCATTAATCGCTGGCCTCAATATGCATATGCAATGGTAATTACCAATGCACTCAATCGCTCACTTGGCCAATGCGTTTTGAAAAATGGTTCAATTGCTCGCATTTTTGTTGTTTTGTCTTTGGCTGAGTATGCGAGTATTTATTAGCCCAAATCATCCATAATGCGGGTTGGCGAATGCATTTTTTTTTTGTATTATTAATTTTACCATTAAAGTTGGTTAATGTCTGTTGTGGCTGCCCCGGACTTTATTGACTGCTCATTAGAGGCAGCTAGACAGTTAGACACAAACAAAGCTTGGGTTGATTGTGAGTAATGTGGAGTAAAGTAAACTGAAGCTAAAATCCAAAGTAAGCTAAATAATTGCACGCGATTTGAGTGCGGTTATGCGCAACTGGAAACTGGCGAGTCGATGACGACGACGCCGTCGTTGGCGGCGTTAGCAGCAATTTGCAAATTATGCACTGCGGGAGGGGGGGATGGCAAAGCGAGCGGGGTGTGGTGTGGTGCAACAACATTCTAAAGTCTGCTTTTCTTTCAAATCTATATATACATAGAGTTAACCCAATGGGACTCAGTAATTGGATAATACTACAATAAGTTGGCCAAAAATAGATTTGAATACCCTTGCAAGGGTTGGCCGGATGTTTGTAACGCATAGAAGGAATCATCTTCGACCACATAAAGTATATATATTCTTCATAAGGATCGGATGACTATTGGATATAGCTGCCATAGAAACGATTAATCAAAAAATTTGATTTAGTGGGAAAAGCTTTTTGATTTCAATGAAAACGTCTCCAAACTTCGTACTTATTAGTTTTTTATGGGGTATGCTTTTTCATGATGTCGCTAATTTTGAACTATCGGTGAAAGACTAGTGTTAGTGAGAAAAACTTTTTTGTTTTCATACACAGAGAAAAAAAAGATATTAAAAATATCCATTGATGATTTCCGTATCCATTTGGAATGGATAAGTCTTTAATATCCTTTTAATCATCCAACGGAACTGAAAATCATCCAAAGGATATGAAAACTTATCGTCCTTTGGTTGATTTTTAGCTCCGTTGGATGATTAAGAGGATGTTAAAGACATAACCAACACAAATGGATCTTTTCTTTCCTCTATTTATACCCTGTTCCCATTGAAAATGGGAAAAGGGGGATCATGAAGTTGTGCAAAAGTAAGTAACAGGTAGAACTAACCATTTGCGACCCTATAAAGTATATATATTCCTGATCAGCATCAACAGCCGAGTCGATTTAGCCCTGTCCGTCTGTCCGTATGAACGCGTGTTTTTCAGAGACTATAAGAGCTAGAGCCACAAATTTTAAAATGTAGGTAGGTGTATACCCGATTCAATACGAGTTTGTTTCAGATTTAGAAAATTCCTCCCCCTTTTATGCGCAAAAAACTGTCAGAGTCACAATTTTTTAGATAGACCCAATATCTATCTATTCTGAAAAGATCACTAAGATCGGACAATAAACACCGAAGTTATATACGAATCAATTTTGCTTGTGGGAGAGAGGGGGGTCTTGCATTGTCAGTTATCGCGCGCGGCCACATGCCATGCGTTTGTGTGTATGTTGGAGTGTGTGTATGTGTGAGTGTGTGTGTATGTAAAGAAAAAACACACGAAATCAAGGGAACAGGGTATTTTGTAGTCGGGGCACTCGACTGCAGCTCCCTTACTTGTTTTAAATTTCCTATTTGGAGTATCTAAAAGTATTAGGTCATATATAGAAATTCATTCAATCAGGCTGGTTCCTTCAAGTGGGCAGCCAAAAGTACATGTACTGAACGGCTAAATGACAAGCTTTAACAAGAGATTTAAAGCTTTGAAACTAAACTAAGGCTAAGTACGAGATCTCGACTTTGATTCATAATACTCTGTTTACACTAAGGTCGTACGACCGTTTTTGGTATTTTTTGCCTGAGACTGGTCGCCCGGGCATAGAAAAAATATGGCAGTAGGCTTTGAATTTGGGAAGGTCGTAGATCGAAAAAAATCAGTGCTGCCGGATCGCTTTTTCCCCAAAAGTGTGGCAGCTTCGAGCAATTTTAATCGATAATTATCGGAATGGGCAACCGGGACTAGTGGAAATGACAAGTTAAAAGTAAGTACTAAAAATGGAGATGCATTTTATTATTTTATATATTGTATGTTTTGTAGTTTAACAAAATAGAAAAAGGCAAAGTATGGACAGGATGCAGCCGAGGCCATACTAATAGAGATGCCCGAAAGCCATAAATTTTGAGCTTTATACCGAGGAGAGCTTGCAATCATAAGCGTCTTCAATTAAATATGTGTTTTTTTCAGAACCATATAAAAGTGACGAGCAGTTGGTAGCCAGGAATATGAAAGACATGTCAGTTAGCATGGTTAGCATGGATGACTCATCGAGTAGTTAGAGTACCAAAAGGCGTATATTGGACCTCAATGAGGCCTTCAACTCCCATTAAGCAGAGTTAATTCGCATTGCAGGCGAGACAGCCAAACGGATGCTTGAGTCCTCACAAGAGCGAAACCGTATCCTAAAGCGGATCGCCACAAGCCACAAGAAGATGATGGAAATATAAGCCAAGCAGTCGGGAAAAAAAATAGTTCATTTAATTAAATTATTTTTTATTGTACCGAGTCAATAGAACACTTTATGTCCCTTCTATTAACAGGGTTTTTGTGTTCGGTTGCTCCTTTTCAACATTTTTGGCTACAAATGTTCAATTATCTGGAAAAAGGCTGTTGTGCGCACTCAAGAAATTGTGCAAAACGCAGTAGCACTTAATTATTGCTTTATTGAATTGTCCATGCCCCTCCCAAGGAGACAAAATCTTTCTTTAAAGAGCCCAAAAGCATTCTCTCCTACGCGCAGGCTCGTAGATTGGGTGGGGACCGGGGAGTTTCCCCCGGGCCCGGCCTTCTGAGAGGGGACCGGATTTTAGGCGAAAACTTAAATAAACTATGTACAACATGAGAATAACCCCCCGGGCCCCGAATCCCCTCTCGACGGGCCTGACTACGCATCTCCGCAACGAGAGATGGTAATTATATCTACAACCATCAGCATCTCCGCAATCACGTATAGAATGTTTTTTTTCCATTTTGTTGCATAAATTTGAAAATTTAACACATAAATTCCAATTTAATGAAAAGTAAACGTCAAACGGCTGATTTGATGTTACCGACTATGTGACCTTACGCTCAATGTAAACACCTAAAAGGTCGTAGCGCCAGGAAAAGTCGTTCGACCGCAGTGTAAATTGAGTATAAAAAAACGATAAAGCAAAGCTAGCTTCGTCTGGGTCGAACTTTTATACCCTTCAAACAGATCATTCCTATGGCAGCTTCAAGAAATAGTCATCCGATCCGCGCGGTTTCGACATAGCAGTGTGCAGCTAAAAGAAGACTCTAAGCAAAATTTTAGCCCGATAGCTTCAAAACTTAGGGAGTAGTTCTCGTAGAAACAGACAGTCGGACAGTGGGACGGACGGACAGATGGACAGACGGACGGACAAAGTTCAATCGACTCAACTCGTCATGCTGTTAATAACAGAGCATTAACATTAATGTGATCATATCAACATTACGTAAGAAAACAGAGCATGGAGCGCAAAAAAGAATGCAACGTTTTTATAACGTTTATAACTCTGCTATTTATTAACCGATCTTTATGAAAATTTCAAAATATGAGCTTGATATCTTTAAAACTGTAAGAGTTATTCAACAATTTTGATTGCGGGGGAGGAAAGGGGGAGTGGCAAAAATTTGAAATAAACTTGATCTGTGCACAGACAATAGGAGTATACATACATAATTTGGTTGCTTTAGCTCTTCTAGTCTCCGAGATCTAGGTGTTCATATAGACAGACGGATAGACAAACGGACAAACAGAAAGTCAGACGGAGAAACGGACTCGGCTGTTGATGCTGATCAAGAATATACTCGTATATACTTTATGGGGTAGGAGATACTTCCTTTTGTCTGTTACTTACATTTGCACGACTTTAGTATACCCCTTTTACTCTACAAGTAAAGGGTATAAAAATTGAGAGACAAAATGGAATGTCGTATAAAAGTAATCTAAGGGAATCGATTAAAATTCCCAAATTAATAAGTGTAATTAGCCAGAGGAAAGCGATTCACGTCTTAAAACTCGTCAGAGAACTAAACCGAACCGTTTTTCTTTGTGGTTTTCAGATCAGCATTTCTGAAAGGAAGCCGGTTCGTTTTGCACTTCGGTTCGCCAGCTGAAATAAGCGGTTCGGTTCGGTTCTAGTGTTGGGTTGTTCATTCTAGATTCTTGTTTGTTTCAAAGGTTTTTTATGTAAATTAGGAAACTGAAACGAAGAATAACAGCAATCACAATCGCATTTATTCAAAAGTTTATTGTACACAAATCCAATTTTCACTGGTTATTTTCCACCCAATAGCTCTGAATTGGGTTAAGCTCCACTCAGAGATCTGGGTAAAACTTTAGCAGTTTTTGTCTCTGCTTTGTAATTAATAAATGTGTGTTATTATGCCAGTTATGATACTTGCTGTTGCAATTTGGCTGCCTCTGATGTGGCATTGAGCATTTGCCCTAATGTGGGCCGCACACTTGGCTTGAAGATCAAATCGATCGAACAAATAATGACAAGGCATGGGGCATGGCGATGGAAAAACAGTTACAGTTGCAACACAGCTGACGACAGCGGGTGGTGACTGGCCAGCCAGCTAGAGATTGGAGCTCATAAAATGGCCACAAAAGCGACCGCTGACACATTCACTTGGCAAACGGCAGTGGCTGTGGCTCCTTTCAACGCCCACTCCCCATAACAAAATGCCTTTCGGCCAGCAGCAGCCACACCAAAAATATGCAATGGGAGTGAATTCTTCTCAGTTGATAAAAAGTTGTTTGCATTGTTACATGACTTTTCCAAATTGCTGATTTCGGGTAAAAGCTCGGGCAATGCAAACGGTTTCTATCTGTGTGTGGCAAGTTCGTGTCTTGAGTCATTCGTTTATTTTTGGTCAACTGAATCCTGTTTTGCCATATCAATCACTAACAATGAGTTGAAAAGTTTTTATGTTCGAACAAATAACTTCCGAAATTTGCATAAAAAGATTGTCAAACAAATTGAAATTGAAACTGAAACTGAAATGATGTATGAAACGCAATTGAATTTGTCAAAAACTCTTTTAGTTTCGCCATAAAAACGCAGAAATCGTGAACAATAAAGGTAGAACTTGATTTTCAGCTTGGATGCTTAATGGCTAATTAGAATGAAGTTTCGGTTTCAGTTTCGGGCACTTGAAAGTCAATTGTGTTTGATTTATACAAAGAGGGTGTTCATTAAGCCATGATTATTGCTTAATTGTTTGGATGTCTACTGGAGTCAATTAAGGCGGATATCACCATATTGAGTGATACAGTTTAGAATTTCAACCGCCTGACACTTCCGCTAAGTGGACAGCCGTGAAAATTGTCACTGCTGTTGTGAGTGCTGCAACAATTGAATGATAAATTGTTAAATACCCCGGCAAAGTGCAAAAGAATGTCTAACAGGATTAGCAGAAAATAATAATCAACAAAATGCCTGATAAATCAATCAAGATTAACAATTGCCTATCATGCTGAGCCATACAGAAACAACGCTTGGCCAATTCATTCATTAAACTGGAGCACGTCACTGACTTTGCCCAGGCGGTTCAAGTAACTCTCCCGAGACAATGGGCAAAGGAATGCTTTTTATTTCAATAGCTTGAAGTGTGGTGTATTTTTAGAAGGTTTAGGGTAACCAAATAGTCTTAACACCAATACGTAGCCCTTGCCGTTTAGTAGTAATTGTTTAGTTGGCTTAGACTGTGCATTCAATTTTGGTGTCAATGTTAAATGGGGGTTGGTTCGCGCTCACTCACCGCCTGCGGTCAGTTACTTCTGCAATTTTAGACATAAAAGGCAAGGCAACCCGTCGAACTGATACTGGATGACTAACGGCGGCTGCTGGCCAGTTACTTTGCTGCCTGTTCCATAGTGTGTAATTTTAGCACATGTGCGAAGGTGTTTTGGCTGCCAACAATTGTTAGATTGAATCGCATTAAATATGATCTAGAAAATGTTAAATAAACGGCAGGCGACAAGCGTTCGGCGACTGGAGCGCCCACTTTGCAGCAGTTCAAGATTATTTTTTTTTTGTTCGAATTGCACATCGCAGTTCGCTGCTCTCGAAAAGCTGCCGGATGTGGTTAAGAGTGTTGTTGTTGCTCATTTGTTTATATAAATATGTACTATTTAATAATTATGCTATTATTTTTGGATGCAGCTCTAATATTTTTGCATTGTTTCCACTTGGTGCCTTTCCAATCGAATCAATTTTTATGACCCATCGAAGTGTTGTACATAAATTATTTGATTGGCCGCAATTAGCAATGCTAATTTCAAGATAAATATGCTTTACTTGCCATTTTGTATGATTTGTGCAGGGCAAGTTCGTGTCCTAAGTCTTTTGTTTTCCCATAGACGTTGAAAGTCAATGAGAGATGTGGGAGTAGAGGGTGTGGAGTTGATAAGAATTTATGGCTGAACTCTGCCATTTGGTGGCCTTGCGGGATTAACTGTAGATAAAATAGGTTTTCATCAAGGCTAGCTTAGCTTTACACAACATATTAGATATTGGGAGTACACTCAGAGAAAAAATTTGAGAGTTTCATACTTGGATCAAGCATGTTCGATTTTGAGTACTAAGAACGAAATTCTTAATGCATAAGCGAATTTTTTGATCCCAGGATACATATTTGATCCTTAATCTTAATCAAAAATTCTCTAATTAAAAGAATAGTAATGAATCAACAGCCAAACATACTCAAAACCAAGATTACACATTCTTGAACAAAAAGCCATTTTAATTTTAATTTTAAAAGCGCTTATTCTTGAATCAAGACATTGATAGATTGACACGCATAGAACATATAATTGAACTATTTATTTCACACATAATAAATATAACTCAGAGCAGACACACCAGTTTTTAATTGATCGGCATATTTTTAATAGCAACACGCAGATACAACATCTATTGCTGATTGAAAAATTTACCAAAGATAAAAGAGTTCACTGACAATTAGAAACTAACAACGGTTCCCGTTAACCCTGCAAAAACCAACAAAGAAACGCCACGACGAAACACACCCCCCCCAAACCGAAACTTCTAATCTCCTCTCTTTTCTCTCCTCCAATGACGTTTGTACAGCCTTATCTAGACTTATACTCCATAACGATGGTTGAAAAACCGCTTGGAAAACTTTTTGTTTAAACATACATTTACTACTTCATTTCACTTCATCTCTCATATTTGTTATTATCATATAATTTTTATACAAATTCTTTATTACAATTGCCCCATGTCTTTTTTGATACATCAATTTACTTTTCACATTTCAAATCGTTTAGCTATCCATGAATGACCGAAAAATGTTTAGGACTTTCATTTCTAATGTGACATGTAGCTTTTCTTTTTCGCTCTCTACCATTTAACTTTTTTTTCTCCTTATAGATAATTAGATACCTTGAAGTTATCCGAATAACTGTAGCTTTTAACGCCACGCACATAAATCCTACTTTCAACTATACTATTTACCCAAGGGAATGTGTGGAGGAGGGTAGTGTTGGGGGAGGAATGGGAGGAAGGGGCACAAAGAGGGTACAATTTATTTTTTTGTATTTTTAATTACCTTGTCTGGGATTCGAACTCACAGTTTACTTACCTTGTCTAGGAAACTTACACACAATTGCCGGCAGCTTAGCCCATACGACTATACAAGCACTCGCGCGGCAGTGCGTCAAATCACAGTTAAATAGGGAAGCGACAAGCGACGATGAACTACACGTTTCGTACAGATTTTCTAAATGCAGCATTCAGCATTTGAAATCCTTAACGTTTGTTCAGAAAACCTACACGGCACTTGTGGAAAACAGTTTTCAAACGAAAAATGTAACTTTTCTATACTGATTTTGAGCTACATTTTCGTTAAGAATTTCTACACGCGCGTGTAGGTTTTCAATATCTAAACGTTAATGTAGAAAACCTACATTTCCGTGTGGAATTTAGAAAGCTTTTTGAACAGAATCATTTCTCAAACTAATTAGCTCCAGTTCGGTTTCAGACTCGGAAGGTCATAAGTTGTCACTGTTGGGTCCATGGTCCGATTCGAGCGGGACAAAAACCCCGAACCTTGCTTTTGGACCTGTTTGTAGTAAGATGTAAGGAAAATTAACATCCAGGTTTTTATACTCTGTACCAGGTTAACGAACGTAAAAATTACAGCCCGAAGAATCTCGACACCATAAAGTTTTATATTTGTACGGCTTCGATAGATGTCCGTGTGTCCTTCTGAACGTAAAAAAAAAATGCATAGAGTTTTTTGGCATAAAATCTAGTTGATATATATTTCTTTGCATATTTTGGGGCCCCAAGTCGACTAACCTCGTTTTGGACCATTAGTTTTGGTTTTTTTAAGCTATTGAACTAAAATTTGGTTTGTATGTATATTAGGGCGGGTCAAATTGTTAATCGACAAAGCGTGTAGCAGAAACGTAATCTACGGTGAATTCTAAGAGTTTTTGCCCAAGAAACAATAAATCTAAAATCAATTCCTAGGTCCCGCCATGCTTTAAACAGTTCTACAAATATTGGGTCATGGCTGACACTCGAATGAAATTCAAGTACCGTTCGACAGAGGCGACAAAGCTGAATACAAGTCAATTTTCAAAACTTCTCTAGCGCGTCAAGTTTTTGAGAAATCGATGGACAAAGTTGAAAAAGTTACGCTTGGAAATTAATATGCATAGAGGGAACTTTAACGTTTGGATGGCAATAAACCAAATTCCTGGTTTTTTGGTCCAGGAACGATAAATATTGTTGGAACTGCTTAATGTATATAATTTTGACATTGCTAGGCGGGACCTAGGAATTGATTTTAGATCTATGGTTTCTTGGGGAAAAACTCTAAGAATTTACCGTAGATTACGTTTCTGCTATACGCTTTGTTAATTTTTTCTCATCAATGTATATAATTGGCCCCCTTGAAAGTTTTTTTTTCCCGTAACTCGGACATTTCAAATTGACACCGAAGGGAGTAGACAGGAACTACACGCAGAAAAAAGCAAAACGAATAGTTTAAGTACGGAAGCTCATGAAAAAAAGTGCATTCGTTCTTGAATTTTTAAGAATTTCGCTTTTTAAATCGAGTTAAATTCGTTGACAGTTTGGTGTTTTTAGGCAAGGGGAGCGAGGTAAAGAAACCGAGAGCGGAAAGCAAGCACATTTCAAAGAATAACGTCGGGTCCGCTCTCACAGTTTTGCGCCATCGATTTTTGCACTCATGTAGAATTCCCAATAATCAGTAATGGCACTGCTGTCATGGACTGACAGTTAAGAGGCAAAGACTCCTGCTGCTCTATGGTGTTTTGTGTTCCACGAGCCGGCTAAGACTTTCAACATAGTTTGACAATTAATATTTTATGAAATAAATTTAAACAAAAGAGGGAAGAATAACTGATTTTAAATTGTTCTTTGATAGGAATATGGTAGCCCTTACTTTTGAGTCGGTGGGGCTCTTAATTCAATAGCGAACTTTCTTGAACTTTCTTGATACAAGAACGATCGTTCTTGGATTTAGACAATGCACTATGCTCTTAATTCAAGAATGCGAAATCCTGGACTTGAGTACGATTAGCACTTGATTGAAAAATTGCTCCACTTGATTTGAGAATGTTTCGAACTTGGGTCAAATATTGAAGCTCTTAAATGAAGAAAAACGGGACTAAATATTTATACTTGGATCAAGAGTTTTCATTCTTATCGAACTTCTGACATCAAACATTCATGATCCAAGTATGAAAATCTCTGTTTTTTCCCTGAGTATACACAGTTAGCTGAAGATACTTTGAGAAGCTCTTAGTGAATGATTACCTTCAATTTGTTTCTAAAGACAAACAATTAACTGTCCCTAAGCGGGTACCGAGAGACAAATGTAAAGCCTGAATCGAAATGGTCGATGAGCTGGCGCTCAAGGGTGCAGCCTCAGCAAGATGGGTCCAGATACCTACTGTGCAATAGGCCAACGCCCTATCTGAGAGCTCCTCAGATATAAATTCGCAGATTGAAAGCCTCTTAAGTCTTAGAAATACCGATTTCTTAAGGTCAGCCTTTGATTTATTTTAAGGTTTGCTCTAGTCGCGGAAGTGCCATTCAGTTGACTCATACAACAATATTTGAAGTGACCTCTTACTCATAAATCAAATTACAATTCAAGTGCTCCTTTTGACACCGACTTAACCCATAACTGTTTGCTCGATTTGTTATTCGCTACCCCACGCCACCCACTTGCCGCCTCTTAAGTTCGTGTTTAATTGCCAGGGAGCAACATGCTGCATTCTCCACACACTTCAAACAGCGCCGCGGCATTCCAATGATGTCTTAATAGACAGACCAGCACATTATTTGTTATTCACATGCCAGGTCCAGGTCCAGATTCATGGCATGACTTGTGCATGCATGAAGATATTTCCGCACATAAATATTACTCGGATCATTCCAAATGATATTTTAATTACGCAAATTTATAAATAGATCACTGAGATAAGCCCGATCGATTGCAACTGCAATGCGCCGCCGCACAGTGGTTGCAAAGTGCAGAAAGCTAGTCAGAATTGAAAAAGAAGAGTTTGTTTGTTATTTCAAGAAGAAAAGAAAGAAAACCTTTTTTGCTGAAAACCAGTGGCTGAAAGAAAATCTTATTGATTCATTAGTAAATCAGAAAGCATAACATATTTTTCAAATAGTCAGAAAATTCAATGCTTTCACACTATTCTACCAACTTTGATATCTACCATATAAAAACAGTGAAAAACTGTTCTCTTTTCTTTAAGCTTTGCAGTTATAAGATTATGTTGTTTCTTTTTATTACACATATTTTCCCATTTTTTGCCTAGTTTTTTCCATTTTCCGACCAGTGTGCGCCGCACTCATTTGCATAAAAAATGCATTGAGGAGGGAAAAACATTGTCACACACACATCTAATTCGTTGTCATTTCTATTTTGCAGATGTTGTGTCGCTGCCAAACGCGACCCGCACCTGCTCCCGCGGGGCGACAGAGTGAACTCATTTCTGGAAATGAGTTTCTCAAGCTATTTCTCGATCATGATGAACATCAGCGTAGTCTCCACAGCAGCGAGGAGTTCGAGGGCAAAGCGGAGTCCAGCTCTAGTAGAATCAGAATAAACAATGCCCGCAGCCTGGAGCACAAGACGCGCTATCGCAATGCCAACAGCCAGCATGAGGCTGATGATGAGGGCAAACAAGTGGTTAAGCTGGTGACCACTGGCAGCAAGATTGTCTTTCTAGAGGATCCTCCGCTGGCAGCAGCCACTAAGTCCAAGCTCAGTGATGAGATCAAAGTGGTGGCTGTCAGTGTAAGTTCTTCGAGCAAAAGGGGTCCATCGCGTATAAGTCCGGCGAGTGCATCGGGTGCCGATTTTGTCAATCGCTCGCATAAAAGTGAGCTATCCATTGAGGAAACTGAACCAAAATTGGCAGCCGACGCCCTAGATGCCATGGAAAGTGACTCACTGAATAGTGCCTCCAATATACAAAACGTGTTGGCTGCTCCACTGTTGGCGGCCGCCGCCTCCTCCAGCCACTCAAGCTCGATCGCTTTTCGACGCAATCAAAGCGACTTGATGGAGGTATCAAGTGGCACCGGCGCTGACGATGACGACAAATTGCTGCCTTTCCAAACGGTGATCTATCACGACACTAAACAGGCGGGTCATGGACCACAGTCAAGATCAATATCGTACAGTTCCATATCACAGAATGTGGAGGACTTGCAAAACTGGCGACAATCGGCGGGTATTTTGGCAGAGGCCCAGCGCAATGTCAGCGAGAGCCTGAAGCAGGCTCATTCCTCAGAGCCTTCAAAATTCTATTCCGTTCCCTCAAAGATGTACAGTGTGCCAGCTAAGTTCTACTCTGAACCTGCCAAAGTCTATTCTGAACCGGCCAAGATGTATGGCCAGCCGGAGAAGGTTTACTCCGAACCCTCAAAAGTTTACAGTCAGCCATCCAAATTTTATTCAGAGCCAGCAAAAGTTTACTCTCAGCCGGCGAAAGTTTATGGGGAGCCCGCCAAGACCTATTGGCCTCAGACTGTGACCACCAGCAGTACCACAACTACAACGACGGCATCAACTCCGTTGACTACCACCACAGTATCACCCATAACTGTGCCACCGGGTGTAGCACCAACCACCTTTGTGCCCTCACGTTCGCGTCGACCTGCAATTGTTTCGCGCATAGCTTTTGGCGAGGCTCAGTTATCATCCAACAACAACAACAACAACAAGCACAGCCAAGCCGACAACAACAAAAACAACTGGAACGTCTGCCACCGTTGGACCATCCACTTGGCAGCAGCATTATCACAGTCATAATCATCATCAGTCACAGCCGCAACCAGCTCAGCCAGCAACTGCGTCACAGCCGCGTCGTGTACTCTTCAATTTGGATAAATTGCCTTATGATTTATTGAATGCACCGCAGCCACAGACGCAGCCGCACCAGCACCATCTATTGGAGCCAATTTTATCGAAGCATCCAAGTCCAAGCGACTACCACCACCAGCAGCAACAACATCATCATCGTCCATGTTGGGAGCAGCGTCAGCATTCATCACTGTCGCTTCAACATTCTAATCAAAATGCCAAAGGATTGCCCAATAGAGGTGAGTCGAGTCGTCTCTCAGCTTCAGCAAATTACACTGGGCCACAGGATTGGGGTTTTTATTAGAGAAGGGTCAGGGGTGAATTCCACTAATTAAGTAGAAATTAGCATAACTTACCAAAAGGATTCATTAATAAAAGCAATTTTTCATTATAAAGAAGATAAATTAGTGGGTAAGTTTTAGTAAAGAACCGAACCGAAAATCTCAAACAAATCGGTTCTCTTCGCCGACGTGTTTGTTGACGGGAGGCAGCTAGTTAGAGGTCTGCATGAGTGCAACTCGGATGAATGAATTGCTATTGCTTTCGGTCAAATTGAATGTGAAATTACAGATTCTAAGAATGACTGGAAGTCAAAGCGAACTGACACATTTAGTGTACCTGAATAAGTCAACGTTAGTTAGGGCAACTTTAGAGACTCAGAAAAGGGAAAACGAAGCAACAACATAGCTATATTTCGTCAGTGCGTCAGTTACGGATAAGATTTTTGTCCATATGGACAAGCAAAGGTTGCTTAGACAGTACTGTTTCGAAGAAGCATCCGGGCGCATCTCATCAGTAAGCTTCAATATACAATGCCACACCTTTTGCCAATTACTATTTATATCAGCTATGCGGAGAATAACGGTTAAGAACTGCAAGTATTAAAACTTCTTTAGTTTTATTTAAAGAAGTGCTTAAATTGCTTCAGTCGATGCAGCAAAAGTCGCAAAATTTTTACTTTTCAAAGCTTCAACTGCGCAATATGAATTGTTGATTCTGCCTTTGCTTCTGAGAAAAATCAAAAGTCGCTGTCGAAGCAAGAACAAAAACTGACTTCTGGCAAAAAGCAAAGGGCGCCATTAGTCGTCGGTTAACGCTTTTTTGTCGTTTTGCTTTTCGTTGCTAGCGCTCACTCTAACACACTCTCTCTCTAGTTATAATTGTTGTTGGTTCCATATTTTATTTGTTGACTGGTGCTGCTGACCGAAAGAGTCGAGCAACTTCTGCCGCGCTTGTGAAAAAAACTAGTTCTAGTGAGAAAAACTTTTTTGTTTTCAACGGAAACGCCTCCAAACTTCGTATTTCTTAGTTTCCTATGCTTTAGCATGATTCCACGAAGTTTGGTCAAAATCGGACATCTATATAGTATAGCTGTCAAGGAAAAGTAGAGTCTGAAAAGAAGTCTTAGTTAGAAAAACTTTTTTGTTTTTAATGGAAATGTCCTCAAAATTGGCATATATTGGTTTTATATGCTCCCACACGATTCTACAAAGTTTGGTTAAAATCGGATGACTATAGCATATAGCTGCCATAGGAACGATCGGTCCAAAAACTAGTTCTAGTGAGAAAAACTTTTTTGTTTTTTAATGAAAAGTCCTTTTTATTGGCATATACTTATTGAATATACTTTTATCCAATTCTACAAGTTTTTGTCAAAATCTGATGACTATAGCATATAGCTGCAGTACGAATGATCGTTTGATAAAGAAGTTCTTGTGAGAAAAACTTTTTGTTTTAAATGGGATCGCCTCCTTATTTGGTAATTGTTAGTTTGTTGTGCGTTTCCATGATTCCACCAAGTTTTGTCAAAATCGGACATCTATATAGAATAGCACCCATAGAAAAGTAAGGTCCGAAAAGTAATTTTAGTTAGAAAAACTTTTTGGTTTCAATGGAGGCTTCAAGGGTAACTTTCCCCTATTTTTTTTGCTTCATCTAAACTTAGTGGTATATAGAGCTTTAATCGTACTTTCAAATCATGAAATAGCCAAGTTGTAATAATGTTTGATTTAGGTACCGTTTGTACGTTACACAAAGGGGAAATTGAATTTAAAATCAACCTGTCTTGGCAGGCACAATTGAGTAATTCATGCATCCACAATGGGTGATTTTATTTACTCGTATTTTACGTTACTCATGCTACAATTAAATAGAAAGGTTAATGGTGAAAGACGTCATTTACATAAGTAGCCCCTCTCCCTGCTTTTTGGGGAAGTTCAGTTTCTTAAGATGGCGGAACTTTCTTTACAGTCGCGAATTTTGGGCAAGTTAATTGAAAATTTATGTCATTCCTTTTATAAAATAACGCGCTGAATCCGAATCTAGAGATACAAAATTTTAAAGTAAAACAGATTTCGAGATTGTTCATACGTTACGGAACTCAAAGCTCAATACATTTTGAACTATTGCATTTTTTTCCAGCTTAAAGATCAGAATGTCATGTCTAAAATGAAGGTTAGTTTCTTAGCAACAGTATTTTAAGTGTTAAAAGGAATCAGGAGCTTAAAATTATTTTTGAAACGAACCTTTTTTGAAACGAACCTCTGGCGATTATTTCAAACCTAACCGGTTCTATGAGAAGCTCTGCCTTGCACTTTGGGCTGTTAGGCCAAAATATATAAATTTAAACCCCAATTTCGAGACGTCCGGTAGGACCTGAATTTTATTATGGGATCTGAATATGGGTTTTTGCGACCTGGTTTGATTTTAGTCAAAGTGGTTGTTAGCAGGCTCAAGGTCGAGGATTGATTATAATTTAACAACAGAAAATTCAACAAAGAATAGAAATGAAGATTAACAGCAGCTGTGGTTGTGTAGACGGCCGTTTCGGCTGCCACCATGGCTAAGCCTTCGTCAGTACACTTACAATCCCTGTCACACTATCAAGCCACTTGCAAATTCCTATTTAAACCACCAAATAGGGTGGTACCGTTGAGGTCTTATAACAAACATCACGCAAGCCAAGTTATTATGGGATCTTAGGAAAATACTGTCAATGAATTAACTAATTTATGGGCTTATTCGGATCATAAGGAGAAAGAACACTGAGGTCAGCGATTAACAAGGTCATAAGATCTATTGAGCAATGATAGAAGTAGCTCAATTTATATAACTTGCCTCATCCTAGCCTTACTCTATCCTCCTACCTCTCTGCGGTTGCAAATCTCTCTTTCTCTCTCTTTGTAGTACAGTGTAATTATGAGTTTCCCAAACAATTTGCCTTTGCATAAAAAGACAACGGCAACGCATGCTTACCCTGCCTAAGCTAACTAATCTTGAACTTATCAAACATCATCTCTTTTTTTTTTGGCTCCTCCCTCCACAGATCTAGTCAAGTGTGTTTCCAAATATGCAGCACACCAACATCCACCATCGTCGGCCACAGCGAACGGCGTTAGTGCCTACTCGTATAGCTCTAGCTCCACCAGCTCATCCTCATCATCCTCTTCGGCCTCTTCTGCAGCCGTCATACAGCCGCACTTTACAACCGAACGCTCTGAGATCTACACACCGACCCCAGAGCAAAATTACGAAATTGAAGAGTCCGTAAGTGTTATGACAAACGGACGAGCCCATGGACTGCAGGGTGGCGGCAGCGGCTTAAACGGGCCCAGCTCAACACCCGCCAGCGCGGTAACCACAGCAGCAGCAGCAGCCACCGCAGCAACAACAAGCAGCCGCGGTAGAGGTACAGACCGAGGACGTGGTTCGGTGGTGTACAACGCCAGCGCAAATGCCAACGATTACAACGATGGTGGGGATGACGAGGAGGAGGGCAACGGAGACGGAGACGAGTCGGATGAAGACAAAGTTGCCTATGTGGTGGAGGGACGCAACTACCGCAAGTACCGAGTGGAGGAGAAGACCGACGATGGTTTCATTGTCGGCGAGTACGGTGTGGTGGACCACAACGATGGCAACTTGCGCGGTGTGCGTTACACCGCCGACTCGACCATTAATCGCAGTCTGATACAAAAGGCGTTGTTGACATTTCTGAAGCTGAAGTAGTAGAGTCGCCAATGGAGCACAGCTGGGACCCAGCTGCAAATGGCCTTCCATTTTCATACACATGTGATCCAAGTCGTATTGTAGTTAGCGTAGCGTAAATTAATACATATAAACGTATAGTAGCCGTCTAATTTTCTGGCCAAGTACTCCCCCCTCTCCCGCAAAACTCCTCCATTAGTTTCCTAAACGAAAACCTAGGTGTGCCTGCGTACGTATGCGTCTGTATGTGTCTCTCTGTGTGTGTAGGCATAGTGTGTAAACGAATTTGTTTAATGTATTTAGTTAATGTTTTAATTAATTTATTGTAGTTGTTGGTATTGTAATTTAATTTATTCCAGTTAACACAAGCAGCATCGAAATTATTGACCTAGCAACTTGCCATAACAATACGTCCTCTCCTGCGCACCTACTTAGAAGCATAGAAACGAATATCCTAATTAGACCCTAAGTGACTTGTATAGTGAAATAAATACGTAAATTACAAGCGAAATGATTGAGAATGTGTGCTTTAATGGAATGGCTGGAAATGAATCTCAGTCAGCGCCCCCCTGAGCTGGCAAACAGGTTACTGGTGGCTCGAAAGGATTCCGAAATGTAAATAGCCATTTAAAATTGATTAAAAACATGTGGCCAGCGGCTAAATTGACGATCACCGCCTGTGGACTGCGATCGGACTCAGACTCTGGGACAATATCATTAAAATTTAATTGATATGAACAAGTGACAAAGCAGCTGGGAAAGGCAGACGCCAACCGGAGACAGAACAGGGCAGCAGAGCGCGGTAAGAGTGATCGACTTGAAGGTACTTGGTAAGAGATTGAAAGCGAATCGCAAAGCATTTTAAAGGAAATATCGTAAGTAACCTTATCGTAAAGGATTAGTTAAGACATTGGCATAAAGATATCGTCCCAATTTTTGCATAAATGCTTAAAGTTTATGTTCAAAAGTTAAATCTGTGGTTCATGAAGTATTTTTATTCCCTGCTCCCATTAAAAATGTGAAAAGGGGGATCATGAAGTTGTGCAATAGTATGTAACAGGTAGAAGGAAGCATTTGCGACCCTATAAAGTATATATATTCTTGATCAGCATCAACAGCCGAGTCGATTTAGCCCTGTCCGTCTGTCCGTCCGTCCGTCTGAAGGTCCGTCTGTCCGTATGAACGCGTCGATCTGAGAGACTATAAGAGATAGAGCCACAAATTTTTGCTTGTAGGTCTGGTATATTCGAATCGAGTTTGTTTCAGATTTGGAAAATTCCCCCAATTGTGTGGCCCAATATCTATCTATTCTGAAAAGATCAATAAGATCGGACAAAAAACACCGAAGTTATATTCTTCTTCTTCTTCTTTGGCCATCACAACCGTTTTACGGTCTCTGCCGCTGCCCGCCACTCGCCACTGTCCCGAGCTACATTCCACCAGGAGGTCACTCCCAGCTTCGCAATATCTCCCTGCACCTGGTCGCGCCATCTCCGCTTCGGTCGACCCTGCGGGGGATTGCCTCCCAACTCGTTCGCATGCCGACTGTACACCCGTTTTGCTGGAGCGTTATCGTCCTATCCAGCGCAGCCGCTGTTGTTTTATGCGCTGGACAGCTTAGTGTCCCCTAGTCGACACTTCGTGATTCATTCGAGCGAACGCCGCCAACGTTTAAGGTCCATAAATCCTCCGAAGAACTTTTCTCTCGAACACGCCAATTGCCGCCTCACCTTTTTAACATTGTCCGCTTCGCGCCGTATGCGATGGGATAATAAGCGACTTGTATAGCGCAATTTTCGTTTTCCGAGAGGGCTCTGCTCTTGAACTCCTTATTGAGCCCGTAATAACATCGGTTTGCAAGAGTAATTCTTTTTCGGATTTCCAGACTGGTGTTGTTGTCACTGGTTATCATCGTTCCGAGGTAGACAAATTCCTTAACAACCAAAGCTATATACGAATTATATTCTACAGCTATCTTACTTGTTATACCCTTGCAGAGGGTATTATAAAATTGTCCGGATGTTTGTAACGCATTGAAGGAAGCATCTCCGACCACATAAAGAATATATATTCTTGATCAGCATGACGAGCTGAGTTGATTTAGCCCTGTCCGTCTTTCCGTCCGTCTGTCCGTCTCTTCTATGCTATCTCTTTAAAGCCATCCTCACCTAATTTTGCACGAAGTCTTTTGGTACAAATACGCTGCACATTTGTCGGAACCGGCCGGATCGGATAACTATAGCATATAGCTGTCATAGGAACGATCGGTCCAAAAACTAGTTTTAATGAGAAAAACTTTTTGTTTTCAATTGAAACGCCTCCAAACTTCGTATTTCTAAGTTTACTATGCTTTTCCATGATTCTACCAAATTTGGTCGAAATCGGACATATATAGAATAGCTATCAAAGAAAATTACAGTCTGAAAAGTAGTCTTAGTAAGAAAAATAGGGGAAAGTTAACTTCGGCTCGGCCGAAGTTTTGTATACCCTTGCAGTTTGTCTTTCTAAATAAGACTACTTTTCAGAACTTACTTTTCTATGGGAGCTAAACTATATAGATGTCCGATTTCGACAAAATTTAGTGGAATCTTAAAAAAGCATAACAAACTAAAATGTACATTTTTGAAAGCGATTCCATTTTAAACAAAAAAGTTTTTCTCACTCGAACTTCTTTTTCGACCGATCATTCATACTGCAGCTATATGCTATAGTCATCTGATTTCTACAAAACTTTGTAGAAATGTGTTAACGTATATAAAATAAGATTATGCCAATAAAAAGGACGTTTTCATTAAAAACAAAAAAGTTTTCTTCACTCGAACTAGTTTTTCGACCGATCGTTCCTATGGGAGCTATATGCTATAAATCGGATTTCGACCAACCTTAGTAAAATCATGGGAAAAGATGATAAACTAAGAAGTACGTACTTTGGAGGCGTTTCCATTAAAAACAAAAAAGTTTTTCTCACTAAGACTAGTTTTTCGACCGATCGTTCCTATGGCAGCTATATGCTATAGTCATCCGATCCGGCCGGTTCCGACAAATGTGCAGCGTATTTGTACCAAAAGACTTCGTGCAAAGTTTGGTTAGGATAGCTTTAAAACTGACGGAGAAGATAGCATAGAAACAGACAGACGGACAGACGGATTGACGGACAGACGGACGGACGGACAAGGCTAAATGAACTCAGCTCGTCATGCTGATCAAGAATATATATACTTTATGTTGTCGGAGATGCTTCCTTCAATGCATTACAAACATCCGCACAATTTTATAATACCCTCTGCAAGAGTATAAAAACTTTTTGTTTTAGTGGAAATGTCCTCAAAATTGGCATATATTATATTTGTTTTATATCGGTCATCTATATAGTATAGCTCCTATAGAAAAATAAGGTCCGAAAAGTAGTCTTATTTAGAAAAACAAACTGCAAAGGTATTCAAAACTTCGGCCGAGCAGAAGTTAACTTTTTCCAATTTTTTTATGAAATTTGTTCACCTTACCCGCCTTGACTGGGGATCGAACTTAGGACCCTTTGCATATAACACGAATTGCATGGCGTCTTATCGTACACCACCGTCTGGCACGTGTGTGTCCACGGGCCGCAGAGCCTACTTAAATATTTCGCTTGGTTGCTTAAAGTTTCGAAATGTTACACTATTTGTCTCTTTCCTTCTCATTTCTAACGTCCATTTATTATGGTCCAGACTGTATAGTGAGAAATGATAGGAAATTACTGACAAAATATCAATTGCACCCTCATTGTTTGTTTTTCTTTACTTTTACTTTTGAGTCAGTTTCCCTTTCGGCGAAAATGCCTATCGATAGGTCTAGTCCATTTGTCTATTCAATCAATATTTTACTTTATTAAGATCAAAAAATTTACGCCATTAATCTTTGTACTTAAACTACTAATACTATCTACATCCCAGTTGTGTAGTGACTTTTGGCCTGATAACCCAGTGGCGGTATAAATATGGTTCGATTTGACTATTTCCAATATACCCTGGTACCCCTTAAAGGCATCAAGTAGATACTAAAAAACCTGCCTTGCTATCGATTTTCATTTTGGACAGTGAAACGCGGAAACTGAGAACGGGAACTGCCAGATAAACGCTACTCCGCTCAGCTCTGCCTCCTTCAACTGTTATCTGGTTGACAAAGTCAAGGCAACAGTTGAGAGTTTTATAGATGCATTTGGCCAATTAAGAGCTGATGCCAATGACACCAGCACCATAAAGAAGCAACGGTTGGACTTGTTTACCGATCTACCTCAATACAGAAATAAGTGCAAAGCGGATGAAGACGACGGCGACGGGCCCCATAAATGCCGAACAGGACTTGCGGAGTCTTGAGTCTGAGTCTGTTTGGAACGAAGCTGAAGGTCGCTGAACGACCTTGCTTGCGGTCGACTCGCCGGGATGGGATATGTTTGGCGTCTGCGTGTCGTCATTTGGTTTTTATTGCCTCTGAGGGATTGTGGGTCTGCTAAAAATTTCCACTGATTGCATGCGCCAATCCTCGAGCTGTTGGCTATTTATAAGTGTAAGACAATCGGTGAGTGTACAAGTTGAGGCTTTGGTATGTGGTGTCTTATCGCAAACCGGCAATCAGGCTCTGGCCAGCATCTTGGACGCGATCTGTGTGAAATACTTCGCATGGTCATAAAAAAGAGAATGTGCCTGGGCAGACTTAATGCGAAATATGCCAGAGACATGACGATGACGATGCCATGCCCTTTCTGCGGTCAGCTGCCTGATGGACATATCCAGAAGGAATCCAGGAAACTGGTTATACCGTTGGCTTAACTTAAGTGAGGCAATTATGGAACAGTTCTTAGTTTTGTTTTTTTTTTTAATTTTTTCAAGTGAAAGAGCTGAGTGGAATGATGAACACGTTCCCCCGCAGGGCATCTGGGAAGCATGGATCTCTCTTGTGGTTCGGGGGCGTGTTTTCTGTGCGTGTCGACAATAAATTTGAAAACTACACGATTGCCCCCAGCCTGACAGGTTGAACGACGCAAGCAGCACGCCCTCACGTCCTCTTAGTTGCTTTTTAATGTGGTGGGCGTGCTGTCTGGATGGCCATTCTGACAGCTTTGGATTGGCTTCATTAAAGTGTTGCGATTCCAGCTTCCTTTTACTTTTGCTGCTGTTGCTGCTGCTGCTGTTGATCTGGGATAAACTAACTAGGCAAGTGTCCTGCTGGCCAGCTTAGAGCAGCGAAGCTGCCATACCGATTTTTTGCAACATTGTTGTTCCTGCTTAATGAGTTGCCCCATTCCATGGTTTCATAATTTATGTGCACTTTTATTCAATATTCCAGTATACAGCCATGATCGATCGTGCATTGAAAATTTATGACATGGCATTATAATTGACCGATTTGTCACTATAATTGGCGTATCCAGCATGGAAGGAACTTTAATTTATGTAAATTGTGGCGGGAGTTTGTATTGAAGATTCTCAGTAAACATGTTAATTTTTTGCAGCAATTCTAAAGCATCAAAACGAATTATAAGATAAAGAAGGCAGGCTTCAAATAGTTAATTGTAAATGTGGCTGAAAGCATCTCTACAACTGATGATCTCCGAATAAAGGTTCAAAAGTAAGCATTAATCACAAGGATGTGTACCAGGGACTCCTAGCAATAGATAAGCCACGGGGCCAGACAGTGTCTTGAAAGTTTATAAGATAAAGATGGCAGGATCCAAGGCTAAAAACTTATTGGATCGATGAAAAAGGTTTACCTTCAATTACCAAGACCGGAAAATGTGATGCACTTTGTATCTGTTGAGAAGGAGGATGCATCCCAGCATATTAAAACTACTACAAAATTTCTGGTACCAGCTTGTCTTTTTAGCATACTCACATGAGCTAAGTCAATTGCGATGGAAATGCAGTCCAGAAACAAGTCTTGATATAAGCCCATAGTGACTTCAATAACCCGAACTTCATTTGCCATACATTACGTTACGTGGATCTGGTTCGTCTCTTCAGGGAATGAAAGCTGTTAAAGATGAGATACAACAAAATTTTTGGTACCTGCTCGTTCTTTTAGCATACTCACATGAGCTAAATCAATTGCTATGGAAATGCAGTCCAGAAACAATTCTTGCAACTAGCCCTTAGTAAATAACATTGACCCAAATTTCGCTTGCCATCGTCCATTAGCCATTTCTATTGCCTGTAGCAGTTCACAGGAACAATACTCCCAGCAAAAGAAGTCACAGGTCTAAACAGTGCCACTGCTTCTGCTATTGCTAGTTACGTTCAGGATTGCCTTTGGATTACCTGACATGATTACCCTTGGACACGTTCTAAATTCAGCAAAGTATAGTTGATAGATTAATGGACATGATGGTTGCTGAGCTACGCGGTAAGCCGAGAGCAAGTCTCACTGATGTTGGAAACTAAAAATGTTCAATGAACTGAGAAAGCCGAAAGAAAGAAATCTGAAATAATGGTTATTTAGTTAAGAGTTGTAAAAGGCTAAGTCAGTGCATAAGAATACAAACCTCCAAAAGTTGAAAACAGAAACTAAATAAAACAAAAAAAATTGGGAAAACTTTTAAAAACAAAAAGGGAGGGTTTTTTTTTATCTTAAAATTTTTTTTTTTTTTTTTTTTTTTTTTTTTTTTTTTTGGTTTTTATTTTTTTTTTTTTTTTTTTTTTTTTTTTTTTTTTTTTTTTTTTTTTTTTTTTTTTTTTTTTTTTTTTTTTTTTTTTTTTTTGAAAAAAATAATTTTTTTTTTTTTTGTGGTTTAAAATGCTTGGCCAAAATGGGATCATTTTTTTCCGGATTCACGTGCTTCAAGACAGTCCCAACCTTAAAATTCCCAAAGAGTTCATATAATGTGTTGTTGGGCAAACACATGCATAAATCGCTTTGCTTCCGCTTTCTGGGTAAGCTTTCTTTGATTTGTTCCACTCTCTTTATGTTCTATCACTATGCCCAACTCTATCATAAGGTTCAGAGACGCACTGACGCTCTCGCTCACGTTTTTGACAGGATTAAGATTCCGCAGATGATCTTCCATACGTGGCGGCTTACTTTCTTTTCCGTCAATTTTACTTGAAAATGTGTTTGCTATAGAGATGTGTTCTTAATTTGTTGAGTTGTTGTAGAGATATGTTGATATAATATATATTTAATGTATAAAAGAGCAAGAAATGTGGGCCAAAGGTACCTAGATGCTGAGTTTATATTTTGTTATTTCCAATTCAAGCAAAGAAATATTGTCATATTCTTCTCAGCGTGGCACAGCTAGGTTGTTGCGACACCGCTGCGTAAAAAATTACGTTAATTAATTTTATCATAAATGGATAATATTTTGTTTTGTTAAATTAATTGTTATGGATCAGCATTTATTATCGTTATCAATGTCATTATCGTGCATGAGCATACTTGACGCGTCCTTCCATCGTGCATGATTCGTGAGTGACGCAAAACTCTTAAAAAATCACGTGCGTGAATCGTGCATAAGAAGATTTTTATTTCGTCAATCGTTCGTGACGTGAAAGTCATTTTAATTCAGCGATGCCCAAACTTATGCTCTTTGGCTACGTTTTGTTATTGTAATTGCACCGAAGATAGGAAGTCAGTGATCGTATACATGCAGGGCGAAAGGTATAGAAAACGACAGACATGCAAACGATTTCGTCTGTAAGCGTCGCATAGAACAAAACCCGATTTTATTCTTTTCTTTGATTGGCGCAAGCAAACTGACCGACAACAATTTTGTGTGATTTTGTTGTTGCCTTACCCAATTTCAATGTGCTTTTCTGTGAGAGTATTGGTGAGTGCTCTGCCCAATGCTTTTTTAAATATGCCTGCTTTAATTAGTTCTCGATTATTACTTGCAATTCCTACTTTTTGTTGAGTTTTTAATTCTTTCTTTTATGTGTGTATTGGCCTAAACTTTATAAGAACTCTTTGAATTTTATACTTTATCCTTTACCAAGGCACGCTTCGACTGAAAACTTACAGTTTCTAATTAAATCTTAAAAATTTATATAATTACACAATGCAACAGCCAAAATCGCTCCCTGGTCGAGTTTGGCGGACGCCATTTTTAATGCATCTGCGTGGCGGCAGCTGCCAGAAAATAACTTTTAGGAGCAAAAAGATTTTTGTATATCATTGAGCGCTAAGAAATAAGGGCATTGCAGACGATAAAATTGGAACAGCGGATGGAATGAACAATCGGCGAAGTTAGCTTACAAAATTATCGTAGAAACTAAGGATAGGTTTCGGCGAATGCAGGATACGAAAAGCAAGTTTGCACCACACTTGATTTTGCTGAATTCGATATTTGTTCACTTAGTATACAATATTTATGTTTGATTTAAAGTGGATGGAACTTCAAAAGGTGCGCGTATCTTTTGGTGCCTTTGTAGCTGCCGCAGGCATCACATGATCATGACTTATTAAAGTTTACACTAGTAGTTCTAAGAGTTTGTTTCACTACTGCTAAAAGCAATGCAATATGATTCTGAATTTTATACAATACAAAAGTTAGGAGCGCTAAATTCTACTTCCGCCCGGGGCGGTAGAACCTCACGCTACGCCACTGCTGATCTTTCCAGTAGCATAATTTTATGATAAAAATGACTAAGTTTTTATGAAATTAGATCTAAAAGATGGTAAGAGATTGTAGTTTGATATGTATTGAACAAAAACTTCTTATACTTGCAGGCAGATCAAGTTTATTTTTAATTTTTCTTTCTTTCTTTTTTTTCCTCAAAGAATTTTTGAAAATTGGATTTTTTTTACTCTTTGAGAGGTGAGTTTATATATATTTCAACCTAACTTCCAAACAGCATATCCGACTTTTAAAAGCTATAAATTAAAGGAGATGTATTAAATAATCCTAGAAACTAGTTCTTGTTGTCCACTTTGTAGATTGAGTTAATACTTAGTTTGGTAGTTATTGAATTTTGCAACAAGAAAGTCAAGTTTCGTAAAACTTTATCTTTTATATAGTTCGGCTCAAAAACCACTTCAGCTTTTGTCACGTTCGAACTGTTTTTTTTCCAATGTTTTTAAAACAGGATTTCACTTGATATTCACTTCATCTAAGAGTATAAAACGAATTAAAATTTCGATTTATTTTTTTGACTTTCTTATTAATTTGAGTGCGAAGGCACATGAAATAAATTTGTTCGTTCTTGAATTTTTATGAATTCTGTTCTTTTAATCGAGTTAAATTCGTTTTATATCTGACTGACATCGATCATTCTTGAATCCAAGCATGAAATTCTCTATTTCTCTGTTTAACAATTTCTACAGTGTAGAATCTTCACCAACCAACCAGACATTTGACAGACATTCGACTATCGCTCTTAATTCGCAGCATACTTGTAGGCATTGCATAATAATTGCAATATTCTTATGCAAAGCAATAAGCTGCTCCAATTTTCATTGGCCTAGCTAACGATTTCATTAGAAACGATGTCACTGAAACCATGTCAAAATTGGAGGCACCGCTTTTTTATTTTTTTGTTTATTTTTGAAATATTTATGAACATTTAAGGGCAAAAATTTTAGTAAAAAATATTTTTTAGGTTTTTATTAATTTTTGGAAAAAGGTCATATATTGATATCTCTTTGGAGGCAAATACCCCCTTAACTATGTATATGAAACTAAAAAAATTCCGAATCGAACAAAAGAAAAATGAATTCAAAATTTTGAGCGGTTCAGAAGATACCGAATTTTGTCCATGGCAAAACGATTCTGAACCACTGTGCTACGGTTGCCCCACACGTAAAAGAGCAAAACAGAGAGAGCGGCAAATTCAGGGAACGCGGCGAATTCGAGCGCTTGTCATGGCGAACAATACCAAATTATAGTATGACCGGACTCGAGCGTTCGTTTTTGTGGTATTTCATATGAAGTTGTACGTTCACACTGCTGCGCCGGTAATTAGTCAGAGCTGGTCACACTGTGATGCGACCAGGGACCAGAAAGCATTATCTGCCAAGAGGTTGATATGTATATAAAGTTTTAAAGCAAGTGCTCCAACATCTGAAACGGGAAATTTTAAGTATAATATGAAACAATATTTGCTGAACAGCCCGAAGATGTGGCCAGGCCAGTGAGCAGCGGTTGCTATTGACCAAACCAGCAATAAAATTGGTAAGATAAAGATGATACTGTATGTATCACAATGATGTACATACATACATTAATTGTACACATGCACATTCTGTTGCAGAGCCAACAACAACAGCGACCCACAACAAAGCGGAACCATCGGAATCTTGCCAAAAATAGTTTCTGGTTTTATTCAATGGGCACAGAGATGCCACTACCAAGTTGCACTCATTGGAATTGAAGCATCCCTCTAAACCGGGACCAGGTGAGTCCGAACATTTTTGCCACTCGCTCGCCGCCAGAGCAACAACAATTTGCGATTTGTACAATTCGTCACGGGCCGCTCTCTCGTTCTCTCTCACTTGCTCTCCTGCGGCTTTCTGGCTCTCTCGTCGTTTCGCTTCTTCAAATCATCAGATTTCCTCGTTGCAGAAGTTTTGCCACATTTACATGGAAACGGACAGCACAGACAGCCGGGACAGCGCCAAATCCATACCGCGTCCTGATTTCGAGGCCGTCTCCGCCATCGATAGCCCCCAGCCACAACTACTTCAACCGGATGGCAGTGAAATGGAAAGCCATATGCCCAGCAAGCGACAGAAGTATGTGGTCAGTGGCAGCAGCAATTCATCCAGCTCCAGCTTGGGTCCCGCCACGGCAGCTGCCTCCTCGCTGACCATGAAACTGACGAAGGTAACCAAGCAGCAGCAGCTGAGCGATAGCAAGGCTGTGAGGTCGTCCACTCCCAAGTCCCGGGACCTGGCCGCCCTAAAAAGGTCACACAACGAGAGCAAAGTGCTCACCGGCTTTGTAAGCGATACCGCGAAGCCGAAACGTCGCAAATCACGCATTGTGGCGAACCAGCTCATCAAGCAGACGGCAACCTACGAACTTTCCCGCAGTCTGCCTGCTGACAGAGGGCCCAGCAAACTTGCGGGTCCCGTAAAGCGAAGTAAGAGTATAAGCTCTTCCATTTTATTCGGGGATAGCGATTGGCAGGACACTCAAGATGCGTCAAAACGTGGCAGGGCCAAGGCCCGCAAAACAAACCCTGCACTATCACGCTGTCTCTCGCGCAGCAAGACCATCTCGGCCAGTGAAGGCTGGAGAGACGAAGAGCGACAACCGAGACGCAGCAATTTGCGTTCCGAGAACGAAGAGTTTGCCAAAAAACATAGAGCTTTTCTCGATCGCATTATTAACGATAAGCCGGAAATGGAATCGACACGTTTGCATACGTCAGGCGATAGCGATTGGCCCACAATGAGCTCCATAGGGGACGCGGAAGCACCCATGTCCATATTGTCGGATGTCAGTGAGTCGAGAACAACAATAACAATAGCGCTGAACGCCGAGGATCTGGGTGGAGAGATAGACCAGCGACTATCGGAAATATGGCAGGAACCGCCGAGGGTAAGTGATGCCTAGAGGATGGACTTGGGAGGGAAACACTTGGAATACGATTTTTAAAAAAAGCAAATTAACATCTGAGGTTTGAAATTTAGATCTTACCTAGTTATTTCGGTTTCAAAATGCTACAGTAGAAATATCGACTTGGCAAACACTGCCTTCCACAATCTTTGCTAGACTTATTAAGCTGCGCGAGATTTATTTTCTAAAAATCTCCTTCGATCAACAAATATTGGGTCATCGCTTATCTTTGAATGAATTTTAGTACCTGTTCGACAGAGGTTTTCAAGCTGAATACAAGTCAGTTTTCAAAACTTCTCTAGCACGTCAAGTTTTTGAGAATTCAATGGTCAAAGTTGTGAAATGTGCCTAAAGTGACACTTTTCAAAAATGTATTAAAAAGCCATTTTAAACTGAATTTGAAAATTTTGATGCATAGAGGAAGTATAATCTTTGGGCGACAATTAACCATATAAATAAATTTAAAAATGAGTCTCAAAGTCGGGAAGTGATTATAATTCAAAAACCCTCAGAAATCAATAACCAAATACATGTAAATTAAAAAATATGTACAGTTTATATTTTTTCGACAAACTTCCTAGCATAGCTGTGAGTCTGTAGGATCATTCCTCGGTCCGCATGGACCCAACATTTGTTGAACTGTGTTTTCTGATATTTAACTGATAAAGTTAAATAGGATTAACCAATTTAAGGGTACTGTATACTTGAGTGGAGTGAAAAAAAATTGATGACCCGATACAAAAACATTTATAACTGCAAAATCGGTTGGGGGAAAGATCGTTGTGATTTTCTGAAAATCTAAACAAAAGTTGGTGTCTTTTAAATAGATCTTCGATGTATTTTGAGGTGTCCTCACAATTCTCGTAGCCTCAAAAAACTGCGAAAATGAAGCTGCACGACTGAGAAAGTCGCAGCCCTCAAGCTTAATGTACGCATATATGATTTAGATCAGAGATGGCCAGTCCCTTGCTCTTTTTTGCTCCCATTGCTAACGACAGTTACTTTACTGCAGCTGACGCCACGCAGACGCATTAAGAATTGCACACAAGTTAGAAGCGAAAACAACAACAAAACTATTGCGTTTCAGCATACGGCGCCAGCTCGGTGGGTGCGATGTGCGCGATTTAGGCGACTGCAAAACAAACACATGCAGTGTGTTTCAGGTTGTGGGACTGCTCTTAAAATCAAATTTCGTGCCGACCGCTGTTGTAGATGATCAAAATCTTGCAACAGCGTTTGATAGAACTGGAGTGTCTGAATAATCAGCTGCTTTCGTGAACACTGCAATGCTTGATTCAAATAGTGTTAGTGCTGACAACTCATCAAAAGTATCGGGGGTGTCCTGGAAATCTCTAGAGATTTTGGTTTCGGTTGGTTTGCAAATCGCTCGAAAAATCCGTCGGTGTCCCAGAACTTCGAGAGCTTTCATTTTCTTAGTGGGAAAGAGAATTGGTCCAATTGGGTTCAAAATAATTGTCCATCTCACAAAACAGGGCTGCATCACGCGCAAAAATTTCCCTTATATTAGTTTTGAATTAATTTGATGTTAAACGGAAATCTGATAATTGTGGCATAAGTTTTATGATTCATGTCAATATTATAATTTAAATTAAAGCCGTGTTACCCAAAATTAAAGTAAAAAATTTAAAAATATTTTCGACCCTTGGCTCGTTTGACAAATTTCCCATGTGGCGCTACTGAGGCAGGCAGTTGGCGCCACTGATAGACGGTTTTGGCTGATATGGCAGTCTTCAGTTGGTTTTGCGAAAAATTATTAAAAAGCTAATTTCAATATTAAATCAAATTAAACATGTTATTTTTTTGATGCAGCCTATCCAGTAAAATAATGTAGTTTACATTTACAAAACTAATTTTGCTTATCAAAATAGTTTTAGCGGTGAATTTAGCAAAATCTCTTCCCAAAACACTAGAGATTTGAAACCAACCGAAAGAGATTACTAGGACACCGAGAATTGGTTTTGGGTTGGAATTTAGTTGGAAGAGATTTAAGGGACACCGCCGAAAGTGACGGTTTGAAGCGATTTGTAAAACAGATGAGAATATTCAAAATATATCTTACTGTTAAGTAAATATCCATTTCGTATTCTATGAAAAATATTACAAATGCTAAGCTCTTGTTTTGTAAATCATTTAATAAGATTTGGAATTGGGGATCTTAAAAATCAGAGGCTATTATAAATACTTTTGTTTATCAGGGTTGTGCCTCTGGCATTACTTTCTTCAATTAGCATTACTAATTGGTGGCCGGGTGGCTCAGTGGCTAGTGTGCGCGACCGCTGTGCAAGAGGTCGTGGGTTCGATCCCGCCTCGGAACATCTAAAGAAAAAATTGTTTCTTTGAATAAACTTTACACCCGGTCACTCTCTGCTGTTGGCGCCAGCTTTGTAGTAATTAGCCATGGAAAGCTTCTCAAACTGCCGTTCGGATTCGGCGTTAAACTGTAGGTCCCTTTCTCTTGTGCGAAAATTAGAAGCGCACAAGCCAAGAGATTGAGAGAGGCTCGGCTTTGGCCCTTTGGGGCTGGGTCAAGCCATTTTTAGATTGGTAATTATGAATTCAAATAAAGTTAGTTCATTTCAATGAAAATTCAAAATATTTTTATCGGAATTGAAATTTGTAATGCCAATTGAAAATGTTTTGAAATATCATTTAACATTTAATGCTAATTACTACCTGACCTAGCTACTACCTGCTGTTTACTACCTGACTTTTAACAAACAACAAATTAAAGCAACATTTTCATTAATGTCGCTGAAATTCAACCTGAACTTTTCTGCCTTCGCCTGTGTGTATTTAGATTTCATTGGGGTTTCTGTGTTGTATGAAGCAGGTGGACCTGAGATATCATTTCCATAAAAAGGATTTAGAAACTACGCTAAAAGTTAAGCTAATGTTGAAGAATATAAAATTTATTACAATTTCTTTCGTTTTCCACTTAGGATGGCTGGGATCCATTTTGCTGGAAGTGTCGCGAATGTGGCCAATTGGTGCCCTGCGCCAAGTGTCTGCGTTCCTATCACACATACTGCGTCCGACCAGCTTCGTCCAAGTTTGATGCCACCTGGAAGTGTCCCGAATGTATGCTAATCGAAAGTGCGCCCAAGAGGTTGGTCCCACGAATAATTCTAATTCACCTAGATCCGTAAAGGTTTTTGCTTATTTCTATTTCTTATTTTTTAGGCTGCGTCGCAACGATATATCCGTAGATCTGTTAAGCCAATTGCTCTCCTTTGCGCTCGAGCGGATGAAAAACATGCGCGAGGTAAGTTAATATGTACATAAGCGCATCTGTATGTATAAAAATATAAGTACCATACCCAATCGCGATTTTCATTATCTACTTCCACATGCTCGTTCGTTTGCCATTTCAAAAATCACGCAAATTTATTTTGCACACACCAGCAGCGGCCAACAGATATATGTATGGCGGCGACTGACAGAGTGTATGTACAATGTACATATTTACCTATATGTGTATGCGTATGTAGGTCTTCTGTATTTTACTCTCTTTGGTGCAGTTTATGCCGGCTCTCGCCTTTATCTGCAATGACAAAACATTATACACACCTGAAACGTCTCGCTGGTTTGTTGGGTTGTCACTCACCCTCAAGCCTCGTCAATAGATTTGCTGTGGAAGACTCTATTGTAATGACTTACATTTCTGGCCTTAGCTCCAAGCCATATATCAAAAATAGATTGTACAGTTTTACGAGTCACGTGTTCGTTTATCTTTTTAACAAATTAGTTATTTACATATAGATGATGTATCATGGTCACCTAAAAAAACCCAATAGCGAACGACTTAGTTAGGTTTGTAAATCCGGTTAGATAGAAAAGAAGAAATCTAATAAATTTGGCCTTACCGTCGCAACCATATATTGTCAGATATGCGGGGATCCATGAAATTAGTTAACTTAGCATTTAAAAAGTAATGAGATTTTATTTAAGCATCACGTTAACATTTTAGTATCCATCTTGGACCAAGCACTTGAACACAGTCTCTGCAAGAGTCTGTTTGTTTCAGGTTCACGTAAATAATGACAGATTTTTTGACAAAAATTGACTCCATACCACTTTCACCTTTCGATATAAAGCATAAGGCGATAAAAGGGGGACCTAAGGCGAAATTGCTGAGTAATTTCCAAGGAAGACTACTTTGATTAAAGAAATATGGGTTTTTACAGAAAAACTTAAGTTGTTTTTATTATTAAGTAGTTTTTTTTTACTTTGAAACGCACCCTTTGCGACTACAAATCCAATATGTCAAAGTGAAGGGTTTAAACCTTTCACGCACACAGACACTTTTTGAGTTTGAGTATGGTGTCAAAGTGTCTAAGCTATATATTGGTAATTCCGTCATCTTATTAGATTACTGCCGAATCAACACTTTATACAGCATACAGAATCTAGGAAATTGTCGAAAATTTTATTTTATACCTCCCACTCTGCTTGGTTGGACTCTCTGCCATCAGCATTTCAAACGAAAAGTGTTGCATTTTACGAATATACGAAGTAGGCAAAGCTTATTGATTAAAACACAATGATTTGTGAGTTACCAGCTCGATTGCTAGGAACTAAATGATTCTTTATTGATTTAATTAACTTAAGCTAAATAATTTTGACAAATTTCGGTACAAATTTGGCTAAATAAGCCTAAATAGTTTTCTTTTTGGCCATATTTGGGCAATTTAAATCGTTAATAAAAAAGGGATTTATCTCGCTTTTCTATATCCTCAACGAGTGATTTCCAATTTGCAATACATCCAAATGGAATAAAAATTACCCAAAACTACATTTCCGGCCTGAAAATTAGTTGTGGCCAACTCAGTTTTTTCTAATATGCTTACAATTTAGATCTGTGGCCGCAAAAGTGAAGTAAATGTTAAAGACGTCTTCTGCCAGCAAATGTTTTCGCTCCAACGCGTGGGGCAATAATGTGGAGGTTTCTTGAGTTGCTTGTTCGCCATAAGGTTGCTGATTGATGGTGTGCTCAGCTTTTTAACAAGGGCTCTGACTGTTTTAAGCTGCAGTGTAAGCGCAGCTCTCCACAAGTTCTTTATACACACCTATGTATGCATTTGCTATCCATGACTAAATTTTCTAAATTCATCGACACTATTCTCATTGCCGTCATTCTAGTCATCGTAGTCCGAAGCAGGGTCAATGATAAGAAGCTTCACCATTTTCACCATATTTCTGCCGTTATCCGAAGTACATGAATAAAATTACATGGACTTGTCGAATTGGCTTGTTGTTGTTCTCATCATTTTAAATCGCTTCGTCGTAATAACGCTTAATATGCTTTGTCAAATTAGTGCCATCACCCCAAAAAAGAACAAATTAATTTCAACAGATACCTTCGATTACATACATACACATACTTTGCAAATTTACAGACATACATGTGTACATTTGTAAAACCAGCATTTGTTGTTGGTTTGCGCGAAGAGCGTATGGCAGCGCTTAGGACTAACGCAAAACAAAATTCTAGCAAGAACTTCGAATATATCTCTCTTCTCTTTCTCTCCTCTGCTCTTGCGAAACTGAAGCCAACAACAATACATGCAGACAAGGCTGTATAGTCGATTTTGTTTTTGTAGTCGAGCCACAAGCACACACACACACCCAACCGATTGCAGTTTTTCTTCGAGTTCTTCTTTTGCTGATAAAAAACCTATACATTTGTCTCTTTCTAACAATTGCGTATGCAGAAGGAGAAGCAAAAAAGGCGCCAAGCGTTTGATTATTTCGCAATATCTATCGCAGTGCAGCGAAAACGACGCGTTAGTGTTTTTTTATGTATGAATGTAAGTGTGACGTAAAAGATACAGAAAAAATTTAGAAAAAATTCTTAACAAATAAACGATGAAACACAACTGAATTTCTTATGTTTGTACGTATGTATGCACATGTGTAGGTATATTAGTGAGGGATACTCTACTAATACTGCGATAAGAGTACTCGTTAGCACCCCGATCAAACGTTTTTTTTTTCTTTCGCTGTTTGTACGGCAATTCGCTTTCCGAGTTGTTTTGGCCCACTGGCACGCTGCTTCGGATTTTGCAGTGGCGCTTAACAAAGGAAGGATCGACAATTTGAACATTTGTATGTATGTATATATTTATGTACGTGTTGATGTTCTCGGCACATGTAAACCTGACGTCCCAGTCACTGCTCTTAATGCATGCACGTGTACAATGTACATGTACAATACAATACATGCACATATGTTCATATTTTATTTTATTGCCAATGTAAATACATATGTATGTATGAACATATGTATGTAAAACAAATCAATCAATCTACGAATATACGTTATCCGCCTTATAGAAGCTGCGAGATTTTTATGCAAGTCATTTAACAGAGAGGTTCTTGAATTTTACGCCTTTTCTCAGAAAAGTGGCATGAAAATCTAAAATTGTGAAAAGGGCGTCTTAAAATTTCTTCTTTGCGTTACAAACATTGACCAAAATTACTCTGAATAATTAAAAAAAAACCGAAACTGTACCGGTACCAACGTTTCGGTTTCGATCCGGTTCTATCGGTTCCAATAATAACGGTAAACGGTATTCGGTTCTCAAAAAAAAAATTGTATCGGTTCCGGTTCCGGTACGTGATTTGAAACGGTTTATTTCGGTTAACGGTACCGGTTCCGGTATTAATCCCTGCTGGTAACTAAATTATGGGAAATTTTATTAGAGCGAGATGCAACCCTTTTTGATGAGATGGACATTTATCTTGGAAACAAATTTTGTCACACTAAGGTTTTTTCGAGCAATTTGCAAACCAACCGAAGCCAAAATTTACAGGTCACCCCCGACTATAGCTCCCATACAAAAGGAAGTTAGCCTTAGTGAGAAAAACTTGCCGAATTTGATGAAAATTGAATGAATATATCGAATAGCTATAATATAAAAAACTGAACTATTGCTATGCTTTGGAAATCACTCAGCTAACATTGTTCAAAGCGAAAATGAAATTGTTGTATAAAAGTAGTCGTTCTGCAAAGGGTATTCAAACTTCGGCCGAGCCGAAGCTAACTTCCCTTTTTTAAATTTACAAAAAACAAAATTGATTCTAGAGTTCGTTAGTTGATATAAAAACATTCATTCATTCACTTCTTTAGTTCGGTACCATGAAGAGTCAACATTAAATGCCGCAACTAAAGTAAATTAGGGTACTTCTTTCATTTAATATGCTCAAAATGCTTGATGAATGGATTAATTCATTAAATGTTGCTGTTCGTCATACGACGAAGCTTTAAGCTCAACAATTGCCAGCAGTTCGCAGACGAACCCACATGCATATGTAGATAGATAGCTATGGTAACATACATACACATATGTATATGTGTGTGTAGTACAATACAATACAACTTGTGGTTGCGAGTGCCAGTCAGAAGCAGGAAGAGAGGCACGTAACAAAGATGCCTGATGGGTAATTTGAGGCATTTCTTGTTCCTATTTGCTGGAATGGAAACTCGTTGGTGTTTTTTTTTTGTTGTTTACAAAGTGCAATTGTCATGCTCTTAATGCGGCGAATTCGCACTCTCTTTTGATTTGCTCTTTGCAGGCCCACAAATTACGTTCGCCGCGAGACATTTTACCCCAGACATATAGCAAATATTTTGTGAATCCGGTGAGTTTTACCAGCCTGGGCGAGTACATACGAAATGGAGCTTTTAACAGTCCCGATGAGTTTCTAAGCGAGGTGAAGTGGATGCAGCATAACGCTTTGATTCTGGATAGTGGTGGTAAGTGAGGGCCCCCAGTCTATATATTTACCGACTTTCCAACTGACTTTTTTTTTATTTTTAGACATAAAAGTGGAGCAGGCTTCAAAGGCTCTGGTTAAGATTTGCCGGCAGGAGGCCAATGAGATAGACACCTGCGCCGAATGCTATCTAAATGCCAACACCAGTGACAAGTGGTTTGTCAAGGTATGCACCCATCCCCATTTGCTGCTCTGGGCCAAATTGAAGGGATTTCCCTATTGGCCAGCCAAGGCCATGGGATCCAACTCGAATGCTTTGGTCAATGTTCGATTCTTTGGCAAACACGACAGGGCCAATGTGCCGGTTAAGGATTGCTTCTTGTATTCCAAACAAGATCCCAACTCACAGACCAGTCGGCGATCGCCTCGAGATCTGGCCGAATGCATACGTGAGGTGGAGGTGCATATTGAGGAGATTAAAGAAAAAATTGGCGGCTTCAACTATGCCCCATATCGTACAGCCTACGATCCACTCGAAGAGCAGCTGCAGCTGGAGCAAATGATGCCCGGCGTGCATGAGATGATTGAACGGGAATTGGAGCCAGTCAATAAGACGCCACTGCAGTTCCTCATACGCAAGACCGCGGGCGATAAGTTGTCTATAGTGAAAAAAAGTAAGGCCACCGAGTCGGGCAATGAGTCGGATCAGTCAGTTAGTCCGGCTAAAAAAGCGCCGCCACTGCAGGAGATCATAGAGCCAAGCCAGAGTGGACTGGTCAAGTCGAAGAGCAGTAACTACGAGGTCATACCCAGGTCAGCGGATGCTCTTAGCGATTCCCGCGCCTGTACAGTGATACTGAAGCGCAAGGCCCAGTCAGCCAAGTCGTCTACTGCTTCAGTGGAAGCCTCGGAGGTGTCCGCCAGCAAACGTAAACATTCCCAGAGTGATGCAGCGAGCTGTATCAGTGAGTCGAGCCAAATTGGAACCGAAACCAAACGTCGGGCCAAACATGGACGCAGACAAATCGACACAAAGGAAGAGAAACCGGAGGACAAAAAGGAGGAGCAGTCCCAAGAAAAACCAGAGGAAGACACAGCTGAAGAGCAGCAGGAAGTTACCACTGATCCACCTAAGTCTGCTTCGGTCGTATCTGTGGTAGAGTTGGTCCGGCGTCGCCAAGGCGTGACCATTACCAAAATACCACGGGAACAGCAGCAGGCGGCGGAAGCCAAGTCATGTGAACCAGAGCCCAAGGAGGCAACCAGCGCCAAGCAATTGGAAACAAAACTAAGGCAGCAACAGATCATCAGAAAAGTCTTACCATTAGTGGAGATCAAAACGGAAGTGATGTCAGAACCAGAGCCAGAGGAAGAGGAGGAGCTAGTTAGTCAGCCAGTGGAAATGGAAGAGTTGCTTAGGCAGCAGCAGCAATTAGATAAGGCAAATCCAACAGCAGAGCCACCACCACCTGAGACTCAGAACTCCGAAGCTTGTGCACCACCACCAGTTGCAATAGAACCAGCTGCTGCTCCGCCGTCTGCTGACATTCAAATTAAGGAGGAAATCCTCAGTGAAGACGAAATGGAGGTTGTGCCCAATACCAGCAGCAGCCAACATACAGACAATTCACCCATAAACATGCCTCCGCCTCCAGCTCCTCTGCCACAGCAGCCATCTTCCCAATCCTACCAAATGCGAGAGGATACGCCAGCCACAAATGCTTTTGTGCGCTGCGTGGGCGATACGACCATTCAGAGGCTAAGCCAGAAACAGGCAGCTAAGCAAATTGAAATGCCCGCCAAACGCAGGGGAGTTCCCCATGGTCCCTTGCCCGCGGCAGCTCAAGCCTCATCAAAATCACCAGCCACATCAGCAGCATCGCCTTCCGTTTCACCCAAGCCGCCTCTAAGCAGCTATGCGGTTGGTAGACCTTCTCCACAGGTCTCTCCCAAAGCACAGCCACCTCGTAAGGTGGTGAATGCCACACCATCTCCTTCTGCCTCTGCACCGGCGACCACAACAACCACCTCAAGTCTACTCAGATCCAACATGGTGGTCATACCTGTAGAGCAGGCAGGCATCAGCAGCAACAGCAGCAGCAACAACAACAATATCAGCAGCAGTCCCATGACCATACCAGTTCCCCCACTGAGAGCTGTTTCCAAGAACACCATGCAGCCCCCACTTCATGCCCTAACCAGCAGCCCCAGGCCGCCACCCCTGGCCGGGCTCAGCATGCCCACACCTGTCGTGGAATCAGCCGGTTTGCTGGCGAGCGCCCTGAACGGACTTCCTACTGAAACAATGGTCAGTGAATCGTCCCTGCCCGGTGATCCTATTACACCGGGCTTGGCCTCGGCCGTAAGTGAGGTACTACTGCGCTCGGGTCCCCCAAAGCTGGTGGCACGACCCTGTGGTCCACTAAATTCCGATGGCTCTCACATTTATCCCTCGGACGCCGGTCCCCTGTCGCGTCGCCTTAAGGATAATGCGCACAAGGTGAGTTAGATTGGCGTGGATAGGTGACCACTTGTAATGCCCCGTCTTTTTCCCACAGATCACGGACTACTTCATCTCTGTCATCGAAGACACTCTAACGGATCTGGCCACTGGTGATTCAAGTGTAATGCAGGCTCGCATTGCTGGCCTCAGTCTGGAGAATGAGCGTCTCAAGCAGCACTATGAGCGTCAGATGGCGGACATGCAACGCACCACCGAAATGATGTTGGCCGAGATGCGCAAAACGCTGGAGCAGGAGAACAAACGCGTCATTAGCGAGCTACGCCAGCAGAGTACGCTGGAGCGCATGCGTGCTGTGGAGGAGGCCAAGAAAAAGCAATGGTGTGCCAACTGCATGCGAGAGGCCCAACTGTACTGCTGTTGGAACACCTCCTACTGCGATTATCCCTGCCAGCAGATGCACTGGGCACGTCATTCGGCCAGTTGTGGCCAAGCGGCCACCTTGCCGCAGTCACCGTCGTCTGTAGCAACCACTTCGGTGGCAGCTGCAGAGCTTACGCCACGTCCCAAGACTAAAAGTGCAGCTCCAGCTGCAACCCTGGCCAGCATCAGCAACTCTAGTATTAGTCCGCAGTTAAATCGGAACACTCCAGCGGCTACAGCGACGGTGACAATGACACCAACCCCTACTCCCATTTCAGTGGCTGCAGTCGGCAGCAAAAAGTGGCAACATCAGCCCATAATGTCTATGATTAACCAGCCCAATCCTGAACAAGTGCTCAAACTGCCCTCCAATACTTATTTGCGTCCAGTGGTGAGCTCCTTGCCATCCACTGTGACCGCCACGGTTACAGCCCCCACCAACACTCTAAACACCAACAACATGGCCACCACATTGATAACCCCATCATCTTCCACTTCGGTGACATCGCATTTTGCGAATCTTTTACCCATCCACCGCAATCCGGCTGGTTTTGGCGGGAAGCCTTCCCAGCCCATGCCTGTACAGCGATATAATATTAATCTTCCTGTAAGTAGTGGCTCATACCAAAGCCAATATAATCTCTAAGATGAGTAACGCCATACGTTTTTTTTGCACACGATTTTTTCGTGCTGGCTCTAGAGCTGGCTCCAGGCTCTCTTGAAATTGTGTTCAAAAGCCAGGGAGAGAGAGCGCTCTAGAGCCAGCCGCTCACTTGTACGCATACAGCGACAGCCGACGACTGTATGTGTGCACACGTATTCTCAAGCAATGTTAATCTGCCTGCATGTATTCGCTTTCTACAGCACAACTTTGCACACTTACGCACTTACTTGATCGTACCCTTCAGTTCGGCTCACTACTGAATCATAGCTGAATCAGCCCAGAAATGGAAGGGCTGGTACTGAATTCATAGCATCCCTTATATGAGTTTCAGCCATGAATTTTACACAGACATGTCCTACTACGTCATGACCTTAGCTGATTTTAGGCATGATTTCAGTGCTGAATTCATGGGAATTCAGTTATTACTACTGCTCAGGTCTGACTTCAGGCATGAAAAATGCACTACTGAAACGCCGAACTGCAGGGTAGTGTTTACTCACACAAGCAAGCGCATTCTATGATTAAATTTTTAAGCTCTCAACGCAACAATTGCCAAAAAAAGAATAGCTGCATATTGCCAAACCATTGTATGGCCGCTCGGTAGTACGGAGATTATATTGTCTTTGCTCATACTGTGTCCCCGTTGACTAATTGACTAAATTCAATTCCAGCTTACCGTGAACAGCAATCCAAGTACATTCGCACTCATGGCGGAACCCATACAGAAACAGACACCCAAGCCCATGGGACGCAACACCAGCAAGACTAGCAGTCGAGGACGCAACAACAACCTCAGCGGCGGCACTATGCGGCATAATCAATTGAATCAAGCTTTCCAGCAGTAAGTATTTAACATATCAAGATTGGTTTTTTTTAAGAATAACTGATCAAGTCGAGAGGAAAGAGAAAGTTTTAATTCGGTCTGCAGATTCGTACAAGCGTAAAGCTTATGCTTCGCCTATCCTTTTAGTCTGTAGATCGTTATCTCTTTTTGAAAATGTATATTACTCTCGTTTTATATACTCTGGTCGAACAAATTTGGACGAGTTCAAATGTTAATATCGATTTGCAGCCAGTTGAAACTTGAATCGTATTTTCATAATGCAAAGGCCCTGGGCTACGCCGGGTATTCTTATGAAGTAAGGTTCAAAAGGCTTAAGAACTTGAATTAAAGCGGTTTTAAGAGTCTCGGACTTCCAGCAGCGTCTAGCCTTGTAGAATACAAACTACGGGTCTATCTAGAGATGCTGATCAGAATCCAAGACAAGAGTAAGATTAGGGGTCGTTTTCTCATGTTGCTGCTTTGGGAAATCTACGTGGATTTGGTGATTTCCACTGCTCAGCAAGAACAGTAAACTGCTCTGAGACAGAACATCAGCAAACTGCGACTAAAGCCTGGTCGCATCAAGATTAACCTTGCATCTATTATTTACAGTGCTGAACCAAGAAACGGATCTAATCAAGATGACAGAGAAAGAAAAAGGCAAGCTCGCCTAGAGTATCGTAGAGCCTATAGAAAACGAAGAAAATTAAGAAAACAACAAGAAAAAGAGAGCAAAGGATCTAACCATGATGACAAGGAAAGACAAAAATATCTTCTAAAAGTGAAAAAAGAAAAAATTGAAAAAAATAATTAAGACACAAGCGTCTGCGTGGTGCTGGTATCAGTTTTACAAAACTCAGAAAGGTAATCCCTTACTTCATACACTAATCACCAGACCTCGGATTTTGCATATTTTCGAACTGATTTTAATCATAGTAGGCAAAAGGAAATATGCACAACAAATAAATTGCAAAAAAATGCACTCAATTTCAAGATGACTTCAGCAAAACGCAAAATGCGGACAACAAAATGACAAAAATTTGTTGGAAACACATTCGCCCTAGTCTACTAGGATTAAATTCGATTTGAAAATATGCAAAATCCGAGGTCTACTCATCACTATTTTATTTCGGAAACAACTGTAATAAAATAGTTTTTTAAATTTAGGAAAATAATTCCTATCAACAAGAAAATTTCACAAAAATCGGATAAATTTTTGTAAATCAAGCTCCGATTTTGAACCTGGACTTCTCTAGTCTATAAATACGTCTTTTCTGCATTGGCTTATCCGATTAACCATAGTTGTTGGAAACCTAATTAATTAACTTATACGGACCTGTTCTGAATTCCGAGTCGGTTTTCAAAGTTCACAATTTTATATCAAAAGTAAGCAAAATGTCTATGGCAACTAGATCTGGTCTTTTCTTTTTGACAAAATGAATCCACTTTTCATTGAGCAATCGGTTTCAGCTGCGTAAGCAATTCCGATTTCGTCAATCGTAATCTAGTAACCGTTGGAATGCTTGTCACCTTCCATATAACATTGTTAAGTTTAAACTCTAAGAGCCGATTTCACATCTTCTACATTGCACTATCTGTCACATAAACTAACATATAACAGAGTAAATTTTGAGTTTATCTGACAAATAGCAGCTATCAGGAAGATGTGAAATCGGCCCCTAATGTAAACGTTTACAAAAAAACCGACTCGCAATCCGGAACAGGGCCTATAATGTTTTAGTTCTCCATAACTCGATTCTGGAAACTTAAAATTATTTTCCTGCTCGATCACTCTAATAGGCTATTCACACTGATCAAATCTAACATACCCCATATCCTTATTTAAAATGTTTATAACTATTTGTTATGACAACATTCTTAATTTTTTGTTTAGTCAAAATGTTAAGTGGATCAGTGTCTCATAGAAATATGTTACCAAACATGACATAGTTTGTCCAGACTTATATTGATGACTCATGATTTTGGATGCTAGTTGTTAGATGTGCTTAGTGTGATAAGTCTATAAGAGCCGTTTTCGTATGTTCCCGTTTTTGCAAATCTCAATGGATTTGGTAAATTGCACTGCTCATTTTCAGCATAAGCTCTGCAAATACGTAAAACCCACCTGGATTTCCAAAAACCGGAACATGAGAATACGGCCCTAATTATTGCTTTTTCCCCACAGAAATGTTTTGAAGGCTTCGAAATCTTTGTTTGGCGTCGAAAAACGAAGACCTCGCATATTTATTTTTGTGGTGTGTGGGAACAAAAAAACGGTATTGGGTCCCAGGTAAGGAAAGCAATTCCAATAACACGTAAATTGAATATTTAAAGTGAGATTACTTGAAACGCTAGCATTTTGGCTGCTTAGGATGAACCGTCTTTGGGAATTGGGCTTCCTCAATTTTCCAAATGCTTTTGGAAAGCAAAAAATATGATTGTAAACAACTCAGACTTCATGGTTTTCCTTAATGCCGCGTGGGTCATAAGTCATCAACTACTCCTTATCCCCAGCTGTTCGCGATGGTTTCCGATTTTGTACCCACGGGTTTTTTTCAAGTTTTTTTCATTCTGTCTGGTGCTCGGTCGGGCATTGTGATCGTTTATTTGCAATGTATACCCTATCTAGCTCTACTTCATTCTCCCTCCATTCCTACTAGTACTAGTACTAGTAGACCTCCTTTTGTGCAGTTCTTAAAATGTGCGGTGTCCAATGAGAAAGAATCATCTTATTCTTATGTATACATATTAAATGTAGGCTGGATCGCTTTATCAAACGATCGAATTGCTTGTGACACGGTTTTTGAACGAGCTTCTTGAAATTCGTCCTCGAGCGAAAAACAGCTTTCAATTGGATTCATTGTAGCAGTTTTATATCGCAATTCCGAATCGTTTTCATTTTGGTGTTTCCGTTTCCGAGTGAAATGGAAATCGATTGTATTTTCGAATGAATGTTCGAATCGTTATCGAAGTTTAATTCAGCTATAAGGCAGCCTTGACAATTTCGATTAGCACTGCGAATACGCTGATTCGGAATTGCGAACAGCTCGGTTTCATTTCGATCGTTTTTGCTGTCGTCTGCACGAACTTTCTGAGGTAAAAATAAAAAAAAAAGGTGTGAGTGTGGCTAACACTTACGGGGCCTTGATGTGAAACATGTTGTATACGATATGTTCCGCCTTTCACATTCTTACGGTTGTGCGTTACTTTATCCTCCATATTCGAAATTCGATACTCAGTAATCGATAATAGTACTCGATTCTAAGTATTTGATACTAAGTTCTCGATATTAAGTACTCGATACTCAGTATTTGTTACTCAGGACTCGATTCTAAGTACTCGATACCAAGTTCTCGAGACTCATTACGAGATTCTAAGTATTCGATACTAAGTACTCAATATTAAGTACTTAATATCCAGTATTTGACACTCAGTACTCGATTCTAAGTACTCGATACTTATTACTCAATACCAAGCACTCGATACTCAGTACCAGACTCTAAGTATTCGATACTTATTACTCGATACTAAGTTCTCGATACTTATTACTCGATGCCAAGTACTCGATTCTCCGTACTCGCTTCTAAGTATTCGATACTAAGTATTAGAGACTAAGTTTTCGGTACTTAGTACTCGATTCTAAATATTCGGGTCAAAGTACTCTATGATAAATTTTAGATACTCAGTATTCTGTGTGTTTGTCTTTGTTATTGTTATTGTTGTTATTGTCTTTGTTTTTGTGTTTGCTTTTGTGTGTGGGTGTGGGTGGGTGGGTGTGCCTGGTTAGCCAACTAATATTGCACACAGCTACCAATTTCGATTCCGTTTGATCTGATCGAAATTAAATACGGGAACAGGCCTGTAAAACGCTTTAGAGAACACATGAAATATATAGTACTTGTACGTTTATACAAAGTAAACATGGAAATCGACTCGAAACTAAACTTATTTGATTAGCTTATGCACTTTTTATATAATAACTATAAAATTTCTTTATCATTCCAGGTAAATTCATTGGTATTTTACTCTGGCCACCCTGTTCTTGGTGTAACCTTCATTGTACATGGATAGACGAAACCTTGCTGTGCTTATATAAAACTTATAAAACTAATATATATGCATTCATTAATTAATTACTAAATTACTTAGTATGTATGTGGTATATATATTTGAATTGAATTAACTAGACCTAGCAGCTGTCATGCTGATTTTGTTTTACCGAATTAATCCTTAGTCTCTCATTTTGTAAGTTTAAGGTATGTCAAATCCATAAGATGGACTCTATTGCATAACGTTTACCAACTAATAGCCAATAAGATCATCCCAACTATTAAGTAAAGCGCAATGTAAATTTTTACCATTCACACACACGCATATTCATACATACATGATTTTGTATACATACAATACTTACATAGAAGCATAGCTCTAAGCTAATGAACAGAAAAACTGAAAAAATGTTCCAACGATCATTACAACGTTTAAAAATTAAATTTAAGTTTAAATCAAGGGTGAACGGCATTTTATTATCCCAAATATTTGCAAGCACCAGGAAAAATTGTACCATAAATACAAGTTAATGGATTCTTCTAAAGTTAATGCATCAATCGATATCCAATTTCTTGAAATTTCCTTCAATGCCAAACAGATCTGAGGCATTCTTTGGTTTTCCGGGTCGTAGTTTTTCGTTCACCTGATGACGAGTTTCGAATTCTAACATCTCTTTACGGTTATCGAGCAGTTTCTTGTAGAAGATTTCTGAAATGGCAAAAATTAACAGAATAATTTTTTTGTTAAAATTATAACCTTCCTCTTATAGAATTTGCAGTATAAATAGGTCATTAAAGATGATGATCATTAAAGCGCCGGTTACCTAAAAGTATAAGTCAACATATCTTGCATGTCGTTCCACATGAATAACAATTGCCAGGACATTACAAGACTGAGTCTAAAGAGTGATCTGGGTATCTCGAAACAGTCTGTAACTCCAATTATTCAAACAAGACTACCTGCTACCTCAACTGACTCGTTCTATTCACACACTTACCTCTAGCCACACTGGTTTCCTCCAGCGGCCCACCGTAATCCTTAGGCAGCATTTCGCGTGGTACAAATTTGTAAAACTCATTGATATCATTGTGCAAATATAGAATGCTGGTCAATTCCTTCTTCATAAATGGATTCATCAGGGCCATTATCTTGTCCATAAACGGCACAATATTGATGAAATGAAAACCAATCAAGCGTATGGCAGCCGCTTCCTGCGGGAATATTGACTTGGTAAAAAAGTTGGATTGTCAAATTACATGAGTTACCTGCAAATAAAACAGAAATTTTTTCATCTGCAGCAAACCAATGCGAGCCACATGACCTAGGGCACAACCCTTCAAATCGATCACGATAACATGACCCGGTTGTATACCATCTTCGTACATCCAAAAGTCGAAAATCATGCAATATCTGAAAGTTACGAAGGTTAGAAATGAACAAAATTTAAGTTTCTTGATTTGGTGTGTTTTCACTAATTTAAAAACTATTTAAATTAAATTAAATATCTCTCAAAGTAACTAAAGTTTTTTTCCAAACTTTTTAACCCTGCATAGCAATTATTATAACAATGAGGCCGCCCTGCTTAACGGCATACTTAATGGCAACACTATAATTAGCACCTAGTTTCACTTAACATCCTGATTTACCTCGCTTAAAATAAATTTCTCAAAATTGACAAAGCCGTCAAAAGAGAAAGTTAAGAATAAAAGCGCTGCTTAAGTATGAAAGTCCTGTCAAAAGAACGTTTAGGTACTAACATTAAAGTAAGAATATATGATTAGTGTATATTGATAAAACTTCCATAGTGGATAAAATGGAAAGTTAAATAGAAAATAACAAAAATCATAATCTTCCTATAAGTCATTTGGCTAATCAGGAAAAAGACAGCCTTTTGAAAGTAGAAAAAAGGAAATTTTATCTATTCATGCTTGCAAAACAAAGCAGAATGGAGCGGATCTAGTTTCGATTTAAACAATGCAGATGAATCCACCAGCCATGTTAAAGAAGATTATCAATAATGGAGAAATGTATTCCAAGTTTTTAAATCTAATGAGATACAAAACGTTGATGCAAAATTTTAAAAGAGCATTTGATATTGTGGTCGGTTGTGACTTAGCGGATAGTGTGTGCGACCGCTGTGCATCGGGGCAGCTTTTGGCGCCAGCTTTGAAGCAAATAACCAAGAAAATTTTTCTTAAACTGCCGTCGGATTCGGCGTTAAACTGTAGGTCCCTTTCTCTTGTGAGAAAATTAGAAGCACTCAAGCCATGAGATCGAGAAGGGCTCGGCTCCTCAAATATATTTGATATTACTTCCTGGTGACAATGCAACTCTGGTGATTATTAATCGAAACATTCGTTGATTTATTTAAAATTTCGGCAAAAAAAAACCCATTAGTAATTGTGCTTTCAAACCAATTGCCAAATTAATGTTTGAGGAATTTTTTTCAGCAATGTTTCTTTCTTGAGTAAAGGTGAGTACTGAGAACGTTCGAATTTTCCTTCAGCTGTCAAATTCCATATAAAAAAATGGAGGGCAGTTTACTTCGACTCCGCCGAAGTTTTGCAGCTTCCACTGAAAAAAAAAAGTTTTTCTAACTAAGACTACTTTTTGGACCTTACTTTTCTATAGGATCTATACTATATAGATGTCTGATTTCGACCAAACTTGGTGAAATCATGGAAAAGCATGTTAATTACGAAATTTGGAGGTGAACCCATTTAAAACAAAAAAGTTTTTCTCGCTTGAACTTCTATAGCTATATGCTATAGTCATCCGATGTTGATAAAACTTTGTAGAAATGTGTTAAATTATATAAAATAAGAATATGACAATAAAAAGGACGTTTTCATTACAAACAAAAAAGTTTTTCTCACTAAAACTAGTTTTTAGACCGATCGTTCCTATGGCAGCTATATGCTATAGTCATCCGATTTCGACCAAACTTAGTAAAATTGTGTAAAAGTATATAAAATAAGTGTATGCCAATGAAAGGGAGGTTTCATAAAAACAAAAAAGGTTTTCTCACTAGAACTAGTTTTTCGACAGATAGTTCCTATGGCAGCTATATGCTATAGTCATCCGATTTTGACCAAACTTAGTGAATTAAGAAATACGTACTTTGGAGGCATTTCCATTAAAAACAAAAAAGTTTTTCTCACTAAAACTAGTTTTTTCGACCAAACTTAGTGAAATCATGGGAAAAGATAGTCAACTAAGAAATACTGACTTTGGAGGCGTTTCCATTAAAAACAAAAAAGTTTTTCTCACTAAGACTAGTTTTTCGACCGATCGTTCCTATGACAGCTATATGCTATAGTCATCCGATCCGGCCGGTTCCGACAAATGATTTCGTATTTGTACCAAAAGACTTCGTGCAAAGTAAGGATAGCTTTAAAACTGGCGGAGGAGATAGCATAGAAACAGACGGACAGGGCTAAATCAACTCGGCTCGTCATGCTGATCAAGAATATATATACTTTATGTGGTCGGAGATGCTTCCTTCAATGCGTTACAAACATCCGGACAATTTTATAATACCCTAAGCAAGGGTATAAAAATGGAGGAAAGCTAACTTCGGCTCTGCCGAAGTTTATATACTCTTGAAGCTTATACGAATTTTCAGGATTCCTACTAAGACTGTTTTTCAAACCTAACTCTTCTATGACAGCTGTATTATACTGTCATCCGGTTTCGACCAAACTTAGTAAAATCATGAAAAAGCATAGAAATATATTGGGAAAGTATTAATCAGGCTTTTTACTATTATGTGCAATAGCAATCAGTTTTTTTATCTTGGACGACAAGAGTACTATTCGATCAGTAGTTGTCGGTTTCAGGAAAAAATGCGTCATTTTTGCAAAACTTTTGAGTGATTGGAAAACGTATTCTAATAAATTCTCTTTCCACTTTTTCACAGAGAATCGCTTTCGTACCCTGTGATTTATCACTAAACTACCGATTGGAACATCAAATGAAGTTACCCCATATCGCTCAAGTATCGCTTGTTATTTATAAGTGGCGATCTATCGTAGGGTAGGTTACTACTCGCTCCCAGTAACTTTATATTCTTATATGCATATTTAATTATTTTTTCTTAATTGACAACCATTATATAGCAAATTATTTTTCGCATTCGACTACGACCTGTACACACATACACTCTAGAACGTATGTATATGGAACACTTTACCTACATACTTGTGGATATAATAATAATTATTCGAGTCTGTGTGCACTTGGATCTGGACATGCTAAAGTTTTTGTTGTGCGTGTTTTTAGTTGCACTGACAACCAACAAGCAGTAATCATAAATAAGCGTTGCGGGTTAGGGAGACATAACATTTAGCTTTATGAAAGTTAATCTCTTAATGGTTTGTATGGACTGTCATACTTTAAGCTTGACAGTTGCCGAATATGACGTGTAAATTGTCAAACAACAACAATAAAAAATCAGTAGACAATTCTAACAATAACCGTAAATTGTTACTAATGACGACGTTGAGTAACTTATTAAATGATGCACGGGAGGTAAGAAGGCTCGGGGGCATACCTAAGAACGGAATTCGAACAATTTTGATTACATATTAACTTTTTTCTAGCCAATAACCAAATAAAGAGGTCCATACAGCGTTTTTTTTTTAAAATTATATACTTCGGTTTTTGGTTCGGTTCAAGAGACCCAAAAAGCCTGAAACGAACATTACTTCTACAAACTAAGGGCAAATGAAAATGTTTCTAAATATGTACACAGATGCGGACTTTTTAAAATATATGAGAATTTTGCAAATTTCGAGTCACGAGTCAAATGATATTTCATTATTGTCGTTCACGAGGTCCTGCGGTATCATCAAATGGCCTCTGTTCCAACGAGGTCGGTAACATTTTGATGAACTCACTGTGTTCTGTAACATTTGCTGCAGTTGATGGACTATTTCGCTTTTCAACATGTGAGGTTCAAGAAGAGCATATTTGGAGATATTTGTGATCTGGACGCGGTATCAGCGATTCAGCAATATGAAAAAATCTGTTTAGTTGGCAAAATAACTGTTAGTTTGTTTAATATTCTGATGTTTCGTGTATTATGTGGGGTGTTTCAGTGTATGTTGTGGTGTTAGTGATCGCTGATGCTGCTGAAATTACCTTGAATGTTGTTGGATTGTAATTTTTTTCATATACAATTTCCCCACTAAACGACGTGATTCGAAAACAATCGTTGTACATATTGATTTAATGACGAAGAAGGAAATTCAACGTGCGCAATGTCTTTGGTGGTAGAAGCAACTCTGGTTTATAAACCTTGCCGACTGTGCAACACAATTCAGGCTGTTCTTTCTCAAATTGAGAAAAATCGATAAACATCAGGAATAAGGAATTTTAGTCGATATCAACTTAAAACTAAAATCATTACGATTTAAGTTAGTTTTGGACCGAGGCACTTGTACAAAATTGGCTCGGATTTTCAAAAAGGTGAACTTAGTATTTTAGTATATCAGTTATAAGTAAGTGTAAAAGTGTAGTACGAATTCAAAACAAAAGCTATTTTGAAATGACTGTCTGATAAACTATGGATGACTGCCAAAGAATATCTTCGTGAAAAATAATTTTAATTCGGACCATGAAGGAATGGTTTTTCCCTTTCTTTTGTAATTCTTTGAGTATGCAGCCCAGTTGAACAAATAATGGCACCGCATTGCCAGTTCACCAGTAGGGTGTCAAATCGCTTAAGCATCCTAGAAACCCCTCGCACTGGAGATTCGTCTAGCGACAAATGGTTGGTGGAATGCTATAGTAACGGAGGCCGCTTAAAAAAACTGGGATGACTTTGTTACGTTTCAGTTGATATGTTTGCTAGTTGCACACAAATAGCTATGTTAGCGCAAATTAATGCAAGTCATCAAAAGTGGCAAGTTACTGGCAGAAAAAACTGACAGATGAGTTGTCGAAATATATTCTTTTATATACTTTATGAACGAAATACTACATTTAAAATTCATAGTTATGTCCTAGGAATCATATCTTATTTTTATTCATCATTCTCATTTTTAGAAATTTTACAGAAAATATAGGTAAAAAGGCAATATAGGGAAAAAATAATTCATCGATCTAATAATACTCGTATATGAACAAAGTTTCAAACCATAACATTGGCTCGAAAAGTTTTGGTATCGATCCTTTAACTTTAAGACGGATTCTTACCTCCAAACCGAACCTCCTGCAGAACTTTATGTAAGTTTATAAAAATCGGTCGTAACACTGTAATGTTTAAAGACGTGAAGTGTTGTAAAATTATTCAAAGTATGAAATACTTGGTATCGTGTTAATCGTAAGTAAAAGGAAATTTAGCTTCGTGCTTTACGAAATAGACGTTGGCTGAGTGGGTAGGCTTGACGCCTTGTATGGTGGATTCTATATTCTTTCTTTTTATACAAACTTGTAGCAGAGGTCAAGAAAATGTTAAAGCAAAGGCTAGTCCTACATAAAATCAATTATATGCTTAAAATAAAAAAATAAAAGTAGATTGTCGGCCTAAGGAGACGAACACCTGAGTTTTCACAGAGGGTCGTCAACTAGCACTAGAGTGATAAGTTTACCATTTACCCTTATTCATTTATATTCCTATTTTAAGTTCAATTGTATTTTCTTACAGAGAAAAAGTTCGAAGTGCTAAATATCAATCAGTTATTGTTTGGCAACCGTTTTCAGAAAATCTTTGAAAACATTATGCAACAATGACAAATTTTTCTTTATCAGACTTGTTCTCAATTCCACTTCCACAAAATTTTTCTGATTTTAGCCCGGTTTTTGGACTTAATTTGGACTCTTTAAATCACAAAACTTTTCAGGAAATGGAATTCAGATCAAGGCTGTATATTTACCATGATTAACTTTTATAAGATATCTCTTTTGAGATGGTAAAACTAGAATATGTAACACTCACAACTTCATGCAGTCAGCATAGTTGAAATTTGAAGTATTCAAATCGGTTAGTTTGGCTGTGATCACACGATATCCCTCGGGTGTAGCTCCCGGCAATGGAACTATGGAGCTGTAAGAAAGATTCGATAATCCAATGAATGCGATATTTTATACCACATTTCCCCACTTACACCGTTTTCATGGCCCTTCTTATTTCAGTTGTTTCACAGTCCAGATTTACAAAGAAATCATCCAGATGAGTGCGAGCTGTAAGATTTGTGTCGAGGACCTGCTTGGCCACTTCCATGCTATAACGGCAGGCGTAGAAAAAATGCAGAGCCTCGCCTTCGGAAAAATGATCGGAGATATGTGGCTGGGTGTGAATCCAATCGACGAACTTTTCCACCTCAGACCTCTTGATCTCCGGGAAACGAGCATATTGTTCCTGCAGATCGGCCTCCTTCATCTTATTTTCCGCTAGTGAATTACTTTTGATTTTAACAAGCTGCGCCTGGTGTGTTTGTGTGTGCTGCAACTTGGAACGCGTTTCCAGCTAACGGCGGTCGACTGTCGAATGAAATGAAAATGGAAGCTGTTTGCTTTCGCAAGTGAAACTGGTTGGCCAAAGAATTCGGCATGCAATTTTCAGTGTTCGGGATTGAATCGGGAGTCGTTGCCGTTGGATGCTGACCGAGACGCTCTGATGGGAGGGGAAAGGTACAACTGGCTTTTGTCGTCGTCATCTCTCATTTCACTTCCATCATGCACTTGCGTGAAAATGCAATTTTTTCTCTAACCGCCTCTTTCAAACTATTATCATTTGGCTTTTGTTTTTCGGTTGCGCAACATGTGATCCAAGTGATTGGGCGGAGAATGGCCTGTTATTATTTTCCATGGCGTGTGCTCCTTCATCGATGGGTAAATTTTCTGGCTGAGTGGAGAATTGAGGAGAAACTGGTTGCTGTTCGGAAAAGTGAAAGATAATTTGTAAAAGGAATTGTATCACGTGGCGCATGCTTAATATTAGGACCTCATATGGAGAATACACTGTTTAACCAAAGTTTGGTTTAATTGTAATACTTATAACACTAAAAGGCAGCTTCAAAGAGGTGTAGTGGTGTCGTTTGCTCCTCTTCACCACTTTCCTACAAGAATGAGCTTTTTGCAAAACTTCAAGCAGTTTGCTTCACCGAGTAAATCCAGTCTAAGACTTATTAAAGCTTTCAGTTGTAGGAGAGAGGTGTAGTGGTGTCGCTTCTTCCTCTACACCTCTTTCCTACAAACGAAATTTTTTTCAAAAACTTCATGAAGTTTGCTTCACAGTGTAAAACTCGTCTTAGACCGGACTTACACGGTGAAGAAAACTTCATGAAGTTTTGCTAAAAGCTCTTGTTTGTAGAAAAAAGGTGTACAGGGGCAAGCAATACCACTACAACTCTTTCTTACAAGCAAGAGGTTTTGTAAAACTTCACCGTGTAAAAGCCGTCTTAGATTGGATTTACATGGTGTAGCAAATTTCACGATGTTTTGAAAAAGCTTTCGTTTGTAGGAGAGAGGTGTAGAGGGTCAAGCGACACCACTACTCCTCTCTCCTGCAAACGAAAGCTTTTAGTGGTGTCGCTTGTCCCTCTAAGCCGTTTAAGAAGGCTTTTACACGGTGGAGCAAACCTCTTTCCCACAAGCAAGAGCTTTTTGAAGAACTTCATGAAGTTTGCTCCACCGTGTAAGCCCCGTCTTAGACTAGATTGACACTGTGAAGTAAACTGCATGAAGTTTTTGAAAAAAGCTTTCGTTTGTAGAAAAGAGGTGTAGAGAGGCAAGCTACACCATTGTACCATGAAAGAGGTGTATTGGTGTCACTTGCCCCTCTACACCTCTTTCCAACAAAAGAACGCTTTATCAAAAACTTCATTAAGTTTTTATCAGATCAGGGTCAAACTCATTTTCAAAGATCTTTATATAAGTTCAACAATGACTAAACCATTCTTTTGGAAAAAAACGATGTACGGGTGAAAGTTTAGTTTCCAACGGCTAGCTCCAAACTTATTTTCAAAACTTCACATAAATTTATACGAAATAGTTAACTTTCAAATTTTGTAACTTTTCAGCTTACAAAAAAACTTTCTTGTTTCTCTGTCGAACAGATTTAAGCTTATGTATTTTCTACGCTCTATATGAAAATTCCATAAAAATGATGATCAAACTCTTTTTCAAAACTTCTCATACAAAAAATGTAATTCGTAAAATTGTTTTTTTTTAAATGGCTTGACACAGCCCCTCTCAATCTCTTGGCTTGTGCGCTTTTAATTTTCGCACAAGAGAAAGGGACCTACAGTTTAACGCCGAATCCGAACGGCAGTTTGAGAAGCTTTTGCATGGCTAATTACTACAAAGCTGGCGCCAACAGCAGAGAGGGGTGACCGGGTGTAAAGTTTATTCAAAGAAAAAACTTTTCATTAGATGTTCCGAAGCGGGATCGAATCCACGAAATCATGCACAGCTGTCGCGCACACTAGCCGCTAAGCCACCCGGCCACACTATATCAAATTCGTGAAATTACAATTTTGAAAAATCTACCCCCAAAGTCGGAAAATGGGAGGAAAACTGTTTTATGAAACTTTTTTGTTTTTCATCCGATCAGGCTCAAACTCATTTCCAAAAATCTTTATGAAAATTCAACTATGACTGCAAACACATAAATAAATACGGAATAGGTAACTTTCAAGTGTAAAAAAATCTAATTCTGAGGTCGGAAAAATGCTGAATGTTAAAATGGAACATTGGACAAAATGCTTTAAAATACAACTTCTCATTGTCAAAGATTCTGGAAATGCGCGAAAGGTTACTCTCCAAACGATTAGCTCCAAGCTACATATAAACATATAGCCATTAAGTACAGAAATGACACGAAAATTAAACTCTTTTTGTTCTTCATCCTATCAGCTGGATCTCATCTTCACAGCTTCACATTAAACATGTAAGAAAGTCGGTCAAGCCCGACTACTCGCGAATTCTGGCTACTACTCTTGTCAGTCTACAGGTCCAACTAGGCCCTACATGAATTTTTTCGGGTCTTAAAGTCTCTGCAAACTGAGTACATTTTAGAGGAGGGCATGGAATTTGATGATGATGTGAAATGGAAATTTACACTGGTAACATCTAACATCTTACATCTGTCAGTTAACGCCCTTAAAATTGTTATGAATATAAATTTTATTTTATAAAATAATACAAAAATATTTAAAGAAAAAATAAATTAGCATGAAATTTATTCAATATTTGGTCAACAATAGCAGCTTTAAGAAACATATGGGGGTTGTCGAAAAACCGTAATGTTTGGTCTTCCTCACAAAGAAAGACTCTTTGGGTGTTTGGGGACAACATTTGCCAACTCTACTGTTCCTGTCTCTAACTTGATAAATTAACCATCACTTCTTGGTTACCAAATCTTAAGTGAATTGTTATGTGGGCATTGGTATTACCGATGCAGGCGCTGCTCGAAATTTCTGAATCAAAGACAAGGGTATTATAAAATTGTCAGGATGTTTGTAACGCATAGAAGGAAGCATCACATAAAATATATTTTTGATCAGCATGACCAGCTGAGTTGATTTAGCCCTGTCCGTCCGTCTGTCCGTATGTCCGTCTGTTTCTATGTTATCTCCTCCGTCAGTTATGAAGCTATCCTTACCAAAATTTACACGAAGTCTTTTGGTACAAATACGCTGCACATTTTTCGAAACCGGCCGGATCGGATGACTATAGCATATAGCTGTCATAGGAACGATCGGTCGAAAACTAGTTTTAGTGAGAAAACCTTTTTTGGTTTCAAAGGAAACGCCTCCAAACTTCGTATTTCTTAGTTTACTTTGCTTTTCCATGATTCCACCAAATTTGGTCGAAATCGGACAAATATATAGTATAGCTGTCATAGAGAAATAGAGTCTGAAAAGTAATCTCAGTTAGAAAAACATTTTTGTTTTCAACGGAAATGTCCTCGAAATTGGCATGTATTTGTTTTATATTCTCCCACACGATTCTACAAAGTTGGTTCACAATCGTATGACTATAGCATATAGCTGCCATAGGAACGATCTGTCGAAAAACTAGTTCTTGTGAGAAAAATTTTTTTGTTTTTAATGGAAACGTCCCTTTACGTTTGCATATATTAATTTTATATACTATACTTTTACACAATTCTACAAAGTTTTGTCAAAATCGGATGACTATAGCATATAGCTGCAGTATGAATGATCGGTCGAAAAAGAAGTTCTAGTGAGAAAAACTTTTTTGTTTTAATTGGGATCGCCTCCAAATTTCGTGATTAACAGTTGGTTATGCTTTCCCATGTTTGAACTAAGTTTGGTCGAAATCGGACATCTATATAGTATAGCTCCCATAAAAAAGTAAGGTCCGAAAAATAGTCTTATTTAGAAAAACAAACTGCAAGGGTATACAAAACTTCGGCCAAAACTTCGAAGTTAACTTTCCCCTATTTTTTTCAGATGTAACGTTTCTAAAAATATCGGTAATATCATATTGCGGCACAAAAAAATCATATCGGAATAACCCGTATCGTCTAACAAAAATATCGATAAAATATCGACAACCTTACCCTACAACCTATAAGTGGCTTTTGTCCTATGCATGTCCATCCTCTATCTCTTACCATCTTTGAGATCTGTGCGTTCATACGAACAGACAGACGGACGGACAGACAGACATAGCTATTCGACTCGGCTGTTGATGTTGATCAAGATTGTTGATCAAGAATACATATATGGCAGGGTTCCCCAAGAAGAGAGCCTCTCTTCTCTCTCTGTCTCTCTCTAACATTAAACTGAAAGCTAAATTATGGGATCAGAGATGCTTCCTTCTGCTCTGTGTACATCTGGTACAGAGTTTTCTTCGAACATTTGAACTAAGAACTTAGTTTACATGATTATTTCGGGCTTCAACTGAATTTCAAATTTGTCTATTTCTAAAGTCTTGTAAAGAATTTCTTACTTTCAGTTCGGTTGTGGACTAAACTGCTTACTTAATGATCAAAGGTTCATGCAAAGTAAAATAAGTTAGATTCAACTTTGTGATTACATTTTTGTTTAAGAGATATTCTCTCAAAACCCCTATCCTACCTAAACTCTTAACTATTTTCGTCTGTCAATGGCCCCGTTTTCCAGGCAACTATTTGACATTTTGCCAGCAGACACTAACTGAGTTGGCAAGTGGACAACCAGCCTGTTGGCAACGCCGCGGCTTGCCGCTTGGCATGTCTGAAATTCCAAACGGATTAGAAGTGGCGCTCAAAGAGCAAATGGCAAAATTAGCTGCCAATGGCAACCAGTTTACTTGAACAGAGATCGCTGGCAGCGCTGTGGCACAGGTGTCGTGGTGTCAGCTCCACTGTGCAGGTAGAAGTAGGTGCCATGCCGAAATTAATTATCAATCCGAGACTTAAGGCGAGGTCGCGCCTGCTCCACACACACACACACTTGACGGACGTACTTCACTTTTCGTGATGTGGTGCTGACCCCAAAAAGTGATCGCAGGAATGTTTGCATGCTAATCGAGGGGAGCAGAGTGTGTGATGTTGCCGAATCCTATGCGGCTATTGTTAACATATTTTTGTGCAGGCTTTTGTCCTCCTTTTTTGTTGTTGATTCTTTTGCCGTTTTCACGCACTCGGCTGCATTACTTAACCTCAATTTAGTCGGCGACGTGCTTACCCCGTTCCCTTCTATCAGCAATCAGAGCTTGCTGTTTCCGTTGTATGCCCCAGCTCCGCCGCTGCCGCCGACAGCCTCAGCTGTGATGTACAAATGAAGTTGTCGCCTCACTTGGCAATGCAATTTGCATATTTCCTCGCAGTTACTTGTGTTGCCACTGGTTAGCGGATCCTGTCCAGCTTGCTGTTGATTTCAATTGGCGTTCGACCTGTCTGACTCATTTGTATGGGTTGCCCTACAATGGGCTGAGGTCTGACCACGCGCTTGCCGCTCGTCAGCCACAAAAGCTTCGTGGCAGCCTAAAAATAAATGAAAATAAAAACAAAACTCGTTTGCGCATGCGCGCCAGTTTTCTGCCTTTTTCTGTTATTTTAGCGGTTTTTGTTTTGATTTCTGATTGCCGTTTGAATGTCTTTTAATGCTTTTTATATGTGTTGTTGTTGTTGTTGTTGCTGTTATTGGTGGCATTGTATCTGCTGTCCGCATTTATTTACGGTGGCAAGTGTTGCCTGACAAATTGATTTTTATTTCTTGTCTTTTTTTTATTATTTTTTATTTTCGTATGCAACTGAAAAAGTGGACGTCTTGGATTAACCTTGAGAAAACTAAATCTAGTCTTTCGGGCTGAGATTGGAACCCACCATTCTATATTTGAAGCTAGTTTTAAAAGCCCCTGAAAAGGAAATACCATCCTTGATGTATCCAATATTTACTTGATTCAAATTTTGTAATTTTTGAATGAACTTAAAAACTAAGAAAAATTTATCTCAATTCAATGTAAGTTGTTATAAATTGATAACAAAAGGACAAAAAATAGGAAGATTTTGATTTTTTTTGAAGAATTGCATTCTATCTATTTCAATGTAGACTTCATTATTATCCATTTCCACTCCATTTCCATATCCACAAAAAACTTTTCTACCTCGATCTTTGAAATGTTTGTGGTATTCATGAAAGTGATTTGCTTTCGATTTTGTTTTCGAGAAAGAAAATCCAAAGAAGTTGGCGGAACGACCCATGATTTCGATTTCAGAACAATTTGCGCCATTTTAAATAAAGGCGCGAGACCAAAAAATGCCGAATGAAATTGTGAAAACTTAAGGGGTAACACCACTGTAGCTCGTCATTTTCGTGTGTTTTCCCGCCAATTTTTTTCTCAAAAAAGGGATGTGAATAAGCGATCGAAAGTTGGGAAAATATATATTCAATGCTAACGTGGGCGCCCAAATGAAGTAAATGATCTTGGTGTAATTCTTGACCATCAACTTAAATTGAACTCTCATGTAACTGCTACTATTAATAAGGCCAGAAGTGTTCTTGGGCTTATTAAGCGGTGGTCGAAGAATTTTGGCGATCCCTACACTACCAAGATTCTTTACACTTCTCTTGTCCGTCCTATTCTTCAGCATGGATCATGTGTGTTGTCTCCGCAATATTTGACCCATTAACACGCAAATAAATCTGTGCAAAAGCAATTCTTATTGATTGCTCTCCGTGGTTTAAACTAGAATCCTGAGGTCCGTTTACCATCTTACTCTAGTAGACTACTTTTAATAAGTCTTCCCTACCTACTTAACCGTAGAGTTATGCTTGGTGTAATCTTCATACATAGACTAATTAATGGTAAAATCGACTCCTCGGAGTTGGTTAGCCAAATTAATCTCAATGTTCCTACACTGAGAAAAAAAATTCAATCTTTATTCTAGATCGAAAATCTCTTTTTCGAGAAGATGGCAATCTTAAACAAGAAAGAAAGTCGGTCCAGCCCGACTATAATATACTCTGTACTTGTGAAGTGCTGCTCATCACCGTTGCGACCGGTGCTGCCCATAATTGTTTGTTTTCCTTATAGCTCGACAACCGTTTATCCATTCCTTTGGCGGATCGGTAAATAATTTTGATTTCAAACTAAGTCCAGAAGGTTCGAACCTTCTATCGATAAAACTGACGGAGATATGAAGTTTTTTCTAAATTTCTAAATCTGCAAGTAAAGGGTGATTTTTTAGCTTTTATCTTTTTGGCAACACTGGTTTAAACAGCTCACGCACGTTTCGTGTTTTGTTTCACTGTCAAACATCTTCAGTTTGGTCTATAATTTAACCATGAATCGTCTTACAAACGAACAATGCTTGCAAATTATTGAATTTTATTATCAAAATGCGTGCTCTGTTCAGAAAGTTCATCGCGCGCTTCTTCCATTTTATGGTCAGTTTAATCGACCCACTGAAGCGGCTATTCGGGCTATTGTGACTAAATTTCGCACCAAATTTACATTGTTGGACATTAAACCACCAACACGCTTACGTAGAGTGCGAACTGAAGAAAATATCGCAGCTGTATTGGCCAGTGTTAATGATGACCATCAATTATCGATTCGTCGCCGTTCGCAGCAATTGGGCCTCTGTTACTCAACAACGTGGAAAATTTTGCGGAAGTATTTAGGTGTGAGGCCTTTCAAAATACAGCTGGTGCAAGAATTCAAGCCGAACGACCTACCGTAACGTAGAATTTTTGGTGAATGGGCTCTTGGAAAGTTGGCCATAGATCCACCTTTTTACCGAAAAATTGTGTTCAGCGACGAAGCTCATTTTTGGCTCAATGGGTACGTGAATAAGCAGAATTGTCGATTTTCGAGTGAATATCAGCCAGAAGCATTGCAAGAGCTACCAATGCATCCAGAAAAAGTCACAGTTTGGTGCGGTTTATGGGCTGGTGGCATCATTGGACCGTACTTCTTCAAAGATGATGCGAATCGTAACGTAACTGTGAATGGTGAGCGCTACCGTGAGATGATATCCAACTTTTTTTTGCCCAAAATGCAAGAGCTTGACTTGCATGACATGTGGTTTCAACAAGACGGTGCCACATGCCACACAGCACGCGCAACAATGGACTTATTGAGAGGCGAGTTCGGTGAACATTTTATTTCACGTTCGGGACCGGTAAATTTTTTGCCTAGATCGTGCGATTTAACGCCTTTAGACTATTTTTTGTGGGGCTATGTTAAAGCTCATGTCTATACAGACAAGCCCGCTTCAATTGACGCATTGGAAGACAACATTGAAGCATTTATTCGTGAGACACCTGCCGAAATGTTGGAAAGAGTATGCCAAAATTGGACTAAGCGGATGGACCATTTGAGGCTCAGTCACGGTCAACATTTGCATGAAATAATCTTCAAACATTAAATTATATGGACCGTACTATAGACTCAAATAAAGATATCATGCATTTTTCTGAATTTATGTGTTTTTTTTAAAACTTTCCTATAGCTCTTAAAAAATCACCCTTTTTAGATTTACTGGATCACACGTTGTAAAATTGTCGACAAGTCATTCTTAAAAACTAACTAGATCCATCCAGCAGAGCTAGTGATAAATGCGGTCTATCAGTACTTTCTGTAGGTAGAAAATGGACTAAAAGTTATCTTAGGGAAACCATAAAAACAAAGGTGAGTGCTTTACGTCTAAAACCGAACCGAACCGCATTGCTTTGGGGCTATCGGTTCGGTTCAGCATTTTTTAAAGGAAGCCGGTTCGGTTTACGATTCGGCTTACCAGCTAGAACCGGTTTTGCATCCCTGTAAAATCCAAAGATTATTGTGGGTGTTGTTTAAATTGCTTATTTTATTTCTTTTATCTTGAATATCTTATAAGCATCCATTATAGTTTCGTGAAGCTTTCAAATCAGATTACAAATTATATAGATTTCAGAAAAAAGGGTTAAGAAATGCCGAAATTCCAAAGACCACCCCTTTTCGGTTCAAAACCAGCTTGCCACCCTGGAACTTAACTGAATTGAGCAGAAAAATGTACCATACATAAACGATATAGAACTCATTTTTGTTTCGGGGTAAAGCGATGTATTTTGGCCTGATATTTGGATGTTTCAATTGTATCGAGGATTTTTTTTTATTTATCAGCCGTCTTCTTACTCATTGGAGTACAGGCAAGTAGCTTCTCTTTAATAACTAAAAGCTAAAGGATTACAAACTGAGGTGTGCCTCAGTGCGCTCATCTTTCTTTGGACACCTTGCCCAATCCAATTGAACCCGACTACAATTCAGAAGGTTGTTAATCCACACATTGTCGGCTGAATGTTAGTTGGTCTCTCTCGTTAAGCATTATTTCAGAATAACAAAAAGAAAATCTTTTCTGTTCTAAGTGATGGCAAGTGTATAAATCAGCCAACTTTGTTTTGCATTAAAGAAACTCCATCTCATGTTCGTTTTCATTAGATTATGGGAACTTCAGCGTTTCACATGCTTCTTTTTTCACTTTTCACCTGACGATCTAAGTGCAACATGTAGCGGAAATTGAATACCAAACCACACCCTGCGCACAAAGGGAACAGGCAATTATCGTTTCCTACAAACATTCAAATTGGAAATCAAACAGAATTGAATCGGCATGAATATAGCAACAGTTGAGTGCTTTGGGGGTAAAAGGGTAAGGGTCGTGCATTACACGGTCATTGGCATCCTGTTTCATGCAAGAACAAGCAACAGGATGCTCTGAAAATTAAAGCCAAAGCCCAAAACGGGGGAACCACTTTGATTGTCCATAAAAAAAATAAAAATACAGTCAAAGCCAACTGAAGACGAGTCGAGTGTGACGTACCGGGAATGTGAGCTACGGGCAGACAAAAGCGACTTTTTTAGGGGAAGCGTCAGAGTCAAAGTCAGAGGATCACAAAAGGTAAACAACGCGACGAAGGAGAAGGCAGAAGAACAAAAAAAAAAACATTAAGGCATTTTGAAGTAATTGCCAGCAGAACAGGACAAGGGAGAGGGTCCGAGCCTCAGACAAAGGAAAATCGACGGTTTTCTGTTGCGTGCAGTCGTGCGACTCCAAAATCCTTGATACACACAACAAGTACACCTGATGATGACTCCGACACCTGAACGTTGAAAAATGATAATTAGATGGTCTAGCAACCCTCGTGGGCCAGACGTTACGTTACACACACACACACACACAGGTAAGATGATGGTGGTGGAATCACGGTACCCGTCTTGAGTTCGTGGAGTGTGAAGTGATCGTTTGAATATTTAAATGCTGTCATACAGGGGTGACTTCTTTCCAACTACCCCCTGACTCGCTTGGGCAAAGATGTACATGAGTTGCAGACTGCGCCTCTAATTAGGGACAAGGAAACGGTCGCTTCGTCGAAAATATGCACACATATATCAACATTTGTATCTACATAATTATTAATTCAATATTTCCTGTTCGCTGCGCTGCACTTGCATCCTCTTGAACGAAAGGAAGCCACCACTTGACATCAAACCAAAGTGCACAAGGACCACCAAGTACAAAAAGAAAGGCAGTGAGTGAGAAGGGAGCAAGGTAAGCGATGGGCAATTATGTGCAACCGGATGGTGAAATGGGAGCAGAAGAGAAAGCTTGAAGGAAGCACAACAAGCGTATGTTTCTCCATCAAACCAAGGATGCTTGACTCTTAGTTGCCATCTAAGGTTTCTTCACTAAGTTTAACCGCCGATACACATCTAGCTTTCTTCGGGGGGAAAGCCACAGTGCACGTGCGTGAACCCCTTCTCCTTCCATCAGGCAGGCACGCGTCGCAAGCTTCTTTCTTTGACTGTGGCATCCATTAACATTCTAACTTTTTATGCTTTCGCCTCGGTCGTCTCCGTCTCCGGCTCCGCAGTCGCAGTCCCTGCTTCTCTCTAGCTTTTGTGTGGACACACAATATCGAGGCTGTCGCTCTCGCTCACCATTTACAGCGAGGTTCGTTGAACTTCTCGGCTGATGATTTGCGCCTAGTTTCTGGGGTTAGAGATTTTTATATTTTCCTGCAGCTCCAGCGAGGATGATAAATTGTGAGACACGCACTCCGTTTCGTCTCCTCTCCTCTCCTCGGGGGCATACACACAATGGAAATCTGTTAATCACATAATTCCACAAGTTGCCCCACCATTCGTGCATCCGAGGCAGTGATGACTTTTGCTGGACATGTGGTTGCAGTTAATGCCCATGATGATTCATTTGACCTAGATACACGAGAGAAAATGTGTTCCTAATCAAATGTAGCTACTCTACACTCAGGAAAAGCAACGACTGCCAGAGTTTTGGTACGAAGAGGATGTAGCTTACACTTAAATGAAGCATGAATAATTCTTAAATTCAAAAACTCATCAAACAAGAATTTTTCTTACTTTCAATAGGTATACAAATTCTAGGATTCATTTGTAAGTACTTAACTTGAAATGCCAAAACAAAACAGTTTGATTGAATCAGGGTATGTAGTTATAGTTATTATACTCTGTACCAGAGGTACAAAGAGTATATTAAGTTTGTGCAACAGTATGTAACAGCCAGAAGGAAGCATTTCCGACCCTATAAAGTATATATAAGTCGATCTAGCAATGTCCGTCTGTCCGTCCATCTGTCTGTCCGTATGAACAAACAGATCTCAGAGATGGTAAGAGATAGAGGTTCGACGTGTATGGGACAAAAACTTCTTATACTTGCAGGCAGATTAATTTTATTTTCAATTTTTGCCACGCCTCCTTCCGCCCCCAAAATTTAGAAAAAACCATATATCTTCGTCTGGACATATTTTGAAATCAAGATTATTTATCGACCCGTCAGAGGAATGGTAAAGATCGGATGAACGGTTGTCGAGTTATAAGGAAAACAAACAATTATGGGCAGCACCGGTCGCAACGGTGATGGGCAGCACTTCACAGGTACAGAGTATGTTATAGTCGGGCTTGACCGACTTTCTTTCTTGTTGGTATTGTCTTATGTAATCGCTCAAGAACATTTCGGGACTAAGTTAATTACTTTATGGTTTAAACTCAAGAATATTTATTTCGAAGGGTAGAGCTACAAATTTTAGAATACACTTGAGTATATACCATATGTAGACCAAGCTTGTTTCAGATGTTGAAAATTTCCAGCCCCTACCTTACAAACTGCCAAAAATGGGAGAGCAACAATTCTTAGGTGAGACCCTAGAGAAGTAACATAAACTAACTTATCCCTAATATTAATATAGTCTGATAATAAGATCTGACAAAAAACTACGTAGTTTTTCAAGAAACAAATTGGCTTTCTTTTCCGCATGGTGGAGCATCGACACGGATAAATGCAGAAACTTTTTTGTACTAATTTATAGTATGCCAATAGTTGTATCAAAAGTAAATGGGTTTGTTATCAAAACTATTTCGCAGGGATGCAAACCACTCGAAAATAAGTACTGGTTCGGTTCAGTGGTTCACACAGTTTCTGAGCCACCGGTTCGGTTCATTACATGGTTTTTGTTCAGTGGTTCAGAAAGGCATATTATGAAGTACACTGATTTCTATCGTAATGTGACTTTTCACACACTTTGGAAATTGATTTCCTAAAAACCATTTGAATATCAAAGTGAATGCTAGCAGGCTCAAGGTCGAGGTTTGATTATATTTCGAATAATCAACCAGAAAATTCAACTGAGAATACATTTGAACATGAGCAGTGGCTGTGGCTGTGTAGACGGCCGTTTCGGCTGCCGCCATGGCAAATTCTTGATCAGCATCAACAGCCGAGTCGCAACTTCAAATATCTTAATGCAAACTTTGACAGGTACAGAGTATTTTAGAGTCGTGCTTGACCGACTTTTTTTCTTGTTATATTTGCCGCGTTTACTTTTTTCATTTCTACATGCGACATGTACTTTACACAAGGGAATGTGGGGAGGAATGGGAGGAGGGGGCACAGAGGGCAATGGTCTTCCGTCTGAAAACGTACCTTGTCTGGAATTCGAACTCACTACTTACTTACCTTGTCTCGGACACTAGGACAGAATTGCCGGCATCTTAACCCAAACGACTATTAACCACTCGCGCGGCAGTGCCTCAAATCATAATTATAAACGGAAGCGACAAGCGATGATGAGCTACACGTATCGAGTAGATTTTCTACACAGAGAAAAAAATATGTAAAAACTACACGAAAATGTAGTTTTTTAACACGTTTCACAGAGATTTTCAACCCACTACGTTTGTGTAGCTTTTCTGCATGCCACGTTTAGCTTTCTCATTTCTACATGCGGCGTGTAGACTTTCTAAACGCCACGTTGAGCTTTCCCATTTCTAAATGCGGCGTTTGCTTTTCGACAAGCACGTTTAGGAATTTCATTTCTACATGCGGCATGTAGCTTAGCTACACGTAAAAATTAAATTCGACTAACACTATTTACACAAGGGAAGCACGGATGAGCTACATGTTTTGTGTATATTTTCTAGATGTAACAGCTTGTTTTCTAGATGAAAACTGTAACTTTTCTGTAATGGTTTCTACACGCGCTTGTAGGTTTTCAATATCTAAACGTTAATGAAGAAAACCTACATTTCCGTGTGGAATTCAGAAAGCTTCTTGAAAAATGTTGAATTACTTTGAAAAATCTCTGATTTTCTCTTGTCATGTAGCGTTTGCATTTGTCCACGCAGCATTTAACTTTTCTGCATGCCTCATTTACTTTTTTATTTCTACACGTTCGTGTAGTTTTTTCTAAACGCCACGTGTAGCTTTCTGTTTTCTACATTTTCGTGTGCGATTCGTTTCGTTTAGGATTGTCGTTTCTACACGTGGCGTGTAGCTAATTTTGTTTTCTCTGTGTAAATGTTGCATTCATCATTTGAAATCCTTAACGTTTATTGAGACAAACTACATGTCACGTGTGAAGAACAGTTTTCTAAATACAAATATAACTCTTCTGTACTGATTTTGAGCTACATTTTTCGATTAGAGTTTCCACACGCGCATCTAAAAGATAATAAAGAAATCCCAAATTTTATTTTGGTATTTCTATTGCTTTATGGAAAAAGCAGAAGTTATTTGAAAATAAGCTGGTTTTCTCAATTCGTGTACCATTTGCCTTTGTTCACGCAGCATTTAACTTTTCAACATGTTTTATTTTCTACTGCCATTTAAGCTCTACATGCCCGGCAGGTCGTTTGATTGCCGTTTAAAATATTGCAATTGTTTTCTCGTTAATGAACCTAGATTTAGAAGCTTCTTCGAATCTTCTTCAGCCTTTGCCTTAAATATTCCAAATCGTTCTAGGATAAGATATTTCTGGATTAAAAAATTTGTATGTAAGGAACTTGATTCTTTTTCCAAGTGTAGTGGCTCCCTGTAAACTCCACCTCAACTAAAAACTTTGCATAATTTCTAATAAATTTTTATCGTTAATATCTTTTAAATTACTTGGTAGAAAACTCACTGAACCAATGCAATTTTCTTTTGTTCTTTTGCTGGAAAATGCACGTGCATAACGGCAAGACAATTTTCTTACCCCCATAGCCAGGAGAGGCACACAAATATACATACTCACTTACATATGTTAAATAGATGAGACCATTTATAAAACTCCAAATATGGCAGAGCGCATGCGCAACCCTCATTGCGAGTCAGCGGCGCATGGGCAGTTTTAATTGCGACACAGTGTCAGGGTGGGTGAGCTTCACCAGGACCTGGTCATGAATCCCACATAATATTTGCATCTCATTTCCGGACACTTGGCCGAGGGTCAACCTTCTCATTCTTTTACTGTCGGGGTTGGGACGTTTGACTATTGTTTGTGCGGGACACGGAAATGTCGGGACTAACGGAAATGCCTTCACAATTGTGAAGGGTGAATAATTACATTGATTCCTGGTCCCCGCTAAAATCTCGAAAGCTTAGCGCTACCCCGTTCCGGTGGAAATATCCAAAATCAAAATAGTTTTTAGAGCAATTTTCACATGGAATTTATAATAGGCTTCACGGTATTTGATCTTTTCGTGCGCTATGCGTGAACCTGTTACGGTCAGACACGAGGGTGGGCATTTGATTGCTTTCTGGACATATGTGACACTTTCCCACGTATGGAACCTTATGTTTGATTTTGTTTTGAACCTGTTGCGTAATTTGTTAACCACTTTATGGCCACTGCCTTACATACATACTAATTAGAAGGGTAAGATATTGCCTTAAAACTACGTTGCGGTATGATTCCTTTGGATTCTTGATCATGCTACTATTTTGGTTTGTCTATTCAAAAGTAATTTGTTGAAATAGATGCAAGAATCGCCCAGAAGGTAGGAGCAAAACAAACCCATTAATCATATTATAAGAAACCCATTGAGCCACACACACACACAGGTTCAGGTTTCTAGCTAGCTGACAAAGTCCCTTGCGCACACACAATTAGAAAGTCAATGACCTTCGCACAGTGGCACGATTCCTATGTTTAAATCATCAGTTTTTAACTAGAGAAAATATTAATAGAGTAGACAATTTGACAAAGTGAACTCGGAAAACTTGAATCAAGTCTGTTTCGAAATATATTTAGTACATTTCGAATTATTTAAAACATTTTTTTATCTAAGTTTTAGGTTGTAAGTTCAAAATATTCTTTCTTAAAGTCTAATGTATTCAAAATTTAAAAAAATCAAAGTGTCAAAGAATCAAAGAAGTACAAAATGTTCTGGGCAAAGCCCATAAAAATCTAAATCTATTTCCAATTTCATCTTTGTACTGAGCCAAAGCTGGAAGGCTGGAAATATTTAAAGGCCATGATTTAAGCAATGACTAAGCCTTACTGTAGGTCATTATAAATAAATTTTGTATAACAAAAATTCGCGTAGTTTTTGTGTCATACTTGTGACATTAAGGGCAGTGTTGCCAGTTTGTCACCTGAATGTTGGATGACCAGTTTCAATTTATGTGCTGAATAGTGCACAAAATGGGCTTTTTCTTTAATTTCAAAGTGCCTTGCTCCCCATAGTTGCCGCCCCTGTCACTATACTATTATATCTTAAACCAGCGGTCGGCAAGCCAGACACACACTGCATACATTTGCTTTTGCAGCTTTTCTCGATCGCGCACACTGCACCTGTTATGCAGACTGCTTGTGCGACTTACCAGCGATTTTTTGTTTTAACTCGCTTCGAAACGAGACAACTGTGTGCGACTGGCGCCAAGAACCGAAGCAATTTTTAATGCCACGCAGACGCCATTCGCCGTAAAATACCCCTCAGAGCAATGGGAGCAAGGGCTTGCCCATCGCTGTCTTAAACAGACATACATTACATATATTCTCCATATATTCACTGTTGACAAAGTAGTATTCCAGTTACTTTACAACTTCATACACCAAGTGTGTAGATTGGAAATCCACGTTACAATCCGATACACCTAGCACTAAAAAGTGTGCCTGGTTGTAACGTAGCTGCTGTACAAGTCTATACACCAAGTGTGTGGAGTTGTACAGTAGTCCACATGTCCACACACAAATTTAAAAATTGTGAACGCATACTTCCTCGCCAACATTTTCTCAAATGGTATATTGAATTGTAATCTAAAGCCCTAGTGTTTTCTGTTGCACGCCCACTTTTCCTACGAAAACGGCCAAGCTTGTGTAAAAGTATACAGGCTTGTAATCGATACTTGGAGGCTGCCAGCCTTCAAAGTGTTAGAGAGAACATCGATCTTGTAATGTGCTTTTTCGCCGCTGGGTATCAGAGTTGTTTTATATTGAAATATGACAAGAAGTTGTCAAATTGATATTTTGGGTTTCACTTTGATCCTTAGTTCTTAACACCCGTTTTACTGGAGCGTTATCATTTCGGATGCGAAATTTGTCGCCATCTTTTAGAGGTCCATAAATCCTCCGAAGAACTTTTCTCTCGAACACGCCAATTGCCGCCTCATCCGTTGATGCCATTGTCCATGCTTCTGCGCCGTATAGCAGGACTGGGATGATAAACGACTTTTATAGAACAATTTTCGTTTTTCGAGAGAGGGCTCTGATCTTGAACTCCTTACTGAGCCCGTAGTTACATCGGTTTGCAAGAGTTATTTTTTCTTCGGATTTCCAGACTGATGTTGTTGTCGCTGGTTATCGTCGTTCCGAGGTAGACAAAGTACTTAACAACCTTATAGTTGTACTCTCCCGTTGCAACAGATTGTCCAAGCGTAAACTTATTGCGCGTTGATAGTAGGTACTTCGTCTTATCCTCATTTACCGCTAAGCCCATAAGTTTTGACTGCTTCTCTATCTCTGAGAACGCCTGTCTTACCACAGATTCGTCTCTGACGATGATATCAATATCATCGGAATATGCAAGTAGCATGTTATCTCTGGTAAAGATGGTGCCGGTTTTGTTAACATTTGGGCACTGGCTCAGTATATACTCCATCAGCAGATTAAAGAAGTCACACGATAAGGTGCCACCCTGCTTAAAACCTCTTTTGGTATCGAAAGGCTCGGAGAGGTTTTTTTTACTATTTTGACGAAGCTTTGTGTGCTTCTCAACGTCATCATGCAAAGTCGAACGTACTTTGCCAAAAGTACCAAAAGTAGACAGGGCTTCAAAGAACTTTGACCTTATCGGAGTGTCAAAGGCGGCTTCTAAATAGATTTCAGGAATACCACCATTAAGTGTTGTGATTGCAAAACGATCACATCAGAACCTCGTACAAGAAACATCTATGATTGAAAATAATAATTTTGTAATAATTCAAAATAAATACATATATCAAAATTTAAGAATCCTACGACTTACTGTTAAGGTAAACTTTTAAAGAACTTTTAAACAAATAAAATTTACAATATTTAGTATCAAAATATAAAGTGAATGTATGTATGTTTGTACCTTATAGGCAACTAGTCCGCTAAACCTTTCTTAAAGAAATCTACACAGAAAGAGTCGAAGGCTATGTGTCATGTCTGTTATCCGGCTCAAAAGCGGCTAAAAATTGTTCAAAATCGTCTCAGAGCCATATCTCAGAAGCTTTTAAGCTACGAAATTGAAATTTGGTCTGAAGGTTGATAATATGGGGTTGGATATTTTACTGTATTAAAGCCTGTTTTGAAATTTGATCTGTTGGTTGGTAACATCCGAGGTCTACTGATAAGTAATTTGAGCTAAGAACTTTAAATTTGGTGAGAAGGTTGGAAATATGTAGTTTGATATTGCAAACAAGTAAGGACGATTTCAAATGTTAAAATCGATTTGAAGACAGCTCTAACTTGAATAGTATAAGTGCTATCATAAGAATTATATTCTCACAATGCAAAGGCTCGGGCGTCGCCGGGTTATTAATTCAATAAAAGCTATATTATATAGATGATTACTTTTATTGGATGTAGGATGAATTGGTCAGAAGCCATTATGTAACCGGTTATAAAAGGATAAAGAAGAAAACAAAGAGGTTAAAGCTTTTACATATAGATAAGGTCTCTCATATTGCCATAAAAGGTTCTGGCTAAATAAAATTTTGTTGGATAATCTAGAAGTTGATAACGATATTTGTGTTTTTCCACATGGGTGACAAGCATCCCCAAAAAAAAAAGGAAAATTTACCACTGAATCATTTTGAAATGAACTATGGTGTCTTTAAATCAGGCCCACCATCCTTATATAGAATTCTCGCACGCCACACATAATCTAGAGCCTACACCAACAAAAAATTATTTTTTGCTTTAAATTGTCGCACGAAAGTATAGTCCCCCCATGCTCAATCACGTCTACTTATATTTTGAAACCTTGGAAAGAATTGTTAAAGTCGCGTTCCACTGTGCCCAGAATCTACGGACATTTTCGGCAACAGCTCATACTCGAAGCTCGTCAATACATCAAGCCCACAGCTCGCGCGCACTATTAATCCTCAGCAACTGCCCAAACACTCTCTGTGGCATTCACACAGGTTGGAATGTGGGCAGTGTTATAGCTCAGACTTGGACTTCTACAACTTCCCATTCCCCGCAGCCGCAGCAACAGCGCGCGTTTTTTTGTAGGGTTAAAACCCACGAGCGTTTTTGTTTCTTCTTTCTTTTGGAAATCAAACAATAGAAAGCTAGACGAAGGCAAGCAGCAGGCAGGCAGTCAGGAAGAACCGCGCGAAAGAAGCGACAACAAAGAGCCGTCCGTTTTCGGTCATTGAACCGGGGAGCAGCAGCGAAAGAGATCTTCGCTTTCGAGTCGTAACAGTAAACAGTACAACGCGCTTCAAATGCGTATGGCCCGCGATTGAGCTTGGCTTTGGGGGAACCTGTTGAGGCCTGAAACCCGAGCCGCGCTTAGGACTTTGGGCCCTAAGCTCCGCCCGCAAGTTGTTTACGAACCTGTCGTCTGGGCATCGATACCGACCTGGAGTCTACAAAAATGGGCACACGCCCAAAATAAAACAACAAAAACAGCAAAATGAAATAAAAGAATTGTGGTCCGTTTGGGCCACCGCCACCTGTCCAAAAGTGGAAAGTAACTTCACTTTGGGCCGCCAATTTACATGCGCCGCCTGGCCCCGTCGCCTCATTCATTCTGTCGTTTTTATGTTAAAAGCGTCGCGCATTTTTTTTTTGATTTTATATATTTTTATGATACCCGCTTCTTGATGGTTGATTTGAAAGAAACCCTTTCTCTCCCTTTTCAGCGCCGCCGCCGCCGCCACCGCTTTCTTTACCCAGTTGGGCCTGGCATTCTTGTATGGGGATTGCGTAAAAAGTACCGTTAGGCTTGGATTTTTGATGCATACATATGTAAATGAACGCGTGGGACATATGTATGTACGTATGTGTGAGAGAGCCTGACTCTGTTGATGGCGCAGTTGCTTTGGCCCAGTTAAAAGAGAGAGAGAGAGGCACAGCATCCGTCGAAGCTTCTAGGTGCGCATCCGCCTGCGCGTTGCTAGATTTCGACGACTTGTTTTTGAAGTGGCTGCTACCGCTGCTTCCACATCGTCTGGTTTCCCACTCATTTGCTTAATTTCCATTTCGTTTGCCATTTATGGCACAATGACCATGAACGGCTTTGTTAGATGCGGAGGATGTAACTGTTCATTTGTGTGGCCAACAGTTATGAAAGCTTGAACTGGCTGCTGGATGGCGATGATATCAGCCTGCAGGCCACGCCCTATGCAATCAAGCTTTTTCCTGCCCCAGGCAAGTGACGCACAACTGAACGGAAAGCTTTCGTGCGGGTATTGTACATAGGGAATCAAAATGTACAAACGAACTTCTGCTTCAATTGCTCTTTTTTGTTCAGTTGTGTCACTTAAGCTTCTTAAGCTTGGGTAGAAATGGGAAACATTTCCGATTAGAAAATGTAGACGATAGAGCAGCGATGCCCAGCCTTATGCTCTTTGGCTACGTTTTGTTTTTGTAATTGCACCGAAGATAGGAAGTCAATGATCGTGCACATGCAGAACGCGAGGTATAGAAAAAGACACACATGCAAACGATTTCGTGAGTGTACGTCCCGTAGACCAAAAACCGGTTTTATTCTTTTCTTTGATTGGCGCAAGCAAACTGACCAACAACAATTTTGTGTGATTTTGTTGTTGTCTTACCCAATTTCAATGGGCTTTTCTCTGTGAGTATTGGTGAGTGCTCTGTCCTATGCTTTTTTGGGCATGCCTGCGATAGTGAGACGATATAGCCATAGTGTGTTTTTTTTGCAGATCTTGGTCATAGTTTTTACTTATTTTTCTTTACTTTTGGTTGCCAATACATCAATAAAAGACAAACACCTCAACATCGTCTGCAACAGCTCAATAAAGATTCGCTATTTTCGAGCATTTTGACTGATGAGCAACCAGAAGAAATTCTCGAACCACCGGTACATCCACTAAGATGCACTCTCTGGTGTGGCTTATGGGCTGGTGGAATCAGCGATCCATATTTCTTTAAATATGAGGCCGTACAGAAGGTAACCGTGAATGGCGTGCGCTACCGCACCATAATAATGAAGTTTTTGTTGCCTGAAATTGAAGCACGTTATGTCGGCGACATTTGGTTTCAGCAGGCCGGTGCTACGGAACACACAGCGCACGAAACAATGGCTCTATAAATAAATCATTTTCGTGCACCTAATTTCTCGTTTCGGACCTGTCAACTGGCCGCTTAGATTGTGTGTTATTACACCTCTGGATGTTTTTCTTGGGAGTCCTGTGAAATCAAAAGTCCTCGTCGATTAGCCAGCTCAAGACTTGGAAGCTAATATTAATCTTGTAATTCGTATAGGAATGCGCATAAGGCCACTTCCTTAACTTCTATTGTTTTCTCGATCATTTTGTCGAGCTGATACAGTGCCGTATCTGTTGAAGAGCCTACTCTATACGCGTGTTGTGTTTGCTGGAGGGTTGCCTCCTTTAGCAGCGTATGGAGTATAATGTTGTCAACCAGCTTTTCTACCGTTTTCAACAAAAAAAAACGGTAACAAGCTGATGGGTCTGAAAGACTTGGGGTTGTTATATCCTTCTTCCCTGCCTTGGTGATAAAGACCACCCTTGCTCTGCGCCAAGCATGTGGGATATGCCCAGTTGCTAGAATGCTTGTCATGATTTTCCTGAAAAATGGTAGGAGTGTGTACTTTCCTTCCTGCAGGAATGCTGGATAAATGTTATCTGGTCCGGGATACTTGAAGTGCTGGAATGTTCCGATTGCCAACTTAAACCTCCCTTCGGAAACAATTTTCTTGGCTTATGTCCAGTCGGAGCTACGAGGTTGATAGTAAGTCTCTTGGTCATCACTTTCCTCCACGGGGATGTTTCCCGGAAAGTGAGTGCCTAACTAGGGACGGACTCTCTCCTCGTTGTTCGCTGTATAGACATCATTAGCCCTTTTGAGCGATATGTCATCCTTCTTTCGTGTCCTCAATGGACTCGCCAGTTACCTCTTATTTTGGCTTCATTAAAAATATTTCAGGTCTAATTCCTGAGTGCCTCCAAGGTGGGATTCCACCAGATAGCATCGTTTTCCTTTCTCGATTTGCTAAGAGGGCAACTCTTTCCTTTAGCATCGATTATACTTTTGTTTAATTCGTTTACAGCATTTTCTAGTTCTGGGGGATGTTTCGTAATCCGAATCCAAGCTATGTTATTCCCTAACGTGAAGTTGAAGCCTCCACCTTTTTGTTTTGCTATTCCTATTTCTATTGGGGATACTTTGTTGTGTAAAGTAAAATTAGCTTGTCGAGATGACACAGCCCCAAAGGGCCATGGCCGAGCCTCTCTCAATCTCTTGGCTTGTGCGCTTCTAATTTTTAGCACAAGAGAAAGGGACCTACAGCTTAACGCCGAATCCGAACGGCAGTTTGAGAAGCTTTTCATGGCTAGTTACTGCAATGCTGACGCCAACAGCAAAGAGGTGTGGTCGGGTGTAAAGTTTATTCAAAGAAAAAAACTTTTCATTAGATGTTCCGAGGCGCGATCGAACTCACGACCTCATGCACAGCAGTCGAGCACACTAGCCGCTGAGCCACCCGGCCACTTTGCTGTTGGATCATTCTGTGGTCGTACATAGTTGGACCTGCTAGTCCAGTCCCAAGGACTTCCTCCCTTACTCGGGTTCCAAGGTTGGGACGGATCCTACACTACATATATCCAGGTCAAGCCTGGAGAGGAATTCTAATAAGCACTCATCTCGATCATTCACATCGAAGCTTCCCCATGCCACATGGTGGGCGTTTGCGTCACATCCGACTTCAAGCGGGAGGCTTTTGCCAGGGCCGACACCTCTTGTGGGGGACTCGTACGGTCTTTAGCGAGGTAGGCAGAGGCTATGACCGTGGTCTTTGCCTGCTTCACCTCGGCTTAGTTTAGTTTTTATCCCATTGCATGAAGAATATTTCTTTTAAACGCAGAAAAATTCTAAAACTATATTATAATTAATATTCCTCCTTACCATTATGCAGGCTCTGGGGAAGGCATGCCTTTGGTCCCAAATTACCTTCGATTCTCCCGTATACAGGCCCTTAATTCCCTCATTGCAACAGGGTTCCTGTCTGAGGGCTAGTCCAAGGTGTTGTCGGGTGAACGTTCTAGCTAGAACGGCCGAGGCGGCCTTTGCGTGATGAACGTTCACATGGACTAGCCAGGTGCGGCTGATGACCGAGGGGTAGGTCATCTTTGCGCTGTTGGGGCTGCGCTATCTGGCAGGGAGCCGGTACTGCTCCCACTGCCTCAGCCCAATGAGATGTCGGCTTCTTCGTCCTGCTGGACTGCGAGTTCCGAGGCGAGCTCTTGTGAAGACATGGGTTGCTCCTCCACACCCTCCATATCTTATACGAGGGAGCTCCTCGTCTTCAGCAACATCCTCTGTTTGTGTGAGGGGTTCCTCATATAGAGTCTCGCTTACATCCGCTTCGGAGGGGCGTTAGTTGGTGACCCATCGAGACCATGTCCTGCATCGAGGCTTCCTTGACGCCAATAGTCCTGAGGGCTCCGCCTCCTTGGTTCTTTCGTGACATGACCCTCGAGGTGTCTGTCACGATTTTGTTTTGATTCCTCAGCATTGCGAGGACCTATTCATCCGTTTCGCGGCACTCCTTGGGAGGAAAATGGTGATATAATGGGGCGAGGGGTTACTCTGTCCACTCCGCGGTCGTCTCATCGTTGCAGTCGATGATTAGATGACCCGGACGGAAGTGAATTCCGGCGAAGCTGAGGGCGTATCCCAACATGTTATGGTGACCTCCTCCAGGATTGCATCCTCGAGTGCAGATACATAGCTCGTCGTGGCTAAGCTTAACCTGAGCGTATTCCTCAGGAACCACCGCTACCCTCACCTTTTTCGCAACGTCTGCATACGCCGCTTGGGGTGGAATAGGCACCGAGGAATGATGTACCTCGCTTACGTTTTTGCCATTTGCTGTTGCTGCTGCCCTGGACATGCTGGGCACGTTGTCCAGGTTTTCCTCGAAGGCTGTTGCCTGGGAGGGTGCGCTAACGGATGTCTTTCGACATCCCGGCTGTGCATTGCCGCTTCGGCGTAGCTTTTGGCGGAGTGAGGTTGATACTTCCTCTCTTTGGGGCGGATGTGCGTGGTTGCCCCACTGCTGCCCCAGTTCGTCCTTTTTTTTTCCATCCAGATGGCTACCTCCGGTGCGTGTCCCCTACTGAGATATCTCAGTTACCACTCTTGTCCTAGAGCCACCGAAACCACGACGATTTGGGTCGTATTGGCCTCCTAGCTTTCCTCTAGGGGGCAGGGAGTACTCCATGGAGCGTTTTTACCCGTTGGGAGGGGGCTTTTGTCCTCCAGAGGAGATGAGCCGAGCTGCCGTGGGGGGATGGATGGTCCCTCTTTGCTGCTATAATCTCCCTTACCGCAGGAGCTCTGTAAGGATCCCGTGGTGGGTTTTAAGCATAGGTGCGCTTCTCGCATCTCTCAAGAGGCTTGGACGCTCCTGGTAAGGCGGCCTCTCCTTAAACTATATTGCGACAGCGGTTGCAGGGATATCCTGATGTACTTTTATGATTTTTTTCTTAATGCTTGAAAGTCCTTTTCATGGGGCTAACTGAAAGTCGTCCACCGGCCGGGGCCCACTGGTGGCAAGGCTACTTAGAACAGATGGTAGCCACTTGCCTCAGCTCACCGTTTGAGACTGGCATATTAGTTACCCGGGCCTCCAGTCAGGCTGACTCTCGGCACAGTACAAGTGACGCCTTAGTCCGGCCCGGGGTGAGATTGGGGGAATGGGATAGGGGTAGATAGAGTGTAGGAGATGGGTGTGTGTGAGGCAACCTATTAGAGGGATCAACACAAGCGCCTCGACGGTGCTCTGCGGCTTGTCACCCGTTGGCTGTCCGGGGCTGCTTATTCGCGGGGTTTTTCCGCTTATTCGCAGCTATCCACGCAACCTGCACACCGTCCGGTGGCCCAACAGCTCGGCAACCCAAAAAACCATCAGACTAGTTCCTCGGGACGCCGATTTACGCTTAAAAAGGTATCCAAAAATAAAGCAATCTTATCAAAGAGAGTGCTAAATAAGCAATTGAGTGAGCAATTAATCAAAAAGAAAATGATCTACTCCTTTTTGTTCACTCACTCATAAACTACCGAACAAGTGCATAACTAAGCAATCAAGCTTTTTCCAGCCCCATGCCAGTAATGTGAGTCACCTGCCCAAAGAGCTTTCGTGCTGTCACTCAGTCACATCACTCGAGCAAGTGCAGGAGGATGATTTTTGCCTGCCATAAAAAATTGATTATCCAATTAACATAATTAGTTTTCATCAATCAATTAATAATACCCAGCCGAGTGGTCAGCCGAAGCGCGGGCATAAATCAAAAGTCGAAATACACTTGTTGCGCCCAGGCCCAAAACGCAGACCTCTCTCACCGCTACCTCTCTGCAGTTCCCAATTCCATATTGAAAACGAAGCTGAAATAATGTGACTTGGCATTCTACAACAGCAACAGCAACCCCAAGACCCAAAAAGCCAAACGCCAAAACAATAACAATCCACAGGCTGCCGCCGCTCTCCAACTCTACAAACACACACAGCGGCAGAGCGAGTGAGCTCAGCTTTTCTTTGTAGACTTGCTCTCTCGCTCTGGACAGCGCAGCAGCAGCAGCAGGCAGCGACTGCGGCTTGGGGTGGTTCGTGGTGTTGGTGTGGCCCGCATGAAAACCAAGCCGAGTCGAGCTGGAGCCGAGCCGCTGTTGGGGGAACTTGCATTATAAATCTCTAACAAGCCGCTCGCGCGCGCTCAGTTGCCGCTGGTGAGCGCGCTCGCCCTGTGCCTGTGTGGGGCTCTGTGTGATGTTGTTGCGAGGAAAAGGGTTCTTGAACTTAAAAGGGGTCAAAACATAAAATGAAACTCGAAATGCCTTTGCAGATAGACAAACTTATGTAGCTCTCGCTGTGTGAGAGCTAGTCCATGGGTGTGTGTCTGTGTGTGAGTGGTGGGCTACGTGCCGGTGGTTTGGTGCTTGGATGTTTTTATGCTGCCCCTGCCACCATCACACCACCACTTCCTCCATTTGCCTTTGCCTTTTGTTGTTGCCTGAGTTTTGTCTATTCCATTTTCTATTTGATTTCTACCTGTTGTTGGCCAACGGCTCAAAGCCTTCTGCCGCTGCTCCCCTTTTACACCGCCTTACACACCCCCCTCCTGACCACTCGAGCTGGGAGGCACGCACTGAGCTCATGTTAGGGTTAGCTGGAATTCTTTTTTCCATTGCTGTGTCTATTCCCTTAGGCCGAAAGAGCCTGAAACTTGGTTTTATAGCTTTTCTGGTAAACAAACCCGACTTGAGCTCATCGTTATTTTTAGCTTGCCTGAGGATCTCTGACCCAAAAAAAGACCAAAAAAAAAAACAGAAAACATGTAGGGGTCAGCGCTCCACCAGCTTTGGTCATCAAACAGGAGTCATCAGCAGTTGCCTTACGTGAGCCATTTGTGTAAACAAATTTGTTTATGACTATTGGACTGTTGCTGTGTCTCTTTCCACTATTTGTCCGTAGGCTCCTCCTGTACCGCAACCCCAACTCGCACACCTCGCTCCGGACTCTGTTACCTTATTTTTTACGCTCTGCTGCTTTCCCTTGCCTTCTATCATTCGCTTCTGCTTTGTGATTGCTTCAATCTCGATTGTCCATCTAGGCTGTTAGAAAGATGTTGTTGTTTGCCTTTGGCCCCGCGGGAATAGAAACGGGACCGGGTCAGCGACCTCCAAATGATTACACGTGTTGTAAATTAGTTTAGGACTCCATTTGTGGCTTTGATCGTTTTTCAAGTAGGGCTTTTCTACCTTTGGAGCTTTCGGCGGAATCATTAATTATTGAAAACTAAGAATACATGTCCTATCGGTCTTTCTTCTTCTGTGGAACAAGATATTCATAACCTTTTCTCTACTATTCTCTATTAACACAAAAAGGGTTTCCCTCCCCCTCGCCTGACTTCGATTCAGTTTGTAGGGTTGTGTTGAAAGCTTTGCTTTCTGATTAGACTGTGATTTGTGAAGTATCGCCCTTTCAAAGCTTATAAAAGATCAGAAAAAGCAACGGACTTCTTCACAGCTAGTGCAAAATTCCAAGGCCAAAATCGCATTTGCTATAAAAGCTACCTTTTTTCGAGTTCAAAGTAACTTCTGTAACGATCCTAAGAGTTTTTATCAATTCGACGTTCCAACGCTTTACCTTCTTCTCTTTTCTACAAACATGAAATTGCCTCGTCTGACATTGATATTGCAAGTCTTTTTGAAAAATTCTTTTAATCAACATATTCATACTTGGAACGAATCTTTTATTATACCCTTACACAAGAAGGGATCACGGTCTGATATTTCTAGCTACAGGGGTACTGCGAAACTCTCTGCTACACCTAAACTCTTTGAACAAATTATAACCCGTCAGCTTCAACACTCATGTTTCCCGTTTATCTCACCGATCCAGCATGGATTTGTTAAAAATAGATCCATTACTACAAACTTACTGGAATTTCCTTCTACAGTAGTTCAAGATTTGGGATTTCGTTGAGTCTCCTTAATTGGATCTTATCTTAACTTCAGTGTAGAACTCGGAAAGTTGTATTTAAGGGGGTATTGTTGCTTGAAAGTCTGTTTTTGGACCTTTTTTAAAAAAAATCTTATTTGAAAACGGAAATAGTTATTATACCCTGTTCCCATTGAAAATGGGAATTTTTATACGCTGCGATCAAAAGTTGTGCAAAAGTATGTAACAGGTAGAAGGAAGCATTTGCGACCCTATAAAGTATATATATTCTTGATCAGCATCAACAGCCGAGTCGATTTAGCCCTGTCCGTCTGTCCGTCTGACCGTCCGTCTGTCCGTATGAACGCGTGTTTCTCAGAGACTATAAGAGCTAGAGCCACAAATTTTTGCATGTAGGTAGGTGTATACCCGATTCAATACGAGTTTGTTTCAGATTTGGAAAATTCCTCCCCCTCCCCCCTTTAAGCGCAAAAAACTGTCAGAGCCACAATTTTTAAGATAGACCTTCCAAACCTTACATATATTAAGTAAGGCCCAATATCTATCTATTCTGAAAAGATCAATAAGATCGGACAAAAAGCACCGAAGTTATATACGAATCAATTTTGCTTGTGGGAGAGAGGAGGCCTTGCATTGTCAGTTACCGCGTTTGCGCGTGCGTGTGTGCGTATTTTTTTTTTTTTTGCCATGGATACGCCATGGGGGGATGTAAATCTTCAAAAGATACTGCTGGCCCGTACCAACAGTATGCACGATTCACCAACAACGTTGGCGCCTACGTACTAAATACACCCCCTCACAACTGCACACCTCATTCCCCGCGGGATCACCGTTAAGTATTACTTCGCGGGGATGGGTTGCCTATTTTAGGCACTCTCTGTTGTGCGTCGCTCTCGTTCGCATCTTCTCAGATCGCTCTGGATGCCTATAATGAGCTCGCCAATGGTTCTCCAGTTGGAATCTGACTCTAACATGTAGCTGACGAGGTCCTCGATGGGTGGTACAAACTCTTGCCTGGTCCTGTACCTTATACAGCGGTACAACATACATCGGTACATAGCGGTGTGTCTTCGTGCTTGAACCTGTGCAGGTATTCTCTATATCCTCCATGGCCAGTGAAAAACTGAGTTAGGTGGAAGTTTAATTCCCCCTCCGTCCTTCTAATCCATTCCTCCAGATTTGGAATTAGTCTGTGGGTCCATCTTGCGTTTGTGGCCATGTTCCACCGCGCCTGCCATGTAGCCATAGACGCAACTCTTTCCGACTTTCGAATGGCGTCGGTCGTCACCGGACTTTCCATCACTGCTCGCCCTTCGTAGATCTCCTTCATTTCGAGTGCCAGTATATCCACCGGCACCTTGCTAGCCAGAACTAAGGCTGCCTCATCCGAGACCGTCCGGAATCCGTATATCACTCGAAGTGCGCTTAGTCTGTAAGGCGTTGCAAGCTTCTTTTGAAGGCTCTTGTTACTCGCCACCGCAGACGCCCATATTGGTGCGGCATAGAGCAGCACCGAAGTAACTACTCTAGCCAGCAGTTGTCGCCTTCCAGCTCTGGGCCCTCGTACGTTGGGTAGCATCCACGAAAGGGCTCTCTGTATTTTGGAAGTTTTTTGGCTAGCATACTCGACATGGGGTCGAAAGCTCATCCAGTTGTCCAGCATCCCACCCAAGTATTTTATGTACTCCTTCGATTTCACAAGTACATTGTCCACCAGTATGTTCGTAAACTCTATCTTCTTCCTGCTTGTGATAAGCACCGCCTCCGTTTTTTGACCAGCTAGTTCTAGATGCGCTTCCCTTATCCAACTGCCCACTCGTCTTATCGCCGCACTTGCAACTGACTCCAGCTGTCCAATTTCCTTTGCTTTCCTTGTGTGAGTGTGTGTATATGTGTATGAAAACACAAGAAGTCATGGGAACAGGGTATTTTGTAGGCGGGGCACTTGACTTCAGCTCTCTTACTTGTTTTAAAGTTATCAAACTCATATTTTGCATTGTAGTGTATGTGCGCAATGTCTACAATCTCTGAAATTTTCATAAAGATCGGATAATAAATGGCAGTTAAAAAAAAGGTGCATACTTTTTGGCGCCGCATGCGATGTTTGCTTACATAATGTTTACATAATGTTGAAATGTTTACATAAATGTTTATGCTGTGTTAACTAACATAAGGGAAGGCTATACAAGATTAATATCCCTGTGTAACGGGTATGTAGAAGTCGGGCTGGACCGACTTTAACTGACGCTCTCGTTTAATATCGGTGATAGAATGCTTAGATGGCAGCTGTACCAATTATTTGAAATACTTGAAATGAAGAATTGTAAATACATAAAAAGGCTTTAGGTAAAGACCATGATACAGTTAATGAAGTGATGGACGAGCTTCCGAAGGGTCTTTCTGCATTATCTACCCAGTCGGACTTGACACCATGAAAAGGCACATCTTTCATAATCTTTTTCAGTTCCATTCGCTCTTATTAAGGCGTGAAAACCAAAAAGAGTGCACCTTTGAGAATGTATTTTAGCATGTTGTTTTGTTGAAGAAAGAACAAGAATTTGTATTGTTTACGCATGCCAAAAGTACAACCCAGAGAAGGCACGGTTTCATGTAAACGTGACTTTTTGCCTTCTAATCGCATGTAAAAAGAATGTAGTGACCATTTCATACAGATTTTGTAACTTCTATCATACTAAAATAATTATGTAGTGAGTTTTCCCCGTAAGAAGAAGTATGAAAAATGACATTCTCTTGGGAACCCCATTCGACTGGGTAGCTGTAGGCGTGAAGTCAGGTTTTGCCAGTTTTCAATGATGGCCGCTTTCTATCAATAGTCCGAATCCCTAAGGGTCAGTTCGCTTTATATGTCGCACAGATCCGAGAGGAGTTATTGCTTGCGTCGTCAGTTTGTCGATCCAACCAGGCATTTGAGTTATGGGTTTGGATGGAAAACTTAAACTATGTTGGCCAGATGTAGCTGTTCAGCAAAAAAAATCTTAATAAATGACTGAACAGCTTGTACGGACTATTAATTGTACTCTAGTAAAGTACAAGTTGTCGCAGCCTACAAATTGAAGAGTGGGAATGTGGTTGTTGGGAGTCCCGATAGAACGAAACTAAATATTTTATATTGATACTTTTAATAATTTTACAACTCTCAGGTTTTAAAACATTCCTCAAGGCAACGAAAGGTTTAGGTTTAGTTTGCGATGGCTTTCCTTTCCTTCCGATGAAGCCAGTGGGAGAACAGTACTTACTTCAGTAAAAATGGGACTTGGATCTTTGATACATTAAATCAGGGACATCTCGGGTGCATACAAAAAATTTCAAAGCAGCGCTGCTCCGACACACAAAGTATAAGCTGTACAAGCGCCGCTGCGTTGCTTGCTTTCCTACGCTGCGACGCAGTCGTTGCTACTGAAATTGAGAGCAACTTATGTGCTGCTCTCACACACACCAATGCAAAGATGTAAATGTATTTTTTGCCTGCCTCTGCATTAAATTGAAAGAGATGATTAAATGTTTTGAGTCAACTTCTACAAAAAGGAAAGAAATAAGTAAAACAGCCGATTTTAGAATCATTATGTGCTAGTTCCGTTGATTATTTCGCAGGGCTTATCTGACTAACTTTTTCGCTTCACCCGATCACGCAGTTCAAATCGGGTTCCCCTGTTCGGTTCAGATCCTATGGGACTCGCGCCTATCTCTATTAAGAGCGATACCTCCGAGCCCTCTGCGCACAATTTTGTTCATTCATATTTAAGATGCATCTTAAGAACTGTTTAGATTCTATGTACTGTACGATCTATACTCTAAGTCAGTCAGTTATCCTACTTTTGTATCCATCTGGTAATCTCCAAATGTTTCCTTTACCGCACCAAACATTACTGTGCACCGAACTGAACTCCCTTTCTCTCTGTCTACCACAAGGTGAAGAACCCCTTCATCAAAGTACAGTGCCATAATCAACAAAAAAGAAGATGTAAAAAATTACTTTTCACACATACAAACACACGCACAAAAGATGAATTAGACAAATACAACAAAAAAGACATCGACAAGGCGATCAACTCGAAGATGGAAGAAGATGACTGGTAGGAAGAAGGGATCGTGGTTGCTGTGCAGCTTTGAAGAAAAGTCAACAGAATAAAAATGAAAACAGATGGAAAATGTGAAAAGATTTCTAAATTATCGGCCAGCCGTCTGTGGGACGGTTGGTCAGGCATTGGGGAGGATCAATTGTGATCTCACGACGTCAAGCAGCGACAAAGGCAACGGGCCGTACCACCTGATCCAACATAGCGACAGAGAGAGAGAGAGATGGAGACATCCAATCAAGAGCAACAACAAATTTCACACCTTTTGTCTACAACCGTTAGAGGAGGGAGCTTATCTTTTGGAGGACCTGACAACTGGTTTTTAGCTTTCGGCTAACTTGTGATTACTAAATTAGCACTCTCCTGATTGTCGCCCCTGCCCCTGTCTCGCGCTATTTGTTTCTTTCTTTCTGACATATCTAATTGCCATGGCTTTGGCTGGTTGGTTGTAAAAAAAAAAAAAGAAATACAGCAGAAATTCCTTTTTAATTAGCGTCCCAAGCGACTGCCAAGATCATACGTTTTGTCATCCCCAAGCACCTGACTGCGACTGTCCCAAAAATAATGTTGCGTCATAATCGGTGTCTCTGGTGGGAACTTCCGCAGCAGCAGCAGCAGCGGCAGCAGCTTCTTCTAATTTCTTTTCTAACTTTGCTAATGACCCTCCATGGGCGCTGTGGACCCCAGGTCGCAGTATTTGGGCCTTTCTATCCGGAAACGTTGGACGGATATGACAAGGCACATGTAGAGAAGTGACCTCCACACGCGATTCGCTAACGTGTGAACCATTTTGACTCAGTAGCCAGGACACTTAAGATCCATGAAATTACCATAAAATTGCCTGCGTTGCCATGGGTGAACTGCTTCCCACAGAATGCTGCATAATTTTCACGCGCATTTGAACGCGGTCAACCCCCCCGACTCCTGTTGGTCCTGTGAAAATGAAAATGAAAATATCAAATGCACCTGTGACCAAGCCTCACGTTATTATCCTGCCGACCCCTGGTCACGCTGCCTTAATCAGGGCCAGCAACCAGTTGCCAACTAACTTTCACCCCCGAATTGGAGCTCACTCAACTGGTTTCTCGAATTGAAATATTTCCCATGCTGCGTTGATCCTCGCCAGGCTAAAATTAAATTTGTTTTGTGATTTCTTTCCAACCGAACTGCCCCGGCCCCGATTACACTTAATGGCCCTTGAGTTGGGGTTATCCTTCAACTTCAACTCTTTCTTTCACACACCCGGCCAGTTTCTCGCTGTTCATTCTCCCACGTTTCGAGCTCAAGTCAATCCTGTCTTGCGTCAGGATCAATCGCAGACAATTTTAAGTTACATTTTGATATTCTTATGGCTCGAGGGTTGGCTGTTTGTTCCCCCCCTGTCTGTGTGGCAATGAAGATCCTCTTCAAATAGAAATACACTGGGAGAAAATAACGCAAGACAGATATTTGGTACGACTTGCATGAAATACTCTTTACCAAAGGTACACAGAGTATATTATGTTTGTGCAAAAGTATGGAATCATATCCAACCTATAAAGTATATATATTCTTGATCAGCATCAACAGCCGAGTTGGTTTAGACATGTCCGTCTGTTCGTCCGTCAGTCTGTCCGTATGAGCAAAAAGATCTCAGAGATGGTAAGAGATAGAGGTTTGACATGTATTGGACAAATGCTTCTTATACTTTTATTATATATAGACGTTGACGTACAATGAACAGTACGTTCAAGTGGCCCTTGCGACACCAAGCCGAAGCCTGTTATGCGCGAACCCCAGGCAGAATAGAAGCCCACCTCCCGCTCAACCGACTGAGAGGCGCAGCCGCCTACATGCGACACGAAAACCGGATGAAAAAGTACAAACCAAAAAAATTGGTATCAATATCAATTTGATACACGTTGTCTCAAATTGAAAGTAAAACCGGTACCTTTTTTGTAGTATCAATATAATACTAGAGAGTATTAACTTGATCTTTTGGTTACTAAATTTGATACGCAAAAGTATCAATTTGAAACAAACACAATTTTATAAAAGTTCGAATAGCTATTCGAAATGTCATGCTCGTATGTGAAACGATGCCTGCTGAACGCCGACCAGTAGGCGCTTGACTATTGACATTAACTATTTTGATTTAAGTGCAAACAAATCGACAATTTGCTTAAAATAAAAGCTATGTAAAATAATCCCCCAGACGACGTGTTGAGCTAATGTGTTTCAATATTGAGCACTAGCTCTATAATTACAATGTGAGCAGCGAAACATATTTTCTACACATCGTTCCTTACACAGATTTGTAAATAGCAAATATAACTTTTTAGGGAGAAGGTATGCCACGCTGTTTCTGCGCTATTCAACAAAGTCACTAAACAAGGTTTTTGAGCTGGGACAAATTGCACAATCATGCCAACATAATTGAGGCAGTACCAAATCAGAAGGGCGGACTGTCAATGAGGCACTTTCTTACAGTGTCTTCTGTATCTTAATAACATCGTCATTGAAATGTAAGAGTACAATGTTTCCCATAGTCATCAAATAAATTTTGTAAGAATACAGAATAAAATAAATCAGTTTTAGGATGTTTATGTTTTAGTTTTAATGGCAGTTTGCTATTTGTTGCTATTGCTATTGGTACTTTAATCTTGATAAGAAAAAAATTTAAATTTTTATAAGCTAGTATCAAAATGATACCAAATGATGATAATTGATAATTGTTAGTATCAAATGGATACAATAAATTAAATCAAAACAGTGTCAGCCTGATACCAGTTAGTATCAATTTGATATTTTCAAAAAATCGTTTCAATGGTGACATGACAAAACGCCCACGGACAAAAGGCCCATATCAAAATTAATCCTAGTAAGCATCGAAATTTAACTCAAAAATTGTATGGGCCTTATGTCCACATTGAATTCGGACATGTTGCCCACATTTCATCGGACTTTTCGCCTTCTTTAATTTGAGGTCCTGCTGGGTGCAAAACGAAATGTGTGCCTCTTGCATATCAAAAAAGAGGAGCAAATTTATTAGTTCAAAGCTTCTTCATGAAAAATGGGGCGGCTTTTAAGAGAATGTGCAAGCCGAACGATGTCCCAAAATCTCCTGGCGGACGCACGACATTTTATGTACAGTCTGTACAGTAGTGTGTATGTCTGCGATACCGCCACGGGCCATCTAAAATGTCTATCTTGCGAAAATTAGAAGCTCATGAGTCAAGAGATTGAGAAGGAGCTAGCTGGGCTATGCTATTCGGACTGTTAGCGGATCGACAGCGCTTACGGTAATCCCTTACAGACTGCTGGTTAACAAATATCGCCTTGCGGATAGCTGAAATATAGTGCACAAACTCTGGTAACGCTGTTCGGATCGGCCAGGCTGATGGTTACCCTAAACCAGAGGGCGGCACGGCGCTACCTATTAGGCATAGGTAAGCTCTCAAAAGCAGCGCAGTCGGCTCACACACAGTATAAGCAGTATAAGCGTCGCTGTGCTGCGTGTTCGGCTCTTGTTTAACTGCGTCGCGATTGAATCAGCTTTTGCGCTGCTCTCACACACACCAATGCCAAAATGGGATTGTGTTTTTTTCCGGCCCCTGCCCTAAACTGACGGCCGAATGACCTTGCATGCATACCAAATCTTGCATAAAATTTTAAATACACTTAAAACTCTTATAATTATAACATATAAACCCATTTGTAGAACTAGTCCATCAGTATGGAAAGCATAAATTGGTCAAGTTTTACATTCGTTACCGTGCGTTTAATGTCATAAATTTTAGTACGGACTTTACGCCCATGGGCTTAATGTCCGGACATAATACCCAGAAAATTTCTGAGTTTTATTTTAAAGGTATGATGGAAATTTGGCCTTATGGCGCCTTATGTCCGTGGGCGTTTTGTCATGTCGCCGTTTCAGTACTTTCAAAAATATAAATTTGATACTTGGAGTATTAGAGAGAATTTGATACTCAATAGCTTAAAATTGATTGAATAAATAATGTCATTTTGATGACTACTTTTTTTTGGGTGTACAGGCCAAATGAGTTAAAATAGAGGTTTTTAAAGCAGGAAGCGAAAGTTCCGAATTGATTAAGCGGTAGAGTTTAATGTAATCAGCACAGAGGACACGAAACGATTCATGCAAGGCATAGTTAGTAGTACAACGTTTCAGAAATAAGGGGAGAAAGTTAAGGGACAATCTACTAGAGTAAGATGGTAAACGTACCTCAGGATTCCAGTTCAAGCCACGAAGAGCAAAGAATAAGAATTGGTTTTGCATAGATTTAATTCTATCTTGGTGGTTCGAATATTGCGGAGACCACACACATGATCCATACTCAAGTGTAGGACGGACAAGAGAAGTGTAAAGAGTCTTGGTAGTGTAGGGATCGTCAAATTCTATCGACCACAGCTTAATAAACCCAAGAACACTTCTGGTCTTATTAACTGTAGCAGTTACTTGAGAGTTAAACTTAAGTTGATGATCAAGAATTACCCCAAGATCATTTACTTCATTTAGGCGCATCAGTGTCACATTATCAAGCATGTAAGTGACTAATTCTAGTAAGCTTCTGTAAAACGTGATAACTTTACACTTCAAAATGTTTAGGTTTAGAAGAATATCATGACACCATGAGTGAAATGCTTCCAAGTCAGCTTGCAAATTATAGCAGGAAATCATATCATTATATGTTAAACAAATTTTATCATTATCGGAGTATATAAGAACCTGAGAGTGAGCCAAGACTGAAGGAAGATCATTGATAAAGATGGTAAAAAGCAATGGACTCAAGTGACTACCTTGGGGAACTCCAGAAGTAACCTGGATGCACTTAAAATATGAATTACGAAATATAACTTTTTGGGCTCTAGTAGTTAGGTAATAAGAATTTCAACTGAGAAGGTTAGTTGGAAAGCCGAGATGAGATGTTATAATTCTCTCAAAAGACTTAGGAATTGCAGACAATTTGGTAATACCCCTATAATTTTCAACATCCGACTTATTACCTTTTTTATGGAGAGGAATAATAAAAGATTCCTTCCTTAACAAAGGGAAAGCGGATGCCTCCAAAGACAGTTCCAATAATTTTTGAATAGGTTTACAAAGTGCATCCGCACAGAACCTTAGTACACAGTCAGGCGAGTGCCTGACTCCATCAGGTCCCGGTGTATACACGGGTTTGACAGAGTTAAGATCGCAAAGGAGAGAGCTTTCAGTGATCACGGGGCTAAAAATGCAATTCAACCGATAAGGGTCGCACAGTACCCAGAAGACGAGTAGGTTGACTTATGCGATATCAAAGCGACACAGCCCAGCTTTGAACTGCTCTCCTCGCCGTCTGGGCATCAAATGCAAGCAAAGAGATCGCTGCTTACGCTCATATGCCAGACTTCGGCATGCTCTCGGCTCGTGTGCGTGTAGATAGCCGATTGCGTTCGGCCCCTGGAGACTATGAAGGAACATCGCTGCTCTAGAAGCAGAACACACACGAGAAGGCAAATCAATGGTAAGCTTCAATGTAGGGTGAAAAGGGTCCTCCGGAAGAACCAATGGGTCAATCCTAGATTCAACATTGCTGGGGGGATCCAACATGAAAATTAGGTCAAGCGATCTGTCTATCGAGTTGAAAATAGGCTTAACTTGTGCCAATGAAAAATCAAGAAGTCCATCAATAATGTCATGAGATTTTGAAGGTAAAAGCGCAATTGATTCTTCATTTGAGGACCAATTAATCTCCGGCAAGTTAAAGTCTCCAAGTACAATCAAAACGTCACTGTTTGATAGCAGCAAAGAAAACGACTGGACAGCAGAAAGGTGCGAAGAGTAAATTGTGATATCGGATTGTGGAGGAATATATGAACAAGTAATAAATACCTATTAATTCGATGTCGTGGGATGCTGAAAAATGTGTTCGTTCAGAAGAAAAGGAAATGCGATCGCATCTATAAGTGATGTATTTGGTAAGAAAAGCTGAAGAATTAGAGATGTCTGGCAGATCAAGTTTATTTTAAATTTTTGCCACGCCCTCTCCCTCTCCCGCAGCTTAGAAAAAATATCATATCTCCGTCAGTTTTATAGATGGAAGGTTCGAACCTTCTGGACATATCTGGAAATCAAGATTATTTATCGATCAGCCAAAGGGTTGGTGAAGATCAGAAACACAGTTGTCGAGTTATAAGGAAAACAAACAATTATGGGCAGCACTGGTCGCAACGTTGATGGGCAGCACTTCACAGATACACAGTATATTACAGTCGGGCTTGACCAACTTTCCTACTTGTTTTTTTTTTTTTTGAGTGTACGAGTACATAGATGATATTGACATAAACACCTGGTCAGTTGACTGGATGCGCTATTGGGGTACTGTACTCGCCAGGACCTGAGAAGCTGCTGCTGGTAATTACAGACCTGAATTGTGTCGCTTGGGGCCGTTGGGCATCAATTTTATTATATTTTTTTTTTTTTTTTTTTGTTTGGGGTGCAAGGCCGACGACGGAGAAGAAGAAATTACAACGAAACACGAAAACAAGTCCCTCAGTTTGGCCCTCCTCGCCGATTTGTTTGCTGGCCGGGAACGGAGCACTCAAACAAAGAGCTGGCTTTGTCTGATCGGCATGCACATATATACGACATACAAACATAAGCAAACAGCATATCCTGTACCCTTGCAAGCAGACATTGACTTTCATTATCTCGTGCGCCACTTTAAGCCACTCACGAGCTGGGGGGGAGAGAGAGCTTGTCCCCTGGCATGAGCATGGGGTCTGGGCATAAGAAATCTCAAGCACTTCGCTGCGATCGTTCCTACCGAAGCGAGGACGTGCCGCATTCAATTGGTGGCCGTCGCCGCTGCCGCCGCCACAGGGTGCAGCCAGAGAGACAGGGATCGTTGTCAGAGTCAGCCGAGTGTATCCACAGAACCGAAACAGCAGAAGGGGGATCAAAAGAAGTTATTTATTTTCTGGACTGCCTCGTTCGTGCCAGCGTCAGAGGATACTTTTATCGCCAGTTTCTCTCTGGTTTTTATGCCCTCCACTTTTGATTTGCATTCCAAAGTGTGTGCGTGTGTGTGTGTGTGTGAGTGGGGCCCAACCCAAAAACCGATTGCTATCCCTTCATTCGCTTCGGGGATAAAGAGGGTGGACACGTAATTGTAACGTGCGAAATGCGAAAGCAACTTGAAAAGATTTTCAATTTGCAAAATCATATGTCATTCGAGGAGACTATCAATCCTGGCATACGGGAGTTGAATTCTGAATTGCCATTCGTTTTAATTTATTTGAATATTTTACGAGTGTTGAGTTGAGTCTCAATTGAAATCAGTTACACAGAGCTACAAATTTTCGCAATGCAAAAGAACCTGGAAAAATTCAAACATGGAAATTCAGAATACTTAAGCAATGAATTCGAAAAACGAAACTTCTTAAATTAAACTATAGTTTGATTAGTATTAGGCATCAGCTGAATACTGGTTAAGTTTAAAAAAATACGGTCACATAGTAATTTGGTCTAAGCTTCATGGTGTTCAACAAAAATGTATAATTTATAATATCATTCGATTATAAGGTTTCTGTTTTTCAAGGTGGCAACCGGTTCGTATAGTGATGGACGCTCGGCCAGAACCATGAAATGAACCCTTACCTATTAAACCAAGTCGATTTGGACATTTTCAAACTAATTTTTTACAAGATATTTTCTTTGAGTTTTCGTCTACAAAACATGAAAGAAAGCTGGTCAAGCCCGACTATAATATGCTCTGAATCTCCTAAAGTTTGTGTTAAGGTTTGTGAAGTGCTGCCCATCACCGTGCGGTCGGGGCTGCCCAGCATAACTGTTTGATTCCTTTATAACTCGACTATCGTTTATCCAATCTTAACCAATCAAAGGGTTGGATCGATAAACAATCCTGATTACTTAATATGTCAAGAAAGAACGAACCTTCTACTACGAAACTATCGGAAATATGACATTTTTTCTAAATTGCGGGGTCGGAAGGGTGTGGCAAAAATTGAAAATAAACTTGATCTGCCTGCAAGTATAAGAAGCATATGTCCCATACATGTCAAATCTCTATCTCTTACCTTCTCTGAGATCTGTTTGTTCATACGGACGGACTGATCCTCGAATCACCTTCAAAAACGACACAATTCCCAAACGATTTAAGTTGGGTTGTTAGGCCGATTTGTAGAACTCATGGGATTACATTCGATACTAAATGAATTTATTGTTTTTGTTATACCCTTGCAGAGGGTATTATAAAATTGTGCGGATGTTTGTAACGCATTGAAGGAAGCATCTCCCACCGTATAAAGTATCTATATTCTTGATCAGCATGACGCTGAGTTCGTTTAGCCTTGTCCGTCTGTCCGTCCGTCCGCCTGTCTGTTTCTATGCTATCTCCTCAGTCAGTTTTAAAGCTATACTCACCAAATTTAGCACGAAGTCTTTTGGTACAAATATGCTGCACATTTGTCTGAACCGGCCGGATCGGATGACTATAGCATATAGCTGTCACAGGAACGATCGTTCGAAAAACAAGTCTTAGGGAGAAAAACTTTTTTGTTTTTGATGGAAACGCCTCCAAACGCCTCTTAGCTTACTATCCTTTCCCATGATTTCACTAAGTTTGGTCGAAATCGGATGACTATAGCAAATAGCTGTCATAGGAACGATCTGTCGAAAAACTAGTTTTAGTTAGAAAAACTTTTTTGTTTTCTATTGAAATGTTTCCAAGCTTAGTACTTCTTAGTTTACTATGCTTGTCCATGATTCCACCAAATTTGGTCGAAATCGGTCTCGAAGTCCGACTTCGACCAAATTTTGTGGAATCATGGAATGGCATAGTAAACTAATAAATACGAAGTTTGGAGGCGTTTTCATTGAAAACAAAAGAGTTTTTCTTACTAAAACTATTTTTTCGAACGATCGTTCCTATGACAGCTATATGCTATAGTCATCCGATCCGGCCGGTTCCAACAAATGTACAGCGTATTTGTACCAAAAGACTTCGTTCTAAATTTGGTAAGGATAGCTTTAAAACTGACGGAGGAGATAGCATAGAAACAGACGGACAGGGCTAAATCAACTCAGCTCGTCATGCTGATCAAGAATATATATACTTTATGAGGTCGGAAATGCTTCCTTCTATGCGTTCGATCCCGCCTCGGAACATCTAATAAAAAGTTTTTGCTTTGAATAAACTTTACACCCGGTCACCCCTCTCTGCTGTTGGCGCCAGCGTTCCCAATGGACCAGAGATCGATATTAAAACAAAACTATCGTAGAATGTTCGTAAACGGACTTACAAACGAGACAAATCTGCGAGCGTTGGCAAAAGTTTCGCCAAACTATCATAAGCGGGCTTAAAAACGAGTGATAAGCTGGTGAAAAAGGATGCACAAAAATGAAGAGGACAAAGAAGGACGGAAAGTAGTTAGCGACGACGAAAGTCCCGCCAAACTATCATTGGCGGGCTTAAAAACGAGTGATGTTTTCCGATTTTGTCTCTCTCTGCAGTGCGTTTTGCAGCAGGTAAAATGACAAAACTTTTCGGTAAATGCGATTTGTTGTTGCACGCGGTGCGTTTATCAGAAAAGGCCCGTAAAACATATCGCAAAAGGCTTGCAAACGAATCATTTGCGAGCTTTCGAATACGAAACTTTCACTGCCACAAACTGTGCGACCAGTGATTCATTTTCGTATCGTTTTCGGATCTGTTTGCGATAGTTTTACACGTTTTTGTTTCGCGTATCTCTCGTTTGCAAAATCGTTTACGAGGGTTTGGTCCACTGGGTTGTTGTAATTAGCCATGCAAAAGCTTCTCAAACTGCCGTCTTTGGCCCTTTGGGGCTATGTCAAACCATTTTATATTGACAGACTAGCGCTGTGATGCATTACCTGGCGTTAACGACGCGACTGACGCTCAGTGATGCATCAGGTCGTTAGGCCTGGTAGTGCGTTGACACCAGCTGAACTACAGGGTCTATGAATGGGTCTACAAATTGGTTTACCTTTATCAGACTATTATCTATTATCTTTAATCAAATTTAAGCAAAAGACTCCTCAAAAAGAGAATCCATTCAAATAAAGCGGTTATCTGTGAACCGTAAGCCTATTTTGAGGAGCTTGACTATTCTTGTTACTTTAAAGGCGTTGCTCTTAAGCAGTGGTCGACAATGTGAGCAGAGAAGTCGATATATTGTCAGCCGCTGCAATGGCACATATGAGTGAGCAGTAAAAAGCAATATCCCTGTAGTTCAGCTGCTCCAGTGCGGCATTAACGAATTCCCTAACTCTTCGTAGTGAGCACTCGCCACCAGACAAACCACCAGCCAAGTATTTGCCTAACGAATTTTGTATGGGAATGTCCAGAAAATGTACCGACCGGTAAGACCCTGCATTACCAGTCGTTAGTGTGGTGATGGGTGGACACTATAGTTCACGTACCAGACTAGCGCTGTGCTGCATTACCTGTCGTTAACGACGCGACTGACGCTCAGTGATGCATCAGGTCGGTTGGCCTGGTGGTGCCTTGACACCAGCTGTACTACAGGGATCCGTGAATAGAGCACCTTCAAACAATGAAATTTAAAGCTCTCTGTTTTTAGCCTGCGCTCACTTCCGTTTTTACTCACTTGCCATTGCTCACATTACCGACTCCTGCTCTTAAATGATTTGTCATCTGGCACATAAACTAGCAAATAAGAGAGCACATATCACATATCAGAGCTTAGTGGCTAAAACAAACTTGAACTGCTTGCAGACAATTGGAGTCTACAGGTACAGATCAAGAAATTCCATACTTGGCTTCGAAATCGCTTCCTTTAGCCTGTGAAAAACATTTGCACGAACTAAGTAAACCCTTTTTAATCTACAAGAAACTGATAAAAAAAAGAAATCAATTATGTGGTTACGTTTCCTTCCTCAGCTTTGTACCATTTTCCTTTGAAATTTTCTCAGTTTTCTCACTGACCCCCCGAAGATGTAATTAACCCTTGAGTGTTTTTTATTCTCTTGCTTGTTGGTGGGAAAGGGTAATAAAATTATGTTTGATTGCTTCTTAAGATGCGCTCCTTGAGTTCCTCGAAACGCACAAGATCAAGGAGCCCAGTCAGTAGCTTGTTTCTTTTTTATGACTTTGACAATTGACCTGGTGGCAACCAGGATCAGCAACAGCGGCAGCTGGATTTCCAACGAAAAGACCAAAATCCCTAAGCTCAAGTCAATGACATTGGTGTTTACGACTTTTGTCGCATTTTATTTCAGTTAATTTCATAACCAGCCAGCCAAGACGATCGTCAGAGCGACCAGACATGGCCATGACAAGAAAGCCAAAGAAATCCTTTCCAAGAAACATAACGCACTGAACATGAAATCCATTTGTAAAACATGCTGTTGCTGTTTGCAATTTGAGTGGCCGGGCCAAAACCGGGGGCCAGTCCAGCCTAACCTGGGCATCCTCTCGTGTGGCGTCGATGGCGTGGTCATACCTCCCAGTTGGCTGTGGCATTTGCAGCTCTGCCAGCTGCAGTCAACCAAGCAGCTAGCTTAGAACCATCTATCCAGCCATCCATCCATCCGTCTATACAACTATCCAGCTCGTGTCTGTTGAGTTGAATGAACCAAGTGAGTAGGGCATAGCTCTCTCTCTGCTGCTGCTCTCCTGCGCCACTCGTGCGTTTCCTTCAGCAATTTGCAGCAACAGATTGCCAACAGATGCCAGTTGCATAGCAGTCGCAATCACAAATGGGGTTAGCCTAGTCCCAGAGTCCAAGTCTCCAAGTCTAGCTCTGTGGTTGCCATTGCCGCAGTGCGATTCCTTCTTGGTTCTTGTGCTGTGTAAATTACGTATACGGGGACAGAGGCTATGATTGTGGTTGCTCAGCTTCCTGCAGCCAAACGAAAACCAAATTTAACCGCAATAGCCAGATCAAGACCAAGACAATTTCCTTGGGAAAGCTGTGCGAGACATGAGACACACTCAGAAAAAAACTTTATATAAAGTTCCAGTAAAAAGGGGTTGGAATTTATACATATTTTTACGCATAACTTCAAGTCTTCTCTGTACTTAAAATAAGTATGGATCATTGTTAGATCCAAAAAAGACTGTTCATATATCCTGATGCAAGTATTTGGCGTTTACTTCGTTTGTACTGGATTCTAGCACAACATACTAGATTTTTATTCTAAGTGCATTTAAATGCTTTCCCAGGCGCTGGCATCCTGAGAACTGTGTTGGGTTCTCTGCACGCCTGTCAGCAACAGGTGAAGCTTCCACTTCCACCCAAAAAAACCTCTGGAGACAGCGCCACTTCTAATCAACCTAGGCGACGACCTCACAAACCCTTCATTACTCGAGCACTCACACACAATCGCCTGGGCCCAGCACCCAGTCACAGGCCTAAGCAGGGCATTCAACTTGGTCTCCCATCCACATCCACACAGACTTTTCACACAAATATTTTCCTACATTTTTCTTTGCCCTTTTTCCTCTGCTCTGCTTGGCTCCGTTTTCCTGCTGCTGTCCATGTGGTTGGGGGATTTTCTTGCGCTGCCTTTTTTCTCTTTTCTTTTTCTAGTTCTTTTTTTTTTTTGCTGCTCGCATTTGCGCATGCGCACCATTTTCCCGTAACAATAAAAACAGAGTTCAGTTCAAGTGCCTTTCTCCGTGGCAAGTCACTTGTGAATTGTGCCTTTTTGCCACATCAGGCCAGAATGGACCACTTGTCTGGTGCCTGTGGGGTAGAATAACAGCGACAGCCACAGCAACAGCTACAATAAAAAGGCAAAAAGGCAGTTTTATGCGAATTATGAAGCGAAGAAGCCGTCTTGAGCTCACTTATTACTTATTATGCACAGCAGAGAGTCACACATTAGCCAAGAAGCGGTCGGCCACAGTTGACAAATTCCATAAAGAAAGAAGGGTTTTGGGTTGGGCAACGACTCAGATCAGATTGGAAGAACATGATCCTTAACCACCATTCTCTACTATAAGCATTTCTGTCTAAAAGTTGAGCAACATGTTTTCAGAAACTAAGGAAATAAATATCGGGCCCTTATTTGTAATTTTTATTAAAGAAAGAACCCTAACGATGACATAATTAGATTCAGATTATAATTTTCCTTTCTCTTTGACATCATAAAATTATATAAATATTTAACTTTAACAGTCCAGACTGATTGATTTAGAGAATGGAAGAGAGCTCCAAACAGAAGTTTTAGAAGCGCCAACGCCAGTAGCAGTGCAAGTGCTAAACCCAATCGGATCTCTGCTTTTTGGAAAAAGGTTCCGTGAATCAGTGGTGCCATTCACTTGTATGGCCATAACTCATCTTTGTGAGTTCTATAGTCTTTAGTAAGAGAACATATTGGAAGGCAGAGGGGACGTATGACTGATAGCATTACGAAAGCCCAATTTACTCGACCTGAGTTTTGTATCTGAGTATATGTCAGCCCGTGTAAACAGGAGTCTGAGCCTATTCAGCTGAGCTCTCAGGTGTAATAGAATCGGCTCAAACTGAATTGACCGCACAGCGGAGCGCTCAATGAAGCATTGGTTTTGTAACTGACTTAACTAAGCTTCTCAGACATGTGTAAATGCTGAACTGAGTTCCACAGCTGAGTTTTTGACACTCAGGTCTGAAAAACTCAGCTGAGCGATCAGATTAACAATGGTCTACAATTTCTGATTCTAAGATCGGACAAAGGTTACTTGTAGAATTTTTATCGCTGAACACGAATCTGACCTCCAAAAGTGCCCATCATGTCGAGATTTTGATAAAAAAGGACTCAAATTCACAAAAACCCCTGCTTTTGCCCTTTTTCGATCAGAGAATAATGCCGAGGTAATAGAAGTCTCTAATTAGGCTTAAGTTAAAGCTTGAACTGTCAACCAAATGGTTCAAATCGGAAAAGCGTTGAATCCATACAAAATTTTTCATGTGCGCGCGCACTCTACGTTTGCTTCAAAAGGCAAGCGAATGAAAAACGAGAGAGTAAGTAAAAGTCGGCCCTGCTCGACTTCGATATACCCATTACTCAGAGGAATTAATATTTAATAGTATTCTCTTGGGTTTATTAACAGAGCTTTTTAACCTCATATTTGCAAACGGCGCATGCAGAAAAGTATGCAACTTTTATAACCTTTATAACTCTTCACGGGATCATCACTTTGATCCCGATTTTTGCCTTGCCGGGCTTAAACTGATCCTTTCCGAGAACAATTTCGAAATCCATGAAAATTGTGGGGGTGTTTTTTGTTTGTGTTTTTATAAGTATGTTAACAATTTGTTGCAAGATTTGGTAAGCACGCAGGGTTAATAAACCGCTGACTCAGTACTAAGTAGTTTTTCCTGTGCAAGGTACTGCCGGAAGAAAGCCGTCAGGTGATTGGTTCAGTCAGGCAAGGGTAATCAGAGACTATAAAAGAAATGTCAGCCGTACGGAAATGTCAGCCGTTCGTGCCGGCCTCAGGTTTAGTGTAACCATCGGCCTGGCCGATCCGCACTGCTTCAACAGAGTTTGTGGACTAAATGTCAGCTATCGGTCAGACGATTTCAGACAGCCATCAGCTTCGGTATATTAGTTAACCGGCAGTCTGACAAGGATAACCGTAAGCGCTGCCGATCCGCACACAGCGCAAAGGGCATCAATCGCTCGGCTTGTGTGCTTCTAATTTTCCCAAAATAGACAGTTTAGATGGCCCGAGACGGTATTGCAGACATACACACTACCCGTTACATCACAATCGGCGAGATTACCAAAGACTGCACATGAAATGTCGTGCGACCATCAGGCGATTTTTTGACACCGTTCGGCTAGCAAATTCTCTTAAAAGTCGCCCCATTTCTCATGAAGAAGTTTTGAACTTATAAAGTCTCTCCTTTTCTGTGATATGCAAGAGGCATATATATTGTTTTGCACCCTGCAGGATCTCAAAATTAACCTGGGAGAAAAGTCCGATGAAATGTGGGCAATATGTCCGAATTTAATGTGACGTGTAAATGTGAATCTCGTTATCGAATACCGTCTTTTCAAAGCCAATTAGATTTCATTCAAATGGTTTCTTTCTGTATCAGACTTTATCTTGACATTTTACAAAAAGGTCATCAACGCTTAGTTATAAATGCAATCGCTTATACTAAAATCTCCAGAGGAGGCTCTCAGGGGTCATATCAAATAGTTTGGCAAATTAAATAGCTCCTCTTCTACAAAAATAAGGCCAAATAGAAATTCATAGAAATCAGCGGCCAACATGTTTATAATAATTCAGATCTTATGAACCAAAGCTCAAACCAAAACCTAGATTAGTTGAGGAACTGGTAACGACAGTTTCGAACCTCTGCAGGAATGTAAAGGCTTGCTGATGTAAATTTTATTGTACAGAACCGGATTGAAGCGGTATTCAGGAAGTAAAGAACTGGTCCGAGAAATTGTTGATTCTGTGGAAGATCTTTTTCCTTCACACCTAATGAATGTCTTTGAAACAAAGAGAACAATTGGCATAGAAATAGACTTATCATAAAAACTAGACACATTTAGGGCCTTTTTTACATATTCTATATAGCACTATCTGTCACATAGACTATTTGCTAACAAAGTAAATTCTAAGCCGCCGAGAAATCGGCCCTTAATGAAATTTCGCCCTTCTTACACTGAGCTCGGCTCTTTTGCATATCATTTAACCCTCTTTAATATATGACAAGCAAACACCAGTCATATCTACACTGTCCAAACACCTCAAGTCATTCCTCTCCCCTATAGCTCAATTTGAGTTTATGTTTGAAACTGTACCCAATCCCAAAATGGAATCACTTTCAAAAAGTAACGAGCAACGTTCAGGACGAAAGGATTGCACGCGATTGCGTCAAAAGGCAAACATTGAAATTGGATAAACATTGTTGTTGTAGTTTTTGCTGTTGTTGTTTTTGACTTGCCTGTTGTGTTTGCCTACAAGTATCCCTTTTTTCGTGGGATCCGCACTGCAACAGGTAGAGGAGACCCAACCACCAAACTGGTTTCTCCAGATTCCAAGTCAAAGGAGCGGCCTCGCTTCGCCTGGCTGAGGAGCGACTTGATTGTGAGTGGCATACAAAGTAGAACCAGTTTGATCCTCTGACTGGATGAGTTGGCGTAAAAGCAATTTTAATGTCCTTCTACCCAGTCCATAAAGTCATGAATAATCGCCAAGCAGTAGACGTGCATGGAGGATATATATGGTGGTTCCAGACCTGGACCCCATCCCCCATGTTCGTTTGTTAGTGATTTGTTTGACTGGGACCAGATTGTGGCTTTGTTTGCCTGTCTCTCGCACTTGTTTTCTCTCTCTCTCTCTCTCTGTCAATGGCTACTTCCACAGTTGTTGACTCTGTGCACGATCCTTTTGTTGAATATGCTGCCTACAAGTGACTGTACCCCAAAAAAAAAGCACTCAGGAAAAATTGTAAATTTGATTTGTTCTTTTTTCCACAATTATTGGCTTGAAATTTTGTATAGGGGTCATTCTTTTCCAACCCGAACGGATTTCCGACTCACCATTTTTGATTTGAACCAAATTTTTTTCGAAACTAGGTTTGGCACAAAAATTTTTGGTAATTTTAGAAACGATTTCAAAAATTGTAAAAAAATCCAAAAAATGGGTCATTAGGATTTCACTGCATCTACTTAAATCAGCGATGGGCATCGCTCAGTCAGCTTGTCCCTCGCAGCCCAGCAGGTTATTCTGCCTTGAAAGCCAAAATACTCGAAAAATCTGCAGCGCAGTTAATTTGCATTATTTAATAATCGGTCCTGTCCCCATTTCCGAATTCAATTAATCAGATTTGGAAGAAGTCCTGATTTCGCAGAAATTTGTTAAATGAAGATAAATTCATGTTTAAAATTTGAATTACACATTTATTCCGATTCTTCTAGATTTGCCTAATTGTTAAATAATTGTTGCCGAAATGTATTTATAGTTTTCTCTCAGTGTTAACCACTGATATAGCTTCGAAGAATTCTTAGAATAAACATGCTTCTACACTCATAAAAAAAGTCCCAAATTAGCCCTTAAAATTAGAAATTCGCCTTTGAAATCCGTCCTAACCCTAAAATTTAGAAAAATAGTTTCCAAATATTAAGGTAAGCTTTTCTTAACCAAAGGGCTACTTTTCTTAGAACTAGAATCTCTTTCTGAATCAAAGAAACTATTTTCTTAAAATAAGAAATTTTTTTTTCTAATATAGAGACAAATTTTTCTTAATAACAGAAAGGTATTTTCTTAAAAGCAGAAAAAATTGTTTAAGACCACCGGTTCAGGTTCACCACCGGGTCCTGGTCCAGCACCGGGTCCAGGTCCACCCCAATGGCCACCTCCAGGTCCACCTCCATGGCCACCTCCTGGTCCACGTCCACCACCCGGTTCAGGTCCAAGTCCACCACCGGTTCAGGTCCACCACCGGTCCAGGTCCAAGTCCACCACCGGTTCAGGTCCACCACCGGTCCAGGTCCAAGTCCACCACCGGTCCAGGTCCACCACCGGTCCAGGTCCAAATCCAACACCGGTCCAAGTCCACCACCACCGGGTCCGCTTCGCTTGAACAACACCCCAGCTGCTTTGAATAATTTTTATTAAATAAATAAAAATTTTCAGGGACTGACTGGCACTAGAACCCAAGACCTTTGTCGCGCGCATCGACGGCGGCCGCTTAGACGCTTAGGCTATTTCACAGCGTTGAAGTGGCACGTCTGAATGGGCTACTTATATTTTTGCACTGGATCAAAAATTTCTGAAATCTAACGCCTTTTTATTCTAAAAGAAATGGCTACTATCGCCATATTTCTAAGAAAATTAGTTTTAGAAAATTTTCCTGTTTTTAAGAAATAACAGTAGTCTCTTAAAGGGCTACTATTTTCTCAAATTAAAGGTTAATTTTGCCCTATTTTTAAGAAAAAGACTTTGGAAAAATTCGCCCTAATTATCAGAAAAATCTGGCCTTTTCTTGTTTTTAGAAAAGTTTTTTCTAAAAAAATTTTTTTATGGCATATTTTTCTTAGTTTCAGAAAACTTTTTCTGTTTTTTAGAAAATTTTTCTAAATACCAGGGCAAATTTTAAAATAAGGCGATTTTCTAAAATTCAAGGCAAATTTTTTTCTGAGTGTAAGAAAATACATTTTATATGAAGCATGGACAATAACATTACAAATAAAAATATGCCATAACTAACAGTTTTGCCTCTTGGTCAAGTGTGCATAAAATTTATTAGGCTTTTCAAAAATGTCAACATCAGACAGATCGAACGGATATAACCAAGCCTGTCGAGAGGGTATTTCTCATGTAGTACATAGTTCAAACCCCCCTCTCCCCCCACCCCTTTTCGACGGGCCTGCCTATAAAGTATATGACCCATATACCATTTAAATATAGTCTCATACCACATACCCTGGTTTGATGGTTCTACGGTTAACTAAGAATGGAAAGTTAATTATAGAAAATCTACCAGACTACAATGGTAAACGGGCCTCAGGACACCAGATCGAAGAACGAACTATGGGTTGATTACGATCCGTACTTATCAAGTAAGAAAGTTTATGTTCCATACATGCCGAACCTCTACATCTTACCATCTCTGAGCTCTGTTTGTTCATACAAACGGTCTGACAGACTGACGAAGTGAAAACTGACGAGCAAAGCTAAATATACTCGGCAGTAACTTCAACAATTTTAAAGATATCAAGCTCATATTTTGCAGTGTAGTGTTTGGGCCCAATATCTAGAAAGATCGGATAACAAATGGCTGAGTTATAAAGGTTATACAAAACGTTGCATACTTTTCGGCGATACATGCACTTTTTGCTCACATAATGTTGAAATGGTCACATTTATGTTAATGCTCTGTTAATTAACATAGGGAAAGGCTACTTAACATTAATTTCCCTGATTAACGGGTATATCGAAGTCGGCCAGGACCGACTTTAACTTACGCTCTCGTTTTAGATGATATTCTTGTGCTGAACACGTCTCTGTTTTCGGAAACACGTCGGGATTTTTGGTAATAAGAGCTTTAAATGGCTAACAATTAGTTTTTTGTCTCTTTTTAGACTCGTTTTGTGGATAATAATTTCGCTTTGCAGTTTTATTCACCAGTCATGATGCTGGATTTTCCATCACATGCCTCGAAGTAAGCAAAGTCCGTTCCCAAGGTGTAACTCTATAGCTCTGATAATCCTGTCTCAATGTAAATAGCATATTTTGGGGTATTTCGAGGCAATTGTATCCCCACACAAAATGGTAAATTTTCGCTTAAAAAAATCGAAGATTTGGGACAGACTATTTTAAAGCTAAGAAATTACACTGTCCGATAATATCAAAGAGAGCAATAGTTTAGGTTCCCCAAAATATATCTAAGAAGGCATTTTAAGCAACTTTAAGCTCAATTTACCATTAATCTAAACGTGATGGACCATTTCGAAAACAGAAATCATCTAGAATGACCAACATCCCTTTAGCATACTGAAATTAGTCTTATTTTGTTGCCTTGTTAGAATACCTTCTAGAGCGACTTGATATGAGAATAGTGTTATTTTAGTTTAGTTTGATTTTGAGATTTCTCTGACCAAAGCACAGAATTCGTCTACTCAATAAGATCTCAAGTGAACTAAACTGCCATCACGATCTCCCTCTGTGTTCAAGAAATGTCATGCGATTATAAGAATTCTGAAACTGTATTCCTTGAAAATCCTTTAGCAATAAACACAAGTGCACTTCAAATCATAAGACCTAACCAGAAATTGTTTGAAACAAAAATACAAATACGACAAAAAAAATTACCCCTGGAAGAAGATCAAATATACATTTGAGTAAACAAGCGGCACATTCCAGCGAAAAAAGGGATACGCGTCAGCATCCAGGGGCCACCACAGTCCCATACACAGGCACAGTACTTCCCCCATCCCCCAACCCGACCAAAAGCCAACGCGAAAAATAAACCAGCCTTGAGAGTCAGGCAGCCGGAGCGGCAGCGGCTGCGATTATGATGACGACGATGTTTACATTTCCCCACACGAAGTGAAATCCAAAGCCCCCAGACAACGTCGTCGTCGTCTTCGTGCCATCGACATAAACTGAAATGAAACCCTTGAGAACATTGAACGAACTCCTGCGCGGCTCCTTTGGCCTGCCTGCCAGCAGCATTCCAATTCCAACTGGGAGAAGCAAAAGTCACTAAAGATCAAGTGAAGGGTGCCAGAAGAAAAATCCAAAGAAAAAGGATTGTGCAGCGCAGCAGCAGCGCAGCCCCAAGAGGTGACGCCAGTTCATTGAACCAGGCCGGGGCAGGCACACACACACATAGACACCACATAGAGAGCGATCTTTGCTGGCTCCGTTTATGCGATAGGACAACGTGCCCAGACTGAGGCTGGTTGTGTGTGTTTGTGTGTGTGGTCGGCCAAGGAGTTTTTCCTGCTTTTCTTGTCACATCCTACAGCCATAAACAGGCACAAACTGCAGACTAGCAGCAGAGCGACAGAGAGAGCGACTGGGGGAGCAAGTGAGATCGGTTTTATTATTACAGCTATTTTGTGCGCGATGTCCGCAGAAGCAGGAAGGAAATTGCGTTGATGGCTCCTCTATTTTGCCTTATAATCCTCCGCTCGCCCAGCCACCGGCAGCAGCACCGTCATCGGCGTCGGCATTTTCCCAACTAAAAATAGATAAAAATGCAATTTGGTTGTTGCCTTGTATCTGCTGGATGCGAGGCAGTTGTCGGCAATTTGTGGATAGACAAAGGAACAGGAATTTGCCTCTAATAGCTTTTGTATATCTGCCGTTGCCTTTTCGTTGTGTCTTTTTTCGGGGTTGGGGCAACTGTAGCTTATACCCTTGCCAAAGGGGTATGATATAGCGATCGGTCATGTATCTTTTACAAGATATTTCTAGAAAGCTGATAGAAGGAGATACAATAATATTTTGAGATATCTTGGGATATCTCTAAATTCCTGTCAATCCGATCGTTAGCTAAAGCTTGTGGAAGCCGTCCATTAAGGCCAAGGCTACGGTGTCTTTATTTTGTTATCAATTGCTAGAAATACAGGGGGATATTCGAGCATTTGTAGTAAAACAGTTTCAAATCCATATGAAACGAGATCGTTCCAATCTAACTTCGACTCAAGGAATAAAACTAAGAGAAACCCATTTACCACAAAGGTGTGGAAGCACTAGAAAAACGTTTTACAGCAAGTTCCACACTCGAAAGGAAAACGAAAAATGCACTGGAGTTGGGAAAATGCCTGTAAGCATTGACTTTTGCTCTCTAAATTCTTTCGGAGAATATAAAAAGCCCCAAAAGTGTGCATAACTTACAAACCAAATTGCAAATAACTAAGTTTTTGCCTTGGATTATCGCATTGTGACGCACTTTACCAGAGCGCACAATTTAAATAACGGCTGGTTTGAATTTCAAATGCAACGTATTGTCTCCTTCGATCGTTATCGATAATTATCGATGGCGACTCTAAAAAAGCTCATGGTGGCGTGAGCTAAGCGCGAGCAAAGCATATAAAAAACCGGCATCAACGCTTAGGAAGACACTTAGTCACCAGGGCTCGAAGAACACAGGTAAGCCCGCAGAGGTACTTAGCCTCCTTAGGTAAGGAGCCGTAGGGCATCCACATTGGTTTGTGTAGTTTGAGTTGCCAATCCTCCCCAGAGTTCTAATACTCTACGGAGCTGTAGTGCATTCACCTAGTTCTTGTGTCTCTTGGATTGCCAATCCTCCCCAGAGTTTCAATACTCTACGGAGCCGTAGTGCATCCGCCCCGTTCTTGTACATCTTGGAGAGTCAATCCTCCCCAGAGTTCCAATACTATTCGGAGCAGCCGTGCCTCTTCCATCTCTGCCCCATAAATGACCAATCCTCCCCAGAACTGGAACCCGGTAAAGAGCAATCGAGCCTCCTCCGATCCTTTGGATACGTCCGAGAGCCCGCCTCGTCCAGAGCAAGATTCCCCGTTGAATTACTCCTTCGAGCCAGAATAGCCGGAGCGAGCCCCAAGGAACCAGGTATAGACGCCCACAGAAGGAGCCAGCCCATCGGAAGCAACCCGAGATACCCCGAGAGACCTCGTGGCCCAGCATATCTAGCATAATACCTAAAATTAATGTTACAACGTAAAATATCCTGAAATAAAACACAAAAGGGAACACATTGGAACCTTGGGAATTTATTTGCAGCAACCACCACAATAAGAAATTTTAAATTTCTGTAACCCTGGACTCGGCGAGCAATCCCAAGGCTAGAGTTCGTTACAGCATATAGCGATGTCCCGTGCGACATTTATTAAGCTTGTTTATAAATATACAATTTTGTAAAAGGAAACCACATAAGTAACAAGATGGAACATTGCTAAAAATTTAATCAAAAAGAAACTACAGGGAGGTCCATAGAGTGCTTGGAATTTGAACTATTCATAATTAGTCTTTAAAAATGTCAAATGTAATTCGGAAAGCGACTAATATTTAGTAAAAACTTTAACATTTACGAAATGGGTCGCTACGCGCTTGAACAAAGTTGGGAAATATTAAAAAGATATTTTCAAAGTGGTGAGTTCTCGAACCCATAAAGTATATATATTCTTGACCAGAATGACGAGCTGAGTCGATTTAGTCTGTCTGTCCGTCCGTATGAAAGCGTCGATCTCTGAGACTATAAGCCACAAATTTTGCATGTAGGTAGGTGCAGATCGAGTTTGTTGCAGAATTAAAAATTTTTTTTTTAATGTTTTAATTTTTTAAATTCTTTTATTACTACTTTTATGAAAACTAACAGGGGTGTCTGTCTCCCGGCCGGCCCCCCCACCCACCAATCTTAGCGCCCATCGCCAGTCCACCTACTGGCGAGTAGGTGCTTATGAGCTCACAATTCCGGCTGCTTTACAACATTGTTGGAACCAGGTTCGCTACAGATATGTGCGACGCCTCTAGTTTCTCCCTTTCGCGTGAGAATCTGCTGCAGGCAAACTGCATGTGCTCCACATCTTCCTCTGTGTCGCCGCACCAGATACAGGAAACTGCGAAAGCAGCCGTGACCAATTAGGACCAGCGTCAGGCAAAAGTTTACCTGACCATGCTTTCTGCCGACCCACATTTTCAGGTCTGGTATGAGTTGGTGCTTCCAGCGACCCTTGAAAGACGCATCCCAGCGATTTTGCCATCTCTCTAGGCTCTGCAGTTGTGCTGAAGTCCGGATGGCACTCTACAATGCCGGAGTAAAGCTTTTGCCAAATACTTTGGAAATGTCGGCAGCCAGCTGCTCCAACGATGACGAGCGCGGCATCATCAGACACGGTTCGAAACGCGCAACAGATTCGAATCGCGCCCAGGCGGTGTGTTGACTCTAATCCACGTCTGCATAGAGCATTATAGATCTGGTAACACTCGTGAGAAGCATCCTTCGTCCTTGTCTTGGGCCTCTGGTGTTAAGCATTAGCCTTGATAATGCTCTATTTGTCGTAGCTGCCCTTGTATTAGCATACGCCAAGTGCTGGCGAAATCTCAATCTCGTGTCTAGCATCGCACCTAAGTACTTAAGTGCCCTCTTAGAGGCCACAGTAGTATTGCCGACCGTAATGTGGACTGTCTCCACCTTTTTTCTGCTGTTAATCAGCACCGCTTCAGTCTTATGAGGTGCCAGATCTAAGCCCTTTGATAGGAGCCATTCCTAGTCGTAGTACTCCGTCGTACATGGCATTCCATAGAAGTGGTCCAAGTACGGAACCTTGCGGAACACCTCCAGTTACTTGGAACGACTCCGTGCAAACACTAGCGTCGTATTTTAGCACCATATTACTGAGGTAGCTTCTGATGATAAGAAGCAGGTATTCTGGGTCTCCAACACATGACAGCGCGCTTAGAATGCAGCTCCACTTTGCCGTGTAGAATGCATTTCGTATGTCCAGTGTGGCAACTAGACAATACTCCTTGCGTCCTCCCTTCCATTTAGTGTGAGTGTGTGTGTGAATGTGTGTCTACACTGTACACAATCATAGAAAATGATTGAAAACAATCAAAATCAAGGGAACAGGGTATTTTGGAATCGGGTCATTCGACTACAGCCCCTTTACTTGTTGTACACTGTACCAGAGGTACACAGAGGATGCAGAATGATGTCGGAACCCCATGGCAACCCGACTTCTTGCTGTTCCTTAAGAGGTAGTTTGAAATACTTCACAACGCTTATATAATTTTCAAGTACAATTTTCATTTATAAGCAATTTAGGCTAAGCCCTGTCGATGATATGACCAGAATGATAGCTGAGAGGGGCTTACTTAGGTTATTAAAACCAATTATAGACCCGAATACAAAGTTTCCTTACATAAGTTTCCATATTCCTGAAAACGTATTGATATCACTGATCTGAAAATTCCTTGAAATTCATTGCCAAGACAATTGCAAATCATTTACAACTTTTGCAAGGGTATAACAGTTTCGGCACATCCCCAAAATGTTTACTGCCTGACCCTCAGATCTTTTTGTGTGATTCCTCAAGCTGTTTGATTGGGACGATTGAACTCCTTGCTTGATCAATTTGCATATAAATAGAAGAAAAGTTCTCATGTGGTTGATTTATTTTTAGAGATTTCAAGTGTTCGTGGCAGAGAGCCTCCTAATTGTAAATGGATGAAGAATCTTAAAGAACAAAAATCATTTTGTATTGCAATCATCATTCTCCTTCAACAATTGATCCCTTAGACGTACAGATATTCCCTTGTTTGACTTTCAATCGTCTTATCGTTTGGAAATCAACAAAAAAAAAAAAACCAACACAACAAAACGGCTCTGTCCTCTTACCCCGCTTCAATTTATCACTTACGCTTCATTAGGCTACGGCCACTGGATTCGATAAAAAGTTAAAGAATTAATGTTGAATTGTTTGAGAAGCATTTATTGATACACAATGAAACATGTGGGAACTTTCAATTTGAATTGTTGAAGTCCTGTAAGGAAAATCGCCTTATCTGCGGGTACTTAAATATATGTAAAGCGAAAGGAAATCGTAATAAAGATTGACAAGCCCATACATTGTATAAAAATAGCAACTTTCCCCTACTACGAGGCGAGTTGCAACCCCCGAGAAGGACCCACATCGAGCCTTAAGTAGCGCGGACGAAAATAGCGCACCAGCATACGACCAGAAGTAGCTACCGATAGTGACACCCCCGCCAGGGTCTAAAGTCATAGTCAACCCCTGCCGCGTCCTAGCATGAGGATCGAGGAAAGGGGATGGGAACGGGGATGGACTTTGTTTATGTTTGTTAACCGCTTAACTGATTTTTATCGCAGCGGCGCACAAATTACTCAACACCAACTATTTCAAATCGCTGCCCGAGATCCTTGAGAGCTCAGGTTACGTGGGCGTGTTTCGAGTTCTGTGATATTCCTGGAACACACGCGTATCACAGCACGCACATCTTGTGATCCTTTTTTCTGTATTTTCACCATTTGGTCCTTTTCAGCTTCATTGTCCGTGGATCTATTCATTCACTTGAGTTTAGTTACTTTTGTTTGTGGAATTGATTTTCCTTCGTTCATTGAACTTGAGTTTTGGGTTTTTGGTGATTTCTTAATATGTGAGGTCAGTTTGATAAGTCTGTGGATATTTTGACAAAAAGCTGAGTCATTTGATAGCAGACAACCTCGTGAATTTCAGCATAAATGGAAAAAGGTCAAATTCTGGAATCTAATCGTCCTTAATGCGTAAAAAATCATCACAGAAACCAAGGAAAGGCTTGTAAGATGGGATTCCAATTCAAAAAATGCGCTTGGGCATCAAAAACTCTGAAGCTAACAGAAGACCATAATCGTTTATTATCAAACTGCCCTCGTGTATACTCGTATATCGATCCTGCCCTCATCTAAGCTATACGGTAGCTGACTACCACAATCCTGCATGATTCCCTTTCACGACATGCGTCCGACGCGTGTTTGGCTGATGATTTGGTAAAGAAATTATAAATTAAACTCTCTTTCGACCTCAATTAAACCAATCAACAGCTTAAAAGGGAGGGTATCCTTCTGTGAGTTTGAGAATACCCGCAGATCTTGGTACGAGTATTTAGATTTTGAGAGAGTTGAGCGCAGTTTTTAATTGAAAGCAATTACGAAATGAATGCGAGGGTTGATCCTGCAAAAAAGTAATTTGTTTGCCGCATTGCATTTTCCCATAGCAACCAGAAGACAGCGTGCAATGAACCCCTTACACGTTCACGTTTACACACACACACAGATACGGATACAGAGATACCATTAGGTGGCTCCACATGCACCACATTTCCATTCGCATGCACTTTTTACTTGCCTCGACCGCTAATGGATTCTACGCGGCTCCTGGCATTGACTTGCATTCCCGGGGCGAATGCACTTTGCCGGCGCAAAAGGTTTTTCCTTCCCTCCCCCCTATCGCATGTTTCTTCTGCTCAGTTTCTCAGTTTCCTCGCTGCATTTCCTTCTGTTTTGTATTATTTACATTTCATTTCACTTCGTTCGGTTTCTGTTTCGGTTTCTGTTCATGTGATAAGCCTCTGCGGGTCTTCCGCCCAGCCCAGGAGGATTTTAAAGTCAGCAGCGGGCAATGTCCCAGACTTGTTGTTTGCTTTGCCCATCGTTGACACTGATAACAAATGTTGGGTGCTTAACCATTGGTCAACGCCCCCTAAAAATGCCTTGATAATGTCAACGACAATCGACACATCTCAGAGGACCTCAACGGAAAGATCGTAAATTGAGCAAATATTGTAATGTTTTGTGGTAAACCGTTATCGTTCAGGATACATATTTTTCCAACTCCTGCAACAAGTCATTTTTTGTGTTTTAGGATTGATGTGAGCGATAACCATCTGGCTACACTTAGGAAAAAAATTTAGTCCTATATTTGGGTATGACCTTGATTGAGTAAATTTAGAACTTACAAAAAAGAACAATAACACTGCGCGACACTAATGATGACATTCAGACCCGCCAAATCTGAAAGCTACACCCAAAAAAAGTAGTCATCAAAATGACACTATTTAGTCATCAATTTGAAACTATTAAGTATCAAATTCTCTCTAATACTCCAAGTATCAAATTGATATTTTCGAAAGTATTGAAATGAAATTTCGAAAATATCAAATTGATACTAGCTGGTATCAGGCTGACATTATTTTGTATTAATTTTAAGTATCAATTTGATACTAACAATTATTATTTTGATATTTTGATTGTCAAACTTTTGGTATCATTTTGATACTTAAACTTTTTCTTAAATTTAAAATTTAAATTTCTTATCAAGTTTGAAGTTCCAATTAAGTTAATAGCAAACTGCCATTAAAACTAAAACTTACACATTTTGAAACTGATTTATTTTATTCCATATTCTTACAAAATGTATTTGATGACTATGGGAATCATTGTACTCTCACATTTTAACGCGTATGTTTTTAAAATACAGAAGTCACTGTAAGGAAGTGCCTCATGCGAACCTAATTGACGTAACAGTCCGCCCTTCTGATTTGGTACTGCCCCAATTATGTTGGCACTTGTCCCAGCTCAAAAACCTTCTTTAGTAATGGAGCTGAATTTGTTTCGATCATCTTGGATAGCGCAGAAACAGCGTGGCATACCTTCTCCCTAAAAAGTTATATTTGTTATTTACAAATCAGTGAAAGGAACGATGCGTTGTACATATGTTTCGCTGCTCACCTTGAAATTAAAGAGCTAGTCCTCCATATTGAAACACATTAGTCTTCAATACGTAGTTGGGGGGATTGTTTTTCATAGCTATTATTTTAAGCAAATTATCGATTTGTTTGCACTAAAGTCAAAACAGTTAATGTCAATAGTCAAGCGCCTATTGGTCTGCCAGCTCAGCAGGCATCGTTTCAGATACGAGCATGACATTTCGAATATTCGAACTTTCATAAAATTGTGTTTGTTTTAAATTGATACTTTTGCGTATCAAAGTTAGTACCCAAAGGATCAATTTGATACTCTCTAGGATTATATTGAAACTACAAAAACGATACTGGTTTTAGTTTCAATTTGAGACAACGTGTATCAAATTGATATTGATACTAGTTCTTTTGGGTGTACTATTGCTTAAAGAAAAACCCTAGCTGGATTTGGTACACAGAGTATATTTAGTTTGTGAAAATTTATGTAACAGCCAGAAGAAAGCATTTCCGACCCTATAAAGTATATCTATTCTTGATCAGCATCAACAGGCGAGTCGATCTAGCCATGTCCGTCTGTCTGTTCAAAATCAAGATTATTTATCGATGCGCCAATGGAATGGTTAAGATCGGATGAACGGTTGTCGAGTTATAAGAAAATCAAACAATTATGGGCATCACCGGTCGCAACGGTGATGGGCAGCACTTCACAGGTACAGAGTATGTTATAGTCGGACTTGACCGACTTTCTTTCTCCGACCCCATAAAGTATATATATTCTTGATCAGCATCAACAGCCGAGTCGATATAGCCATGTCCGTCTTTCCGTCATTCTGTATGAAAACCTAGATCTCTGGGACTAGAAGAGCAAGAGCCACCAAATTTTGTATAGTTACGCAGATCAAGTTCATTTCAAATTTTGGCCACGCCCCTCAATAATAATTGTTGAATAGCTTCACAATTTTGAAGATATCAAGCTCATATTTTGTAGTGTATGTGCCCAATATTTACAATTTCTGAAAGTTTCATGAAGATCGGATAACAAATGGCAAAGTTATAGACGTTATAAAAAGTGCTGCATACTTTTTGGCGCCACATGCTGTGGTTTTTTTACATAATGTTGAAATGTTCTTATGAATGTTAATGCTCTGTTAAGTAACATAAGGGAAGGCTATACAACATTAATTTCCTTGAGTAACGGGTATATTAAAGTCGGGCAGGACCGACTTCAACTTAAGCTCTCGTTTGGAATGACTTCATCATATTTTGCACCAAAACCTTAAAGTTTTCATCAGGGTGTTTGCCTAGAACCTGCTGAAATACACATTTTAGGCAGTTCCAAGCAACCAGCTCATCATTGGCAAAGACTTTGTCGAATTTTTCGCCTGTTGAGTAAAAGATAAGATAAAAATGACTAAAATAAGTCAGAATTGCAAAACTTATTTTATTACCAGCTTTAATTTTGCTACCACTGAGCTTTGGAAAAATTCCTTTCAAGCAATTGAAGACGTCACTATTGCGGCTTACAAGGGCTTCGATAAATTTCTTGGTTATGCCCAACTTAATGTGCAAAGGTGGTAGTAATATATTTGAAATGTTGTTTACTAAAGGCTGTTCTAGGCTTGAGTCCTTCAAGCCGCATGCCCTGTTGACCCATACGTGGGAGTAATGGTGAACTTTGGCCCGCGTATTCCAACGACAAATAAAACAGAAGTATTTTGGCAGACACTAATTGTGTTCTGCTCATTTGCAGACAGTTGTTTGATGAGCACTCGCTCAAAAGTGTTTCTGTCAGTGGTTGTGGGCAGACCGACTCGTTTGTTTTGAAAAATTAAAGTAGGAAGGAGTAAAAGAAAAAAAAAAAAAGGGCCTAGTTCATTAGATTTGGACAAATCTAAGATTTTAGTTGGGAAAACGAAATATTTTTCAAAAATCATGAAAGACAATTTTGAAGGCAAGTTCTAAGAATTCGATTGCTCTCAGTACTCACCTTAAACATCAAAAAATTCTTTCTTAAATTAAAAAACCACCAAATATTTTCTAATTTAAGAAAACAAAAATATTTTCAAAGTATTAGAGAGGAAAAGGAGTGATGGGAGTAGAGGGAGAAAACAAAGACGACACCAAAACAAGTAAAAACTCTTAAATGAAATGATCCTTGAATATTTTTATACTCTCTACCAGAGGTACATAGAGTATAATAAGTTTGTGCCAAGGATGCCCTTGACCCTAAGCTAATCAAAAGAAAAGAAACCTGGCGTCTGGCTACTGAACGATGGAACAACCTTCCGGTTTGCGCTGTAGCTAGGGTCACGTGGCCCACGTTCGACCTAAAACGATCAAAGTAGAGGAAATATCTCACTTCTGGTCGGATCCTTAAAGGGTTACTGCCTTATCGGTAGACATGCAGCACATCTAGGAGTCGCCCATAATGACTTCTGTAGAAGCTGCAAATGTGAGGAAGAGGAGGAAACATTACTGCATCTTATATGCCACCGCCCTGCACTTAGTAGGAGGAGACTCAAAACTCTTAGCCACCCCTTTCTACTCAACCTCTCGAAACTATCTGAGATAGAGATTCTGTCTCTACTAAAATTTTTACTGATTTCACAGTAGCTCAATCGGGAGGAACTCCCCCTCTTTTAAATAGGGAACATATTAAGTATATTTGTATGGGTTTGTACGTACGCGCTTACACTCGCGCTCACTCTCACACATTCTCTCTCGCTCTCTCGTTATAATTGTTGTTGGTACCATATTTTATTTATTGACTGGTGCTGCTGACCGAAAGAGACGAGCAACTTCTGTCGCGCTTGTGCTTTCGACGAATTTCAAAAGCTAAGCGCTGGCTGCTACTCCGACTTACACCGCTGACCTGAAGCAGCAGCTCCGTCTTGCTCTGCTGGGTGCAAGCCGCGAAAAGCAAAATGACAAAAAAGCGTTAACCGACGACTAATGGCTCTCTTTGCATTTTGTCAGAAGTCTGTTTTTGTTCTTCTTTTCTTAGAGGCAGCAGCAAGTCAAAAGCAGAAAAAATGAAACCAAGTACAGTTTTATTAACAATGGTTTATATTTTGACCGAATTTGTAATAAATCTTTTGTAGTCTTAGGGCGAATTTCTAAACTAAGTTTGCCAAATTGGAGAAACGTGCTTTCCTTGAATAAGATCGATTTACTAACATAAATGGTAGTCGGCCTGTTTTAAGAATCCGTGCTAATTATTTTATCTTAACTCAACGGCGAATCTGACCCTAATTTAAGAAAGATTTTAGGAAAACATCTAGAAATATTACCCTTAATTTAAGATAAATAAAAACCGAGTGGTTTGTTACTTGGCGACCTTTCTAATTGTAGGAATATTGTTGTTAGCTAAGAACCAACCAAGTGGATAAATTTTCGGGCTATCCGTTTTAAGTTTACGATGAAACTGTCTAAAAACAACCAATTTTTTAATAAAATAAATGCATTTTAAGGCGAATTGCCAAAAACTTAATACTACCTGTACAAATAAGTCTTAAAGGATTTTCTTAGGTGACGTTACAAGTATGAAATCGAATCGGAAAATGTTGTAACCAACTTAGTTTTGAAGCTTCATCATTAGGCTTTCTTTTTCAGTATGCGACGTTTCGCTTAAGTGTCATAAACATAGTTTTTGTGTGCTTCGAATATGTCAGCTTCACTGCCAACGAAGCCCAACTTGCGAGAAAGCTGCTCCAACGGCAAATAAGAAAGGGATTTTTGCATCATATTGTGACTAGTGATGAAAAATGGGTTCAATACGAGAACCCCCAAGCTCAAAAAATCATGCAAGCCCTCGGTAATACACTAAAACCCGACCAAGCTGAATATTTACGGTGGCAAGACCATACTCTGTATTTGGTATCACCAATTGGGCGTGGTGTGGTATGAGCTGCTACAAACGGGTAAAACTATCACAGGGCAACTCTTCCAATCTCAATTGATGCGTTTGAGTCGAGCATTATAGCAAAAACGGACAGAATACAAGCAAAGGCACTACAAGGTAATTTGTTTAACAAACGGTCAAAACATACCTTGAAACGCTGAAATGGGAAGTCCTAAACCCCCACACAATGCCCCTTCCGACTATTATTTGTCACTTCATATCAGAAAACAGAATTCTATTGTTTTTTTCCAAGTGCACCTCTTGCCAATCCCCAGGACGCTCGTTTTGCTTGTACCCTAATCAGCTAATGCTATTGATTTGCCTTATCGAAATGTCAGCGTCGTCTAATCATGAACAGGACTCGCCACTGATAAGCCTGCTTATTGATTTTTGTTCACGTTCTTTGTGATTTTGTTGGAAACAATTGTAAGGGCAACCATATGGCATTTTCTGCAGCCTCGTCTTTACCTTGGCAATTTGGAATGACAAACTGCTCCAGTTATTCATAAAATTCGTTTTGCTTATAAGTATTATTCTTTTTTTTTTTGTTATTTACTTTTGAGCTGTGGCTGCTGCTGTTGCAACATTTGCGGCGTTTCTTGCTAACTCAGTAAACTTAAACCCCAAATACCCAGCCCCGAGAATATTACCCTCCAAAGACCCCAAAATTGGGTCATCGGTTGTGACAATTTCGCGAAATGCAAAAGAAAAGAACTGCGGCAGCATAAAATGCGCTGCCAACCAAGAATATCACTCTGAGAAAAGCATTCCTCTTGCTTCACTCCCCTTCCAGTTCCACCACGAAGGTAAGCGACGTGCCTCTTTGTGGCGTTGGGTTGCGTTGTCCACAGCCCAAGGTAAGGCTGCAATTTGTCATAAACAAATGACGAGCCGTCTTTATGTTTTCTTTTAAGCCATCGCTCTCTCTTTTACTGGATGTATTTTCTGCAAGTGCAGCAATTTCTAAGTTCAGTTTTAACAAATTTTTATTTTTAATGGGATTATTTTATTAAAAGTCCAACGCTATTTCACATTATTTAAAAACTGAACTTAAACTTCGCAAACATTTAGGAAACTAAAAGACTGGAGACTGGAAGGAATCAGAAATCGAGTATCTTACCACAGACTTGTCCCTTTAGTAATCCCCCCTCTTAAAGGGCATAGTCGTGCCTTATTAAGCAACGTGCATGCACTTGCATGCCCTTCGATTCGTACAAGCTTGTACTGGCTTCTTCGCTGACGCACCTGAACTGCAGGAAACAGGCCACTCGATCGAATACCAACGGCCAAAAACGACCAGCTTATCCTCGGAACGCTCTTTGTTGGCATTTGCTGCCAGCCAGAGCCCCATCTATGTATAAGTTCTCAAACAAATGTGCCACACTGTCGCCAACATACTCGCATCCGCACGCATGGTTCGGTCGTGTCTTCTACGCACACGCCTGGGAACCTGATCGACAAAGTCCTCATTCGAGGCAGCGAGAAAGCCTTTAACGCGAAGCAACAAAGCCCTCATCCGAGGCAGCGACAAAGTCCTCATTCGAGGCAACGACAAAGCCTTCAACGCGAAGCAACAAAGTCCTCTTCCGAGGCAGCGACGAAGTCTTCAACGCATAGCAACAAAGTCCTCATCCGAAGTAGCAACAAAGTCTTCATCCGAGGCAGCGACAAAGTCCTCATCCGAGGCATATCGATTCTGGTTCAGTCGTGTCCTACGCGCACGTTTGTAAACCTGAACAGCAAAGTCTTTAGCTAAGGCACATAGAAGCTCTCCACGAGAGGTAACTTTCGCCTCAACTAAGGCACCTCAAAGTTCTCCACGAGAGGTAACTTCCGCCTCCACTAAAGCAACACTAAGTCCTCGACCAGAGGCGACTCTAACCTCGTCTTACACTGAGAAAACAACATAAAACAAAAATTTTAATATTTTTATGGAGACGTTTTTCATTTAAAAACGTTTCGTCGCAGATTTTGCATCTAAAATATTTCCTCAATCGAAGCACCTTAACGAGAGGCGACATAATTCCGGTTCAAACGATCTTGCTTATCGACCACCACTCGAAGCAACCAGCGGCCATCGGCGCAACTACGCAAATCTGTACTCGGTGCTTATGCTCAGTACTACGGGTTCTGCAGCTTTTACCCATCTTATCTATTCGCTCCCACACGGTCACTGGAGGGGAAATACTGTGGCGACTCTGCCACCACTAGACACCAGCGACTATCGAGCACAATCTTATAATACCCTCTTGTCAATGTCGATCAGGGCAATTACATGTTCGTAGTAAAAAGAAAAAGGTAAAGCGGAGGAACGGCTTAAGGAATTGATCAAATCTCTCAAAAGTAACTCTGTACTCGAGAAAGGTAACGTTAATAGCAAATACGCTTTTGTGCCTGAAATTTTGACCATTTTCAAATCTTTCGTAAGCTTTAAAATGGCGAGTCTTCACATTCTTTAAATGTCTAAGACTTGCACAACTCCATGATACATACTTCTGAACACTTCTTACAAACTTCTAAGGAATACAAATATCAAATTACTTGTACAGTTTAGAGTAAACCAAATTGGGTGCAGTTTCAAAGCAATGATCTTGAGGGACCCAAGAAACCCTAACCGAACCGTTACGCAGCATTGTTGCTCACCGCATCAATAGTAGAAACGAAACATTCCATATTCATCCAATATTCGAGTGTTGCTCAGAAGTAACAGCTTTAATCGATTGTGATATCTAACCGCCCACAATGGTTATTGAAATAAACTTAACATGACAGTCCTCTAGTTTGGTTAAGAACTTCCAAACACACACTCCAAGTTTCCCAATTGTTAATTAAACAAACCAGGCATGACTCCAGGCATAATAATAGCCGATCTGGTGTAGCGGATATTTCGGTATCATATACTCCATACGCTGGTTGCGTCTCAAGGCGCACTCCTGATATTTTTGCCAATCGTCTAGCTGAACAGTATGACACTCCTCTGAGTTGCCATGCTTAAAGAGCTCTCGTCGGAGGTCGTGCCAAATGGGTCTGTGTGCGTGCGAGTGATTGTAAATTTGTCGCGAAAGCCAATTCATAACTTTTGGCACATTGTAGATGGTCGATCTTAAGTCGCATACCGTAGACAGATTTCCGTCCGGATAATAGTTTTTAGGGGCTAATCTATCGATGGTAATACGTGGTAAGGTTGCTTTGTTCTGGTCGTGGAAACGGGTATCTAGCCACACCTGACCATAGGTAACGCCCCAGGGATTGTACACCCAGTTTCCCATATTATCTGTCTTGAATCTGGGTATGGATATTGTTAGTTCTTTATGTCTAGGAGCTGCTGTACCATCTCCATTTTGATCATTTTCACCGGGCTGGTCTTCTTCCGGCTCATCTTCCGCATTATTGTCTCCTTGCGTGTCGTCTTCATTACCTTCCTCTACTTGCGGCTTGGCCCACAGTTTAAGTCCCTTTGAGGCTAGTTTTGTCGCAGGTTTTCTCGAAGCTCTAGTTGCTGCTTTTACAGTGGTTGTGATTTGGATCTTAGATTTTTTCTTTGAGGCTAGTTTTGGGACATGTTTTTTGGAAGCTCTAGTTGTTGCTTTGACTGTGGGTGGGATTTGGATCACTGATTTTTTCTTTGTGACCAGTTTCGGAACAGGTTCTTTGGAAGCCCTAGTTGTTGCTTTGACAGTGGTTGAAATTTTGATCTCAGATTTTTCTGTGGTGCGTTCTCCTGTTTCAACTGTGGTATTTTCTCTTATGATTCGATTTATTCCGTTTAAACGGAATCCTTGCGGAAACAGCCGAATACCGCTTTCTCGAACTAACTTTTGGGCCCTTGGCAATCGTAGTCCCTGACTTGCATATTCTGTATCATCAGCAGCTGCCGTTAGTTCCTGCTCCCCAAGTAGAAGATTGCTGGCATTGGTTTTCTGATTTGTATCCAAAACAATAGGGGGTTTACTCTCAGCTTGTGCTTCTCGCAGCCTCAAGGCAGTAGTCTGACGAAACGATTGCTCTTCGTCTAAAGTTATGGCCTTTGCTTCAAGCAGAGTTGTGTCTTCCACCAAATCATTGGTTATGTTAGTCTGCATCACTGGCAAACCATGGAGCGCTTTGAAGGGAAGTATCATCTGGACAGTTGTGATAGTAAAATTTCTTGACCAAAGAGTGTAAAAATAAAAACATTTACTTACCCCGATTAAACAACAAATGGCAATTAATACAAGATAATTTCCATTCACCATTATACCTGTCTGTCAGTGTGAAGGAGGTTAAAACCATGCACCAAATCTATGCAAATCGATTGGAAAGAAAAGGTGTTGTTTTTGTTATACAGAGACTTCATCTGTGTGTGTACAACTTGAGTGACAGCTTTTCCAACGATATAAAATAGTTTGGAGATTGCTTTTCGATTGGAACTTGGTAGTCGGATTTGTCGGAACGTGGTTTCCAAAAGAATGACTTCTCGCACACTTCTTTTTACTCGGAAGAATGCACTACCAACTTTTGCAGTATTATAGCAGGCATATAATATGTATGAAAACTGATAAACGTCCCTTTTGGCAGTAGGTTAGAAGCGAAGATGTCTGCTCAACATGCAAATGTCCCTTCTAATGGCATGCATGCAGCACCTGTGCTATTGGAAACCAATATGCGATATGAGGCCCGAACGATTGACGACCGCTCGTTTTTTCAAACAAGTTCTTCTTGACGTATGTTGGAAGGCATAAAATCTGCATAGCATGCAAACGTCCCTTCTAATGGCACGCATGCAGCATAGATCAGAGAAAACCGAGCGTTTTTACGAAGTTGAACCAACAACAACAACCTATGCAAACGTCTCTTCTTAAAGAACAGTTCCTGCTGCGTTCCGCCTCTATACAAAAACGAAAGGAAGATTGCAGGTTTTTGCAACTACTTCTCAGTGCCAAAAGTTGTATACGGGATGTGCTTCTGGCATACAGTGAAGTCCGACTGGGTAGCAGCAATGCCCTTATACAAGTATTTAAATTGCTTTCCAGTGAAACCACTGTGATACCTCTAAATGCTTAGCTGAGCGTTTTGTTGATGTTGCTTTTGTATGATTCTCTAACTTTTGTTCCACTCCATCGGGCTTGTGCTCGCGATAAGCGAGATAACTCTTTGAGATCAAAGCTGGAAGCTCGAAAAGAAAATTTGATTCGGCAAGGTCAACGGTTCCAAAGCCTGTGGTCTATTGTTTTGAACAAAACGAGAGGGTAACTTATGTTAAACAACAGAGCACTAACATTAATGTGAACAATTCAACGTTAGCCAACCGCTTATGCGACGCTGAAAAGTATGTACAATTTTTTGCAACTTTTATACTTCCCATAGGAGTAGGGTTACCGGATATCTCAAAAATTTGCAGACCTGTTAAGTTAGATGAGACAAGCTTGATAGAATACTTTATTGAAGGTATACCTGATTATCGGATCAATAAAAGTAATTTGTATCAAATCAAAGTTTTTGAGAAAATTCGCAGTAGTCGCCCTCAAGTGGCTAACTCGAATAACGGTCGTAATGAAAACGAAATGAAGAAATCAGATTTGAATAAAGAAAACGAGAAATCAATGCTAACTTCGTCTTTGCCGAAGTTTAAATATACTTGAAACTTTAGTGACCACTGACCACTGATTGAAAAACTACAAAAAAAAATATTGGGGGAAAGTTAACTTCGGCGCGTCCGAAGTTTTGTATACCCTTGCAGCTTCCACTGAAAACAAAAAATTTTTTCTAACTAAGACTACTTTTTGGACCTTACTTTTCTATGGGATCTATAATATATAGATGTCTGATTTCGACCAAACTAGGCGAAATCATGGATAGCGTAATACACTGTTCCTTACGAAATTTGGAGGCGATCCCATTTAAAACAAAAAAGTTTTTCTCACTAGAACTTCTTTTCCGTCCGATCATTCATACTGCAGCTAAATGCTATAAGTCATCCGATTTTTATAAAACTTTGTAGTTTTTCTCACTAGAACTTGTTTTTCGACCGATCGTTCCTATGGCAGCTAATGCTATAGTCATCCGATTTCGACCAAACTTAGTGAAATCATGGGAAAGGATAGTAAACTAAGAAATACGGACTTTGGAGGCGTTTCCATTAAAAACAAAAAAGCTAAAACTAGTTTTCGACCGATCGTTCCTATGGCAGCTATGCCGGTTCCGACAAATGTGCAGCGTATTTGTACCAAAAGACTTCGTGCAAAGTTTGGTGAGGATAGCTTTAAAACTGAAACTGACTAGATAGCATAGAAACAGACAGACGGACGGACAGACGGACGGGCAGGACGGCGACGGACAAGGCTAAATAAACTCAGCTCGTCATACTGATTAAGAATATATATACTTTATGTGGTCGGAGATGCTTCCTTCAATGCGTTACAAACATCCGCACAATTTTAAAATACCCTCTGAAAGGGTATAAAAATGAAGTGCAGGGAAGTTGGACCTGCAGACTGACAAGCGTAGGGGCCGAAATGTGGGAGTAAACCTCGAGGGAACTGTTAAGTTTTTTGAGAAGCGCTTGAGAATCAACCAGTCCGAGAAGAAGCTTGTGCACAAATAGGACACCATTGCATATTCTGCGGTGATGCAAAGATTGAAGATCGATTAATTTTAACCTTGATCGATATGAAGGTAATAGCCTGCTAGAGTCCCAATTCAGATTGCGAAGAGCGAAAATTTCAAATTGTTTCTGAACGGATTCGATAAGCGATTGCTGTTCTTTGTACTGAGGGCCCCATACACTAGAGCAGTATTCCAAAATAGGTCGTACTAAGGATATGTACAAGTTTTCGTTGTGTAGGGGTCGTCAAACTCTTTAGACCAGCGCTTAATAAATGCCAATACTCCTTTGTCTTTATTTACTGTGACGGCGATGTGAGTGTTAAAACACAATTTCTGGTCAAACAGTACACCAAGATCCTTTACATGAGATATTCGGTCTAAGACTTGATTTCCTATTGAATATGAGACAATATGGGGAGAGCTACGGTAAAAAGTCATCATTTGGCATTTAGAATGGTTAAGGAAAAGAAGGTTATTTAAACACCAATTCTGAAGTTCGTTTAGGTCTAACTGTAGGTGAGTATGCAAGAACCACTCTGAGTATGGAAGGCAGATTTTAACGTCATCTGCGTACATAAATACTGTTGAGTGCGATATGACTTGAGGGAGGTCGTTTACAAAAAGTACAAAAAGCAACAGGACTAGATGACTGCCCTGCGGGACACCTGAAGTTACGTTCACAACTCTTAACAGAACATTATTAAACAGCACTCGTTGAGTTCGATTAGATAAGTACGACGAGATCCAGTATAATAAGTTAGGAGGGAAGCCGAATAGCGACAGTTTGTGGATAAGAAGAGCATGATTAACAGAATCGAAGGCCTTACTAAAATCAGTAAAGACAACATCGGTTTGAGAGCCGCACTGAAAACTACGATTTATCAGTGATGAAAACTCGAGAAGATTCGTCGTTATCGATCGACGATTAACAAAGCCATGCTGCGAAGGAGATATGAGGTTGCTACAGAGATGCTGCAACTGAAAGGTGATCAACTCCTCGAACAATTTTGGAATGGCAAAAAGCTTACCTATGCCTCGATAATTTTCAACATCCGATCTGGACCCTTTTTTGTAAAGTGAGATAATATATGGAGTAGAAGTGCTGTAAGTCAGTGATGAATAGGTCGACTGAAAAAATGTGGCAAATAGATTAGCTATATTAAGATCAGAAGATTCAATCCTATTCTGGGGGGAAATGCGTTCGACTTGCGTTTAGAGCAGAGGCAGGCAAACAATACATTCACATTTTTACATTGGTGTGTGTGAGAGCAGCGCAAAAATTGCTCCCAATTTCAGTAGCAACGACTGCGTCGCGGCGTAGGAGAGCACGCAGCGTAGCTGCGCTTGTACAGCTTACACTGTGTGTGTGGGAGCAGCGCTGCTTTCAGATTTTTCGTATGCACACGAGATAGGAATATGCCTGTCCCGGTTTATTAAAGCCTCTATCTTCCTTACTTCTTAATTACGAGAACGCCCTCGTTTCTGAGATTTTATTTATTTTACTAGAGTTAACGAATGAGTAGAACTGCTTTGGATCATTACGGAAATTGATCCTGCATTGTGAGAGGTAATCTGCGTAACATCGGCTATTAATGGTGAGAAATTCAGATCGAGCAGAAGAATAAGGCGCAAAGTCTATCGAGGAACCAGTTTTCTGATATTTTTTAAAGAGTCTGGATTTCATGTTTTAAAAGGTACGACAAGTGCTGTGTGAACCAAGGTGGTTTAGTTGATGGTGTCAGCTTAACCTCAGGAACATGGTTTTCAAAAGCAGAGTATAGAACTTGGTAAAATGCTCTAACTGCAGACTCAATGTCGGAGAGTGAGTATAGCAATGACCAGTCAACTGAAGAAAGATGAAGGTTAAGTTCAAGAAAATTGGTCTTGCGAAAACACTTTACACGAGTAGTTGCCAATGGCTTATTATTAACAGGGACAATAGTCTCAACAGAGATCAAGAGGGAAGGATGGTGACAATCTTCAGGCATGGATACTGGGTTAGTCTTGACTACCGTTGTTAAGCAAGCATCACTAACAAAGATCAGGTCAAGGAGCCTTTCACGTCTATCTTGCACAGAGTTAATTTGTCCAAGGGAAATGTTGGTTAAACCATCAATAAATTCATGTTCACAATCAGCAAGTAGGGCGTTTGAATCTTCACAAGGCAATATGCGATATGAGGCCCGAACGATTGACGACCGTACGTTTTTTTCAAACGTTCTTTTTGACATATGTTGAAAGGCAGTGGATATTTACCCATCCTTTGGCGGATCGACAAATGATACTGAGATATGAAATTTTTCCAAATTGCTAAAGCGGGAAAGGGCGGGCCAAATATTTAAAATAAATTTGATCTACCTGCTAGATCAATATATACCTACCTTTTTTAGCTCTTACACGAGTCTTGTATATAAGTTTTAAACTAGGAAAATAAATTGCTTTATTTATACAATTTAGCCTTTAGTATTAGATCTGCCTTTTAGCTCTAGATCAGGGACAGGCACATTCCTATCTCGTGTACATACGAAAAATCTCAAAGCAGCGCTGCTCCGACACACACGGTATAAGCTGTACAAGCGCCGCTGCTTTGCTTGATTTTCTACACCACGACGCAGTCTTTGCTACTGAAATTGAGAGCAATTTATGTGCTGCTCTCACACACACCAATGCATAATTGCAAATAAAGACATTTTGATTTCGTCTACAGTTTTATTAAACGATTACACATTGATTTGGTTTCAGTTTATTTCACTTGCTCCATCCTAAATTAAACCAATCTGGTGTAAAGGATATCTCGGTATCAGATATTCCATGCGCTGATGGCGATTCAAAGCGCACTGTGTGTACTTAAGCCAATCAGTTTGATTGGCCGTATGGCATTCCTCCGATTTTCCCTGCTTATAAATCTCTCGTCTGAGGTCTAGCCAGATGGGACGGTGATTGAGCGGTTGATTGTAGACATGTCGAGGTAGCCAGTCGATGACATTGGGTATGTTGTAGATGGTCGATTTGCCAAGGCATACCGTACTCATGGGACCGTCCGGATAGTACACGCGTGGGCCCCTACCGCTCATGGTAATACGTGGTAAGCCCGGTGAGTTCGTGTGAAAGAGTCGACCTTTAGCATGGGTGACTTTTGTATGGTTGCTCAATCTAGTCGTCCAATTTCTTGTGGATGGCTTGGTACTTAGTTGAGTAATGATTTTAGTTGTTTTATTGCCATCCGCTGCTGTTTGATTTATTTTTTTTAGTCTTGAGTCTTCTAGTCTTGAGACATTATGCTTGCTTACGACTAGCCTATCATAGGGTTCGTGCCCAGTCCCGTTGTATCCAACTAACTGTGGTTCTGACTGAAGTTCTTCCTTAGTTGACGTAGTAGTTTTATGACTCTCCAGCACAATCGGAGTACTGGACTCCATCAAGACATCAACGGTTACGTTTTGAATATGCTTGGAACCACTACCTACTTGAGCTGTTGCGTTCGACCCAGGCGTTTCCGTTGTCCTTAAAATTTGACGTTTTTTCCTTGCAATATGGCTCCTAGGAGCAAAGAAATTCTTGCTATTGTTTTGCTTCGAGCTTTCATAAAAATGCAGGTTTGCGCCACCAATCGAATCGATCAACAATCTTGAGAAGTTACTTTTCGTGTCATTTTGCTGGGTATCCAGGTTTATGTTTCCACCCGCCATTGGCAAGCCATGATTCATATTAAAATGCATTAACTAGAGAGACAGATCCCTGGTTTAATGTTGATCACAAATATTCTTAAACTTACACTGATGAGGCAAACAATGCCAAGCATTTCACAATAATTTTTATTTGCCATTACGAAAAAATCAATCAACATAATAAAAACAAACTTTAATAATAAAGTCACTTGAATACAAATCCAATGTAACTAGTTTTATTGAGATTTTATCTATATGTAAATAGACTTGACATATTTAACAGAGATGGGAATATTACCTTCTTTGGGCTTCATTGCAAGGCAGGAACTCTCCTTTGGTCATGGGGGCTTATGTAGTGAGCTAAAGTTGCTGATCGACTCACACCTCCCCGTGGTAACCTTTGGCAACAGAGCGATGCACCCGCAAAGCTGCTGGCTAACGTGAGCGGCGATCCTACCCTGGGACAAATAGGGGGCTGTACTTCGGGCTAGGCATTATCGTCTAATTCATCCGCCAATGAAAACTGCAAAAACAATACCTCGTATACGGACCACCATCGATGACGACCCACGGAAACGTTTTAAGGACTAAGATTTGAGAATATATGCACCTCGAATGTTCGCACCCTCAACAGGGAGGGTGCTGATTACCAGCTAGTGAAAGTCCTCGTAAAATATTCATAGGACGTTACCGCATTACAGGAAATGCGATGGATTGGACAAGGGAAAACGTTAAGAAAAACATCATCAACCAATGCTCCCTGGGAGATCTACTATAACGAACACGCTACCAAGCACGAGTTTGGGTGCGGTTTTGCTGTCTGCGGAAGACTGCGTCGCTCTTGGTAACAGGTGTGAAACCTGGTACCAAGCGACTAGCCGTACTCAGACTTAAGGCAAAATATTTTGATATTAATCTTATCTGTGCTCACGCCCCAACAGAAGACAAGGATGCCGCGGCGAAGACGAATTCTATGAGCGCCTGGAACGTACATACCAGAGACCTGCAACAAGCCTCTAATGTTCGATCACTCTCGTGCGTTTACTTGGCTTGGTTGGACTCGTCGCCTTGGTTCGACCCACTCGAAATGATCGCAAGCACATTGAGTCAGAACGAGTAAGCTGTTTGCTTCGTACGAGTAATAATATGAACAAGCTTTTCATAACACGAGTCAAAATAAGAATTTTCCACACTCTACTCTTTTTTACTCGTACGCGCAACGGAATTTACTCGTACGTACGAGCTTCGACAAGCCTCTTATGCAATTGTAGTTGTCTTTGGAAAACTTCAAACAACAAAATGCCACAAGAAGGAAAGAGAAAGCGAATGCAAAATACAAATGCAAAAAATAGGCCATCATGCTATCTCTTTTGCGCTCACAAATTGGTGTTTTTGTGTGCTTGTGACGATTGTGTAAAAGCGTTGATCGTAACAGATCGCTGCAGATCTTTGACTTCGGAAACAAGTACTCCCGGTGATTCGCGGCCGAAGCTAGGAGTAATCGCGAGTATTAGTACCGAACGAACTTTACTCATGAAGGCTCGCATCAGAGCTTCAATTTTGTACAAGGGGCTTTGCGTCGACTCGCGGCCGAAGCGCTGAGTCCACTTGAGTATGAGTAAGGGCAATACTCGAGTCAGACAAGCCTTGAGCGCTGAGCGATTGTATTCCTGGCGGCTCGTTGCAGTTCTCTGGTACATACCAGCGCTGCCGCAAAAATCGGGAGAGAAGCCGTTTCTAGTCCGACAATCGGCCGATTTAGCCTGCACGAACAAATCCTTCAGTAATTGAGAGAGCCTAGGAGATTTTGCTGCGGGCAGTAACATGGTCTTTAGTAGCACAAGATTTGAACATCGCGACATCCACAAGGCGACCTGGAGGTCCCCTGATCAAAACACGGAAAACCAGATTGATGACGTTGTGATAGGCGGAAGGCATTAATCGAGTATGCTAGACGTACGTGCGCTCCGAGGAGCCCATATAGACTCGGATCACTACCTAGTTGCAGCCAAAGTACGCACGCGGCTCAGAGTGGCATACGCCGCACGCTCTAGTACACTTTGAAAGCTGAACGTAGAGAAGCTGCAATCACAACGGACCTCCGAAGCCTACACAGCAAAACTCACCCATTTGCTCAAGGAAATTTCACCTTTGCCTTCAGGTATAAGTGAACAGTGGAAACATATTTCACAATCCATGAGTACGGCTGCCAAGGAGATTCTCGGATATGCCGAGCACTCCCGAAAACAGTCATGGTACGATGATGAGTGCCGCCGCGCTACTGCAGAGAAAGACGCTGCCTACAGGAGAACTCTGCAGTCGGGAGCAACGCGAGCTGTCAAGGAGCGATACCGGAAGAAAAGGACAGAGGAGAAGCGCCTTTTCAGAAGGAACAAGAATGAGCAGGTGAAGCGTATGCGTGAGGAAGTCGAAAGCCTGTTCGGCATGAGTGAGACTCGAAAATTCGACCAAAAAGTTGGGCGACTAGCCGAAGGTTTTAAGCCCGGAGCCTCACTATGTATGGACGAAGACGGAAATCTTGTCACAGATCCTCAAGTGGCACTAGACAAATTGAGAAACTATTTTTCCAACCTGTTGGGAGGCGATGATGAACACAATGACGCCTCTGGAGAAGTAGTGGAACCACCAATCGATGATAAAGAAATAGACCCAACGGACTATAACGAAGTTTGGTTAGCCATAAAAAGGCTACAAAATAACAAGGCTGGCGGCGAGGAGTTGGTAAGAGCATGCACCAACTCATATGCAGAATATGGTCTGAAGAGAGCATGTCCGAAGATTGGAGTCTAAGTGTTCTCTGTCCAATACTTAAAAAAAGAGACCCTGCAGTCTGCGCCTATTATCGTGGGATCAGTCTCCTACCCATTGCATATAAGGTTCTGTCATGTATCTTATGTGAACGTCTAAAGCCGAGAATGCGCGAACTGTTCGAACCTTATCAGTGTGGCTTCAGACCTGGTAAATCCACCATAGACCAACTATTCACATTGAGACAAGTACTGGAGAAAACCCATGAGACGAAAATCAAAACCTACAATCTTTTTGTTGATTATAAAGCCGCTTTCGAGTTCTTTGAAGCCCTGTCTACTTTTGGTATACCAGCAAAGTTCGTTCGACTTTGCATGATGACGTTGAGAAGCACACAAAGCTCCGTCAAAATAGAAAAGAACCTCTCCAAGCCTTTCGTTACCAGGAGAGGTTTTAGGCAGGGTGACACCTTATCGTGTAACTTCTCTAATCTGCTGATGTATATAGTATATACTGCGCCAATGCCCAAATGCTAACAGATCGGGCACCATCTTTTATAAAGAGGTAATGCTACTTGCATATGCCGATGATATTGAAATTATCGGCAAAAAAGGAAGTGCGGTAAGCATGCCGTTTTCAGAGATAGAGAAGCAGCTAAAACTCATGGGCTTCGCGGTAAATGAGGAAAGACGAAGTTCCTAGTCTCAGCGCGCAGTGAACCTACGCGTCTTGAACAATCTGTTGCAGAGTACAACTTTAAGGTTGTACAGGACTTTGTCTACCTCGGAAAGATGATTAACAGCGACAACAACATCAGTCTGATTCAGTAAGGAGTTCAGGAGCAGAGCCCTCTCTCGAAAAACAAAAATTTCGCTATACAAGTCGCGTATTATCGCAGTCCTGCAATACGGCGCAGAAGCATGGACATTAACAGTATTGGATGAGGAGGCGATGGGCGTGTTCGAGAGAAAAGTCCTTCGGAGGATTTATGGATCTGTAAAAGTTAACGATGAGTTCCGCACCCGTATGAACCACGAACTGTATGAGCTCTATGAGGACACTGATCTAGTCAAGCGCATAAAACAACAGCGGCAAATTAGGGAAAGGAAGAAGTGTAGGACGATCGAAACTTAGTTGGGGAAAACAGGTGCTGAAAGACATTGAGGCGCTTGAACTGACCAACTGGTGCCAGCTCGCGCAAGACAGAGGCGAGTGGCGGGCATTAATTGCAGCGACCGAGACCGTCAAACGCGCCAAATAAGAAGTAAGAAGAGAATAACTTCTACAATTTTGAAGATATCAAGCTCATATTTTGCAGTGGAGTTTATGTTACCAATATCAACAATTATTTCATAAATTTCGGATCTTTGCAAAAATAATGTTGACATATTCATATTTATGTTAATGGTCTGTTAATTAACATAAGGGAAAGCTATAAAACATTAATTCGCTTGAATCGAAGTAGGGCAGGGCTGACTTTAACTTACGTCCTCGTTTTGTGTTAAATTCCTGGCCGATGCCATGGGTGCATGAATATAGTACCAGTCTTTCCATTTCAGGGCAGAGTTAAGTACTGACTCAGACCTGAAGTATATGTACTTCAAAATTTTCTGTGATGAACCGTTTCTAGTAAGAATATTTGACGATTCCTCTTAGATTTGTACCGAAACGTTATTTATTTGACAAACTTCACCAGAATTTTTAAGACTATTCACGCTGATGATATGGATACTTTGGTATCAAATATTCCATGCGCTGATGACGCCTTAGTGCGCACTCCTGAAAGTCCCGCCATTGCATAAAGTCGGCAGAATGGCATTCCTCCGACTTGCCCTTTATATAGAGCTCCTTTCTCAAGGCCACCCAGATTGGCCTATGCTCTAACTTGTGAGAATATTCTTTACGCTTCAGCCATGATTCAATTTTCGGTACATTGTAAATAGTCGATCTACCTACACACACAGTGCTCAAATCATCCTCGTCGTCGGAAGGATAGTAGTCGAGTATGGGTCGGGAGTCGACATTAATAGCCGCTGCGGACATCTTCTTATTTTGGAAATTAAACCGTGTGTCGAACCACACTTGGCCATAGGTGATGGCCCAAGGATTGTACACCCATTGGCCCGATTCATCGGTTTTGAATCTTGGCACAGATACTGTTAGCTCTTTTGGTGTAGTTTTTTTGGTAGTTTGATCGACTGCTCCACCTCCATTTTCGCCTGCCGCTTGAGGTTTGGCCCAGAGCTTGAGCCCCGATGGGACTTGTGCCACTGTTGAAGTATTCAATTGAAAGCTTTGTGGAAATAGTCGTAGGCCTAGGCCTCCCGAGCTATCAGCCTTCGCCTCAAGATCCTGCTTGATTACCGCAGTCCGATTTTCCACTTTCCTCGTTGTTTCCGTTTTTACCACAGGCACTGGCGAGGCATTCAGCGTATTCAAAGGTATTAGCTGAGGACAGCGTTGTCAAAGAGAAGAAAATGACCTAGTTGCGTCACCTGATACTTACGTTTATGAGGCAGACAATGCCAAAGAAAAACCAGAAATTTTGAAACATTTTTATTGATTTTATTTTGATTTTGTTTTGACGAAAAACATTTATGTTGAAAAAAGGATAATAGAATGACAAGTCCAGCAATACATATGTACAATAATGATACGATAACTATTCACAAGGCATAATACAATATTAAGGTAGCGCAACCAAAAGTGCTTTTCACATGCGCGAGAATTTATCGAACCCCAGGGCTGAAAATACACAAAAACCAGGGCCACAGAGTCTATTTTTATACTCTGTACCAGAGGTACACAGAGTATATTAAGTTTGTGCAAAAGTGTCCGTCTGTCTGTCCGTCTTTCCGTATGAACAAACAGATCTCAGAGATGGTAAGAGATAGAGGTTTGACATGTATGGAACATATGTTTCTTATACTTGCAGGCAGATCAAGTTTATTTTCAATTTTGGCCACGCCCCCTCCCGCCCCCGCAATATCGAAAAAACGTCATATCTCCCACAGTTTTATGGATAGAAGGTTCGAACCTTCTGGACATATTAAGTATTCGGCATTCGTTATCGATCCGCCGAAGGAATTTTAAAGATCGGATGAACCATATTCGAGTTATAAGGAAAACAAACAATTATGGGCAGCACCGGTCGCAACGGTGATGGGCAGCACTTCACAGGAACAGATTATGTTATAGTCGGGCTTGACCGACTATCTTTCTTGTTTATAAAGTCTTTCAAAGATTAGTTTTTGAACCGGGAAAAACATGTTAAGCCCGGTCGAATCAACCCATTAATATCACCGCTTCGGCTTGAGTTGATCCCGAATGGGTAGACTTTTTCGTTCAGTGTGGCAACAAAATGGTTTGGCGTTGCTTTTTATTGGCAAGTTATAAAAATTGTTAACACAGATTGGTTGCAAAATGATTTCCTAACATGTGACATGTAGAAGGCACCCAAAATATGTACTAGAATTTGTGAGGGAATGGATTCAAGACTTTTAGCTGGTAATTCCTTTGCTTTGACGACAAATCTTGCACAAAATTGAACAAACGTTGTAACTTCTTTTCAATGGAAATGTTAAATCCCACCTGGTCACACCTTAAATTGGCTACTCCCGAAACATTGAAATCAACCCACGTATCTCCGCTAGCAGTTGCTCAACAACCCATGATGCCAAAAGTAAGTGGAACTGGGTAACAGCACCAAAAGCTCACTAACACCAGTGCCCCCCGGACGACCACACTGAGCCACTTGGTTAAAATGAGCGGCTCAAGGTCATCACGCTTGCAATACCACAAAGACGCTCGGCGGCAGAGCTAGCTGGTCGTCTAACTGCAGCGCCAAAGAGCAAACCCAAGCCCCCACTAGACCAAGTCGCACTTGCAATCGTCGTTTGACGTCGCGTCGTCGTGTCGTCTCGCAATGGCCTCGAATCAGCTGCAGCAGCAGCAGCAGCAGCTCCCAGCGAAACAGGCTTACGAAATCACGAGCCATTTGAATTGAATGAGCCACGAATGCGGGGCGAAACAAAGCAGAAAGGCAGAAAGCAAAGGCAAAGCTTTGTAATAGACGGAGTTGGACCCGTACACACACATGCATCCTCGACCACAAAATTTCACACAGTTTTTCAATGAACGCTCGAGACACAAAAGCTTCAATTGCACTTTACATTCCCAGTCAGCGGAGCAGGCTGGTGTGTGTGTGTGTGTGTGTACGATTGTAAGACTTCCCTTGATCTCGCCATCTCTGTCTTTTCCTACACAAATCAATGGAATGCCAAATGAAAACTTCGATCAATTGAACCGCAAACTGTCCATACCCCAGCATCAGCCTCATCGCTGTCGCATCGTAGGCGGCATCAAAGTTGCCGTTCACTTGCGATTCCGTTCCGTTTGCCTGTGGGCGGGCGGCGGTGGCGGTGGCGGCTGCAGCGGGGCTGGGGCTAGTGGTGGTGGCGTGCCTTGGTGGCATTTGTGTCATTTGAAGTTAATTGCTGGGAACGAGCCACGAAGTAAGCAAGCAAACAGAGGCCGTACCTCTTGGCTGTGGCCGGATTTGTGTCACTCTTAAGGTTAACTTGTAATTATGATTGTTGCTTGCTTTGTGTCTTGTTCTTGGATTGGATGGTTGGATTCTATGATCAAAAATCGTTCTCTCTCTCGCTAATTAACTGATCAGGGTGAGGCAGTGGCACAGCCTGCCAGGCAGACCGTTAGATCAACGACAAAACCAAAATGAAAAGCCCAAAATAAAAAAGTGGCTACACTTAGGAAAATGAATGAGAATTAAGAAGATACTTCTCAAATTCTTTCAAAGAAACTAACTTTGAAAGTTCAAGTCTCGCAATAAAGAGGCGAATGGAAATCTGGGGCCTTGGAGTACCCTTAAAACTGCTATACAGATTACTCGCTTACGATGCTGTATCAGTAAAAAGTGAATTATGCTTTTCTAATTGACGCTGTTTTGTAATCCATGTTTCTTTTTCACAGAATAATTAGGTTTGAACCTTAAGACCTATTTTTGAAAATTCACGTAGATCGGCTCACAAATACCATTTGACCCTAAACCAGCGGCCTCCGTGCACTTTCAAAATACTTTGGAAAAGAACCACATGTCCTCCAGTCCTAATTCGTCCAATTGCGGCAGAAAAAACCCGGTTAACATGACCCTATAACGCGCACCGTCCACTGTTGTCGTTTGACCAGCGGCGTTCTCGAAAAAAATGGCCCGATGACTCCTCCAGCGTGAACAGCGCACCATGCAGTCACTTTGAGCGGGTGTAATGGCTCCTCGTGCATCACTCGTGGATTTTTGGTGCCCCAAAAGCGATAGTTTTGCTTGTTCACGTACCCGCTGAGGTGGAAATGAGCCTCATCGCTCATTATGATTTTGGTCGAAAAATCGATTATTCACGATTATTCCGCGTTCTTGGGGAGTATATCGATCCATGGCTTGTTCACTTGTATTCTACATCTGTCTAGTTCACAAATGTCAAAACAGATCTGACTTTGGCGGCTATTTGTAAAAATAAGAGCATCTTCCAATAGGGTGACTTCTTGTATACTTTATAGGGTCATAGATGTTTCCTTCTGGCTGTTACAAACATTTGCCCAAACTTAATATACTCTGCGTACCTTTCGAACAGAGTATACAAAAACTTTTACACGACCGGTCATCTACTGCAACTGTTAAAAAGCTTCTAAAACATTACAGTTAATAATTCAGTAAGCAGCTAGCTTCAAGCAAGCTCCGAAGTAAAAAAAGACTGCTCACTCGTGGCGATGCTATACAAAGAGGAAAAAAACATGATCAGAAAATAAGATTTCTTTATCTCAAAATATGAACAGAATGTTCTCTCAAATTTTTGAGAACAAACGTTTCGAATTTTCTTGAAATGAGCACATTTCAGTATATCTCAACCACCGCACCGAAAAGTATAAGTAGCCATTTAGACGTGCAGCATCAGAAGTGGGCAATAGCCCAACCGTCTAAGACGGCAGACTCTACTTCCAGTAAGTCCGACAAATTTATATTTCTGTAAAAATTAACCAAGGCAAATGGGGTGTTGTACCAAGCGATGTCTCTGAGGACGTGGACCTGGATCTAAAGTTTTTTATACTCCATACCAGAGGTACACAGAGTATATTAAGATTGTGCAAATGTATGTAACAGGCAGAAGAAAGCATAGCCGACCTATATACTTTATATATCGAGCCCTAACCGCGACCTTAACGTAACCGCCAATTCTTTGAAAATTTTTTTTTAATGCAAATATGTTCTACAATGTCATTTACACATGTAAAAACACATGTACGTCAAATATTAAACATTAATTATATATATTTACAGAGATATCGCACTTTCAATTATAACGTAAGCGCCACATATATTTTTTTCTTGACCACGAAAATAACGTAAGCGCCTCAAAAACCAATAGCAGAATAACGGAAACTAAGAGTAGCCTAAGAATTAGGAATAACAACAAACTGATAAAGAGAAACACAGATTAACTGAATAGTTAGGAAGGTGTTAGCATTTTGTTTGTGTTCTCTTGCATATCATTGATTTGGTCTTTCTTTTTATACCCTGTTCCCATTGAAAATGGGAAAAGGGGGATCATGAAGTTGTGCAAAAGTATGTAACAGGGAGAAGGAATCATTTGCGACCCTATAAAGTATATATATTCTTGATCAGCACAACAGCCGGTCGATTTAGCCCTGCCGTCTGTCCCCGCTCCGTCTGTCCGTTGAACGCGTGTTTCCAGTGACTTAAGGCTAGAGCCACAATTTTTATCTAGGTAGGTGTATACCCGTTCAATACGAGTTTGTTTCAGATTTGGAAAATTCCTCCCCCTCCCCCCTTTAAGCGCAAAAACGCAGGCCACAATTTTTAATATAGACCTTCCAAACTTTACTATATCAAGTAAGGCCCAATATCTATCTATTCTGAAAAGATCAATAAGATCGGACGAAAAACACCGAAGTTATATACGAATCAATTTCCTTGTGGGAGGGGGGCCTTGCATTGTCAGTTACCGCGTTTGCGTGTGTGTTAGATGTGTGTGTGTAGTGTGAGGTGTGTATATGATATGAAAACACAAAGTAAGGAACGGGTATTTTGTAGTCGGTGCACTCGACTACAGCTCCCTTACTTGTTTTTGTTCTTTTTGCCAAAGAAGTTTTTCAATATTTCAACATTGTATAGGTGCAAGAAAAGGAACTCTCAAACTCTTCATTGTCATTAAGAGTATTTCGGAAATTTTTAAAAATGATTTCCCATTGGTTTTCATATGCCAAAAAAGATAGGTATAGTAAATGTGATCAAGGAAAAAATTTGAGCAGCGAAGTCTTCAAACCTGAAGAGTTAGAGTCACATTTAAGAGACAAAGACAAAATTAAAAACTTTTTTGAAGCGAGCAGAAAAATGGGAAAAAAAATAATTTGTTTCTATGTGCAAACTTCGATCTCCGTAAGTATTAAATACTCCCCACAGTAAGAACATTACATTATTTTATGCGAGAAAATACGTACGTATTTATTAACCATCATCATAAAGAAAAGCAAAGAAAATTTTAAAAATAAATTTGTCCATATTGGTTTTTGAATAGCATTTCAGTAGCCCTATTTTTAATGTATTATCTGGGAATTGTAGAAAGAGAAGGTCTCAAGATACTGGCAGACAAAAAGGAATACGTTATGTGACAGAATATGGAAGTGCATTTTTTTAACCTATATAAAATGTAAAAAAACTGCGAAACCCGTTCGAGTTTCTTAATACAACTAATTTTAATACGGTCTGCAATCATGTGACTATATATTTAGAGCTGATTCGTTGAAAAATAAATGTTGGTGTTTTCTATATTTGACTGATTATGATACGTTACGTGACATACGTTATGTGACAAATTTTTCTCTATGATTACTTTTGTGGTTTCTTTTATAATGCAAAGAAAAAACTTACTGTTAATTGCACTCAAATATTTTGTTATAGTTTCTTTAGCAATCTTTATTTGCACTTTGTACCCTTAAAATGTCTTTAGAGAGCAAAATTTAATGAAATCTATAGGTACTTTTTTAGGAAAAAAACCGGCAAAAGAATGATAAAAATGAGAAAAATGTTGATTGCTCGACCTTGCATTTGAAAATCTCCAAATGGAATATGAGTAAATTTAAGATTGGCTTAAACTAGTTTAATTTAATGGTTTCCCGATAAAAATATGATCGAAAAAGTGTTTTTAAGTACTTTAAGTTTTTTGGTCTTAGGGGCCCTTTCTGTGGAAATGCCCATATTACAATTTGAGTATTTACGAAAATGGGACCAGAAATGGATATTGTTTTCTGTGGGGGAGAAAAAAAATGGCATACGTGGATGTAATGAGATTTGCACTGCCATCTATAAATACCTTCTTATTCTAGATAAAAGTAAAACTAAAGAATTTGAGCTTATATTGTGATAGTTGTGCCGGACAAAATAGTAACAAAGCCAAGTTGATCATGATTGCGTAATTTATATGGGTGGCTTACGATTATTCAAAGCTCGAGAACCAACCCTTTCAGCTATGAATGCATAGAACTAAAATATTCAGATTTCTTAAATTGGAAATTATTTTCTAATTTAACTTTACCAAAAAGGAACAAATTAAATTTGAGCTTGCTCCGCTTTGCCAATTTTGATAAAGATGGCTTAAAACTTAAGTAGGGCTTATTCGAAACCAGCCAAGAAAAGAATATAAAAATTAGTTTTAGCTATTCCGTTATACCGCAACCTTTATATTTTTTAGAGCTAGAAATGACTTCCAAAAAATTAAATGATTTAAAAGCTATTTGCGATAAGAACAGTATTCCCAACCAATTTCGTAATGAATACCTCAGCCTTCGATCTTCCGCAAATATAAAGGATTCGCTCAATGAAACAGATGAAGAAGATTAAGAATGTTCACTTAACATATTCTACTACAATTCTACTACTACTACAATCTCATTGTTAAATGCTTTAATATAAGAATTAGAAAATAATATAATAAGTAAATGAAACAAATATATTTTCCAAAAGTAAAACAAAATGACTTCAAAAAACGTATGCGCCACATTTCAATTTCAGGCTTCACCAAGAGTGACAGCGAAAATAACGAATGAGCCATATAAAAGGGAAATTGGCACAAAAGCAACTTCAAAATGTATCTATTATTTATATGAGATCTAATATAGACTACAGGTAATGTTTTAACAAAATCCACCATGCATGTATCAAGAAAAAGTAAAAAAACTCTCTCCTGAAAAATTTGCTTTTTGGCGCTTACGTTATTGTCGCGGTTAGGGCTCGATATATTCTTGATCAGCATCAACAGCCGAGTCGATCTTGCCATGTCCGACTGTCTGTTTGTATGACTGTCTGTCCGTCTGTCCGTATGAACAAACAGATCTCAGAGATGGTAAGAGATAGGGGTTTGACGTGTATGTATGCCAGGTATGTGGCAGCCGATTCTGTGATACGGAATCTGAGTCTAAGAATGTCGAATCGCATTTTACTCCCTGCTAAGGTGATTGTGCATGCAGGTACGGCGGGTGTTCCTTTTGGGTACTCCAACCGCCTTCGAGACTCACCGAGCAAAAAGTCTTCCCATAAAATAGCTAAGGGCCCAAAGAATAGTTCCCTGCACCAGAAGAATATGCAATCACAACGCGCTAAGCATCCCGATAAGGGTCCAGGGTTGGAAAACAATGGACCAACTAAAGGAAGCGAGCCGAAAAGTAGCTAGACTAAGATACAAAAGCCAGATGCAGTCGTGGTCAAAACAACCGACAAATGCACGTTCGCCGATGTGCTAAAGATTGTTATATCCGACCCATCGCTAAAATCAACTACTGATATTTCTTCCTAAACCAAGAAGCTAACCAAGTGACCCACCAAGTCCTATAGACCTATCTGCCTTCTCGATACGGTCGGTGAGGTACTGGAGAAGCTCATAAGCCAGAGACTCGACGAGACCATCAGTGGAGCAGGTGGGCTTTCGCCAAATCAGTTTAGTCTTACAAAGACAAAGTCAACAGTGGATGCGATTGGCAAGGTGGTTACAATTGCAAGCAATGCTATTAAGTGCTATAGCTGGAAACGAGGATCTAAGGAGTACTGTCTTGTGGTCAAACTAGAGGTGAAAAATGCTTTTCACAGATTGGAGCCGAAGCGCTCTAGGTGAATTTGGTGTTCCGTCGTACCTCCAGGTAATCATCAGGTCGTACTTCAGTGGTAGGGTCCTTACGTACCCCACGTCAGAGGGTAACAAGCCCCATGTGGTTTCTGCAGGGGTTCCATAATTCTCCGTGCTCGGATCTGTTTTATGGAAAGCGATGGGCTCCTCCCTGTCCCTCTCTCTCCAGGAGTGCATTAAAAGGGCTTTGCAGACGATGTGACACTTGTTGCTGTAGGCAAAGTGCTTCGAAGGACCGAAGAGGCGTGTAATTCTGGCATTCAGCGCATCCACCAGTGGCTTAGTGCGGCGGGTTTTGAGCTTGCGGCGCAAAAGACAGAGGCGGTTCTAATTAGCAGTCGAAAGAAGGTGGAAGGGTCAGCCTGGGTTAGAGTCAATGGAACCGCAATAAAATCCAAGAGAACCATTAAATACCTTGAAGTAATGCTGGACACCAGGCTATGCTTTTGAAAACATCTGGAAAACATCATGTTTAACGAGCGGTCCTAAACAGGGGCGAAGAAGACTTTTGCCGAGTGTAACTAAGGCCACTGTCTTATAACCGTCGCCAATTTAGCATAGGTCCATGGTGTACTCTAGCTACATAAAAGGCGTCTGGGGGGGCGTACCGTCTAAGTGTGATCAGTAAGTACGGTATTGAAAGACGCTGCTTTGGTCATTGCCGGGATGATTCCAGTTACCAACCTGGCCACAGAAGCAAACGACAGGTACCGCGCTTCACGGTTGAGTGGCTCAAATCAATCAAACAGTGGTACACAGCAGCAGGAAGCAGCGTTGGGACCAATCCACGAAGGGTCGCTGGACCCATAGCCTAATCCCGAGACTATCACCAAGGCTGTCTAGGAAACATGGTTCTGAGAACTTTCATCTAACCCAGCTCCTTCGATAAAAAGAGTTGGTCATGATGATAGCAAGGTGTGCACATGCTGCGTAGAAGGCCCTGTGGAGGACGCCAGACACGTCTCATTCGAGTGTATAAGGTTTCACACTGAGAGGGCGGAGTTATCCAGGGTGATGGGAGGAGACTTAGACAAAGATAATTTAGTCCCTTACATGCTTATTTCTGGGGCTTCTTTGTAAGGCAGGAACTCTCCTGTGGTTAAGGGGGCGTATGTAGTAAGGTAAAGTTGCTGACCGGTTTAACATGGTAAGCCCAGCGCGATCCTGGCTTACTGCGTCTCAAGTCGACTCACACCTCCCCGTGGTAACCCCCGGTAACAGAGCGATGCATCCGCAAAGCTGCTGGCTAACGTAAGCGGCGATCCTTTCCCTGGGACAAATGGGGGGCGTTACTTCGGGCTTGGCACCCGATTCTCGTCTAATTCATCCGCCAATGAAAACATTCTTATGTCGGAGGGAAACAGCGTGTGACTTTGCAGCTAACATTATGGCAACTCTGCGGAGACTGGACTTGCAGCGTAGAATCAGGGAATAGGCGGGTCATCAAATCTGCAAAGCAATTATCTAAAATCTAATTAATATTTATTAAGACTATTTGTCTGAGTGTAGACCTTGTTAGCCGTACCCTGGCCTCAGCGCAAACTTTTTCATTTCCTTCTTCACCTCCAACTGAGTCAGCTTTTTTTTGTCTACCAAGCAGTCCGCTGGCGTTCCTCCATAAATATGAAGTGTGAGAAAAGCCATAGAGACAAAAATGCCGTTAGGCGGTGTAGCATGGAAAAGGGCCAGCGTTTGGATCATAAAATGGTTGACAAAAGGTTGCCCAAAGCCGCCAGGAGAAGTAACAAATACTCGCTGACTCTTCCAGTTTAGCCGCTTGGCATCGAGAGTGGAAAGTATTATGTGGGAAATCAGGTCAAGCATTTAAATGCGTTGAGTTTTTCAAGTCCTAGGGGAACTTCATTTTCGGATAAGCGTCATCTCAATCCACTAAAACTGTGGCGTTACCCAACCAAATGGAATTCTTAATTATTCAAATGTTATGCGTCTTATTTAACTCCCATTCGATTTCGTTTCGAAGCGATTTCGACTCCTTGATGGGCAAGTTGACCAAGTGGAAACCAGTTTCGGATACGGCCAAAACCCAAATAACAAATAACATTGGCTGACGACGACGGCGACGACGCATTAGAGAATCCCACGCAGAACGCGTTTTATATTTTGTAGTCAGGCTTCGGTTAACGAAGTGCACGACTTTGGTCTAATAAAACAAACAAATATCCACTTATATGTACGGCCACAGATACTGCCTCGGATGTGGGGAGAGAAAAACCCCCACGCACAAACACAAGCACATAGGATCGCCCTCACTAGCGATCGCAAAACGCAAAGCCTCGCGCCGTCTCGGAGAGTTGCTTAATTAAAAGCAAATTTCACGTCAAATATTGCCGCTAAAGCAACAACAATTAGACAATTAATTAATTTTTGTAGTTGTAGCACTTTGAATAGCGGGAAAAAATAAGCATCAAGCCAGCTTGATCGACAGACACACAAGTCCCAAGAGCCCGACCCTCAGGTGTTGTCGGGTACTACCCAGAGGGCTAGAGGCACTTGCCATTTGGAAATTTCACAAGGCAATGTAAGTTTTCTCGCTATCGATTAGAGCAACTGGGAGGGAAGCCGGTGCTGTTGAGCCAGAACCTGCAACGCCCTCGCTTTGATGACTAATTAGTTTGCAGTTTAGGTTGAGTCACCACATTGAATTTATCGAGAAATGATATTGAAGAGATGTTAAGGTACAGCTACTGCCACAATATACTAACTCGAAAGGCGATTGATTTGTTGAGAGCCAGACGACTACTAGTTGATCAGCTGGCAGTGATTCATAAACTTTGAAAAATGATTACGTCAGTATTAGCAAAGCCCTTAGAAGAGCTCCTAGAGAGGGTGTCTACATAGGTCTGGAATCTTAAGATTTATTGAGCGGAATAACTAAATTTCTGGGAAAGCTAACAGAAAGATCTGAGTAAGGCTTCTAAAGCAGCGATGTTCCTCCAAAGCCCCCAGGGGCCGAGCGCAATCAGCTATTTATACGCACACGAGCCGAGCGCATGCCGAAGTCGGGCATATGAGCGAAAGCAGCGCTGTCTTTGCAGTTCAAAGCTGGGCTGTGTCGCCTAAATATCGCACACCAATACACTCACACTTTTTGGCCTCGCTCTTCTTGAACATCGCTGTTCTAAAGGCCTCAACCGCTCAACATCAAAAAAAGTGCTTCACTGGTATAAAAAATAGAGTAGATCCTTCCAAATTATTCTACGACCAGAATTCAACAGAAGACTACGGCTCATCAGTTTTTAGCTTTGATTAAGGGAAGATTAGGCCGATACTTGCAAAAGTCTTAGAAGACCTCCTTGCATGGCTTTGCACAGAAAACTACGAGGCTACTAAAGAAGACACTAAGAGAAATCTAAGATCTTGCAAATATATTAGCTTTATGCTTAGCTTACCAAATTCCGGGTAGATTTTCAAGTAGATATCCTAGCATAGATCTAAACAGCAAGCGGAAAAGAAAGCCATCAGCGACATTCGACAGAAGATCGTAGCCTTCGCAGATAAATTCGTACATGTCCTTCTTGAAAATCATCTAGCAGATCTCTAAGCGTCGCTTCGAAAATTTTCAAACTTAAACAGAACTCTAGTTACCACCAGATTAATTACTAAGATAAAGTTTCAGGAAGATCTCCTTCCTTTCTTCCAAACAAAAACTTCCAAATTGACCGGGATTCGACAGAAGGTCACTAGGTCCAGAAGTAAGAACTAATCTAAAATCTACACCCAGAAAAAATGACTTCACACTTTGACAGAATGGAAAACTGACCGGCAGATATTAATAACGTCGTTGTCTTTGGGTTTAGACCAGCGATGTCCAAAATTTGAAAAGGCAGCCACGCGTGGTTGGCAAGTTTGGTGATTGTGTGTGAGTTTGGACACCACTGGTTTAGACGTATTAAAATCTGAAGATGTGCATTTTTGGTGCTCTGATTTCATTTCTGGCCATGTTTTTACCATCGGTGAGGAGGGGGCCGGCTAATGTAGGGAGAGGTGTGCAAAATTTAGGTAGAAACAAGAAAGAAAGTCGGTCAAGCCCGTCTATAACATACTCTGTACCTGTGAAGAGCTGCGCATCACCGTTGCGACCGGTGCTGCCAATAAATAGTTTGTTTTTCTTATAACTCGACAACCGATAATCCGATATTTACCACTCCTTTGGAGGATCGATAAGTAATCTTGATTTGAAAATATGTCCAGAAAGTTCAAACCTTCTATCTTTAAAACTGACGAGGAGACTACGTTTTTTTTTAATTGCGGGGGCGCGTGGCAAAAATTGAAAATAAACATGATCTGCCTGCAAGTATAGGAAGCATATGTCCCAAACATGCCAAACCTCTATCTCTTAACATCTCTGAGATCTGTGCGTTCATACGGACAGACAGACGGACACTTTTGCACAAACTTATTATACGAGGTGAGTTCAAAAAGTATCGCGAATTTTGAATTTTCGCGGGTTACGTATATTCGAATTTCGATTTTTTTTGTGGCGTTATGTTGGTACTCATGTCTCTCACTTATGCCGACAAGCTCGGCCATTTTGAATGTTCACTTAATTGTTGACAGCTGCTTTGCTTGCACGTGTTTTGGATCGTCTTCGATTTTTACCTATTCAAAAAAATGGATCAAAGAACCTGTATCAAATTTTGTGTGAAAAACGAAATTAAGCGCGCGGATGCATTCCGAATGTTGACTGTGGCATACGGAGAAGCTACCTTGGACCGAAGCAACGTTTATCGGTGGTACAAAATGTTCTCAGAAGGCCGGAAGATGTGAACGACGAAGAGCGTGCCGGACGCCCGAGCACTTCAACAACAGACGAAAAATTAATGAGTGGAGAAAATGGTATTGGCCAATCGTCGAATCACCGTTAGAGAAGTTCTGAGGACCTAAACATATCGATTGCCGCGAAATTCGTACCAAAATTGCTCAATTGCTCAATTCGCGCGGGTCGCCGCGAAATTCGTTCCAAAATTGCTCAATTGCGACCAAAAACAGCATCGCATGAACATTGCTAATGAGATGTTAAACTCTGTCCGCGACGACCCAAATTTGCTCCAGAGGGTCATAACTGGTGACGAATCGTGGGTTTATGGTTATGACGTGGAAACCAAAGCTCAATCATCTCAATGGAAGCTGCCGCACGAACCAAGACCGAAAAAAGCGCGCCAAGTTCGGTCGAATGTGAAAGTTTTGCTGACAGTTTCCTTCGATTGCAGGGGCGTGGTGCATCATGAGTTCTTGCCACAGGGAAGAACGGTCAATAAGGAATATTACCTGCAAGTTATGCGCAATTTGCGAGAAGCAATCCGCCAGAAAGGCCCGGATTTGTGGAGGAACAAAAATTGGCTTTTGCACCACGATAACGCCCCTGCTCACACATCGTTGCTTGTACGCGACTTTTTGGCCAAAAACAACACACTAATGATGCCGCAGCCACCGTATTCCCCAGATCTGGCCCCCTGTGACTTTTTCTTGTTCCCTAAACTGAAGAGGCCCATGAAAGGACAACGTTACGCTACGCTTGACGAGATAAAGACGGTATCGAAGGAGGAGCTGAACAAGATAAAAAAAAGATTTTTTGAAGTGCTTCGAAGATTGGAAAAGCCGTTGGCACAACGGCCGTTGGTATAATATCTCATGGGGATTACTTTGAAGGGGACAAAATAGATATTCATGAATAAATAAATAATTTTTGAAAAAACACAAAATTCGTGATACTTTTTGAACACACCTCGTACTCTGTTTACCTCTGGTATAAAGTATAATTAGAATTTTAGTTTTTGTTCATTCATTACAACTCTATAAATTGCTTGAATTGCAGAATATAAAACAGTCCCGCAAATACATTACTGCAATCAAACGCATTACCAACCTATACGAGGTGTGTTCAAAGGAAAAGGTGAATTTTGAATTTTTTTTTAAAAAGTACTAATTTATTCATCAATAATCGCCCTCGGATATAATACACTTGTGACAACGCTTTTTCCAATCCTCGAAGCACTTCCGAAATGCGCTTTTCGGTATGGCATCAGATCGTACTTCGACTCTGACTTGATCTCATCAATTGTGGCAAAACGCTTTCCTTTTATTGGCCTCTTCAGTTTTGGGAATAGGAAAAAGTCGCAGGGAGCCAAATCTGGTGAATACGGTGGTTGAGGCATGATTACGGTGTTGTTTTTGGCCAAAAAATCACGATGTGTGAGCTGGTGCATTATCGTGATGCAGAATCCACGATTTGTTTTTCCACAATTCCGATCGGTCTTGTCTTCTTTGGCCTTGATGATAGCATCACAACCGTTCTACGGTCTCTGCCGCTGCAACTAATGCCCGCCATTCGCCTCTGTCCCGAGCGACATCCCACCAGAAGGGCACACCTAGCTTCGAAATATCTCGCTGCACCTGGTCGATCCAGCCCGGGCGCGCCTCCTAACTCGTTCGCATACCGACTGTACACCCGTTTTGCTGGAGCGTTATCATCCATACGGGTAACATGTCTTATCGAGCGCAGCCGCTCTTGTTTTATGCGCTGGACAAGCTTAGTGTTCCCATAAAGCTTGTACAGTTTGTGATTCATTCGGATGCGAAATTCGTCGCCAACTTTTAGAGGTCCATAAATCCTCCGAAGAACTTTTCTCTCTGTTCATGCTTCTGCGCCGTATAGCAGGACTTCCTTGTAGTGTTCTTTGATAACTGTACGACCTCTTGGCAGGAACTCATGATGCACCACACCACTGTAATCAAAGAAAACAGTGAGCAAACCCTACACATTTGATCGAACTTGGCGTGCTTTTGGGCCTTGGTTTCGATGTCAGAACCATATACCCACGTTTCGTCACCAGTTATGACCCGTTTGAGCAAGCCCGGATCGTCGTTGACGTCAGTCAACAATTCCTGAGCGATACTAATGCGACGTTGCTTTTGCTCCAAAATTTAGTCAAAAATCGAAGAGCACACAAAATCGTGACTAACCTTTTCAGTTTTCGAAAACAAACTACTAATCAAATTTGGCTGCTAATGCAAACATATGATAATCATATGTGTCCGAATATAACAAAAACAAAATATGGATAATCGAATGTACACAACCCGCGAAAATTCAAAATTACCTACATTGAGTCGTAAAACATCTGCATTACAATAGCGCATACTATTTAAAAATTGTGCGTCGTTTAGTGGCCGACCCTTTCACACCGTCGATTACAATTCTTAGATCAGTGTATGCAGTTGTAATGGAGCCTCGGAAAGCTTTCGGCTATCGCCTACCCTTTCGATTACTAGTAATGAGGTTTTGAAAGCAGGCAGTCCACAAAGCGGCCATGCTAATGTTAAAGTAATCTGGGTTGGGCCTACGAAGGGTTAAGGAGGTGCTCGATTCCGTAATGTGAATTTGCGCCGCTGGGTTACCGCGTGCGCGCGTGCGTTTGTGTATATGTAAATGAAAACACACGAAATCAAAGGATCAGGGTATTTTGGAGTCGGGGCATTCGACTACAGCTCCATTACTTGTTTCTATAGTACTTAGGGCGTCTAGAAAGTAAAATCATCAGGAGATTTACCTAGCCTAACCTAACCTAACCTTTTGACGTGCAAAATGCTCTCTTTCTCTCCTATGTTCTTGAGAAATTGAAGGCAACAACAATACGTAAGCGCTGTCTGCAGCGTTGATTTTGTTTTTGTCGTGTGCATCAGACAGCCACAAGCACACACACAGCGTTTGGACAATAACCGGGTTTCTCTTTCGATTTCTTGTGGTTGTTGCTGCTTCAGAATTACATTTTTATTTGCGTTGATGACTGCGCGAGCATTAGGTGCTCTTGGGCACCCCTGCTTTAAATGAATTTATTTTTTAGCAGAGTTTTAGTCACTTTAGCTGGGACCACCTCTAATTCTAGTATGACAACTTATTATCCCCCGCCCCCAATTGTAAGTTAATTCATTTTTCAGCTGATTTCCAATTTCATAACGATAATTTATCAACAAACACATTAGTCTCATTTTGCCTCAAGTCTTAATTCCCCAAAATCTCTGACCCTTAATGGCGGGGCAGTATTTATTGACTATCTGTTCCGTGCATGCTTAATGATCCTTTAAATGCCCTCACTTTGTGGGTCTGCTGCTTGGGTAACGCCCCTCTTGGAGTTGCCCAGTGGATACGTGTGCCTCGGCCTGACTTAGGGTAACCCCCCGTAAGTTATTATGCATTGTTTAAAGTGCAGCGGGGAAAAAATCAAATCATTTCGGTTTCAGTTAGACGCGCGCCTCGTCTATGCGGCACGCTTCTTCTGATCAAACCTGTTTTCGTTTTTAATAGATGGGCATTTAAAATTAGTTACCGCTGCACTTGGAATGCGCCACGCTAGAAATTTCCCTGTCACTATTTTTAGCAGCGTTCGTCGGGGTCGGGTAAAAACTTCATTAAAATGCAATCAATTTGCAAGTGATGCGGGGCGAAACAAACAAACCCACCCACTTCGGAGAGAGAAAAAGAGAGTGTGCCAAGTTTTATGCTGAGCATGCAACACAAGCAGAGAGAGAGAGTCAACACTGAAGAAGCCGCAGCGTCGGCAGAACGAAACGAGGACGACGAAACTGCATTGTTGTCATATTTCGTAATACGCTGAGGCAGCAGCGAAATGCACACAGCTTTTGTGGGCGACGGGCGCGCAGGGGGGCGGACGATGTAAAGGAGCGAGCGAACGATTGAAGCTTATCATGGAGAGAATTAAAAGGGCAGAGCGCCAACGCAGCGGCGTTGTTGCGCATGTGTGAGTGAGCAAGTTAAAATGTCAAGTTGGAGCTCTCGCGCGCTCTCTCTCTAGCGCTCTCTCTGCGTCGACTGCGTGTCGACGCTTTGGGGCTTCGGCTGGCTGTCCAGCCATACAAACGCTCATTCCATTCCATTTCATCCGCTCGTCCGTCCACATCCACTTAAGTAATTTTTTGTCGAGTTTTTTTTTTTGCGCCACGAAGGCTTCGGCTCCACCACACACACACACATGTCCATTTATCACATTTGAAACTCGCCATTACAAAACGCGAAACGGGAGCAGCCACGATATTATTATCCCCAACAAAACAGGCGCGCGCGTGTTCGTAGTCGTGGCAGCCCCACACACATACACACACACACCGCCCCAACGTCCGCTCAGTTCGTGTTTCGTGATCGTCGCTCTCGGCCTAACCACAAGTTGCCGTTCGTGTGTGTGCTCGCGCCTCGGCTCCAACCCAACCAAACCAGCAACAAAACATTCAGGGACAATACGGCCACGGCGTCTGCGTCGACATCCCTACGTTTCAGTTCTGATTGGAGGTTCGTGCGCCGCCGTTGCTTGTACGCGGCATTTTCCTCAGCTCAGCTGTGAATCTTTGATTGTTTTGTCTACGCTTTCTTTTTGGCCTTTCTGAATGAACCACAGTTACCTGTCCCAAGCCAAATCTAAACATAAAGTGCTCAATTGTGCGGAGAGTGTGGAAAACTTTCCAAAAAAATCATACAACAAAATATATGCATACATATACGTGTGTACAAAAAAAAAGACAACTTACAAACCAAAACGGATTACACAAGAATCTTCCAAGAATTGGTAAGTGATGAGGTTTTTTCCAGGAAATAATTTTATGATTTGAGAATGATCAAAAATGGCACCTACAAACATGTAATTGTAGAGACACACACATCATCCACTTCCAGTCAATGAATGTATGTATGTATGTATCTCGTAGATACACATACCAGCCGCACTAGATACTAGATACATAGATTTGTTGTTGTTTTTGCTTTTCGGATTTGCTTCAGTGATCTTTGTCATTTTCAGTCTCCCATTTCCTTTTTTTATATATATGTATATTTTTTTTCTGTACACAGCTTTTGCTACTGAGCTCTGGCTAGGCCCAGTTCCAGTTCCCAATCCCCAAGCCGCACCCCATTTTTGCGTTTCATTTGATTTCATCTGGCACAACCAAAAAGGGGGGATTCAAAAATTGCCTGTGAGAGTGGGTTCGTCTCTATGATAATTGGTAGTGGCCGCCAGTAACACCTGTACCCAGGCGCAATTATGCAAATTAAGCCAATCTCCTAATCTCCATTTGCTTCTTAACCCACTTCACACACACACACACATGAGCACACACACCGAAATCATGAATTATTAGATGGCAAAGGAAATGAATGCTAAACACAAACAACAACCAAACAAGTCTCTGATCACACATAAATTTTGCGGTTGTTTTTGTTAATGAAATGACAACAATAACAACACAACTGCTGCTGCTGCTGCCGCTGCTCTCTTGTTTTTCTCGCTCTTTCTAAAAGCTTTTTTTTTGTATGCACACACACCTTGCGCTCAGTCAATTTTTTGTGCTGTTAACCAAATTATGCTCAAGTTATAACTGTTGTTCAGCCGGCTTAGATCGAAACAGTTAGCCAGAGAGAGAGAGAGAGAGAGTTGGAGAATGACTAAGACAGTAAAAACCCTAAAGTAAAAGTCCGCCACTTTTGGTCAAATATGGCGTATACGCAATATCATTCCAGAGTGTTTTTATTTCCTGCCTTGGACACAAAAGTTTCGGCTCATTCGTTGACAATGTGCTCCTTAATTATTGTTATTTACTTTTACCAGCTGCAGTTGATTCTTTTCGAAAGGCTTTTGTGATTTTTATCACGTGTCTTTTATCGCTGTCTTCTCATCGAGTTTTTAAGAATGCAGAACATTTCTTTGAAATTCCGAACAGTCACAAATAAATAACTGTTTTGTGTTGTTTTAACTGGAAACTTTTGAACTAAACGAAAATTTCATAATTCATTTAGTGGCCGGGTGTGGTGCAGCGGTTAGTGTGTGTGCCTGCTGTGATAGAGGTCGTGGGTTCGATCCCGTCTCAGGCCGTTTTTATACCCTTGCAGAGGGGTCTGCCCTTTCTGTCCGTCTGTTTCTTTGCTATCTCCTCCGTCAGTTTTAAAGCTATACTCACCAAACTTTGCACGAAGTCTTTTGGTACAAATACGCTGCACATTTGTCGGAACCGGCCGGATCGGATGACTATAGCATATAGCTTTCATGGGAACGATCGGTTGAAAAGCTAGTCTTAGTGAGAAAAACTTTTTTGTTTTTAATGGAATCGCCTCCAAAGTACGTATTTCTTAGTTTACTATCCTTTTCCATGATTTCACTAAGTTTGGTCGAAATCGGATGACTATAGCATATAGTTGCCATAGGAACGATCGGTCGAAAAACTAGTTCTAGTGAGAAAAACTTTTTTGTTTTTAATGAAAACGTCCCTTTCATTGGCATATTCTTATTTAATTTACTTTAACACATTTCTACAAAGTTTCATCAAAATCGGATGACCATAGCATATAGCTTCAGTGTGAATGATCGGTCGAAAAAGAAGTTCTAGTGAGAAAAACTTTTTGGTTTTAAATGAATCGCCTCCAAATTTCGTAATTAACAGTGTATTATGCTTTTCCATGATTTCACCAAGTTTGGTCGAAATCAGACATCTATATAAAGGGTGATTTTTTAAGAGCTATAGGAAAGTTTTCAAAAACAAACACATATAATTCAGAAAAATGCGTGAAATCTTTATTTGAATCGATAGTACGGTCCATATAATTTAATTTTTTGAAGATTATTTCATGCAAATGTTGACCGTGACTGCGCCTCAAATGGTCCATCCGCTTAGTCCAATTTTGGCATACACTTTCCAACATTTCGGCCGGTATCTCACGAATAAATGCTTCAATGTTGTCTTCCAATGCGTCAATTGAAGCGGGCTTGTCTGTATAGACATGAGCTTTAACATAGCCCCACAAAAAATAGTCTAAAGGCGTTAAATCGCACGATCTAGGCGGCCAATTGACCGGTCCCGAACGTGAAATAAAATGTTCACAGAACTCGCCTCTCAATAAGTCCATTGTTGCGCGTGCTGTGTGGCATGTGGCACCGTCTTGTTGAAACCACATGTCATGCAAGTCAAGCTCTTGCATTTTGAGCAAAAAAAAGTTGGATATCATCTCGCGGTAGCGCTCACCATTCACAGTTACGTTACGATTCGCATCATCTTTGAAGAAGTACGGTCCAATGATGCCACCAGCCCATAAACCGCACCAAACTGTGACTTTTTCTGGATGCATTGGTAGCTCTTGCAATGCTTCTGGCTGATATTCACTCCAAAATCGACAATTCTGCTTATTTACGTACCCATTGAGCCAAAAATGAGCTTCGTCGCTGAACACAATTTTTCGGTAAAAAAGTGGATCTTCGGCCAACTTTCCAAGAGCCCATTCACCAAAAATTCTACGTTGCGGTAGGTCGTTCGGCTTCAATTCTTGCACCAGCTGTATTTTGAAAGGCTTCACAGCTAAATCCTTCCGCAAAATTTTCCACGTTGTTGAGTAACAGAGGCCCAATTGCTGCGAACGGCGACGAATTGATCATTAACACTGGCCGATACAGCTGCGATATTTTCTTCAGTTCGCACTCTACTTAAGCGTGTTGGTGGTTTAATGTCCAACAATGTAAATTTGGTGCGAAATTTAGTCACAATAGCCCGAATAGCCGCTTCAATGGGTCGATTAAACTGACCATAAAATGGAAGAAGCGCGCGATGAACTTTCTTAACAGAGCACGCATTTTGATAATAAAATTCAATAATTTGCAAGCATTGTTCGTTTGTAAGACGATTCATGGTTAAATTATAGACCAAACTGAAGATGTTTGACAGTGAAACAAAACACGAAACGTGCGTGAGCTGTTTAAACCAGTGTTGCCAAAAAGATAATAGCTAAAAAATCACCCTTTATTAATAACCAAAAACCAAACCATTCGACAATTCATTTTGAATGCGAAAATACCAATGCAGAATGTTCTGTGCTTCAAAGAACATACCAAGACACTTGATCTTTGACTTCGGCATCAAGTACTTGCTGCGACTCGCGGAAGTATTTGTACTGAACGAGCTTTACTCATAACAACTCGCGGCCGAAGCTCTAAGTCAACGTGAGTATAAGTACGGGCCACACTCGAGTTTGTCATGCCTTAAGCGCTGAACGATCGACTTTGAAGCTGATTTTAAGAAAGACTCGAATTTCCTTAATCAACTTCTGATGTCTTAAATTTTTAGGACCATGAACTTATCAGTCTGATCCGGCATTTTCCAAACATGTTCAAAACTTTTACCATCAAAAATCGCTAGTAAGCCAGATTCGGTCATTTTTTTTTTAGCTTTGTGTGAACTTTGTTCATCAAAAGAAAAGTTTTTTCTTAATGTCTTTAACTTGAAATTTCTTCATTTTTATACTCTTTACCTTAGGTAAAAAAAAGTATTTTAAGTTTGTGTAAAAGTATGTAACAGACAGAAGAAACGATCTCCGACCCAATCATCAACAGCCGAGTCGATTTAGCCATGTCTGTTCGCCCTTCCGTCTATCCGTATAAACAAACAGATCTTAGAGATAGAGGTTCGACGTGTATGGGACAAAAACTTCTAATATTTTCATTTTTTGCCACGCCCTCTCCGGCCCCCGTAAATTGGAAAAAACTTCATAACTCCCACAGTTTTATAGATAGAAGGTTCGCACCTTCAGAACATATTTAGTAATCAAAGGATTGGTAAGGATCGGATGAGCAATAGTCGAGCTATAAGAAAAACAACCAATAATGATGGGCAGCACCTGAACACAAATTTAGGGGAAGTATAGAGTATACTGCCGAGCTTGACCGACTTTCTTACTTGTTTTAAGCATGAAGAAGGAAATTTTTGGAAGCCTTTATTAAAGGACCGTACAAAATTTCGAGTTTAAGAGAAGAGTTCATCTTTATTTTTCAAATATTTGGTTTTTGGGACACCTTTTACAAACATATGCATTTCATCAACCGTCCAAGGAAATTAAAATTTCTACTGCTGCAAAAACCTAAATTCAAAAGTGACACACAAAAATGTTAAGAGTAAGCAAAAAGAACAGCAAGAGCAACAGGCAAAGAAAAGGTCAGTGACCAAAATATGTTTTGTAATTCTGACAAAACATTAACCAAAAGAGAATGTAGCAAACCCCAACCAAAAAAAAAAAAAGAAACATAAGAAAAAGCTAAGAGCAACATTTACGGGATTTCATAAATCTGTTGCTGCTGTTGCTTCTTGGAAAATGGTTTCAGTTTGACCTGAAGGATTTTCCATTTGGACTGCACACGTGGCCTGCTTTTGCCTCACAGTTGATTTCACAATTTCCGCCTGTTAAGCCTTTGCACACACACAGCCGCACTTTAATTCAATTAACGCCGTCGCTGTCAAGTATACGCCCTGTGGCTGGGTAGCCTGAAAAGAAATCGTTTCCTATTTGCATGTGGAACGGTCAAAGCAAAAAAGGAGAACGTACTTAAGGCTATGAGAGCTGCTGATCTATGTGTGTGTGTGTGTGTGTGTGAGTGCAAAAAAAGGCAACATCAGGAAAAAAATAAAATAAAATGCAGAAGAAAAATAAACACACAGAAATAAGCAACTACGAAATGCAAATGAAATGTAATTGAAAGCGACGCAGTCAACGTTGCATTCGCTGCCGCTGCTACCCTTAAGCTCTGGCACTGGGCAGGGGACATTGTCCGTTTATGGGACAGCAATGGCAATGGTATACTGATGCAGAGGCACAGTGGTCAAAACAGTTTTACATTTCTAATAAACATCTATATATATGTCTTAGTTAAAACTCGAAACTAAACAACAAACTTATTTTGGCTTGTTTCGGACCAATGTATCAGAAATCAGCGCCGTCTTGCTAAAAGAAACTGAGATGCAATCTTTAAGTTTGATCTTCCAAGAATTAAAAATTGACACGAACGAATTCGTTTTTGAATTTTCTATGAACCAGGGGTGCAAACCGCTCGAGAATTCGAATTGGTTCGGTTCAGTGGTTCACAAGACATTTATAAACCCCGGTTCGGTTCAAAACATGGTTTTTATAGCTAAGTAAAGCTCGGATTTGGTTTGGCGCCTGTTCCTGTTCCCAAATTTCCAAACTTTTTAGTAATTTTTGATTGAAATTTTAGTCCTTTAGTCCATTAGAATAGCCTCGAATATAAATTTAAGTGTAGTTATTTTAAACCAAGGAGTATGCAAGCCTCGACCCTGCAATAGGACTTCAATTAGATAAAAAAAAGTACATCTACGCGAGAAGTAGGCTACCCATGTTGTAACGACTTTTAACATTAAAAATCGAACTTCAAAGTACATAATGGTCCTTCGAGCCGGATATTCTGGAAACAGTGTAATATAGAAAGTCAGAGAATCCCAAACGCAAAGTGTCGTATTTCAGTTATCAACACTTGTTAAAGGGTTGTTAAAAGCTCTAATGGTTGGAGTTTTGTGTATCTCTTTGATTCAAATTGACTTCCTTCCATATATACTCGTATATTTATTAAAGAGTTCAACCTGACTGACTGCCGTCCAGCCAAAACCATAAGAGATAGGAAGCTGATTTTCTCACAGTAGTTTTATCTTATGCTGAAAGTGAGTACTAAGATCCGGTTTTGGAAAATTCTGGCCATATTGTTATGAACCGACTTTGTCATTCGTGGCTATGCCGGCTGGCTCAGTCAATCTCGGGGACCACGTTAGGCCATGGCGGTTAACTTCAATTTCATTTCGGGATTTCTTTTACCCTACTTCTTTTTATACCCTTGCAGAGGGTATTATAAAATTGTGCGGATGTTTGTAACGCATTGAAGGAAGCATCTCCGACCACATAAAGTATATATTCTTGATCAGCATGACGAGCTGAGTTGATTTAGCCTTGTCCGTCTGTTCGTCTGTCTGTTTCTATGCTATCTACTCCGTCAGATTTTAAGGTTTCCTCACCAAACTTTTTACGAAGTCTTTTGGTACATATATGGATCGGATCGGATGACTATAGCATATAGCTGTAATAGGAACGATCGGTCGAAAAACTAGTCTTAGTGAGAAAAACTTTTTTGTTTTTAATGGAAACGTCCTTATAATTGGCATACACTTATTTTATATACTTTTACACAATTCTACAAAGGTTGGTCGAAATCGGATGACTATAGCATATAGCTGCCATAGGAATGATCGGTTGAAAAACTAGTCTTAACGAGAAAAACTTTTTTGCGCACGCTAAAGCCTATGATCGGTTGAAAAACTAGTCTTAACGAGAAAAACTTTTTTGTTTTTAATGGAAACGCCTCCAAAGTACGTATTTCTTAGTTTACTATCCCTTTCCATGATTTCACTAAGTTTGGTCGAAATCGGATGACTATAACATATAACTCCTATAGGAACGATCGGTCGAAAAACTAGTTCGAGTAAGAAAAACTTTTTTGGTTTTAATGAAAACGTCCTTTTTATTGGGATATTCTTAATTTATATACTTTAACTCATTTCTACAAAGTTTTATCAAAATCGGATGACTATAGCGTATAGCTGTAGTAAGAATGATCGGTCGAAAAAGAAGCTCTAGTGAGAAAATCTGTTTAGTTTTAAATGGGAATTTCGTAATTAACAGTGTACATATTATGCTTTTCCATGATTTCACCAAGTTTGGTCGAAATCAGACATCTATATAGTACAGATCCCATAGAAAAGTAAGGTCCAAAAAGTAGTCATAGTTAGAAAATCTTTTTTGTTTTCAATGGAAGCTGCAAGGGTATACAAAACTTCGGCCGAGCCAAAGTTAACTTTCCCCTATTCTTAATTTTTATCTCTGATCCTTTGCAAATCATTTTTGCACCACTGTGCCTGACCATGTCGAAGAAGAGTGGTTATATACTTATGTATGTACATGACAATAAGAAAAAGCTGTGTGTATATTTTAATCCTCTCAAAGAGGATTTTTCGAATACGGCCTGTGCCATTTGCACACGACACCAACGCCTACACTCACACAAACACACACACATACGCACGCGTAGAAACAGACAAACTCAATAACAAGCAGATTCTTTTTCCTCGCTCATCGTAGCCTCCAAGGAGCAGCAGAAGAGGAGGAAAGTCACCTCTAAAAAAAATACGAGCAGCGCCAACAAATATCCCCAACACACACACACGCGCACACATACTCTCACATGCACATAGACAGTGCGCGATAAGCTTAATTGAGTGCGCAGTGAAGGCGGCGACAGGGGGATGACACACACAATTTTATCAAGGGGCCAAACGTCCAACGCTCCGTACTTATTCACTTACATACATACAAACGCACGGCCTCGCCAGGAGAGCAGCAAGGAGAATACAAAACCGAAATGTGCACGCAGCGCTGTGGACAGCGGCAGCGAACAGCGAAATTCGCCTTGAGCAGAGGCCCCCACAAAACGCACGAAGAGAAAGCAGCGCGCACACACTGCGTGTGCTTTTTTCACATACCCTGTGTGTAGAGAGTGGCCCGCCGAGGAGTATCGAGCTACTCTCAGTTGGCTCTACGGTGCCAGCATGGGGTATCCAACTAGTTGAGCTTTTCTTTTGTCTAGGGCTGCCAGTTTCCTTTGTTTGTTGCGACCGAACAATCCTCGAGTTTATGATGGGCGTTTTTTGCGGGTGGGACATGATGCGGCCGCTTGCAGCTGTTGCTTGATTTGTTTTTTGAGGATTTCTGGGAGTATGTATCGGGGTCAGTTTAAAAATATACGCACCAAATTTCTAATTTCCATTAACAAGGAAGCGGCCAACTGCGGATGGGGGTGGGTGGCTGGCTGGCTGCCTTTCTGCTCTGGCGTCATCGGGCAATCCCAAAAAAGATTCAAAACATGAGCAAAAGGTGAGAGCGTAGTGGCTGGCCGGCATTCTAATTGTGATCGCTGTGACTCTCTTTCTCTGACTTGGCTCTCTCTTGTATGACGTCTGTTATCAGAAGACAATCGAAGAAAGCTTTTTGCGCTTGTTCCTAGCTAGGAAGAAACATTCGAGAAATCTTTTCACATTGAGGCGTTGACGCTACTTTTATCTTGTATGTCCCCATATGTTTGTTTGTACATACTTACAATGTCTGTATGTGCTTCCTTTGGCCCTCTTATCAGCAATGCGGTGGAGAAAACCACAAAACGCACTTGGACAGGCCCGTAAGCAAACAAACCAAAGTACGCGTGCAAAAGGGGCTGATGAAATTTAACAGATTCCAGCAAAGCAAATGAATCTTTAAGCACAAGGCGAGCTTCTATGCACTCTCTTGGCTTGAATGTTCTTAGCTGTAGTAGAAATTGATTGCGCGAAGTTAAATGTATCCGTGTTTACAAAAAATCTCGTAGAAGACTGAAGCAAAGTCGCGCCTGGCCCGCAAGGGGCCGAACAAATTTTGATATTCACCCATAACACGAGCCGAACGCATGCCGAGGCTTTTGCTAAGAGAGCAAAAAGCTTTTCACTCACTGACCAGTAGGTCAGAGCTGGTTTAAAGCAGGCCTGGCCCCAGAGGCCCGAAGTCACTCGCCGATTCAAACCGAATGCTTGCCGAATTCAATCATCACTGAGTGTCAGAGGGGGACAGACATAGTTTTACATAGTGGTACAGTATCCTTTAATAACTAGCCTTCTGGTACCCTTTTTTGGCCGGTTCCGACAAATGAGCAGCGTATATGTACCAAAATACTTCGTGCAAAGTTGGGTGAAGATAGCTTTCAAACTGAAGGAGGAGATAGCATAGAAACAGACAGACGGACATGGCTAATCAACTCAGCTCGTCGTGCTGATCAAGAATATATATACTTTATGTGGTCGGAGATGCTTCCTTCAATGCGTTACAGAGGGTATAAAAAGTAAAACACATTTTCCGAATTTTCTACGATATCGCTTGAAACCAGTTTATGACTAATAGGAAAGTCTACATGGATGTGCGGATACAAGTTGAAGGATAAATCTAAAATTCTAGTCCTCCAGAAGAGAATGTTCCATCTGCAAGCGAGTCATCATTTGGTCAGCCGCCATATGTTTGGCCATCTTCTTGTTATTACCCTTGCCAAACTCACAATAGTCGAAAACGGTGCAAGACATGGTAAACACAGGTTTATGGGGCAACCCCTCCTCAGTTATCAACTCGAATTTGGATGGTGGCCAACCGCGTTTCACGCAGAGCTCCTGCAACGCACCAATTGGATTGTGTTGCGCAGCAGAATCTAATCTCCAATTTGGCGGCTCTGCCAATTGGATATTAAAGGCCGCTTCAACCAAAGCCCTGGCAGCTGCATGTTTGGCCTCCTTTTTCGAGAATCCTGTACCCATGGCCTCATATTGAGCGAGTGAGTCTGGGTGCTTGAAAAAGACCCGAAAACGGTAATTGCCCCACTTGGTCAGCCCCAGCTCATAGGTGGGAATGAGGTTCCAGCGATGGAGCAGCTCCTGAAGTACGCTGACCGGGGTCTTTGCAGCAAATGTGGCAGCCCCAGGGTCATCACCGACATTTGCGATCGCATTAACTGTCGCAATCAAATTGTTTAATATGGGATATTGAATACTAATCTAGTGTTTCATACTTGCTCTTGCCAGGGATTCCATTTAACAAATTGAAAATTGTTATTTTTCTTGAGTCAGGTGTTTTTTTGCTGCTTAAATAATTTCAGTGTGACCAGAAGCGACTAGAATACTTTGACACGAAGCTTCTTACAAGTAGTGTTGGGTAACGGTTGTTCAATTTACTGAACGTGACCATGATGAAATTAGTATAAGGTGGTCCCGTCCGAAAAATCTCTCCCTTATTGTAAGTTGACAAATGAGTGTGAGCCTACTAATCTCATGCGAGTGAGTGAAACGGCCACATTTACTTTGTTTAACCCTTAGACTGGCAGTGGGGTACATTTACAGCCTACTGTAGCAACTAGAGGTCTGCATGAGTGCACTCAAATTGTGTTCAGATCTTGTATCGAACAGAACAGAAAAAAACAAACGAATTTATTGAATGAGTGAAAGGCAACTTTAGAAAAGCAAAAAAATAATGTTTTTATTGGGAAAGGGTGCAAATAATAGTCAAATTTTTTTACTAAAATAACGTGTAGAAAATTTCCCTAAAATATTTTTTAATTTTTTAATTACACCACAATTTTCGACAAGCTGGGTTAATGCTTTCTAGATAGCCATGGCAACAATTCTGGAATTAGGCTATGGATCCAGTGACCTTTAGTGGATTGGTCCCAACGGCGTTGCCACTTATCGACACTCCGCTGCCTCGCTTCCTGCTGCTGGGTACCATTGTTCGGTTGATTTGAGCCACTCAGCCGTGAAGCCCTGTACCTCTCATTTGTTTCTGTGGCCAGCTCACTAAGTGGGATCATCTCGGCAATGACCAACGCAGCATCTTCCGACATCGTACGGTATGCTAAAAAAACCCTGAGCGCACTTAGACGATACGCCCCACATACGCCTTCTATGTAGGTAGAGAACTTTATGGAACGATGCCAGATTGGCGCCGCATATAAAATAGTGACTCTCGTAACACTAGTATAAAGCCGTCTTCTCCGAATGTTCTCAGAACCATAACCTGGTATCCAGCATAACTTTAAGGTATTTAATGGCTCTTTTGGATTTTTTATTAACTCTGTCATTAACTCTGACCCAAGCTGATTCCACCTTCACCGCCTCTGCCTCTTGCGCCGCTAGCTTAAGTACTTGAGTAATACTCACACGACAATATATGCAAAAGGTAATATTTTTTCGTCTCACGTAAGGGTTAAAGCAACGAACAAAAAATCCGAAAAAATTTCGCCCGATACGAGCCTACTCTGTTGACAGCCTGCCAAGTACGGACAATAAGGGAATAATCGAGAGAGCACCACCTTATACTTATTACATCATGAACGTGACCATTTGTTGGTTTTTTCAAATGAAAAGTGATGGACTTAAAAAAAAAAACTGGAACGAAGGGACAACAAGCACTTATAAAAGGACAAAAAAAGAAAGAGAAATTTTTTTATCAAATCAATTTTTAGTTTTTATCAGAAAATTTGCCTTAAGGCAGCCGGTAAACTGTGCCTTTGCCATACAAAAAGGTAGCAGTTTTGTTTGAAATTTGTTTGCCGATAATTGTTATTGTTACATCTGATAAATTATAATATTCAAGGGATGTCCTTGAGATCTCACTAGAGATTTTTGTATAAGCAATGGCATTTCGCTCTAAACTTAGATGACTGATTCTGTGATTCGCTTTACACTCCACATCTGATCTACTAACCCTGCATCTTAGTAACACTTCCAATTTAAAGAGAAAGACAACTTAATTATTCCCTTTTTGGCATAGTAAAACACATTCAAAATTTGTCTAAATACCAGGGCAAGTTTTAAAATAAAGCGATTTTATAAAATTCATGGCGAATTTTTTTCTGAGTGTAGTTCTCTGTCCTCTCTATTTGGCCAGGCCTGATATAAAGCATGTCTCTCTCTCAGTGATGCATGTCTTCGGCAGTCATAGCCCCCAGGTACTATGGCTGATGAACACTGACTTAAAGGGCGCTCAAGGAACTTTCCATTTGGCTTATCTCAACAAAATAGCATTTAATAACGTTTTCAATTAAGCGATTCCTTGAGAAGTTCTTTGAACTAAATTATAAAATAAATAATTCCTCTTCCCAGCTGATCGTTTAATCTTTATTATCTTACAACTTGAAGACCATTCTAAAGTTCGATGACGCGTTCGAGCGTTTTAAGTGGTAATTGCCGAATGACGTGAGCAAACAATTTGGCAATCAAAGGCTTCTTATCCATAGGAAGTATGTCCAAATTATTCTGATGCAGTGGCACAATCAAGAGCAGACAAGTAAATATAGATTGTACATTAATTCTGATATTTTTGTTGCAGTGCTGACGATAGATAGCGAAAAAGCGAGACAGTGGTGCTCAACAAACAGAGAAAAAATACCCGAAATTATGCAGAAATTACTTTCAGAAGTGTGTCAAATGATCTTTAAACTGATCTCAAAATGGATTGTAATAAAAAATTCGACGTTTGAGTTGGAAACCGAAAATCCAGATTAATAAAACTACTTTTCCTATTCAACCAATATTTGTTTTCATGGATACTATAATCGGGTGTGTACCAGAAATCTCTAAAGACTTTCATATAAACGAAAAGATTTTTAATTTTTCTAGGAGGACTTTATATGTAAAGTGGCAAGAATAATGTCGGCTACTAGATTTTGTGGAAGGAATACCGTACGCATCAAATCTGCTTTGCCTTGAGCAGCCGGTTTCAAATCTCTCAAATATTGTCATCTAATCTAGTAGCCTAGCATTTTAAAGACACTTCACATATTAAGGCAAGCAGTTTTATTTCGAAATGAAACCGTTTATACACAAATCTCTAGAGATTTCTGGAACAAATCCGTATATAAATGTTAAAATCTAACTTTAAATGATTAATAGTTTTTGCTGTTTAAAGTTTGGTCACGTACAGTAAAAATAAACTTGCTCCGATTCAGAATCCCGGTGACTCTGACTTCGGAGCAGTTCGTTCACGAAGCAGTTTTCAGTCCTAAAGCAATTTAGAATACTCATGTCCAGAGCATGGTTTAGCACGTTGTTGCCATGTTTATTGAATCGGGGCAACCAAATTAACGATACACCTACCTATCGTCTCAACATGGTAACGATATCGTTGACGATATGCGATTTTTCGATAATCGATTTGGACAATTTGTTTGTTCTTATCAGGGATGCAAGCCCGGTCTGCAAACCTCCTAAACTTCGGGTGGGGTTCACTCCGGGGCTCTAACCCGAAAACTTTTTGAGCGGGTTTAAAGGGTCTCTGAACCCAGGTTCGGATTCGAACTAGGGTTTAGTCTTATTAAACATTTAATTCATATAAGTTTAGAGTCTTGATGTTTTCAATATAATATTTGAGCTTAGTTTAAGTTAATTCCTGTAATTTATTTTGTATTTTGTAGAAGACTTCAAAGCTTGAGTGCGGCAAGTGTACCAAGTTGAGTAGAAATCGCAGTAACAATTTTAAACCGATTTAACAATTAAAACAATTTTAACACTTTTATATTTGAAGAGCTCTTAATTCTAACGCGTTACTCAGTCAAGCACTGCTTTGTTAAGATTTTCAAAAGAACGAAGAGTTCGCCACTTCTAGGATATATCTTTAAAAAAATCATTGGCAACCAATTTCAAATTGTACTTTTTCTTGCTCATGTTCAGGTTCAGGTCCGGCCTGGAAAACTACTACGGTTCGGGTTCGGTTAGACTCCAAACTGGTTTGCAGCCCTGATGCAGTGGTTTACAAGCTTATATGAACTACTATGAAATCATAGAATCAAACTATTTCGCATTCTTCTGATGCATGTGAAGGTGCTGAAAGCTGTTCGAGACTACTCCAGATTCTGCGATCTTTTGGGGACTATTTGACCGGCATTCATACCTTCAAAAACTGGGGCACAAAAATCGCTGTTTTGGTAACTGTTTAGTCGCTGTTTTGGTCACTGTTTTGGTCATTATTTTAGTCACTGTTTAGGTCAGTGTTTTGGTCACTGTATAAGTCACTGTTTTGGTCACTAATTCAGTCATTGTTTTAGTCATTGTTTCGGTCACTGTTTTGGTCACTACATAAGTCACTGTTTTAGTCGCTATTTAAGTCACTGTTTTAGTCACTGTTTCGGGCACCGCTTTTGTCACTGTTTGAGTGACTGTTTTGGTCACTGTTATGGTCACCGTTTTAGTCACTGTTTGAGTCACTTTTTCGGTCACTGTTTTCGTCACTGTTTCGGTCACTGTTTTGGGTCATCCACTACCACTACCCATCAACTCACCACCAACCTGCTGCTATGGCTGTCTTGCTCTTGCTGCTGACTTTGCAAAGTCAAAGCCGTAGCCAAAGAAATCTTTCGAATAGACAATCGTTTTCTGGATTTGCCCCCCAGCGATCGCCCCCAGCGAGCTCCGCTCTAATAAACTTGATCTGCCTGCAAGTAAATATAAGAAGTTTTTGTCCCATACATGTCGAACCTCTATCTCTTATCATCTTTGAGATCTGTGCGTTCATACGGACCTACGGACCGACGGATATGACCATATCGACTCGGCTGTTGATGCTCTTCAAGAATATCTATGCTTTATAGGGTCGGAGATTCTTCCTTGAGCTTGTTACATACTTTTGCACAAACTTAATATACTCTGAGTTCCTTTAGTACGGAGTATAAAAACAGCGAAAAAGCCAAATCTCTACAAACGTCCAAGATCGAACTCGAAAGTACGGCACTGGCTAAAAGTTATGTTGAGTGAGAAACACTAATATCTTGGTCTTTACGTCATCTGATTTGTAAGGGGTGAAGCATCCCAAATGGTCCTTCGAGCCGGATATTGCGAAAACTTAATGTCTTGTTACAGGGATTGGCGCTAGCACAATTTAAAAGCTCTTGATTTTAAAGTTTCACGGGGCCATTGAAACCTTTTTTGTTCAGTTTGACTTATTTACTTAATATAACAATTAGAGCCGATTTCTAATCTTCTACATAGAGCCAATTGTCAGTTTAACAAATATACTAGAGAGCAAAATCTAAGTTTATCTGTCACAGCTCAGCAGCTATAATGAAGATGGTAAATGGTCCCTTAGAGTTGTCTTACGAACATCAAATTAATGGCTTAGGTAGTCCCAACTATAAATGGTATAGTACAGGCAATATTTTCTAAAAAAACACCAACAAAAATAACATCTTATCGACACTATTATCGATAATTTCCTTCAAACAAAACGCCCATTGTGCGTATATCAACAACAAGTCATACATACACACAGAATGTATATAACGACTCCATCGTCCATACATATACATATAAGGCCAAACTTGCGGAGGAGTGAACAACAACCACAAAGCCATTCAAACGCTTCGCTCTTCAGCTAGTTTGTTCGCTAGGGATTGGAAGCATTTAGGGCGGTGCCGAGGGCGCCTGTTGTAAGAGAGGAAAAAGAAACCAAACTCGTTGCCTTCGCTTCGTTGGGTGAGCTCACCCCGACGATCGGTAAACTGGGACTGGATTGCTGTTGTTGACTGATTTGTTGCCATCGTTGGCAGCAGCCCCAAACTGCCAACCGCCAGCCGCTGGGACCCAAATACTAGTCGCGCGGCACGCAAGCGGACCTACATACATACTTGTTTCGCCGTTGATTACAAAATAGTTTCGCTGACATTTTGTCAACCATAAAATGTTGTGGAGAGCAGCTCGCGGATCGTAGCCCCTTTTTTTCATCCCATTCATCGTGTGGCTGTCAGCAATATTGATCTATGTGTGTTTTTATGTGTGCGCTTCACGCCTCGGCCCACACATCCAACTAAAGGCTATGGGCGGGGGACGCAAGAGAAACACTTTGCCCTCTTAGTCATTGGCGCATTTCAAGAGCTTTTCTTTTATGGTGGTGTCCTTAATTTAGACAGGCAAATGCGGGTCAAATGCTGGCGAAAGTTAAATACTGACGCACTCAGAGTGAGGCAGTGGTTGCTTATGCGTTATCTTTTTAAAATGTTATTCAAGTTGAAACTTGGATTCAATGTAAGTATTCTTAGGAGTGCAAGAGCGTTAGCCCCAATTCCTTTGAAACTTAAACCTAAAGAAAATTGTAGAAATCCGATACACAGTCTTGTTCTCAATTCTAGTACCAAATCTAGTACAAAATCCGGTTTTAAATCACAAAATTTATGTGGAAGTGGAATTAAGATCAAGGCTGAAAAATTAGGTTTTGTCTATTGTCGTATGCTTCCCGATCTTTGATTCTCTTAATACCATCGTAGAATTTGAAAACCAAGTTTCAAAATGGGGGGATACAAGACCAAAGAGACCTTTTCCAGGAGGCTACGTTTTTAGACGGAACTTTTGTGGTCCTCGAATTCAAATGCTACGGTTTAGGCTGAAGTTCGGGCAGATAAATTAAAATTTTCTCCGGTTCCCGGAAACTCTGACTCCGCAGTGGTTCGATTTCGAACCCTGATTAAAGCTTCGGCACAGACGAAGTTAGTTTTGCTTTCTTGTTCAACTGACGTCTGTCGGTATATCGGCATCTATTATTGAGCTGAATTTAGGAAACCACTGGACCTACCTTTGTAAAACAAACAGACTCAATACAATCCAGAGATAAAAACCAGCTCTGAACCGAACCAAACCAAACCGTACCGAACCGTGAAGGACCGGCTACGCTTTTCATTACACTTAGGACTAAGACAGAGATGGGCAAGCCCTTGCTCCCAGTGCTCCCGAGATTTATTTTATGGCAACTGGCACCACGCTGACGCATTTAGTATTGCTTCGTCACCCCACACAAGCTAGTTAGACAGAATGACAAGCACAATTGGGTAGCTTCGAAACGAAAGCAACAGCAAATCTATTGCGTATCGTGGCTTGGCGCCAGCCGCGTTCCCCGTTCCCGGGTTGGCGCTTTGAAGGAAGCATCTCCGACCACATAAAGTATATATATTCTTGCTCAGCATGACGAGCTGAGTTGATTTAGCCCTGTCCGTCTGTTTCTATGCTATCTCCTGCGTTAGTTTTGAAGCTATCTTCACCAAACTTTGCACGAAGCCTTTTGGTACAAATAAGCTGCACTTATACTTATACAAGTCAGGATTATAATGCTGCTAATTATTCGGAACTGTTTTAAGAACATAAGCTCAATATAAGCCGGACTTGTAAAAGTCCTTTAGTTACTTGGTTGATGAATAAATAATGCTAAAATGAAGCACTTTCATACTTAAACTAAGACATACAGTCTTGTTTTCAATTCCACTTTCGCAAAAGTCTTAGACCAAAATTCGGTTAATATTTATTGTTTCACTTAACTAGTTTAATACAAATTGTTGGTTGCGAGCTGGCCCGAGGCAGCCAGCGCGAAGTTCCTCTCAGCGTGGCACAGGTGGGTTGTTGCGACACCGTTGCATTCAACGAGGACCAAGCGAATTTGGACATACGTAAACCAATTTAAGGGGGGAACACACTTTGCGATGAGCAAAAGTAGATGGTTTTTAAAAAAATTCCAGAAAAAAAAGTATAAGAGATTTTTTATTTTTGTTTTTTTTTATTAAATAGTTAATGAATGAAAGGAAAATACAAAATTTTTTTTTCCAATATGAGGGCCGTTCAGAAAGTTATCGGCCTCCGAAAAATGATGAATAAAAAAAAGGTGCCCACATGGTGACCATGGTTGCAGCACTTGGGATGATCTGAAAAAAAAATGCGGTTATGTTTAGAACTAATGTGGCTATCGTTCGGCCCTCCGAAAAAAAATTTAAAATTTTTTTGACAAAATGGCGGACATTTGAAAGCAAAAAAATTTTTTTTGTCTTTTTTTTTGTAGTGTAGTGTAAAATATAGGTACGACGACAATTCTGCTTCGTATAAGCCCTTCCGGAGCAAAATCGGTCCACTGGTTTCCTCTGAATCGTGGCCACCAGTTTGAAAAACGTGGTTTCGAGATAAACGCTTTTAAAGTTTGCAGTTGCTAGGCAAATCGGGTCACTTTGGGTCATTTAAAATCCCATATCTTCTAAACTATTTCGAATTTTTGAAAATCCTTTTAGGGGGATATTTTTGAATATCAAAGCTACAAAAATATGCAAAAAAAAAAAGTCGAAAATTTTTTTTCCGCAAAGTGTTTTCTCCCCTTAAGATAGTTTACTACAAAAATGTTGCCCGAAAAAGTTAAAAAGAATAAGCAGCTGCAATTTATTGTTAAAGATTTACGGAAGCTGTGTTTATCGTGTATAGCTCCGATGTATGTGGAGATGAATTCTTATCGTGCTTGAGCATTAGTGACACGTTCTTACAACGTGCATGATTCGTGAGTGACAGAAAATTCGCTCTCGCGCACAGCTGCAGTAAAAACCGAACCGAATCATCGGTTCGAATAGCTTCAAAACATGGAGAATCGACCCTTGTACCAAATATATAGAAGTATACTGCAAATTCATAGACCAAATGAGAAAACTAAAATTGAAATTATAATTTTGTAAGATCACAAAGTTGCTAAAACAAGTTCAGGTGAGGGATTTACCCCAGCCATCTAGACTATACGGGTAGTTCCCCAAATATGCCCTATGCTTGAAAACGATCTATCACGTATGTATATACATATGTACATACCTAGGTACATACATATATGTATGTATACCTAGACTTAAGCCCACGCACACCAGCCAGTCTCAGTTACAGGCCTTGAGGCCAGGCTTAGGACTCTGTGTGTGTGTGTGTGTGTTTGTGTGTTTATTGACGACTTCCCACCTTTTGCTGCCCTCCATAAGGGCTTACGACGTGCTTGCTTTGTCCAGCAACCTTCTTCAAGCTTTTAGTTGCCTACGTGCAAAGGAATTTCTACACTTGGCTAACAAAGGCAAGCAAGAGAGAGAGAGAGAGAGAGAAAAACAAAGCTAAAAACTACAACAACAACGGGACTTTATGACGACAAAACGTCGCGCTGCGTCGTCAAAGTTTCGTTCGTTGTCGTTAGAAAACGAAACGAAGACAAGAAAAATATATAGAAAAAAAATATGCATGTAAAAGCCATAAGCAAAGTACAAAGAGCCAAGATTCAAAGCGGAGCTCAATAAAAAAAAAAAAAAAAACAGCCAACAAGTCAAACAAATTGTCTGGCAAGGAGAAGCGTTGGGCAGAGGAAGCATTAGAAAATCATAGCGCAATAGAGGAATCAACTAGAAACAGTTGGCGGCAACTAGCGGGCCGAGACCATAATGGGGGGAGGGGGTAGGAGGGGTGGAGGAGAACAAGGCGGCGGCACATGTGTTTGGTGCCAACCTGCGATACCTGTTCCGCGCGACGGCAGCAGCAGAATCCGGCCAGCCAGCAGCTTGCCAGTTAGTCAGTTAGTCAGTCATCAACAGTTGGCTGCCACACACACATACATACACACACAGTCACATGCATACCTACACATGGACACATTCGCCTAACGTCTCTCGGCCAACTCATTCACTCGCTTTTGGTATTTACACAGCAAATAGTGCTGCGCCGTAGGAAATCAAACAGAGCTCCAGAGCGCTCCACTCACACACACACACGGAGACACGCACGCCACAATCACAGGCTGAGGCTCAGCCAGCTCTAGCTCTTGATTGTGGGGGCGATGTGTGGGCCACATGTGCAAAGTGTCACGCACACTGAGGCACTGTCAGTGTCCCACATGACAAGTCCACAGAGGCAAGCCATCGACAGCCACCGACATCCCAACAACAACAACAACTGAAGCTAGACAACCTACTTTAGGCCTTAGATATTGAGTAACAATTGGCGGCCGTTCAGACATCACTACATGGCGACATCACTTGAGGCTTCACCGCAGAATCTTATAAAATAGAAAAGCGATAATTGAGTACATCTATACGTAGATGGGAGGATCAGTTAATGTTGATCATTTGAGAGTGTAGAGAATAAAAGTGATGGAATTAACAAGAGGCAATTGTTAAGACTTTCCTCCAAGGTTTAAACTTTCTTTTGAACACGGTTAGCCTTCAAATATGATACACAAACTAGGAGAAAGTGGTACAAATCTAATGATCCATTAATTATCTTTACCATAGTTTCGTTTTCAAGAATAAATATTCTTTTTCCTATGCATAAGTAAGTGTTTCATCCTGACAATAAGAAAAAGTCTCTTGTAAAGGATAAGAAAACAATTCATTCTTAGGATAAAATCGATTTTCTTCCCCTCCTCCTGTTTGTTCCTGACGATAAGAAAACTTAGCCTATGGGGAATAACAAAAAAGTGTTTTCCAAAAAACTAGGCTCTTCATTCTGTTTTCTTTCTCAAAGTTTCAGTCCATAGCATTAACCAAAAGTTGTTCAGATACTTGGCTTATCGGTTTATCCTTGGAGGCGGAAATCAATCATCATCCTGGAAGAAAGCCAGAATAGTTCTCTTCCACAAGAGTGGAAAACCATTATCCTACCTTGATTCCTGTCGTCCGATTAGCCTTCTATACACACTTGTAAAGATCTTCGAGCGCTGTATCCTTCGAAGAATGCTCGATTTACGATATATTCGTAAAGCCATACCAGATTTCCAGTTTTTCTTCTAAGCTATAGAATTCCTCGAGGGGTGCGACGGGAAAGAGTGTGTAGTGGCAGCTTACCTTGACGAACGTCTGCTCTCGGAGATCAAGAACCTCCTACAGCCCCAATTATAACTGTTAGTCAAGAGCTTTCTGACGGACAGAAACTTCGAGGTAGCACAGGTTGGATCGACAACCCAAACAAGAACCATTAGGGCTGGTGTAGCGCAGGGTAGCGTGTCGGGCCCCACGCCGCCGTCAGTTAAGCTATTTCAAGCGATATCGGTATCAGTTTTTCTTTTCCGTCTTGGGGGTGAATTCCACAAATTGGAAAATATTTGTCCGTATCTTATATACATCGGCTCAAAGCAGAGGTTAACTCCTATGCCACGCCCGCGGTTAAGAAAAAAATCTCACCTGACATTTCCGATCTTGGAGGTGGAGTTTTAAAAATGAAAGCTTACAAACAAAATTGGATAAAGATTGGCCTTGAAAACACATTTTTGGATACGCTATAATTTTTCAAATTTCGCGATTTGAGCACCATTTTCCGCCCATTTCTTCAACTTAGAAACCTTCCCGGGCAAGCGTCCACCATTCCACTAAGTTTCACTAAAACCAAAAATTTGCCAAATATCGCGGCTTGTGCACCATTTTCCGCCCATTTCTTCTACTTAGAAACCTTCCCGGGCAAGCGTCTAACCAATCCCCAAAGTTTTACTGAAATTAAGAACTTTGCAAATATGGTGGTTTCAGAACCATTTTCCACCTCCAGGTCCATCTCTATGTCCACCTCCAGGGCATCCTCCATGGCCTCCTCCAGGTCCAGGTCCCGCACACAACCAAGTACAATGAAAAACTGAATTATTTTTAAAATTTTCTCAGTCAGGTCATGGCCACCTTTATAATCCAGATATCTTAAACCCACTCAACCTTTACCCACCAATTTTCGCCAAGAGGGGTAGATTTTCCAGAAGACTGGTATGCAGTCATTGTTGAATTTTCATATAGATCTTTGAAAATGAGTTTGACCCCAATCCGATGAAAAACAAAAAATTTGCATACAACAGTTTTCCGCCCATTTCTTGACTTTTGGGGTAGACTTTCCAAAATTTGAAAGTCACGTTGATCATATTTTTTTATGAATAACTTTGAAAATGAGTTTGGAGCTTTACCACCCAATTTCCACCAAGGGGGGTGAATTTTCCGGAAAATTAGTATGCAGTCTTTGTTGAATTTTCATATAGATCTCTGGAAATAAATTTGAGCCCGATCGGATGATAAAAAAAAAAGTTGCATACAACAGTTCTCCGACCATTTTCCGACTTTGGGGGTAGATTTTCCAAAAGTTGAAAGTCACGTTGATCATATTTTTTTATGAGTAACTTTGGAAACGAACTTGAGCTAATCGCTGAAAACTAAAACCCCTCCCAAATCCGGAAAATGTAAGTATTGCTATTTTCATGTAGATCTTTGAAATGAGTTTGCCCCAATCCGATGATAAAAAACCAACAGCATTTTACTGATATACAACCAGTTTGACCATTTTCCGACTTTGGGGGTAGATTTCCAAAAGTTGAAAGTACGCTGATCATATTTTTATGAGTAACTTTAAAAAGAATTTGGAGCTAATCGCTGGGAACTAAAATTCAACCCATACAACCTTTACCACCCAGTTTCCACCAAGGGGAGTGAATTTCCCGGAAAATTTGTATGCAGTCATTGTTGAATTTTCATATAGATCTCTGGAAATAAATTTGAGCCTGATCGGATGATAAACAAAAAAGTTCCATACAACAGTTTTCTTTGAATTTTCCACATTACCCGACAGAATTTTCCAAAACCGTTTCTTAGTACTCACTTTCAGCATAAGATAAAACTACTGTATACAAATTCAGCTTTCTATCTCTTATGGTTTGTCCTGCGCGACGGTCACCAGTCAGTCAGGTTGAACAGTTTTTTATATATATAGATTATAGTCGGGCTTGACCGACTTGCTTTCTTGTTTTAGTTTCGGTATGTTCTTCAAAAATAGCGGGGTGCGAAGGCGTAACCAATTTATATGTAGCACTGTGTTATAATACACTGGATCGGGCCAGTGTAGGAAGGTGTACACCATACCCATATCAAGTTTGTTTCAGATTTGGAAAATTTGCACCTCTCCCCCTTTTGACAACCACAAAAAAAGTAAGTCACTCTATATCAACGCGTATAAGAGATAGACCCACTAATTTTTTCATGTAGGAAGGTGTATACCATACCCATTTCAAGTTTTTTCAGATTTTGGAAAAGTTGGAAAGGTAGAAATAAGAAATAATCATCTCCTATTACATTTATAGTTTTGTAGATCGAAAACGAGCTCTGGTTTAATATTCGAAATGAGTCCGAAAACAAAGTTTTTAGGAAAATGATAGAAATCTGGTTTTTAAGAGAGGAATATCTTGCTCTTCCTCTAGTTAAACTTCCTCCACTAGCCATTCTTCTTTATTATTGAATGTGTTTCATTAGTCTACTTCTTCGATCTTTGAGTTCCCCTTGCTTCTTTGTTTTCTAACTTCCAAGCGCTTTCTTTTTTGTTATTATTTCTTTCCTCTCTTCACTAAGCTTCGTTCGTTCCTTTGACTGTACAGCTCCTTTGTGTTTCTCTTTCTATCGGCGGTGTGCCAGAAATCTCTTCCAACCAAATTCCAACCCAAAACCAATTCTCGGTGTCCTAGAAATCTCTTTCGGTTGGTTTCAAACCTCTCGTATTTTGTTGGGAGATTTTGGCAAACCAACCTATACACAAACCAGCTAATACATTAACCAATCAATAGCGAATTCACGAACCCACGCAATATATCAGCACTGTTTTTGTAGTAGGACCATAATCCTATACACACACCTTTCGAACTCGACTTTCGGACTAGACTTTCGAATTGAACGAAATCTTTCGAAGTTCTAGGACACCGACGGATTTCACTTTGCAAACCAACCGAAGCCTAAATCTCTAGAGATTTCCAGGACACCCCCGTATATGTATCTTTCAAGCTTTCTTTACTTTCCTACACTTTTCTTTATGTTGGAAAACTCTTATCTTGAGTTCACCTTGCAGATTTTTCCTCCTCCTTTCTAACTCATCCAACTGGAGGGCAGTTTCAGCTGAAATATTAGGCAATATCCCAGAATATAAGCTTTATGTTCTTGGAGAGATCACAGTCTGATTACTTTCGGACAGTAAATAGATTTACAATTTCTTCCCAAAGAGTTGTCCATTTGTTTAACTACATCCTAACGTTTCTTTTAAAGATTTCAAATCTTCAAATTCACTTCCCACACTGCCAGCTAAAATTTCATCATCATCATCAACGTTAATTTGTGAGCCCTGTCACCGATGGGTGCCCTCCAACCCCCTTACCACTTTACCCCACACACACACACACACACATACATGCACTGGCAACAACAATTGTGGTTGTAACTTCTTTGCGCTGGTAAAAATATGAGCAGGAAAGTCAGCGTCGTCTGCCCTTCCTCTGCCACTCCCCTCTGCCCATGCCATACCAAAAATGGAGAGGAAGTCATAGAGCGTAGATAGAGTGGTTATACATATTAGACCAGCGACTAAGTAGAACAACAGCAGCAACAACAACAACAATGGCTACAGCTCCACAGAGCAGCCACACAGCTCCCAGGCAGCAGCAGCAGCGATCGTTCGTGGTAAAGCTCCACAACAACAACAACAACTCAAAAGTAGAAAAAAAATTAAACAGACTGAAAAAAAACACTAACCAACAACACGCAATAGGGCAAGGCAAACAACAACAGCGGCAGCGACGCCAGCAGCGATGCCGGCAGCAACGATCTGAGCCAGCAACAGGAATTTACGATTGAGTGGCTACCTTGCCTGTTGCTATTGTCGGCTGTGGGTGTGTGTGTGTGTGAGTCGCTATTTCACCTGGGTTGGGAGCTTGGTGGATATGTGTGTGTGTGTGGAAGAGAGCCTATTAGGCGAAACGTTCGTTTCCGCTGTGGGGGTAGGGTAGGGGGTAGTAGTTATTGTTGTTAATCATAGACCAAAGACCAGGTAACCAAGGTGTGTAGGATAAACATAGACAGAAACCTTGCCTAGAGCTTTTTTACTGCATAGGATTTCAAATTGTAAACTTGTTGTTGCTTTTTTTTCGTAGAATTTACAGTTGCTTACGTAATCCCTGTCCCATACACTTGCCTACACACAAACGCTCCTTCACACAGGCAGACACAAACACACAGAAATAGAAGACGACGCCTGCGTTGCTGGCTCAAGTTTCCATTTCCACATGTTTTTCCCCCCCAACTCTCAGAGAGCGAAAGAGAGAGAGCCAAAATCTAATCCCCAGCCCAGTCTCAGCCCAACCCAACCCGCCTATGGCCCTTACAAGAAATAAGCGTCGGCTGCTGCGCACCCAAAGTTTTTATTTTCTAGCTGTTTCCATCAGGTTTTTCTTTTAACCCCGTTTCGTCAACGTTGTTGGCCCGTCCCTCGAAAACCGCACCTCCCACCCCTTCCCCACCCCACCCCACCCGATCCGTCTGTGGCCCATCGCATGCAAAGGAAATTACAAATTCAAAAAGTCAAAGGCGCAAGCAGCGAAGCCAGCAGCAGCAGCGGCTAGCAGAGAGAGACAGAGAGAGAGATCGAGTGTGTAGACTTGGGGACCCAGTAAAAAGTCTACAAAGTCAGCCCTATGCCTGTTTTCTCTGTGCATGTGTGTGTGCTCGTTCCTTTTGTGAGAGCGCTGGCCGTGACGCTGGCAGAGCTCTGCTCGCGATTGCCGACGGATGTAGGATTGTTTTTATGTGCCTGTGTGTGTGTGTGTTTGTGTGGCTAATAAGCGGGCAAGAAGAAGAAGAAGAAGAAGCAACAGCAGCAGCGAACGGCGCCGCTTGGTCGTTGGGGAGCTTGGGAGCCCGAGGATCGCTCAGTCAGTGTATTGGTGTCAAACGAGACGGACGAATTTGGCGAGCGGTAAAAGAGTTTCGTTACGTACGGATCGGTTCGGTACGATTACGATCACCCTCGCCCTTCCCCCCTCTCAGTCTCTCTCTCTGTTTTCTTACACACACTCTCTCATCTACGCTCTCACAGTTGTGAAAATTTCCACTTGGAAAAAAAAATTAAAAAGTGCAAAACAAAAACAACAAAAAAAAAGTAAAAGGAAATACGCAGGAAAGCAAAAAGAAAGGTGCATAGCAAATTTTGATTTACAAATTGTGAGAAATTAATTAGCCGCCCATTGATTCTGTCTGCACGTGTGTGTGCATGCATGTGTGTGTGTTTGTCTCGAAGGGGGTGTAAAAATAAGCGCATTTATTTGGCCTTTTCGAAAAGTGATCTCCACTTGGCCTCCGCTGCCGCCCACCCCTAAACGTTGCTTGCTTATCAGGCGAGTCTCTACATGTGTGTGTGTATGTGTGTCGTTGCTGCGCAGTCGACTTCCTGCGCCGAGGACTTTGACTTACTCATTCGTGCGCGAGGCTTGCTCAAGTGAGGACGTGTCAGCGGCTCGTGAAACTTGACTACAAAAACGAAAAACATTTTATGTAAAAGTAAGCCAAAAACGGTTAGTGATAAAGTGTCAACAATAAATTAAAAAACAAACAATTTCTTAGAAATTTAACAACAAAAGTGAAATATTTATGCCGATGATCTTTCGGTTTTTTACTTGCTCAAAGCTTTCGAAGAGCTTTTGGATGTGTGATCGCGCTCTCACTCGCTCAATTTTGCTAGTGGCTTTTCAATGGTGGGCAAAAACCCATTCAATTGATTTGAACAAGTGCACTACATGAAAAACAATAACAATTGCAAACAAACTACGAAAAAGTGCAAAGCATAAACAATAAAAAATAAAATATTTTGAGAGCAACAAGAACAAGAAAACGTGAAGCTGTGTAGTAAAAGTGAAGTGTACAAAGCGGGCAGGCGATAAGATAAGAAAGAGCGCCGCAGTAATGGGAAATATTTACACTTGCCCACAAAACTCAACGTACAATACACACGCACTGGCATTGATCGAATTTAATACTTTGCTGTTAATTTTACAGTTGTCCAAAATAATTATCGACCCACCAAAATCCCAATTATAAATACTCGTTTTTCGAATTCCAACAATTGGGGTATGGGTAAAAGTTTTTAAGAAGAAAGTTTCCAAGAAACTATTAAAATGGAAGTCCGAATTTCACAATGTTTTTTGAAAACGCTAACATTTACCAATTGCGGTTTATGTTCCAATTTTCAATCAAATAACTTGTAAATATATCCAACTAGATGGCCCGGCGAACTTCGCACCGCCTAACAATAAATATCTGTAATGAGAACTTAATAAAATGAGTAAAAAAATATATTAAATTCAATACTTTGAAAAGATAATTGCTTTGATGAAGCACTTGGGTTAATACTTTTCATTGAAGTACCTTGTGATATACTAAATTTTTAGTTTTGTTATCAAAAGCAAAAATAAGTAAAGTAGATGGTTTGCCGACACGTGAACATGCCACGTACAATTGACCATGAGAAAAACATGCATTTTCCAAATTCAGACCACAAACATTTAAGGACTGGCCTTGTGATTTGTTAATCGTCATGGCGAATACAAGGCGAATTAGAAATTGAATTCGCTTAAACCCAAAGGGCACATCGGTTGAGATCATCGGAATCCTCGAAATGAGAGCTTCTTCTTCTTTAAATTTTCCTTTGATTATCGCCGCATGAATCACATTGGTCATCAATTTCCTTAATTTCGTTCCTTTGCATAGTTTTGGTTGGTTTAGATTTCGAACCACCGAGCCAACCTTTAGTTGCAAATTGTGCGGTGGTAGGCCAGGCACATCCAAAGCGTTTAAAAATTCTGTTGCATAGTTGGTGGCATCATTCTCGTTTGTTACACAGTCGATAGATTTGAATGAATGCACATCCTTTTTCTTAGCCGCCAAAATTGCTCGCTCACTCAATCATTAGATATTTTTGTGGTAAGCAATGATGTTGGGGAATACTTTTTTGATAAGCTCGTCTTTCGATAAAACGATGTTGTAAAAATTCAGAGGAAATGACACGACCATTACCAATATTCAGCAATTGCTTGGAGAAATCGTAAGCGATGGATCGTTTTGCAATGCAACTCTGATGTTAGCTGACAGCTGAAGTTAATTCACATAGTCGATCTTGGAATGACTGGCAGTGTATGGTGGAAATCGCCAGACAGTAAAATCATTGCGCCTCTAAAACATCTCGATTTGCTTCCAATGCGCGCTTGTGCACCATTGTGCATTCGTTCCAAATGATGATTTTTGCCGATGCTAATACATTGGCCGCTGAAGAGTGTTTAGCAATGTTGCATGTAGGTTGTTCAATAGTTTTAAAGGTATAACTGCAATTTTAAAGCCGAATGAGCAATGGAAAAATTGTTGCAACTATTACAGAAAACGGAAGCAATTTCGAAAAAGCCTTTCAGGAATTCGGAGTCCATACCCAATTTTTTTTCAGACGAAACCCAAGACATTTTTATTAAATTTCCATCTTCGGGACCAGCTCGAAAGTGTTTCTATTCATGTGAGGTTCGACATGAAAATGTATTTTCGTGCGTTCTGGAAATCAGCCTAAAAGGAACACTTTTGGATTGCTTTGAATTCTGAATGCTTATGGAAAGCAGTCTTATTTGAATGAAGTATAGTGGCGAAATAAATTTTTATGTCATCTTGATTCAGGCCTTTATTTGGAATAAATTGTTCGAATAAAGCATAATTTTAGTTTTATTCGAATAAAAATAATTTTCTGACAAATTCTTCGTTATCCGTATTCGAATAAAAAGATGCCAAATCTGGCTATTGTAGCAAGTGACAAAGCCAACAGCAAAAACAACAACTCTATTTGCTTACATTCGCTCGTTAAGGATTTTTGAAAGCAAAGAGTGATAAGTAGTGCTAGGAGAGGAAATACATGCATACATATGTACATTGTACATACTTGGAAATCAATTTCATGATGGATATCATTTTGTTGACAAGGCGTAAAGTTTTTCATTTTACGTGCCTGTTGCTTCGTATGTTTTTTTTTTTAATTTGCTTTTGCTCCTCCTCTTTTCTAATTCCACACCCTTTGGCAAGTTTTCAAGTCAGACACAAACACACACACACACGCACGTACGTACACACAGGCCAACAACTGTTTTTGTTGCTGCCATCGTCCCCATTCACATTCCCCCCCACACATGTTACTCGCTCACTCACTCTCTCTCGCACTCGCCTCGCTCACGATCTGTGCGTGTTGTTGTTGTTGGTTTTGTAATTTGCCCATTTGAAACACATTTGAAATTTCCATTTAGATTTCCTCATTTATTTTTCCTGCCTGCATAATAGTCGGACCTTTTGACAACCAAGTGTTGACCCAGCGGGTCATCTGTTAAATTAAATTTGGTTTGCATTTAATTTGTGTGAGCGAGTTGAATCACTATTGAGGCTGACAGCAGCCTCAAGCTTTAAGCTTTTCTCGCCACAGTCCTGCTATGACCCGCCTACACTAGTAAACACAAACACTGTTGTTTGCCCATTATATTTACATGTTGTTTCCTTTCCTTTTTGCAGAAGGCCTGGAATTTAATGTTTAACATTTCCATACAACTGTCACGAAGGAAGTCAAAAGGATATTAGTTGTAAAAATTACAAATATTTATTGGCCCACGTGCGGTAAATAACCACCAAGACGGCTTCCAAATGAAGATGGCATCTCAACGATTTTGTTTGCGCTGGAACAATCATCAGAGCAATCTGTTGTCAGTCTTTGATCAGCTGCTCCACGCTGAAACCTTCACAGATGTGACGCTGGCCGTCGAAGGACAATACTTAAAGGCACATAAGGTAAGTGTGGAGTCCTTGACCAAGCTCAGCATTCCCCCAACTCACTCAACCTTTCTCACTCTCCTTAGATGGTGCTATCCGCCTGCAGTCCCTATTTCAATGCCCTATTTATAAATCATCCGGAAAAGCATCCAATTGTCATATTGAAAGATGTGCCCTATTCCGATATGAAATCCCTGCTGGACTTTATGTATCGCGGTGAAGTCTCTGTGGACCAGGAGCGTCTCACTGCCTTCCTACGCGTCGCCGAGAGTCTGCGCATCAAAGGTCTGACCGAGGTCAACGATGACAAACCCTCACCGGCCGAAAGTGCCCCGGCCCCACCACTCCAGCGCATTCAGCCGTACCTGGTGCCACAGCGCAATCGCGCACAGGCCAATTTGCTGGGCAACACCACCAATACCAGCACAACCAATGCCACAATGCCTACCCAGCCGTCGTTGCTTAGCTCCGCCCTGATGCCCAAACGTAAACGAGGACGGCCTCGTAAACTGTCGGGCAGCTCGAATGGCACTGGCAACGATTATGATGATTTTGAACGTGAAGGTGGCATGCTGCATGACTCCGATCTAGGCAACGGCAAACTGGGCAATGACTCCTATTCCGGCAATGATGATGGCTCCGATGATAATCAACAGGAATCTGGCAATAATGATGATCTGAATGTAAGTGCAAAAATTTAAATTAAAAAAAATTCTCAAATTAAATAAAAACAGGCAAGGTTAGCGTTGATTCCCAGTCCCGTTACCACTTTTGGAATTAATTAATCCCGAACTACAATAAAATCACACACTTCTCTACGAACCAAATCTGGTATAGAAGCTTGCTTGCTAGTTCACCAGGGCTGTCGCTATTTTTCACAAACCGATGACACAAAATTAATGAATCCAGTTCGATTTTTGTGGTGAACCATTGATGAATCACATTGATCGATTTTACCGATTGGAAACTTTTAAAAATTACTACCGAAATTCTGTCGGGTGGGAAGATTTTTACGGCCGAAAATCGGAGTAAGCGCTCTTAAAGTTGCGAATTTTAAAATTTCAGTAATAATTTTTATTAATTTCCCAACGTTGCTGGTTCGTAACCGTTACCACGATGGAATATGTTGAATTTAACTAACGGTTTAACATTGACATTTCATTAAAAAAGTTTAAAGTTGCTTTCATATAAAGATACTAAATGGAAAACCCTTTAGAAGTTTAACTTTTGTCGAGAAAAATGGCAGTTTTTGACGGGTCTATTGAAGTCTATTGAAAAAGCTGAAAAAAGGGCGTGGCTTATCATATTGTCTATGTAATTTTATAATTATAATTTATTGAAAATATCAACTGACTGATACAGTTTCTCGCCCTCATCCTTGTCGTAGGCCTCGGTAAGGCCTATAAGGTAACTTTGCCGTTGTTCTTCCATTTCACTAAATGTGTCATTATATTGACCCTCCATTTTCCTCAATATATTCTACGGAAATTCTTCCAAAAGGGAACAATGCTTTGTTTTATTGCTTGTAAAATTTTGAAAACCGACTATTTGTCAACTTGTTGAAGAAGGCTGATATGGTCAGGTAACCTGAAAACTATTATATTAGGGTATTCACCCCAGTTTAGCTGTAAAGTTGCTGAATTGAGGAATTTTTAAATTTTTCCACAAATCGAAAACAAGAAGAATTAATCATATCAATAATATTGACATTTTTATAGAAAAAGTATAATTCCTAAACTCAACAATTCAGTATCTCAAAATCTTATTCGGCCCTGTTCCGAATTCCGAGTCGGTTTTCGTGTAAACGTGTAAACGTCTTTTCACCTTCCATATAACATTGCTAAGTTTAAACTCTACATCAGGGGCCGGCAGCTTGCTATCTCGCGTATATAGGAAAATTCTCAAAGCAGCGCTGCTCAAACACGCATAGTATAATCTGTATAAGCGCCGCTGCGTTGCTTGCTTTCCTACGCCGCGACGCAGTCGTTGTTACTGAAATTGAGAGCAATTTTTGAGCTGCTCTCACACACACCAATGCATTGCAATGCAAAAATGTAAATGTATTTCTTGCCTCCCTCTGCTCTACATGCAAACGCTTACACGAAACCCGACTCGGAATTCGGAACAGGGCCGATTTTATTCACATTCAGTATCTGGTGAAAAAGTAATCTATTCTTAAGCGAATTGATAGCCATCAGATAGGTGCCCATCCACGACTCAACGACATTATTGTTCGAAAACTTTGGGCATTTTTCTCAATCGATCTATAAACTTGGCATGCACTTAGAAATGACAGATTGCTGTGCGTTGGAGATTGCTATTAGAGTCCTTAAACGACTGAGAGAGTTGACAAACTATCGATTTACTTATAAGTTTTAACTCAAAAGACTAAAAATCTAAAATACTTTTTAAAAAACCAGAATTCCCGCTGCCCGCTGTTTTAAAATTTTTCCCGCAATCCAGTTTTGAAAAAAAAACCCGATTTGGCGGGAAAAAGCGAAACTGGCAACACTGTGGTACCCTTGGTCTTTAGAAATGTGGTCCTTTTTTCAATACAAAAAGCTGCTTGTTGGCTATTAACGCATAACGCACTTCTAGTGTAAATGTTGTATAAGACTACTTTTCCCACTCTACTTTTGTATGACAGCTATACTATATAGAAGTCCGATTTCGACCAAACTTGGTGGAAGCATGGGAAAGCATGTAAAACTTAGAAATACGAAGTTTGGAGGCGTTTCCATTTAAAACAAAAAAGTTTTTCTCACTAAAACTAGTTTTTCGACCGTTCGTTTCTATGACAGCTATATGCTATAGTCATCCGATCCGGCCGGTTCCGACAAATGTGCAGCGTATTTGTTCTAAAAGACTTCATGCAAAGTTTGGTGAAGAAAGCTTTAAAACTGACAGAGGAGATAGCAAAGAAACAGACGGACAGGGCTAAATCAAACCAGCTGGTCATGCTGATTAAGAATATATATTCAGTAAAAGACTTAAATGCAATTCAAATTACATAAATAAGGTCTACATTGATAATAGAATACAGGAAAATTAACTTAATGTACATTTGGCCGGAGTGGCTCAGCGGTTAGTGTGCGCGACTGCTGAGCAGAGGGGGGCGATCCCGCCTCGGAACATCTAATGAAAAGTTTTTCTTTGAATAAAACTTTAACCCGGACACCTCTTGCGTTGGCGCCGCGCGTAATAGCCATGAAAACCTTCTCAAAAACTGCCGTTCGGTTCGGCGTTAAACTGTAGGTCCCTTTCTCTTGGCTAAAATTAGAAGCGCACAAGCCAAGAGGACTTGTTGTCATCTTGACAAGCCGATATTTATTACCTTTGGCAACTGTTCGAGTGCGTAATTTGTTAATTACTTTTTAAAACGAAAAACGCTTTCGTTTTCGAGTTGCGAGAAACTGAATCAATTCCGTTTCCGAAAAGTTGCAGTGAAAGTGGAATTAAGAACAAGCCTGTTTAGTTTCACAAAAATTACTTTAATTAATTTCCAGTCCTAATGAACTGGAAGACCTAAAGAACTTCCTTAGGTACCCTTTTTATCAGGGCTGCAAACCGGTTTTGAACCGAACCCGGAATTCCGACTTTTATTTTGCTGTTAACCGAACCTGAACCCGTTCCGAACCTAAAAGTTCGGTTCGGTTCAACAAAAATTATAGAAATAAAAAAATTTGACCTACGGTCTAGCGACTTCTTCTGTTATCTGATATGTTTTGGGCGACTGACTCTTATAATCGGCAGGAAAGTACAATAAAACATCTAAAAAAAACTTTCAGAACAGCTTATGGAATCTCCACCCTCTGTTTTTAAAGATCCTGAACTCCAAAGCTTATTAAATGATTCACAAAACAAGAGCCTAACATTTTATTAGTAGTAACTATTTCTCTTATGTAGGCTATGAAATGAAATTTTACTTCACAGCAAATTTTATTTTGAATATTCCCATGCTTTCTACAATTCGCTTCCGACCCAATTTGGGTCCGACCCACGATTGGGTTGTTTTTAGGTCCATGTTTTTCAAACGAATCGGAATACTTGGGATTAGATTGATTACAAAAACTTTTTTTTTTAAATATTGTTCGACCCAAAACCTTCGTCCAAAAACCTTGAACCTTAAATTTCCGAACCTTAACCATTGTTAAATTTTGGTTCGATCCCGCGAACCGGAGTTCCGAAAAATTTGCTGGGTTCGCAGCTCTGGTTTTTTTATACAGTTTTCGATTCGCTTTGTTGCGATCATCGCAAGATTTAGGATCCTTTTTATCGCCCCAATGGTAATGACATGAGTACGATAAGGGTTGCAAATATACAAAGCTCGTTTTTTTTTTTAAAGCAAGGCAACTGTTCAAAAAACAAACCTGATTTGTCGAATCAAAGTCCTAACCGGACGTGGAAATAGGATCAATATTTTGTGAAGATGTGTCTATTAAAATCTTTTCTGATTTCGGAATATTACTATTTCGGGAAGAATACGGAATTATTGCGGTTCATTGGACTATTGATTGATAAATAAGACGCGTCCATTTTAACAAAAACAAAGCCCCGAAAATAAAGTTTTGAACAAAAATTTAGCAACTGATCTGCGAGCAGAATCCTAGACCGAACCTCCTGCAGAAGTTTTTAAACTCAAAGCCTGACCTTAAAGTTGTTAAATTTGAGATCCGGACTAGTTCTTTTATTCATACATCTCTATCTCCCTCTTCCAATTGCAGGAAAGTCGCGACTCCATACCCACAAAGCGATCAAAGAATGCTAAAGATCAGCGTGTTACCCAGCAACATGAAGACAACAGTACTTCCGGTAAGTTCAATCAATCCCATTTCATATTCAAACAAAAATCATTACCACCAACTCCAGAGATTGCATACGTACCTAGACCCTAGCCTCTGTAACCATAAGCTCATCTTTTTGTCCTAAGCTCTAAAAGTAAAAAAAAAAAAACACCATCAACCAATCAATATATTCATTTTATATTGTCATGTGCACCACCAACAAACAGAAAAACAAAAAAACAAGCTGTGAAAATCCACGTTACATTTTACATTCGACCACAAATTTCGAATTCGAAAATCGGAAAAGCTAAAAGGGATTTACGCAATTAAACGAAATATCGCGTCGGGTTTTTTTATAGTGAAAAATCAGAGAAGAAAAAAAGAAAACAATTGAGAAAGTGCTCCCCAGCAGCTAGCAGGGTTCTACAGAGTTGTCGAGAAAGAGTGCTTTTCCGTCGGCAGGTGAGTGTCCCCCAGTCAGATGATGCCAAAGAAATGCAAAAACCAAAAGCTGAAGAGTTGAATTTGTGAAGTTGAAAATCGGGTTGAGCTCACAGGGATTCATGGCCGACGTGAAAATTCAAAAATAACTAAAATCCAAACAGCGAAATCCAGTCACTCCGAAATCTTTTCCAAATTTTTTCCTGTCGCGTAAATCGCAAAACGAAAGCAACAAATGAAAGAGACCAGCAGCAGCACCACAGCATCGCACCTCATAAGACCACCACTTCACCCACTCAAATGAAAATTTATTCGTCACACATTTCGAACTCGAAAACTCGCGCTGACAAATGGCTTGAAATCCCTATAGCTTTTCCGATCCGATTTGAAACTCGACGATATCTTCTTTTTTTGCCTTTCTCTTGCATACATCCTGCACACCATTTATACCAAACCAACCACCACATCTCATCAGAACGACTTAAACACTCACTGAGCCTCTTTCCCCTTCTTCCCCCCGCGTGTAGATGGCAACGACAGCGACGGCGAACCCATGGACACTTCGTATATGGAGCCACAGCTAATGCTGGATGAATACGACGAGCCCGTGGAATTCAAATACAATCCCCTGACAGACAATAACTCACCCACGCAGGACCAAACGGACGGCGGCAATAACCAGCATATCAATGAGCAGGCACGCCAGCAGGCTTTCCTCTTGGCCGCACAGCGTAAACATCAAGCGGATGCGGCGGCTATCTCAGCTGCCGGCGCTGGCGGACTAAAACTAAACATCATAGGCATGGCTGCCGGCGGAGCGCAGGTCAAGTCGATGGTCAGCATACCGAAGCTAACGCCCATTGGCAAGGCTAACGCCTCCTCCACGCCGCTCGCCTCGCCCGCCTCCACATCAGCGGCCAAGCCGCGTGTGCAGAAACGGCCCAAGCTCAATAAGCAGCAGCAGCCGAATGGCGATGTGAAGCCGGTGTTCACCAGCCAGGACTACCTCGACCTGTACAACAGCAGCGATGGCTTCAAATTTAAGGCCGGCTCGCTCAGTGGCAGCACGCCAAATCTAAGCACTGGCGTCGGCACGCCCACCGTCAAGACCAAACTCAATCTCAGCAGCAATGTGGGCGAAGGCGAGGCGGAGGGCTCCGTGCGTGATTACTGTACCAAAGAGGGCGAGCATACGTACCGCTGCAAAGTTTGCTCCCGCGTCTACACGCACATCAGCAACTTCTGCCGGCACTATGTGACCTCGCACAAGCGCAATGTGAAGGTTTACCCGTGTCCCTTCTGCTTCAAGGAGTTCACGCGCAAGGACAATATGACGGCGCATGTGAAGATCATACACAAAATCGAGAATCCCTCGACAGCGTTGGCCAGCGTGGCGGCAGCCAGTCTGGCCAATCAATCCTCGCTAGGCGTCTCGACAGGCTCCACGCCGCCGCCGCCCGATCTGAGTGCCCAAAATTCGAATCAGTCGCTGCCCGCTATAAGCAATAATGCTGCTCTATCCACCTCATCATCGTCGTCCACCTCCTCGTCGAGCGGTTCGCTGGGGCCGCTGACCATCACAACGGCGGGGCCGACAACAGCACCCGCCGCGGCGGCACAGTAGTAATCTCCACAATCCAAATCCGCTTAGCCGCATATTCCAAAATCAAGAGAGGAAAAGTAGAAGCTGGTAGCGCCAGGCGCTAACGGGGGGCCTACACACACACACACACAAGTTAACCTTTTTTTTGTTGATTTTGTTTTTTAGTTTTTATGCTCGAGAGAGAGAGAGAGAAATGAACGCCGGCAACAAGGAAATCTCTGCATGGAATTTCTGCTGTTGAAAGTTTTTTATGTTGTGCAATTATTATGAATATTTTTCTTTTCCAATCTAAAGTTATACCGTAGACCTAAGTCCGGATGCAAAATCGGGCAATTTTTCAATTTTTTTGCACACACCGCAGCGGCCTTATTTAAGCGATAAATATTATATACCATGTAACGGGGCAATGTTACAATAAACACCCTACTATAACTATAAATCTACAGCAGCACTTTAGTTAATTAAACGAAATGATATATAGATCTATATCTACTATATATATCAAGTACATTGAATGGTATGCCTAAGTGGTGTAGGGTCAAAGTGCTCATAAAAGTGAACAAAGTTGCTCACTTTGTGCAGTTGTTCGATTGCTCTCTCACTTGATAAAGAACTAAAAGTGAGTGAGCAACTGAAGAACTGAACAAAAATGAGTAGAGCTAGCTTATATAACACTTATATGGCTCTTATAATCATGGAATTATGAAAGAACTCCCAGTTTAAGAGCCACATAAGGGCTATATCAATTCCAACTCACTATTGTTCACTTACTCATGAACCAACAACCCAACACTAATGCCTAGCCTGTAGGTTTATGAATTAATTTATACACTAAACAACAAACAAACAAACAAAAAATTATGTTAATCATGCGAGAGGGAGCGCAAATCTACCTTGTTGCCTTCAAATGAAGCTAGTTGAAAATTGGAGTCTGGAATGCTCAAGTTCCAGCGCAACCATCATTACCACCCCCCCACAAACACACACAAAAAATACCCCTCCCCACGCCCACATTAAATATGGCATATAGCACAATTTCGGGGACGAAAGATTGCAAATGTTTCGCCCGAAAGTTTGTGTGTTGAACGATAACTAAAATAGTAACAGCAAACAATAATATACAATAATAATTATAATAATGATAATGTTAATCGTAACTTAAACATAATTTATCAAATCAATTAAAATTTATGTTGTATATCGGAGGCTTAAATTATCGCCAAAGAAAAATATAAAAAATCAAACAAAACAGAAGCAAAATGCAGTTAAATTCAGCAACAAAAAAAGAAGAAAAGAGAAATTATAATAGCAGCGAAAATACACATACACACACACAAAACGATCTCCAAAAACACTTGAAAAGTTAAAAAAAAAAATAAAAACACTCGTCAGCAACTTCCCATTTACATTTCTGTTACTTAACATTCTGTTAATGCAAATGTTACCACGTAGGGAAGTGTAAACACCACTGTTAATACGTAAATACTTCAAAATTAGCTTTGCTTTCAAATAGAATGTATCATTCCACAAATTTTTAGCCAGCTCTGCACACAACAAAGACCGAAACATTTGAAGCACAACCTGTTAAGTGGCTTAGGTCAGATTCACTTATTTGTTAGTCAGATTTTCACTGTCATTTTCTCCGTCTCTCAGTTGTTCTTTGGCTTTATTCGTCTTGATTTTACCACTGTATTTACCCTGTGAACTATCCAAGCAAGCAATATGTGCGTTTTCTGATACTTTTTTGACACTTTTTCACCGTCATAATGAGCACAAAAATAGAGTCCGAAATGAGCGTATTTCCTATGAAAACGGTCGCACTTAATGTGGAAGATTTCTGAGTCTAATCTGAAGCATATAAAAACCTCATAAAGGACATATAGAAGAACACATCAAGCAATATTTTCGTTTTGTTACACTTTTTCATGAGCATTCCCCGTCCTTATGTGCAAAAAAAAGAGTCCGGAATGAGGGTTTTTTTTTTAGGAAAACAGTCACTTAATTTTGAAGATTTCTGAGTCTAATCTGACTTTTTCCGACACAGCTATAAATGCTTTCACCCTCCCAATGAAGTATATGAAAACCTCATAAAAAACCCCATAGAATTAACTTTTCTTAAAGCCAAATATCCAACCGAAACAAAATTTTTGATTACCTGTCTCCTTCAACTCCGAAAATGCTGACATAAGTGCTATTTATGAACCCAAGCTTAGAGAGCACTCAATATGCTCCGAAAACACTCAAATTTATGTGTTTAACACAAAAACGGTCTTAACCTCGACTCTTTTCAGACACATTATTTGGAGCGTTCCGAACTTTGCTTGCTTGAAACTCCAAAAATACTAAGACACAATTGCTTCTTACGAGCCCGTGCCTAGAGAGCACTGAATATGCTCCGAAAACACTCAAATTTATGTGTTTACCACAAAATCGCTCTTAAGCTCGACTCATTTCAGACACATAATTTGGAGCGTTCTGAACTTTGCTTGCTGGGAACTCCAAAAATACTAAGACAAAAGTATTTTTTACGAGCCCGTGCCTAGAGAGCACTGAATATGCTCCGAAAACACTCAAACTTATGTGTTTAACACAAAAACGGTCTTAACCTCGACTCTTTTCAGACACAATTTGGAGCGTTCCGAACTTTGCTTGCTGGGAACTTCGAAAATACTAAGACGTAAGTGCTTTTTATGAGCCAGTGCTTAGAGAGTGCTGAATATGCTCCGAAAGCCCTGAAATTTCTGTGCTTACTCCAAAAACGCTCATAAGCTCGACTCTTTTCCGATGGTCCGACCTTTGCTTGCTGAGTGATTAGTCCAACTGTAAACCCATAACAGAACCATGTTATCAAGTAGAAACTATAACTGGAGAGATAATTTGGGTTCCCTCTCAGATTTAAATAATGAGAAGCGATGTCAGCAACGAGATACATAACTCAAAACTTTGGTGATTAAAGCGGGATGAACTTTAAATAAAATCGTACTCAGGAAGCGAAGATGACAGCGAACTTGTTTTGTGAGTTCCTAGACTGATCTAAGTTAAGCGCTCAAAAAACGCTTGCATACAGGCGAGTTCTGTTCGGCATTCAAAAAAGTTTCTGTCAGAGTCACTCAGTACAGTCCTGTTCTCGTTTTCGAATTTGATAGATCGGAATTGGTAAAAGATTTGATATCCACGAGATCATTCGGGAATTTGATTGAAGCCTTCACAATCGGGTTTTAAAAAAGGAAAGGTTTTACAATTCTAATTTCGATTAATATGATTGAAATTGTTTCTGTTTCTCTCGACTCAAGACTACAAAGCATAAGAGCCAGCAGCTGAAGTTTTTTGTGCCTCTATTCAATGTATACCGTAAAAATTGTGTTTTCGCAGACAATGCGAAACGGTTGAGCAAATGTTGCTGCCTCTGGTCATTTCAGTCATCAATTTGAAGACTTGAAGAAGAAATAACATTTCTTGCAAATTGAAAGATATCTTTTGTTACTAGATGCTTTAGTTTACCACAGTAGATTCGATTTATAAAACAAAAATCTGATCCCCAGTAGAGATCATTAAGTAACTATGCTAATCGCTACGAAATATTAAAAAATTGAGTTCGTTAGGGAAACTTTTTTAAGCAAATCGTTTAGAAATTCGTAACAGTATCTAGAACTACCGATCTTGAAGTCAAATAATACAAATTCGTAGTCTTAATTTCCCAAATATGAATCAAGTTGAAATCCGAAACCAATATCTAAATTGAATTCACTCTGAAACGCTTTAGTTAAAGTTTTTACATTTTTGGATAAAATTTATTTCTTATATTAAATTTTTATTTAATGCTGAGTACTGAGAACGTTCGAATTTCCCTTCAAGAAATTTACTAGATATTCCTTTTTCGTGTGAAGGAGGCCCAAAAGAAGTCGTTTCGACCGCAGAATGGACACTACCCACAACAGCCGAGCCAGCTCTGGTGACAATTTTCAAAATGCTTTTGTGTATTGCTTTGTTTCTGTGTTTCAAACAACCAAATCAGGCAAGGGAAAATTTCTTTAAGTAATTTTTTTATATGGAATTTGACAGATGAAGGAAAATTCGAACGTTCTCAGTACTCACCCTAGAAAAGGAATCAATAATACCGAAGCGAATATCGGTTCTTGGACTTATCGAAATTAGTATTTGAAACATTTTCCTAAACTTTCCAAAACATCTTTCAACATAATACAAACTTGTTCAGTACAGTAACGATAACAGGGCTTTGGTTGGTCTCTTTTTGGATCTAATTATAGAAATATCGATTTTGGTTCCGGCTTATTTTGGTCATTGGTTTCTTTACCAACTACTGTGTATTAATCCCTAATTTAAAACACTTTTAAGCCAAATGTTGATAAAAATTAAAGAGTAGACAATTTCGATGCTTCAGAAAAGATAGAACAGGTCTAAAAATACCATTGAGAAGTACTATCAATGTAACTTTTACAATACCTCGGTATATTTTTCTTAAAAATTTTCATGAATTGTACTCAGAAATCCAAATATTTTGTCATTGTGAAGCTGTTTATGCCCCTAACTACAAAGCGAATAAAGTTTACAGTGCTGTTTACATTTGCCTAGACATGTTAAGTAACAACATTTGTGCTAACAGTATGTAAAAATGTTAAATGTAAATCTGAGTGATGGAAAAACTTCTTTAATCTTACACACACACACACAAATGCATACATCAAAAAAATCAATCAATCAATAAAAATGAGCTGCGTACGCTAATTTATTAAATTAATTTGTTTTTAATTCTTTATTTAGTGGTAGCTAGTGCAATTTAGTTTGTAAGCCACCGTTTCGCAACACGTTTCCAATTTCCCCCAACTTTCTTTTTTGGCGTTAATTATAAAACGAAAACCCTACCCTCCTCCTGCACACACACACACACACACCCTCACCCCCACTCACACACACACAATATGTTGTATGTACTATATTTTACTTTAATTTTAGTCTACTTTTTATATATTTTTTGCATTCAAGAACTACAAAAAGAGAATAAAAACACCCACAACAACAACAACAGCAAAAATCTTCAGCAATTTTCTCGCTTTTCAAAACTATATGAGAATTTTTATATACCTACAAACATATATATACATATATATAGTCATGCTTTTGATGCCCAAAGAGAATATATACACACACACATACACTTAACAGATCACCTTTTTTATAATGGCAAACTTCCATGTTGTGAGAAAATTGTATGGAATGGTTATAACCTGGTTTCCGTTTCAATTCAAAAGAGGATTTAGCAAAATACAAAAATACATTTAACTCTTAACATTAATTACAAATAGTAAATCACACGCAATATTAATCAACACGTATATAACTATTTTTGTTATATGTATTTTTATTATGGAATACGATTTAACTAAACAAAAAAAAAACTGAGAAGAGAAATAAAATACACATGCAAACACAACAAAATAAAGTTCTGAAAAGAAATCGCTTGTTTTTCTTATAATTTTGTAGTATTTTTCTTAATCCGAAGTGGGTATAATTGCTCTTACAGGATATTGATACTTATATATTACAAAAAAAGTAATCAATTACTTTTAATCAATTAGTAATTAATTACTTTTTTTAGCATTATTTATAACTTAATGATTGACTGAAATATGTCAAGACCTATGGATGAAACAAAGAAGATCGGTTGAGAATTATAAAAACCAATAGAAATATTAGAGAGGGAAGTATGAGGGGAAGTATACTCGATTTGGGTGTACTACTTGAATATTCAGATTCGATTTCATATGCTATCGGGATTTTTATTACGAGAAATCTTTATGTATCTGTAAAAGTTCAACATCCTTAAAGTCCTGAGACTGAATAAAATACTTTCTCTAAATGGCCGCTAGACATATCACAAAAAAAAAACTAGTTAGTCCCGAAACTACTTTCATTTTCGGCACATTCGCAAATGAATATTTCGGCTTCAGGTTCTATTTTGGTTTTAAATTTGTTTCGATTCCAATACTGTTCGTAGATGTTTATTTCGGTATACTGGTACGTACATACAAGAATCATTTTTTTTTAAAGCATATTGGAAAAATTATCTTTCGAGATAAATCCAGATCACTATAACTGTGTGTAATAAAACTAATCGAATTTCATCATAAAAGTCTTATAGATTGACATTTAGCAGTTAAAGTAAATTTGTTATGACTAAAATTGTTATGACTATATTATAACTTCGTACTATTTTCTCGACGAAAAAGTATGAGGTGGAGTCTTTTCCTCGAACCTAAATTTGAACTTATCGTTCCGCCTTCCTGATCACTGTAACGTGTACCAAGCGGAGGTGGTGGACATCGAGGAAGCAGCCACCTACCTTAGCACACTACCGATCTGAGAAGGAAACGTCTTCATATACTCAGACAGTCAAGCCGCCCTTAAAATCCTTGACTCATATACCAACAATACTAAAACGCTTACTAAATGCCGCTCATCTCTGAATGAGATAGCACGAGACTTCATTATACACCTTATATGGGTGCCTGGATATCGCAACATAGAAGGAAATGAGTCTGCGGACAAACTAGCCAGAATAGGTACCACCATCAAGCTCCTTTCAGAGAAGAGCACGATAGGGATGCCAATGGCAACAATTAAGCGGCACACTAAAGCTGAAACACTTCGTCTCGCTGTGCACCGGTGGAAAAACCTTTCCTCCTGTGCAGTAGCGAGGCTCACGTGGCCAACATTCAACCTGAAGCGTACCAACTCACTCTAACGTCATAAAGGGGAACACATATCACTTTCGATAGGGACCATGACGGGACACTGTTTTATCGGCAGACACGCAGCGCGCCTAGGCGTCACTCACCATGACTTCTGTAGAACAGGGTTCCCCAAGAAGAGAGGCTCTCTGCCTCTCTCTGTCTCTCTCTAACACACTTTGAGGCTTTGCTTCGGCACGCATTCGGCTTGAATCGTCGAATGTGTTCGGCCCCCCGGGGCATGGCTGGGGATCACTGCTGTAGAAGCTGCAAGTACGAAGAAGAGAAGGAAACTGTGCCACACCTTCGCTGCCGTTGCCTCACCTTGATTAGAAAAAGACTTAGGGCACTCGGTCAACCTCTCTTACTCAACCTCTCGGAGACATCCGGGCTAGAGATCCCAGCTCTACTCAAATTCATTTTGTCCACACAATGGTTCAGTAACGAGGACCCTCCGCAGTAGCATAAAAAGAGTTAACAGGGAAATCATATGGCATCGCAATGGGCCCATAGAGGTCTAAGTGGGAGGGCGACTTGTCGCTCTCAGCCATCGCAACCTAACCTAAAAGAGTTAACAGGGAAATCATATGGCAAGTGGGAGGGATGGGGACTTGTCGCTCTCAGCCATCGCAACCTAATCTAAGGTCCTGACCAGAGATCTGCAAGAGTGCCTATTTTGTTGACTACGTTGCAAAAGAGTACCGCTTATGATTCGACACTCAAAATATGCTATCATATACTCACTCATCTCGAGTGGCCGGGTTGTTCAGCGGCTAGTGTGCGCGACCGCTGTGCAAGATGTCGTCATGGGTTCGATCCCGCCTCGGAACATCTAATGAAAAGTTTTTTCTTTGAATAAACTTTACTCCCGGTCACCCCTCTCTGCTGTTGGCGCCAGCTTTGTAGTAGTTAGCCATGAAAAGCTTCTCAAACGGCCGTTCGTATTCGGCGTTAAACAGTAGGTCCCTTTCTCTTGTGCGAAAATTAGAAGCGCACAAGCCTGAGATGGAGAGAAGATCGGCTTTGACCCTTTGGGGCTGTGTCAACTTGACAAGCCATTTTTACTTTATTTACTCACTCATCTCACACTAGTATTTCTGTGACTGAGTGTCTGCGTCTGAAAACAGACTCTCACAGTACACTCACTGCCAACATTTAAGTATGTATAATTATACCCGTTAAACTCAGAAAAAAATCCGTTCAAAATCTACCGAAATCAAAACCGTTCGTTAACAAAAGTAGTGTAATCCCGCTTTTTCTTGAACTGTGAACGGCGGTGTCATTTCATGAACGCAATTCTAAGACCCGTTGTTCGATCTTTATTAACATTTTGGACTAATCTTGGGAACATTTTGGGGTCATTTTACTCTCTTTCGGTCTTCTTTTAGAAACATTTTGGTAACGTTTTAAGACCACTTGGTCTCATTGGCAACATTTTTGGAACAGCTCGGTCTTATTTTGGAAACATCGCGGTCTCATTTTGCATTTTGCAGCATGTCAGGTTTAAGAGAAATTTTCATAATCGAGTTGCAACACTTAGATAAGCCTATTTAAAACAAATTTGTTTTTACGAGACTGAATTGAATAATGATCTCCAAAAACCAAAGTTTGGTTCCGGCTCTTAAGATACCATGATTTTTGAATTCAAATATGAAAAATATTTACTTTTCTGAGAAATTGCACTTTTTCGGGAAGTTCAAAAAATCCACTAAATTTATCTGCCAATTGAAAAAAATAAATGGCTTATGGACCACTGAATTCCCAATTTTACTACATTTACACTTTTTGGATATCATCGCGCTTTTAGAAGTTATGGGCCAAAAACTATTAAAATTTTGGATTTGGAATTATGGGAAGTTATTATAGAACTTTCACAACATGACTATTGCTTTGTTTTACTTTTCAAACTTGTTAAATACCAAACTTATCTAGATGTGAATTAAGGCCCGCCCTTTGATTAGTGTCCTGTTTTAGCATAGTGGAAGAAGTCAAAGTGGCTGTTAGCCGTCTCAAGGTCAAAGATTGATTATAATTCATGTGGACAGCAGGTTACTCAGACATACGGTTTCGGCGGCCTCCCGGCAACATCTCATCAGTAAACTTCAGCGATGACACACCATAAAGCCGTTTGTAAATACCTATTTATTAATGCCTAACGAAGAACAAGCGCGTGAGAACTGTAAGAATGCAATATCCCATTAGTTTTATGTTTAGCTCTGATTTGAAGGTTTACCAACGAAGTTTATGGCCCCCTTTATTGAAAACAAGCTGCGTTAAATTTGAATGATTTACAATTATATTCTTTGAAACCCAATAATTTAAGTGTTTGGCACCTAGCCTTTTTGCTAAAGGTAAAGGTAATGAAATTAAAAGGTTAGGTTTATGATCCTCCGACAACTCATGGTTCGGTTGCAGCACAATCCTTAGACTTAGATACAAAACGACTTATTTAAAATGACTGCACAAGCAAGGATATTTATTGAATTCATGTGATTTAATGGCATAATTTACCGTCCTGTATTTACAGCAACCCCGGAACTCTCTCAGCGTCTTTTTGGCTCCTCAACCACAATTTCAGCGACCACAACAACCAACACATTAGCCACTAAGCAACCAGAACCAGCAAATCTGCCTGAAACTAGCGATAATGAAGCATCACACACGGTACACTTGCCAACTATACTTGGACTTAAGATACGCGCCATTAATCCAACGACTCAGACCCCACAACAGCAACAGCAGCAGCAGCAACAGCAGCATCAACAGCAGGGTAGCAGCAGCAACTCGCTGCTTAAACAGCAACTGCGTAGCGGGGCCAAGGATCCGGAAACCACATGTAGTGTGACAACTGCTGCAGTAACCCTGGAGGAGAGTGCCATAGAGATTAAACAAAACCAGGAAGAGGCCAGCTGTGGACTACAGTCCCTGGCCAATGCAGCAGAACGTCAACAGCAAACAACCAACTGCAGCAGCAGCAACAGTAGTAACACGGAGAATCTGCATCACCAACTGCTTTTACACATGGCCGCCAATAACTCCATGCTCAAGCATAGTGCGGCCGAATACTTCCAGCAGCAACAGCAGTCACAACCCTCGCCTCCCGACGCTGCACAATTCCTAGACGACGATCTAGAACTTTTGTGCCTGGGCGATGCACAAGATAAATCCGATGATCCAGATCCCGAGATGCCCACCCTGGCTGATGAGAATGCAGGTCTGCCTGGCTATCAAGGCCAAGAAGATTCCTGCCCGCCGGCAACCACCAGTAAGAGTTCCACTTCGAAGCGACCCATACAGCGAAGGCGTGTACGTCGCAAGGCCCAGTCTACGCTGGACGATCAGGCCGAACACTTGACCGAGATGTCCGTGCGTGGCTTGGACCTCTTTCGTTATGCCAGCGTAGTGGAGGGCGTTTATCGTTGCACCGAATGCGCCAAGGAGAATATGCAGAAGACATTCAAGAACAAGTATAGCTTCCAGCGGCATGCTTTCCTTTACCATGAGGGTAAACACCGCAAGGTGTTTCCCTGCCCAGTGTGCTCCAAGGAATTTTCACGGCCAGATAAAATGAAAAATCATTTGAAGATGACACATGAGAATTTCACACCGCCCAAGGATTTGGGTGCATTTAGTCCGTTAAAGTATTTGATAACAGCTGCAGCAGCTGGGGATATGCCGCTACCGGGAATGCAATATCAACAGCAACAGGAGCAGTTCCAGCGACACTTAGAGCAGCAACAGCAGCACTGCCAGGATAACACACTGCTACTGCCCGATGTGAAGCAGGAGGATCAGGAACAGCATGAACCTAACGAATCTGCAGCGGCAGCCATGCTGAGTCTACAGAACGATGTTATCATCAAGAATGAGATACAGATCTCGCCCTCACCCTCGCCCGCGCCACGCTCAAGCCTGTGTGCTGTGGCGGAGGGCAAGAGCCTATCAATGGCAACCACCGCACAAACTGCAACGTAAAGACTCATAATCGAACGCACACACACACACACACAAAACCGTAGGACTTTTATAACTGTAAAATACTTCTAGCTAATGCGCAGGCACTTGAAGATGATGAGTTCCTATCATGATTAAGTAGCGCCTCGCTTAGACTAGCTATCAGATAAGCAATCCTTGAACACTTACTCAATCACTCAACAGTTTTTTTATAGTTAATCTCTAGTTAATTTTTGTTAAATTTAAACAACAGAACTAAGCTCCGTCCAGAAAGCCTTATTTTAGTTGAAACTCTTAAGTTATTCTAAGGTTAGAATTAAGTATTCAAACTTTTGCCTTTAGTTTTAAACAACTTCAAGCTATTAGTTGAAAGCCGCTGCCGTCCATGGTGCAATAATCGAGTGAGGCAAGTTAAGAGAGCGCTTTTTTTTTAGATAACTTTTCTTCCTAATCATATCGAAAAATAGAGAAACGCTAAGTATAACTAGAGTTTGTCGTTCGAAAATATGCATACAGCCAACAACGGTTTTCGGATCTTCAATATTTACCCATGATTTGCAATATCTCATTATGCCATCATAAATTTAGTTTTAAATAAAACTCTACCGTGCGGTTTTAAAGATATTCAAGAATTTAGGTTTGACGTGATGCTTACACAAGTCCCTTCTATCAGAATTTAAAGGATCTCATCCCGGGTTTTTTCCAAAAGTTTGATTTTGTCAAACTGTGTAACAGGTTCAGGTTCGGTTCACAGTAAATGAGCACAGTTTTGGGTTCAAAACCAGTTTGCTAGGCTGCCATCCTTTTTCCGGGTTTTCAAAGGCCCAAAAGTTACAAAAAATAAAAAAGGCCATGACCAAATTCGACGGGTTCCCCCTATTTCAGGCCCTAAGAATCGTTTTTTTATGCTTGTTTGGTATTTATTGAATCTTCTCTTAATGAGACTAACAATAATTTTTCAGATCTTAATTTAGGAACTTTTTTAAAAACCATCCCCTATTAAAGGTAGTTTGTGTTCTGCGGCCGTTCAAGTCAGTCGCTGGGTTGGTAGGTAATTTCTTTGGAGGCAGGAATGCGTTGCTAGCATGGAGAGAGATTTTGCAAGTTGGTTTGGGTGGGTAAGAAGCTTCTCAGAATATTTTCGTTTAAGTTGCTCTATTTCAGTTTCGACCAATGGGATGCTGAGGTCGCTGTGGATACACTCGTTACGAATGTACCATGGCGCTCCAGTGATGGTTTTAAGAATACTTGATTGTGGTCTTTCGAGGATGTCCCCATAGCTTACACAGGCATTTCCCCATAGCTTAATGCTTTTGAACAGTAAGACTTTATATTCCAGTTTTAGAGGGGAACGGGAGGTTATTAGCCAGTGAAGGCTGTATGCCTTTAGCTTTATTTGAAGTTTTATCGACTCTATCGGGGGTGTCCTGGTTTGCAAAACGCTCGAAAAATCCGTCGGTGTCTCAGAACTTGGAGAAATTTCATTTTCTTATTATAAAGTCTAGTTAGAAGGTGTGTGTATAAGATTATGGTCCAACTACAAAAACATGGCTGCGTCGTTCGCAAAAAAATGATTGCAATTTTTTTTAGCTATTTTGATGGTTTCAGACTTGGCAGCCCTGTTTGTATCTTTCTGTTTCAAGTCGCTTTGGTTGGTTTGTGTTTGTTCAAATCTCCTAACAAAATACAAGAAGTTTGAAACCAACCGAAAGAGATTTCAAGGACACCTCAATATGTGTTTACGCCATGAGAGCCTTCTATTAAAGTGCACACCTAGGTATACGACATCGTTTGATTGCGGGATCATAATTGCGTTTAAGGATAGCTGGGGACAGGTGCTTCTGTTGACTGTTAACGTCACATGCTTACACTTTTGCTCGTTAATTTTTATCCGCCAGTTGGCCAGCCACTCTTCCACTTGAGCATGGTGGCTTGCCAAGAGTCTTTTCGTTTGACATCGGATCTGCCATAGCTATCACCGCAACAAATAGTGAAACTAAACAGTACCACTCGTTCTTGGTAAATTCTTCCGTTGTGTACTCCTTTTGACGACGTAACTTTCAAAGACTTTGTGATTATTTGGGGGAAGCATTGTCCTTATATTGAATAGAAGACCGTCTAACCAAACGCGGTCAAATGCTTGGGCAACATCTGGGAAAATTGCAGAGCAGTATTCGTGGTGCTCAAACGTAGTCCGAATGTCTGAAGTTAAACGGTTGACTTGCTCAATAGTCCCGTACTTTGCTCGGAACCCAAATTGATGTGAGGAAATAATATTTTGTGCATGGGCATCAATTTTAAGGAGTAAGATCGATAGTTTCGATAGGCAAGGTAGCAGACTAGTGGGTCTGTATGATGACGCTGGTGTTTTATCTTTTCTTGGTCCTAAGAATCGGAATTTTTGGTCGATTTGTTGGTCGATTTTATACATCGAAAATATTCTTATTTTTTAGATGTTTTGCTTATACAAAGTGGAATGAACACAATTGTGATAACTCTACAAAGTTATGATGCAGTTTGGTACTTAGGATCCGAAATAGGGGATACCGTGAAGTTTGTGTAATCAGGCCTTTTCCTTTCCGATTTCGGTTATATCTTGCGGAATCGGTACGGGTAAATGTTTTTGTTTCCAAAAACCGACTTTGTAATTTGCATTTTGATTTGAAATTTCCATATTCTTTCGAGTCTTGATTGCCAAACATTTCATACAAATTCTCGAATCAATCAAAACTTTGAACCATTCTAGTAAATCGAATTTGGAATCTAAAAGGTTGTTCTGTTAAAAACCTCAGCTAAGCAATTCAGTTCAGCATTTACTCATGTCTGAGAAGCTTAGTCGAGTCAGTTACAAAAGCAAGGGTTCATTGAGCGCTCTGCTGTGCGATCAATTCAACTTGAGTTGGTTCTATTACACCTGATCGCTCAGCTGGGTAGGCTCAGACGACTGTTTATACGGGCTGACAGATACTCAGATACAAAACTCAGCTGAGAGATCAGGTCGTGTAAATTGGGTTTAAGGCAAAGTAAGCAAATTAAAAATTCCATATTATATACTTCCACATCTTCAGATTGCTTAATTAGAGTTGACTTTACGGGTTTCTCAAATTTTCACCATAATCACAAACTTCACTGTAATTTTTAACACAATTTCGTTCCGATGCCGTAATTCAATTTTATATTCAGTCTACGCGAAATTTTCGTACCCCTCCAAATTTAAAACTCCTTATCAATTATGTGTTTTTTTAGCAATTTTTTTTGGAAAATCGGGGATACAAGCGACTTGGGTCACTCAGCTTTTTTTTTTTTATTTTTGAGAAAGTTAATAAATTAGGGGCCGATTTCACTGTACTTGTCACATAAACTAAAAGAAAACTGAGTAAATTTTAAGTTTATTTGAAACAATATAACCAGCAAACTGCTCGGTAATATTGGAGTTGTTTCACTTCAATCCTTACCTGCCCTACATTTCTCCGTTTCAATCCCTTAGTTAAATTTTAGGTTCATTTCCGTAATGCTGCGTTAGCGAACTCAAATTTCAAGTTCAAAGAAGTTGCAATACCAAAGTTTATTTTGGTTTCGGTGGGATTACCGTCCCTTTCCCAAATTTGAAACTCTTCAAACAAACATATTTTAGGAAAATTATAGAAAAATCAGTAATGCAAGCTACTCGGGAATTAGGGATGGTTCAAGTCATTTCGATTTTGATTTCCTCGGTATTTCCTTTCCTCCCCGATTAATTAAAATCTTGAAAAATTATTTTCGTCGGTTAAAGTTTTGCCTGTAACATGATATAATCATGTTAGTTTTCGACTTCCAGCTCTCTGGTGCCTTCCCTTGACTTTTATTTAAGGTTCTACGAGTAGCTAGCGAAGCTAGGTAAACCAACCAACTAGAGTGACAATTTATCTGCTCTCTCGTAGCTGGCATATGCAGGTCGCACGAAATCTTCGAACATTTAGGCACCGCTGTGCTGTGAATCCGTTAGATAAGCATAATTCTTCAGTCCGACAAAGTTCCCCATATAAAATGAACAGAATCGAAGCATAATTTTGTAGTTTCTCGGAGTTCGGAGTTAATAGTTCGGTTTGGATTAGAATCGGATTGCATGCCTTGAAGCAGAAACCGACCTACTTCAATCAGAAATGTTCAAGGCTGGTTAAATATTTTATATTGGGGACAAAATCTTTCTCAGTAAAAGTTTTCGAACCTGTATCTATTCCCTTTCGCAAAATTGAAATATAATCCCGCTCTTTAAAAAACTTGCCTCACTCCATTATTACGCCATGCTACCGTCCTGGCGACTTAACACTTCTTTTTGATTTCTTTTTGTGATTTTTGTTAAACTTTCGTTTTATTGTCGAATTTTCTTTGTTTTTGTTGTATATACCATACGTAACTATATAGTAGATTTATATATCTATAGATATATAAGTATTTCTTGTTCAATACTCAAAGTTTTTTTTAGTTTAATAATATTGTTCATTTCTTTTGGCCATCAAAAGAAATCACATGTATTGGCTATTTGTGCAATTATCAAAATATGTTCGAGGCACCCGAAACGAGATCCTCCACTCGTCCACTCCAGATGGCGGGTCTTGTTTGGCCTACGACAAAAAAATGTTGTAAACTTAAACGACTACTTAATTACGATCTAGAGATTTAGTATTAATTCTAGTTGTGTATGTAGAGTGTAAGCCTGCTCCAATGTACAACAAAATGCGCAAAGGACTTCCAGTGAAGAAATTAACTGATATTTTATACAAAAAGCGAAAAATGCACACTCAAATCGAGTCGTATGGTAGTTGAAAGCAAGCCGAAACTCTTGTATTATGTGCATTTGGATTTCAACATTTACTTAAAGCAAACATTACGACTTAAACTTACAATGCGCTCAATCAATTTAGTTATTAAATGGAATTTAGTCTAATCAAAAGAAAAGAATGAAAAGCGATTATGAAATAAATTACAAATTTTACTTTACTCGAATTGGTGTTTGGATTTACGGGTTTGTACTCTTCGCTCTGGACTGAATTTATATTGATTTACTTATTTACTCGCCAATTCAACAACTGGTTAACAACTGGTTAAACTTATTTTAACATAAACATGATATATGTGTATTATTACAAAAGCTTCCACCTAGACAAAAAGAAAATTAAAAGTAGGTACTTAAAAACGCCAGTTATATCATATTTTTATAGGGAAACTATTAAAGTAAACTAATGTAGGCCAATCTTACAATAATTGATAAACCATTTCGAGATTTTCAAAGGCAAAATCGCCCAAGCATAATTTTTCTCATTTGGGTACTCATTTTGCACGTTTTTTTTTACGATCTACAGAAAGGTCCGTTTCAAGAGTACAATGAGTTAAAAAAGAATGAATATGGTACCATAACAAATTTTTCTTTTTCAGAAATGATGTCGATTTCTGGACTTGCGTCATAATCCAAAAATACTTTTGCACGTTTTCCTTAACGAATTGTTGGCAAAAGTTTTATGAATGTTCCATCCTCTTGCGACAAGTTTAAATTCACACAGATTTCGTATGAACTGCAAATCTGAAAGGAGATCCTTCAGTTTGTCGACTTCATCTTCTACAGTTATAGTTGAAGGACGAAGTTTCTCTCATTGATAGCACTCAATTTTGAACCAAATCGACGACATCAAAATACATTCGAACGAATTCATGTATTTTTAAATACCGTTGATGTCCCGGAGAGTCTCTGCTGTCAATTTAAGTTCCTGCAGTTCGTAAAGTGCTTCTTGTATTCCGGAAAGATGATTCGCGAAAGGCTTAGCGCGCGTCAACTCTTGCAGAACATCGCGTATCGGACAGACTGTGAAGGGAAGAGGAATTTTTTCTTTTGAAGGAGTTTGTTGAGGGCTTCCACTGAATATTTTATTACATTTCTGAATGACTCTGAAAAATGTTAGTGCTTTTGGTCAGAGGAATCGACACCACAAAGGTTTGCGCCCCTTGGTACTGACCACTCATGTTTTTTGCGTTGTTATATCCAATGTGTGGCCGGGTGGCTCAGCGCCTAGTGTGCGCGACCGCTGTGCAAGAGGACGTGGGCTCGATCCCGCCTCGGAACATCTAATGAAAAGTTTTTTTCTTTGAATAAAACTTTACACCCGGTCACGCCTCTCTGCTGCTGGCGCCAGCTTTGTAGTAATTAGCCATGAAAAGCTTCTCAAGCTGCCGTTCGGATTCGGCGTTAAACTGTAGGTCCCTTTCTCTTGTGCGAAAATTAGAAGCGCGGTTAACGTGCCGGGCTGGTCACTAGCAAGCCATTTTATCTTACATATCCAATTGAATACTATATTTGCCCAACGTTCCTAAGATCAGGTTCGCGATATATCGACCAGTTTTCTTTATACTCTGTACCAGAGGTACACAGAGTATACTAAGTTTGTGCAAAAGTATGTAACAGTCAGAAGGAAGCATCGCCGACCCCATAAATTATATATATTCTTGATCAGCATCAACAGCCGAGTCTATATATCCATGTCCGTCTGTCTTACCGTATGAACGCAGAGATCTTAGAGATGGTAGGAGATAGAGGTTTGACGTCTATGGCACAAAAACTTCTTATACTTGCAAGCAGATCAAGTTTATTCTCAATTTTGGACACGCCCCCTCCCGCCACCACAATTTGGAAAAAACATAATTTCTCCCATAGTTTTATAGATAGAAGGTTCGTTCCTTCTAAAGAAACCAAAAGATGGTTTTATTGAACAGTGTTCGGTTTTGTTGGGCGCCCAAACTATAAAATTTATTTATTTTGACGGTCGGTAGAGCAAAAATATGTCAAAAAAAAAAACTGGAAGCGCAGGGAGAAACAGCTAATTGGGGCCCACAATATTTTGAGTATTTAGACAGTGCCATAGCCCTAGAAAGAACAGCCACATTTGTGCTTCCAACCAACGAAGAAATATTACTAACGTTTATGAAATAAAAACAAAATAAGAAAAGTACTATAACACCGGTTTTGTTGGAGCCATTAAAACTGTTGGGTTCATTTTGAGTTTTGAAGAACACTTCTGTGACCGAACATTGGAAATCACATTAGATCTTACAACTCTTAGGAATCGAAACCTACGTTAGCAAATCTTTCAAATAGCCAACTGAGACGCTAGCGTCGTTCGATCCCCCCATTTGACCGACCTTTAAAATACCAATACGCCTTTCTAGCTTACAACTATTGTTTTACGTCCATCAATAATGGCATTTTCGCAACGGATCAGTATTATTTATCGGTCTGCCAAAGGAATGGTAAAGATCGGATGAACGATAGTCGAGTTTTAAGGAAAACAAACAATTATGGGCAGCACCGGTCGCAACGGTGATGGGCAGCACTTCACAGGTACAGAGTATACCATAGTCGGGCTTGAGCAACTTGCTTGTTACAATCAGCATAGGTCAGGAATCTTTCTCTGATTATAAATGTCCTTTCTTTTTCATTAAAATGAAGGAAGCGCAGCACAAAAGTTGATTGTTCCACATGCGAAGAATCAGAGGTTGAGTCAACAATCAAAGCATAATATTTTACATCTTCTCGTTCTTTCAAAATTTCTGCCTCTACATGTTTTTTTTTTTTTTAGGTGTTTATTTATTTGTATAAATATATTACTTATCTTCAACTTAAATTTAAAGGATACAATATTGATCTGCTTCCCTCCAGGTTAATTTTTATTGATATGCCCCGCCACCAGTGGACGAGACAGATTCGGCGTGAAGGACAACATAAAATATACACTAAACAGACACTGACAACGGCAATATTTACAATTTACGCTTATACGTCGAACTCGGAACAGCAAACGAGTTCTATAGAAATTCGAATATTCTGGATTTCAGTTGTGGACGAATATCGCATGACGTACTTCGGTTTTAAAGTTGGAGATATTTTGCCCATTCGATTTGATTTTTTATTTTTTGACATTCTGCAAATGATCACGTAACACGGGATCGTTGTGACTAATCATCTCCAATACTCGCAAAAAGTTTCCGTTTTTCGCATTTCCGATGAGATTACTATCTCCCCTTTAAGCCAAGCCTCTTTCGCTCAAAAAGAAAATTGTGTCCAGCACTTTTTTCCAAATTTCTTTCCATTTCTGGGCATTGTTTGCTATTTGCGTGGACAACAATGCATAAACTGAAGAGTCGTTTTCAAGTCTTGTATCAAGAGCACGCCACTGGACACTTGACATAGCATTGAATATGGTCTTGATTATTTCCGTGAGCTGGTACCCTCTCGTACAGTTTCTTATACGTGTGGTTTTTGGAGTACCCCTCGGGATGACAAAGGTGAAACCGACTTGCTGCAGTAATCGATCCAAATAGACGACATGGCAAACAACAAAATGCTTCAAGAGTCCGACTCCAGACTAACCAGTTCCGTTCAACTTTTTCTTCGTTTGGTAAATTTTTGAAAAGCAATGAAATCGGGTAGCGCTCAATCAATCGATCTGGAGGAAATTTTGTTGGCATTTTCTAATGGCGACGACGAATTGCATCTTCAGTCAATTGCGGAATCCAAATCTTATCTTTTTTAGTGTGCCAATATCAAAATTGATATGTTGCTCTGCTCGATTGGATTGGGCTTCCGAGTCATGTTCTTCGTTGCTTATTTTCGGGTGGTTTGTCATTGTTTTCGGACAGTACACTTTGCTGTGAAGAATCATCCGCTGGTGATTGCAACTTCAGATAGATGTTGAGGGATGTCTGTTTTTTTTTGCTCTTCTTTATTTTTTTCTCGCGTTCTGCACGCTTTGTATTGGTACATTTTCGTAAAAAGAAAGAATTTTCATCAAAATTGCGTACTAATCTTAATAAGTAATCAAATAATTTCAATGTTGTTTTGAGAATTTCAAGTAGATCTGCTACTCCAAGGTGTTGTCCCGACCGATGACGCGCATTAAGTGAGGCGCCAGGCCGACCAGCCGTTCTTTTTATAGCCGGCTGCCAACAGTCGGCAGTGACTGCGCAGTCGATCGGAGCAATCGATAAGCCGCCTATCTGCTTTTCGGCCTGTCCTTGCCATCGATTTGAATGAGCGCGCGTAGTTTAAATCATTTGTCATAAGTTAGAAAATAAAAAAAAAATAATACTAATTGCGCTTCTTGCGGCTTTTGATAGTCATGATTTTTCCTCATGTTGTACATAGTTTATTTAAGTTTTCGCCAAAAATCTGGGCCCCTCTCAGAAGTCCGGGCCTGGGGGAAAAATCTGAGAAAGATTCAGTACAGGTGTCTGCGCTGACTATCGGGAGCGCCCTGGTGAATGTGCACAAGACATTTAGAGAGTGATTTCAACGTGCAGGCAGGTGATTTTTGGAGAGATTAGGAAGTCACCCCAACACAATAGCCTGAAGACTTGCGTAGACTAAGGAAGACAGGAAACTGAGTAAAACGACGCCTCAAGAAGCTATTCCCCAGAGAATTTCTGAACAGACAAATACCCTAGCAACCACTCCACCTTCTATACACTAGACAGAACCAATACACTAAACATATTTTATATCCTCCGAGGGCCATGTCTTCGTGGTGATTTGTGGAGTAAACTCAATCCCAACTCTTCTTGAGCAACCTCACAACATTCCCGCATTTTGAAAACAAAAATAGCTGACAAATTATTATCTTTAATGTAAATAAATTATTGATTATTGGCGCGACGATACCAAAAACGAGCTCGAAAATCATCAGAGCAAGTGAGAAAGGCCGGCGAATTGGGCGAATGTGTTATATAGCGCACGGCCCCATTGTGACCCAGCGAATTCAAGGTCAGGCGGCAGCCATTGCGTGAATTCCAGGAGCAAAGCGAGGTGGTTGCCTCATCAGGGAATAGCACATAGTCCTCGGTATGGTTAAAGACAGCTTCAGTCTGATGCTCTTGCTTGCCGGTGGTGCCAGCTCCCGTATACGTTTGTATGGGCCGACTGGTGCAGAGTTCCCACAGATAAACCAGCGAGTCCATGCCAGACGAAAGTAAATACTTGAAAACAAATAAACCGATTTAGATTTTATATAGTCAAATAGTTTCAGGCCCATACCTTGCCATTTCGTGTGAATTCCAGTGAGCATATGGCCGCTCCGCCATGAGCCTCGGCAATGGTATTAATGCAACGCCCGCTTATACCATCCCAGATCTTTATGTCGCCGTCAAAGCTGCCTGTGGCATACAGTTTGGCCGTGGGCGAGTATTTCACACAGGTCACACCTGCCTTGTGCTGTTGCGAGGGTATGGCACTGACAAAGCATTGCGTGGTGTGCACGTCGTAGACCCTGAGCACATTGTGCTCCGTGCCGATGGCTATGTAATCACCCGTAGGATGAAAAGATAGACATAAAACTGGCTCGCAGTCGGTGAACACCTTGTGGGCCTTCTTCACCGACGGCTTGGCTATATCGAACAGCTTAACGGTGCCATCACGAGAGGCGGAAGCCAAAATATGCTCCTTGGGATGAAACTCCAAGTACGAAACTTCCTCGGTGTGATCATACAAAGTGCGTATCACCGGATGACCCTGCTGTTCGCGTCCAGGTTCAATGTCTTCGGGTGCCGATTTGGCTAGCATGCGCTCCACATCCAGAATCTTGATGCTGGCATCCACACTGCCAGTGGCCACTAGGCTGCCATCGCAACTGAAAGCCCCCGCACGGCAGGCTTGCTTGTGTGAGGTGACATAGGCCGTTTCATAGGAATGCGGTTCGGGTGCCAAGGCCGAGGCTTCTGGCTCAAATTCCAGATCGATGCCGGGTAAGACATCGTCCGCATTGTTTTTATCCTTGTCCGATAAAATCTGCATGCCGGCTATCATCACATGCAGCAAACGCTCACTGGGTGCACACTGGTCCGCCTTCACCAGCATGGACAGCTCCATGGCAAACTTCTCCAGGCCATCGTACATCAATTGACTGCAAGGGAGAATTAAGGGTAACAGCGGCACAGGCACAGGGGAATAAGGAAAACACTCTCACCTGATCATTAACCGATAGAGGATTTCTCGGTTCTTGACCAAATTGCTGGGATCCAAAATTTCATCTCGCATAGTTGGATTCGGTAAATGTAAGTCTTGCTGGTTTGATATTTTGCTTAAAACTCCAAACACCCGGCTCTGCAGTGTGTGACCGTATTTCAATAACAAGCGTTACGTTATTTGATCAGTGTTGCCAATTTAGCTATTTTCTTGCCATTTCTGGAGTTTCTCAAATGCTGATGGCGGGCTAATTTGTAATCTGGCGGCTAGCGGGAGTTGCAGCTACCCACCCAACAATGAAACGTAGGTATACGGACTTACTAGAATTACGAGTGTTTCTCTTATAATCGAAAACTTTTTTAAGAGATGATCTATTTGCAAAGCAAAGAAGTGAAAGAAAGAAGAAAGCAAAATGCACAGATACTCAGCATGCGATACAAGAACAACACAGAGCACTTTTCGGACGTCAAATGCAATTGCCGAACTATATCCGGTTGACTGTGATTGAAAAGGTTCGTTCGGTATTTCTACCTAAAAGTGTTAAATAAATTAAAGACAAAATGAAAAAAAAAAGAAAAGACGCCAACATATTGAGGACCGGGTGTAAAGTTTATTCAAAGAAAAAACTTTTCATTAGATGTTCCAAGGCGGGATCGAACCCACGATCTCTTGCACAGCGGTCGCGCACATTAGCCGAAACAATTGAAAATGTTCTCAAAAATTAAGTGGATCGAATGGGCTACTGTCAAGTCAGCCTGGTGGTCATTTGACCAAAATTATTTTTCATAAATAAATGACATGAAGCAACCTTTCCAATAAATGCTCAATCTTTGAAAAATATCGAGCCGGTTTTTTAATAGCTAAATTAATTTCCAATTTTCAAATACTCCACCGTGTATATGTTGATTGAAATGAAGCTGACATACTTTAGCGCTCACAAAAAACATTATTTTTTGCAAGAATAAATGTAGTAATTGATGGATTAATAATAACATAACTATAATTGCTATTTATAGAGCTATTTTTAAACCATTTCTAGCTCTTTCTAGCTATTTTTGATCTAGCTTGCTTATGCCCTGAAGAATTGACAACACTGCTACCAAGCGTTATTTTATTACGTTGCGGACTAATCGGTACATCCTATCGACTATCGATTCTCACAACACGTGCCACTGCATTTTTGTTTTGCTTTTGGTTTTTAGTCCAAGTTCGTTTAAATAAATTAATAAACCATGAAAATCCGCAAGAACCATGCGCGTAAGCATTATCGCTACAATGTAAATCGCAAAACACTTAATAAAACGCGCAGCTCCACTGGCAAAATAAAGGAGTAAGTGTTTGCACTTTTAGTTTGCTCTGCAATTTTCTCTTACTTTGTTGTTGTTGTTGTCTAGTCCTTCGATGAAGAAACTATGGATCGAAGGTCAGCGCGTGGGCGTCAACTTTAAAGAAATGGGCTTGGCCAGTGATCCCAACAAGGCAGTCGCCATACCAAATTATAGAAAAAATCGACTCCAGGCGGCAAAAATTGTGAATGGCTTCCTCGAGGAGGAGCTGGACGAGCAGGAGCTTCAGGAATTGGGGTCACAGCCAAAGGCTAAAGCCACACCACAGCCCAAGCGTGGTCATGTGGTACAGGAACTGGAGCAGTTGGCCAGCGAAAGAGCTGATCCCGAGTTCAGGTAGATTTTTCTGGATAAAATAAAACATTTTTAACTATTTGCCCATCCTACAGGTTGCCCAAAGGTGTGGTGAAGGAACTAACTTATTTTCTGAACAAGCACAAATTCAACTACAAAGCCATGGTCACAGATCGACGCAATTACAATCAATCGACATGGAAACAATTTCGTTTAAAAATTCGCAGATTTATGGCCATTCCCGAACAGTTCAATGTGTATTTGGAGCAGCAGAAGTTGAAAGTGGGAGTTAAACCGAACTGGCCAGAATACGATTCGGACAGTGAATGGAAATAAAAAGCTTTTCATACTTAACTATTTGTACTTTGTATGGTTATTATATACCAGTTTATGTAATATTAGGATCTAAGTTGGAAATTTCAATACAAGGAAATGCACTCAATTTGTCGCTGAAATTGTACCAAAGCAAAATGGTTAATGCCAGATGGAATCATAGAGTAGTCCTAATCTATACATACACATATTTATAAAAGTGTTTGTTCTTTATAGGCGTCTAATCCGCTGAACACTATCTTCACAGTCGGTGGTAACACGGAAATTTCTGGTGATTTCCGTATAAATGCTTGAATTTCAAACTAAAACTGCTTGCATTTATATGTGAAGTGCCTTCAAAATGCTAGGCTACTAGATTAGATGACGTAAGTTGAGCGAATTGAAACCGACTGTTCAAAGCCAAGTAGACTTGGGTAGCAGGCCCAAATCGCTTAACATTCATCGTCGACAGGAAGGTGGACACGACTTCTGAGAAGGGCCCGGATCCTTAAATATACTATGTACATCATAAGAAAACATGGGGGCCCTTCCAAGGGGCCTGGCTGTTCCAATTGTTCGCCAGTTCTTCACCTGGGCATTGTGACGATTAGCGATCATTCAAACTAATTTTAATCCTTCGTAGCTGGTCACACTGCGGAATGTTGCCTATTTGTTAGCCATCTCTAAATGGTTGCCACGCCAGGATGTTGCTTACATTGAACGCGGACAAAAATCAGCTGAAGAACCAAATTGAGTTAATAACTCACTGAACAACTAACGGAACAACTCTGACTGAACAATTCACATTACAAAAGCAGCTGAACAAGAGAAAGTGAACAACTGACTGAACAACTCACAGAACAAGAGTGAGTGAACAAGAACAAATGAACAACTCTGACTGAACAAGAACCACTCACAAGAGCGAGTGAACAAGAACAACTGATTACTTGAAAAACTGAACAACTTTACTGAAGTGAACAACTGAACAACACTGACTGCACAAAAGTGAACAATTAATGAAGAACACGTTCACTTGCTCAGTTTAGTGAACAACTCAATTTTGTTCTCATGAACAACCCAACACTAATAACACTTCCGGTTTCAAATTTATCATGAGTAATGCCCTTCGAAGTATGCAAACTTTATTTGTTTTTATTATTATCTATTTGATCGTAAACATGGATAGTGAGTTATGGCACCGTCATACATTATCCACTTTGTATGTTCACATACATTTGGACATTGTCGGACCAGTTATAGGTATATGACATTATTTTGTAAGTAAGTAACATTATTTTGAGTGAAGCCAATTATAAGGTGAATAATTTTCTCAATTGTATCTTTTCAGAAGCATAGCATACTTTAATGGGCGTTAAGTACAATAAATTTTGTGTGTATAAACGTAGTAATAGTCGCAGTAAAAAGGCATTTCCGGTTGCGCTACCTTGTAATTTTTGTATCATGGGTGCAACCTGCCAAGTTCAAAAATAAAGATATAAATTTTATGGCTTACGAATTTCTAAAAGGGGTACGTGATAATACAAAACTAACATTAATATTTTTGCATATTCATTATTTTGTTTTTTTTTAATTGATGCTGCTAATTTGATTTACAGCATAAGATACATTTTATTAAATTCCCGCCTTAAAAGTGTTGCTCAATAACCGCAACCCAATTCAATAGTGCTTCACTACACAACACTGCCGCTAACAGAAACTGTTACGTAGACAGAAACATGGTCGTGCCCGGCCTTTCCGTTCTGCGATTTTGAGGTAAGTGCACGTACAAGTTCCATGCAGTTTCCCGTTAAAAACCTTAGTTATTTCAAAAAGTAATAAGCATCGATCGATTTTGTGATTGCCAAGCAATAAAGCAAGTGTCAAACTGCTCGAGACCATAAGTATTTCGTCTTTTGCTGGCTGTTTTGTGTGTGTGGTTGTTTAAAAACTGCAATAGTGAATGCCGGCCGGCCTTTGCACAACCAACATGAAATGTTTCTGTGAAGTTGCAACAATATCAATACAATAAAGCTAAGTGAGCAGTTAAAAAGGGTCTGGAGTGGGCGATGTCAAAAATTAAGAAAAATAAAAGTTTGTTTTTGGTTTCTGCAAATTCCAATATGGCGGCGTCTGCAAGAAAAGCTTTGCAATAAAAAAAAAAAACAGTAAATTCCTTTCCCACGCAGAGGGGAATTTCGTTTTCCATATATTTTTTGTAGCATGGCAAATGACACATGCCAGGCAGATTTTCCACCCCACCTCTGTACCTCCTACTACTGCATTCACTTGCGTTTGTGTGTGTGTGTGTGCTTTGACTTGCCAAAAGTATTTTTACATTTCCCTTTTCGGGCTTCTTCTTCTTTGCTTTCAATTTGCACTTCAATGCAAAATGCTTAAAAATAACGTCAGTTGCAAGTAAAAATTTGTTTCTAGGGTAGAAAATAAATCACAACAACGCACAGTGGCACGTTTTCTGAACATTTGTGGCAAATATGTAATTTTGAGTTGTGGAAATGGGCACAAATAATGATATATGTTCCGTAGATTTATGTTATTTAAGTACTTAATTCCTTCATATGTAAACTTATTATATAGAGTCCAATAAGCGAGCACAATAAGAGGGATATGCGGGACTTAATTGAATTCCCAGCCATTAGGACACCCGTGGAAACGAAATATTGAATAGCCTCTAGGATCAAGACAAAAATAGAAATCTGGGCATTATCGGCTGAGGTCAGATTTCCAAAAAAAAAAACTATCAGTACTAGGGATGTAAACCGATTTTAAGCCGAACCAAACCGTAACCGAACCAATAATTCCAACTGATAAACCGAACCGGTTAGGGTTCTGGTACTTGCCGTAAATTATATTACTTTAAAAGGTTCTGTTTTGGTTCTAATTAATATTGGTATTCGACTCCAAATGAGTTCGCGGATTTTATTTCGGTATACATATATACCGGTACGGCCGGAGTGGATCAGCGGTTATTGTGCGCGACTGCTGAGCATGAGGTCGTGGGTTCGATCCCGCCTCGGAACATCTAATGAAAAAGTTTTTTTCTTTGAATAAAACTTTTCTTTGAATAAAGCCACACCTCTTGCTGTTGGCGCCAGCACTGCAGTAATTAGCCATGAAAAGCCTCTCAAAAACTGCCGTTCGGATTCGGCGTTAAACTGTAGGTCCCTTTCTCTTGTGCTAAAATTAGAAGCGCACAAGCCAAGAGATTGAGAGAGGCTCGGCTTTGGCCCCTCGGGGATGTTGTCATTTTGACAAGCCGATTTTACTTTTACTTTATATACCGGTACGAATCAGTTTGTACCAGTATAATTAAAAGAAAGACCGTTTATTTTTTGGCGTCCATCCTATTCTTAGCGGAGACACAACTTCAAACAGGAAAATATACGTTCAACGCTTTCTTGGGTAGCTGAAACAGAAATAAGAGCTTAAGAAAGTTTATTCCATTCGAAAATCTATGTAAATTTTTAAGCTCAGAAAATCCTATCTTGATGCTTAATGTTCGGAGGCTAACATGATAAATATAATGAGGATTTTAAAAAGTTACACTTTGGAATGAACTATTTAATATATAGCTTACATTTTAGCCAAAGTGCGCCAAAGTCCGGAAAAACTATAGTGGTATTCCTGATAGTGATTTAGATTTGATTTTGATTTCGTCTATCAGCTGTTCACAGCTGCTCCGTACAAAGTGTGCAGTGTGCCCTGAGTAAGTCAGGAACTGATGGTCATACCTATTGATTTCAATTAATCAACTTTAATACAATATTTACACTAGGACTGCGATATGCGCTAATAGCCAACACTTGACTTTTTTTGTATAGGAAAAAACCTCACTGTTAGCTATTATCGCATAATGCAATTCTATTGTAAATGGCCTATTAGATTTGGTTTAGATTTGATTTCGTTTTGGTGTGACCGTTCTTTCATGGCGCGCATGATGTTTGTTTGAATTTTGCTGTGTTGAAATCATGGAGAACTTTGCAAGTTTTTGCATTTCAAGTTTTTTATAATTAAACTAGCTGACCCGGCAGACGTTGTTCAATTCAATTCTAATGCTCGGGCTCTCGCATGCAGTTCTCGGTCGGTTTCCATTCTCGCTTATCTTTGCTCGTTCTCGGTCGGCTTTCATTGTCGCTTCTCGTTGCTCGTTGCTTTCCGATGCACGGGCTCTCATATGAAGTTCTCGGTCGGCTTCCATTCTCGCTTCTCGTTGCTCGTTGCTTTCCGATGCACGGGCTCTCATGTGAAGTTCTCGGTCGGCTTCCTTTCTTGCTTCTTGTTGCTCGTTCGCTTCCGATGAACAGGCTCTCGCGCGCATTTCTCGGTCAGTTTTCAATCTTGCATTTCGTTGCTCGTTTGTTTCAGAAGCTCGTTTTGCCTTTTTGTCTTGTGCTTGAGACGTAGAACGACCAATCGAACGTCTTTTGCGAGGCATAACTGCACAAAAATGATCATAAATTAAAATTTCAAATTTGTTCGACAAAAAAGTCACACTCTTACTGGCTTTACAGGTCTTACTTTCAGGCAGACAAACATTTATTATTAGATTATATCCCTTTTCATTTATGAACATATGGTTGGGAATTCAATGAAAAATCACGCTCGATCTTCACCTCAATTTACCCGTCTTCATGATAATCTAAACTCATATGAAAAATTTGCGAATTTCCCGACAATTAGACCGTTTTATCCTAGTTACCTGCCTTCAATTGCCGTCTATCAAGTCTTCTTCATAATCTAGGCTCAAATGGAAAATGTTAAAATTTGGCAAATTTAGCGACTTTTTTGACCCTTTGGTTTACATCTCCTAGCATTTTGGACCGTTCAATCTGCATCTTCCATTTACCAACGCCTGCATTGTAATCTCAAAATTAAGCGCTTTCATATATATGATCATTTGATAGATTATCAAATTTCGCAATTTTTGAATCATTTTCCGCCCATTAATTCAATTTAGAAACCTTTGCAACCTTGCAATCGGATGAATGTTATTATTTTTTAAATTTCGCGGTTTTTTGACCATTTTCCACTCATTTCTTCAACTCAGAACCTTCCCAGGCAAGCGTCCAACGATGTCCAAAAGTTTCATCGCAATCGGAAATTTGACAAACTTCGCGGTCTTTGGACATATGCTTCTGCAAAGTAGTCTTATTTTCTTACAACATTTTTTTGTATATAACTTTAACTCCCTTTACTGGAAATCGAACTCATCCTGAGTCGATATTGAACATACGAAAGGCGACATCTTAACGCAGACGACCATTGACCAGTGTAAAAATTCAACTGTTCAAAAATAGTTCGAATACTTAAAAAGATTACTTTGATTACTTTTAATATGTTCAATGAAAAAATATTCCCAGATTTGAGTGTACTTTTGAAATAGTTTTCAAAAGTAATGACGAATTTTGAGAAAATAATCCACTGTGCAACGCCCCAAGATAATTTTGTTCTTCTCTATGTGCTGCTGCAGCGTCTGTGTGCAACACATTCTCTGCCTCGGTTCCGCTCTCGCTGGGCTCTGCGCTCAGTGCAAAATTTGCACCCTTTTCGCGAATTTTCTGCAGACGAAAGAGAGCGCATGCCGTTGCTTGCCGTCATTCTCATTGATTTTCCTCCAAAGAAAATTTCGTAATAATTGTTAATATTTTATTGAATTTTAATAGCAAAGTTGTATACTCCCCCTGAGAGACCAAACGTATTTCCTTTTGCCTACGACAACTTGTTTCATGTTTGGTTGGGGGCGGGGTGTGAGTGCATCAGCTTCGTCATTCGGCTTGAAAGCTCTGCTCGGGTTTTATTATTTTTTTTTTTCTACTATTGATTTTTCCTCATCCAGGGAAGAGCCACCGAGACTTGAGTAGATTTTCCGGGCATTGACTAACGAGCCGAGGTATGGTTAGGACGTTTCCCCCGTAGACTTGGAAAATTTGTGCAAAAAATAAAGCTTTAATTTTCTTAAACCTCTTTTCTTTATTTTAAAGGAAAATATCGTGGTCTAGTCGACTGTGTGTGGTCATTTAGAAGAAGTCAAATACTCAGGTGAGTCTCCAACTTATCCTCATTTTCAATCAGAAATTCGAGAACTTTGGTGTCTACACCACCAAACCACCCAAATGCACCCGCACCCACCTCGCCTATGTCGTCTATTGGTTTGTATCGTCTTCTCTCTCTTTCTCTCTCTTCATACTTCTCTCCTCCCACTCATACATACATTTTCTCTAAAATACATTTAGAAAAGTAAAAAACTTTATACTTGATTAAGACTCAACGTTCAAGATGGGCAAGGAGAAGATTCATATCAACATTGTGGTAATTGGCCATGTCGACTCGGGCAAATCGACGACCACCGGCCATCTGATTTACAAATGTGGCGGCATCGATAAGCGTACCATCGAGAAGTTCGAAAAGGAGGCCCAAGAGATGGGCAAGGGCTCCTTCAAGTATGCCTGGGTGCTGGACAAGCTGAAGGCCGAACGCGAGCGTGGCATTACCATTGATATTGCCCTGTGGAAATTCGAAACGGCCAAGTATTATGTGACCATCATTGATGCTCCGGGGCATAGGGATTTCATCAAGAACATGATTACTGGCACCTCGCAGGCCGATTGCGCTGTACTCATTGTGGCCGCCGGCACTGGTGAATTTGAGGCTGGCATCTCCAAGAATGGTCAGACCAGAGAGCATGCTCTATTGGCCTTCACCCTGGGTGTCAAACAACTCATTGTTGGTGTCAACAAGATGGACTCGACAGAACCACCCTATAGTGAGACACGCTATGAGGAAATCAAAAAGGAAGTCTCCTCGTACATCAAGAAGATTGGCTACAATCCCGCTTCGGTGGCATTTGTACCCATATCTGGCTGGCATGGTGACAACATGCTGGAGGCATCTGAGAAAATGCCCTGGTTCAAGGGCTGGACCGTGGAACGCAAGGAGGGCAAAGCGGAGGGAAAATGCCTGATTGATGCTCTGGACGCTATATTGCCCCCACAGCGTCCCACCGACAAGCCACTACGGCTGCCACTGCAGGATGTCTACAAGATTGGCGGCATTGGCACGGTACCCGTGGGCCGAGTGGAGACGGGCATACTCAAGCCAGGTGAGGAGCAATTAAGAATCCTAAAAAAAAAATATTTTCCTGAATAAAAGATAAACACTCGGTCAAACTAAAATCAACTAAGATTTTCAGCCGCTATTGCGATTTCGAGACACTTTTTTAGTTAATATGGCTTAAAATTTTGTGAAAGTGAAAAGAGCATCATGAAAATCTTGGTTGATAGGAAACGCTTCCTTATGCAAGTATCTGATATGCCCAATAGTTTGTGGTTATTACAAAGATGCCCTCATAGGGGCAAGCCTTTATATTTAGAATCGTGCGTGCTCGATCTGATTTTAATAATATGATTATCAAAAAATAAGTTGATTGAAATAATTAAAATATCGACCTTTAAATAAGAGCTTATCCCATTTCCTTACAGGCCCGGCTGAAGGAGATAATGTTCCCATATAATTTTCTCCGTATATTTTCCTAATTCAAATAACATACTTAGGCCCGATTTCTTAATGTCCGGTTAGTCAAAACGTCCTAAGTTTATCCGAATTTGAGCAGCAAATTTATTCCAAATGGTATATCTTAGCTTAAAAACTCGCAGAATTGTTTGATATAGTAAATTTTAAAGCTAAGGAGAAATACTATTCGCTTATATCAAAGAGAGTTAAAACAATAGTTTAGGCGTGCCTAGAAAGGGTGAAAATGGGCATTTAAAGCAACTTTAAATCTAGACGTGATTGACCATTTCCGAAAACAGATTCGTTTCTTGTACTCGGAAAATCATTTAGAATGAACAACAACCCTTCCATATACTGAAAAAAGTTGTGTTAATATACAGATATGATAAATCAACTCAGCTCGTCGTGCTGATTAAAAATACATATACCTTATACGGTAGGAGGTGCTTCCTGCTAAGCAGGGGTATAATTAAAATAAAGAAAATAGCTTAATCAATTATTTGAGCTAAGAAAATGGGAATATATGGTGAAAATTTCTTTAAGAAGCGGTAAAGAATTTAATAAGATCGGTTTCCTTTTAAGAAATGTTATTCATCGACTTCTAAAACCACGTTTTGAGAGAAACGCGACCAAAGTTTGAATATGTATAAGAAAATGTTTATATTTTTCCATAGTTTCCAGTCAATCGGTATAAAAGTATAGGAGAGTGAACTATACTACCTAAAACTTTAAATAAATATTATCTTGGTACATGGGAAACCCTTAAGAAGATTGAAAAAAGTATTTACCATTTTCCTAAAAATATATAAGTTTTACTTTCTTAGATGAATAGATAAGACAAGGCAACAAAATAGTCTTTTTATTCTCTGTATCAGAGGTACACAGAGTATATAAAGTATGTCCGTCCGTCTGTCTGTCCGTATGAACAAACAGATCTCAGAGATGGTAAGAGATAGAGGTTTGACATGTATGGAACATATGTTTCTTATACTTGCAGGCAGATCAAGTTTGTTTTAAATTTTGGCCACGCCCCCTCCCGCCGCCGCAATATCGAAAAAACGTCATATCTCCCACAGTTTTATAGATAGAAGGTTCGAACCTCGAAAGGTATTTTAAAGATCGGATGAACGATATTCAAGTTATAAGAAAAACAAACAATTATGGGCAGCACCGGCCGCAACGGTGATGGGCAGCACTTCACAGGTACAGAGTATGTTATAGTCGGGCTTGACCGACTATCTTTCTTGTTTTTTTTTATAATTCTCCTAAGTTTGATGAATATCGGACATCTATATGGGTTTTAGTGAGAAAAAATTATGTTTTTAATATTGGCGCGGTTCTAAAATCGGCAATTATGAATGTCAAATGCTTTTACAGGTATTTGCAAAATTTGGTCGAAATCGGATGGCTATATCTTAAGGCTGTCAAAGGACCGATCGGTTGGAAAATGGGTCTAAGTAAAAATGATTTATTGTAAATGCTCGCATTCTTTAACTCTGCCATTATTATCGAATATTAACGCTTAAAAACAGATTTTGTAAATTTTGATCGAAATCAAAATATCAGAACGATGACTTGCAAGAATATTAAAATTGCTGCAAAGAAGAAGTTACCTTAGCATTCTCGTTTTCATATAATTTCACTTAAATAGTAAAAGTAAACTAAAATGGCTTGTCTAGTTGACACAGCCCCAAAGGGCCAAAGCTGAGCTTCTTTCAATTTCACTTAAATAGAAAATCTAAATCGTTGTTCGATAACAACTTATTCTACGTTGAAAATCACGGTAACCAACAACTAATGCAAACTTTCGAATATATTGACTGTGTGTTCCAATGCCGAAAGTATCGAACTACATAATCAGGCCTGATCCCGTTTCCGATTTCGATCAGAACATGCGGAATCGGAATTGGTAGCTGTTCCGGTTTCCGAAAAACGATCAAGTTACTCGGTTTCAAAAGTTTTGCCTAAGAGTCAGTGGAATGGAAAATAAATGACAATTTTCTTGGTAACGGTGATTCTTTTCATCTTGCAAATATTTTTATTGTAACATGTCTAATATTGTAGAGATTTTAAAGTATTCATTGATATATCGTGCGTACAATTTTATTTAAAATCATATTTTTTTATGCTTGTACCTCGGCAATTGAGTGTAAGCGAACAAAAGATCGATCGAAATGAAACCGAGCTGTACGCAATTCCGCATCAGCAGATGCGCAGTGCTGATCGAAATTGTTAGGGCTGTCTTATTTCTGAATTAAAATTCGAAAACGATTCGAAAATTCATTCGAAAAGACAATCGATTTCAATTTCACGCGGAAACGGGAACACCGAAATGAAAACGATTCGGAATTGCGATCGTTTTACTTTTTAATTCCACTCGGAAACGGGAACAGGCCTACATATGTTGTACATATCATGATAAATATTTTTTTTTTATTTCTTTTTCACTTTTGTGTTAATAAAAGCTTTGAAAGGACAAGTTGTTTTGGAATTGAATTTGATAAATCAAGATTTTCGGATGTGAAATCTTCACAAAAAAAATTTCACTGAATTGTTAAACATGAAGTATGAATAATGAACCGGCTTTAAATAAGTAGATTATAAATTGATTCAACTGTCAATTTACCATGGATGCTTCGGCTTGCAGATACGAACCGAAATCTGTCAAAGGTTAGGGTTCGGAAGCTTGAGGTTAAGGTTTTTGGGTGGTCTTAATTCGTAACTTGGTATTGCCCATGCGCTACATTAATAAAGGAATAAATTTAAAAAAAAAGTTTTAAAACTTAGTCTCCCAACACCTACCAAATAACAGAAGAAGTTCTGTTCAAGGTTCGGTTCCGGCTCTTTTCCAAACCGGTTTGCAGTCCTGGAATTTACATTTGATGAAATAAAATAATAAAAAACAAAAATTTTTCCAATTATTGCAAGAGCTTCCTTTTCATTTTTACCTACTTAATGGGCACTTAAATAATCTAGGTCGTTCACTGGGCGAAATCCGCTCAAAGTGCAGCCTTGCGCATGTATGAAGTTCTCGCTTTCCATGGTGAGAGCAAGACACTCCTCTACTCACACACACACACGCACACGGCAACTCCCTCATTTATGTGTAAATGGAAGCTGTTTAAAGAGTATTTTGCAATTATTTTCTTTTCTAGGCATGGTCGTCAACTTTGCGCCCGTCAATTTGGTCACTGAGGTAAAGTCCGTTGAGATGCATCACGAGGCTTTAACCGAGGCCATGCCGGGTGACAATGTGGGCTTCAATGTGAAGAACGTGTCGGTAAAGGAGCTGCGCCGTGGCTATGTGGCTGGTGATACAAAGAACAATCCACCCCGTGGTGCCGCCGATTTCACCGCTCAGGTAAGTGCACCCTCGCTTATGTCCTCTTAATTTGTCTACTTATCTGTACTTTTTTATGATTTTCAGGTGATTGTGCTGAACCATCCTGGCCAGATAGCCAATGGCTATACACCCGTTTTGGATTGCCACACGGCACACATTGCCTGCAAGTTTGCCGAGATTAAGGAAAAGTGTGATCGTCGTACTGGCAAGACCACGGAAACCGAGCCCAAGGCCATCAAATCGGGCGATGCGGCCATTATTGTGCTGGTGCCCAGCAAACCTCTGTGCGTTGAAAGCTTCCAAGAGTTTCCGCCGCTGGGACGTTTTGCGGTGCGCGATATGCGTCAAACTGTAGCCGTGGGTGTCATCAAATCGGTCAACTTTAAAGAGACGACCTCGGGCAAGGTAACAAAAGCCGCTGAGAAGGCACAGAAGAAGAAATAACTAGGGTGCCATAGTAACAACAACAACAACAACATCACTCAATCGCAAGAGCAAACGGCTAGAGCAACAACAACAACACATCTTCTAAAACTTTTACTTACAACAACAACCACTATTCAGCGACGTTCGAAACCAAAATCATCCGTGGCAACCATTAAAAGCGCATCATCATCATCATCAACTACTAATCTTAACTGCTGCATGCAAATATTATATAAAATTGTAGAAATACTACAATTTATAATAATCACACATTCAATTAGCAAAGAAGAGCAGGAGGCACGAAATAGCAGTCGCCGAATCGCCTTCATCTACTGCATCTATCTGAGTTTGTATCGCCACCGCAAATCGTTCCGCAGGAAACCAACGGAGGGAGTTGGAAGGAGCGTGCGGCTGCTGTTAGCATGATCATCTCGTCATCATCATCTAATCTACCACATCATCTACTTTATCTTTTGTTTTTAGCATACTGTCATCCTGTGTCACGAAACGATTTTAAAACACTTTTTATACTTTTGATAAGTCAAGTCGGTCAGAGGCATTCGATTTAAAATCTCAATATAATTATACAAAGAATAATTTCAGAATTTAGTTTTAAACCTGTGTCCTCTTCGCACTGCTCCTAAAAAAACAAAAGACTACATTCGCAATGAATTCAAAATTTCTCCAAAAAAAAAGACAAATGCTTCAGAAGTATTACAAAAACGAAAAAAAAAATATTTAAAAACATAATCAAGCGGTTTTTCGAAAGCATTCTAAATGTTCGATCGAGCCTCATTTATTTGCATTTGCATACCAACATATATTAAAAAATGTTTGTCATTTGCCCATTAACAACAACAACAACAATTTAATCACAACAAAATATACGTTACTCTCTCTCTCTCTTACACACTCTGAATTTATATATATGGAAATCCCCCAATTGTAACCAACAGCAGAGATTCATGGATACAGAGAATATGTTGCTTGAAAAAAATAGAAACACAAGGAAAAAATGAAAAACACTCTTTTAAATGATGAGAAAAATAAAGGAAGCTTAACCGTAAATTACCACATACAAAGTAGGAGAGTTGTTGTTTTACTTTTGTTACTTTCTCAACTTAAGGCAGAGTCGGTTATGTGCAACTTAGTGATGTCCTACCCTGTAGTTCAGCTGGCACTACCAGGCCTAACGACCTGATGCATCACCGAGCGTCAGTCGCGTTGTTAACGACAGTTAATACACAATTGCGCTAAAACACTTTTTATACTTTTGATAAGTCAAGTCGGTCAGAGGCATTCGATTTAAAATCTCAATATAATTAACAAAGAATAATTTCAGAATTTAGTTTTAAACCTGTGTCCTCTTCGCACTGCTCCTAAAAACAAAAGACTACATTCGCAATGAATTCAAAATTTCTAAAAAAAAGACAAATGCCGCACTAGCGACTGGTAATGCAGGGTCGTACCGATCGGAACGTTGTCCTGACATTCCCATACAAAATTCGTTAGGCAAATTCTTGGCTGGTGGCGAGTGCTCTCTGCGAAGGGTTAGGGAATTCGTTAATGCCGCACCGGTGCTGCTGAACTACAGGGTATATTCCGTGGGCCCTATTTACAATGTACATGCAAACAAAGCCTCAACAGTATGCATAATGATTAGTTAGGGGACGGAAAAAAATAGATATATATGTTCTAAGTAAAGTTTATCGACTACAAATTAAGACCTTCTGAGAGTATCCAGAGCATCTTTAACTAATTCCTGTAGACCAGCGATGTTCAAGAAGAGCGAGGCCAAGAAGTGAGAGTGTATTGGTGTGCGATATCAAAGCGACACAGACCAGCAATGTTCAAGAAGAGCGAGGCCAAAAATTGAGAGTGTATTGGTGTGCGATATCAAAGCGACACAGCCTAGCTTTGAACTACCCTGCTCGACGTCTGGGCATCGAATGCAAGCAATGAGAGCGCTGCTTACGCTCATATGCCCGACTTCGGCATGCGCTCTTCTGGTGTGCGTGTAAATAGCCGATTACGCTCGGCCCCTGGGGGCTATGGAGGAACATCGCTGGTTTTTAATGTTTATTATTCTGAAAAACCTTTTTTTACACACACAAGCACACAAAATGTGCGTCCATGTGCGCCGCTGGCTCAAGCTCTCACTCTCGCTCACTCTCCCAATCTCTCTTGCGCTCTTGACTTAATAATCAAAAAAAAACATAGACCTTACCTGCTATGATAATACCATGCCATGACTCATGTTAATTGACCACCTGCATGAGGAGACCCGCATGCTGAATGTCCGCAGTCACTGCAATATGTTGTCCAAGCAGTTTGTAGCAAATGGTCTGATGATGGAAACTATTCTGCCCTTAAAGTCCCTCTGCCCCCACGAACTAGCAGACAGGACCTTAGGTCACATCTACCGAATGTTCTTGCCAACTCGGGCAACTCCACCACCATTACAGCTGCAGATGCGTGCCTAGTGAGGTACTTTCTTCACAGCACCACGGAAGCTATTGGCCGCCTTGCCCCAAACGTTGTCCTGGGAGGAATGTTCCCACCCATAAAATCCTTAAAATTCTTACCCAGAAGCACCCGGACCACTTTGGCGCAACTTCGTTTGGGGTACTCGGCATTGCTAAATAGCTACCTGGCAAGAATCAACCAAGTAGTAGCAGATGAGTGTCCCAAATGTGGGCAAACCCCACTTGACACGGTTCACCTCTTCATCTGCCCAGCTGACCCCACTCACCTTAATACAATACACCTCTGGATACATCCAGTGCAAGCAGCATCCTTCCTGGGACTGGATCTGGGGACCCCCGACTCGAACCCATCTTAACCCCACTTATCTATCTCCCCCACCTTTCCTTTAAACATTTCTTTCTCTCTCTATCTTCCCCTAAACAAATGCGTACCTTACTCTACTCCACAGAACCCGCTACAACAACAACAACGATTTGATTGCAAATCATATAAACTATTTGGTACCGATGAAAATTTTTATTGTCTCAAAAAATATATCGTTCATAGCTACTTGGCCATTCCATGGAGTAAGCAAACTCTGGTAGACTTCCCAAAAACTCTAAACTCAAGGCATCTCGTTTGTCATTTGGACTAAAATGATGTCCAGAGACTCCCATATCAAAAACAGGTTCCTCAAAATTGCCATCGTTTTTCTGTAAATTTCAAAAGTTAAAAACGCAATAAATTTAACACTTATGTATAACACTTACCAAGAACTCCATGTAGATTTCCACAGGTGATCTATCACTGCCATGGGTCATTAATATTTGCAAAGGTGGCTTATAGGTAACCGGATTATCCAACATGGCCTGTAGAAAGGACCATCTCAGTACTCTCACACCATCTCTGGGATTGATGAATATTCCCATATTTGGTGGTCCACTCAGTCTAAATTCATAACGCACTTGATGGGCATTTTCCAGAACTGTCTTATTCAAAAACTCCAACACAGTGGGATAGGGCAGTTCCACCAATTTCTCACGAGGCAACCAGCGACCCTGTTTACGTACCGAACACCAACGAAAGCAGGGAATGCCACACATTAACTCATTCCCGCAAATATCTCCCACACGTTTAAGATTAGTTAGGTTCATGGTTTGCTTAAGAGGCTCTTCCTTATGCCTGTCAAGTAGGTGAAGATAGTAACCCGAATCCTCTAGACTCATAGAGCCGTCATACTCGAAGAATTTCCGATGCACTTGCTAAAACATATTATTTAAAAAGCAAATTCTCATAGCAAAATTTTCCACCTACCATTGAATCAACTCGCATCACATTTGTTTTGGCTCGATATGGAAATCCCACGTCCGAGACAGTAATCATGCAGAAGATGAACATTGTTAGCACTAAGCCTCCCATAATGCAGTTGGGACGTCGGAACACATTTATAAGAGGCGCCTGAAAAAAACTCATTTAAGTAAGGGTAGTACTTGCCTTAGAAAATTCTCTTGTTTACCACAAAACCTAAGCTAAATATTGTACCCAAGGCGCACAATAGAGAAATCAGCATATCCGGATTTACATCTACTCCATAACGACCAGTCATGGGTATAACTATTTTTACTAAAGTATAAAACAAATAGCTGGTGTACAGAAAGGGCATCACCTGACAAACAGCCATAATCAAAGACCAAAAGTAACCTAGAATTATTGGGTGTCAAAATAATTAATTTAATAAGATATAATTTATTTGTGCCTTGGTTGCAAATTCCTGAAATCCGGTACCCCAACTAATTAACCTTCCGGTTTGTCATCAGTAAATACACTTTGCCTTTCCATGCCACAATTGCTACAACAGCTTGCAGTAAGAAGGGACTACAAGCGAGAAACAGTACGCGTGATTTCTTAGGTTTCGAATATTAAAGAAGAGTAATAAAATTTGTAGTTGGACTGGCCTAGTCCCATTTTCGATTCCGATTAAATCTTGCGAAAATTGGGTTGTAAAATGTTCCCGTTTTCAAAAAGCGAATGTGTCATTAGGCGTTCACTTTTAACTTTTCGTTTATCTCCACCAGAATGCCCCGATGGCAAAACATTTCCAACCAATTCTTTTATCGGTTGTTCGAAATCAGGGCAATTCCAATTCCGATCTATCGAAAGCGGAAACGAGAACAGGCATTGTAAAGATAAGGCTCTTAATAGAAAAACCTTTTTTAGTTTTTTGTAAAAAAATTTATGTTTAAGCTGACTATTTCGAATACGATTAACTTTAATACAAACTTTACTGCAGCTTTAGCCGGCTCGAGGTGATATTATGCTTTTACATAACTTTAAACTTTAAAGGGACACGCAGCACACCACAAAGGAGGCTGGGGAAAACAATCACACACAAGGGCTTTTGTCAGGTTCGTCGCAGTCATTCTGATGTCAGCTTTTGTCCTCATGCAGATTTGGAATTCCCAAACAGTTATGGCATTGGTGTCATGGAGAGACGGCTGATGAAAGATCAGTGGCGTGTCTTGAGACAGCGTAACGGTCCATGGTATAATTGATAAGGTAAGTAAGGTAAGGCGGTTATTCTGTATTTTTCAATCCCGAATTGGTGTAGGATTACGAGAGTTATGGCAAATTATATGAGACCATTAACACGATATTTAAAATATTCTTAAAAATTCCGCACCGAAAAAAATTTATGTAAATTATTACTTTAACTAGCAGTCTGAAATTCTGATACTTATATTCAATCTACATTGCTAAGTGATAACAGAGATCCGTTACCATTCTTCAAAAAGGTAGACCTCTACTTCAAAATACCCAAACCAAATCGGCTCTGAGGGGACATGTACCAAATCAGTTTGCAACCTTAGTTTCTACATGAATACCAAAACTTACCCCGATCATGCAGCCTGCTTACCAAATTGACCATTAAAGCTCCCACATAGAATAACAAGGAAATCATGCAGATATAGGCACTACGTAGGCTTAAAACGGTCAGTAGAATGCATATCACAGCCAGTAAAACGCAGTAAGCATGTCCAGCGATTTGTAGGCGATACGAGTGAGGTATACTCTCCTACAAAAAATTAATCAAAATTAACTTACAAATTCACTATGGCTTTAATCAACTTACTTTCGATTTCAGTGACAAGTAGAGCGTCATGGGTAACACCAAACCAATGACTGTGGGACAAATGAATATGCCCAAAAGCAACCAGCTGTTGGCAAAGTAAGTCATGGTACGATCACTCGCATCGTAGAATACAGACATCAGCAAGGGAAAGCCCAGAGCCAGAAGAAAGCCAGCAATGGTTAACAAAAAGAATATTCCAAATTCACCCGCGAATAGACCAACTTTTTGATCTGTCACCTTGGACATGCGCCATAGAGACAGACAAACCAGTAGAATACTACCCAAAGCAAAGGATATGTTAAGAGCTACACCCGTAGATTCTTTATAATAGACAAAGAACAGACCCAGGAAATCAAAGAAAACACAATGACCTTCGGAGTGAGCCTACAGACAGTAAAAATAATTAGTAAGAGACTTTTAAATTTTAACTAAGAGGTACCCACCTCTGTGTCGTACAGTTCCTCAGCATTGGCTAAACTCCGCGCCAATGAAAGCAGATTCTCTCCAGAATTCTGCAGGGAATCGCGTGATACGGCACTATATCGATCAAATTTGGTGTGATAAACATAACCATTGGCCACAATACACAAATCCAGACCTAGTCAAGGAGTTAAGGTAACTGAACTACCGCACAGACCGTATTTTAACACTCACCTGGTACGGGTCCATAATCACGAAAGATTCTGAAGTCTGATTGTGAGGGTATTAGACCGGCCTGAAATATTTCTTCAGCCATGGTGGTAGCAAATGGATGTTTGGCACTTTCTCTGTAATGCTAAAAATTTTGGTAAGAATAAAATAGGTGCGGACTAGGAAACTTACACGCATTAACCAAGGATGATTGGGACCGCCTTGAAAGAGTAGCTCACGACCACCAGCGCCACCGCCCTCTAGATTCACCAACGCTCTGCGTGAAGGAAGTAAAGTAATTCCATGTTGAGGTGTTTAAGTAAGTGACTTACCTGCAATTCGGGGACCATTTGTGTTGAGTTATAAATCCATGTGCTGCTTGAAGTGGCTGCTCTTCGGCTCCATTGAAAAGAAATACAATTGGATGCAGAAAAGTGTCTTCGGATATAACCATTTGGCGTAGTACCTCCAACATTACCACCACCATATGTGCATCATCGCCCGCACCTAAAGTAATACTCAATTCCTACTCTCATTTTCTGCATATCTTCAACGCATTGACTTACCAGTAGCTCCCGGTTTGGTATCGTAGTGACTATTCAACAGCACATATGAGCTACTATTAGAGCTCTTCGTGCTCAACTTGACTAACACATTCTGTACACCTTGGTACATATTAATCCATCCACTTATGAGATAAGAACCCGATGCACTTTGAACATCCACTTCCATTTCGTACAGGTCCTCACGCATTACTTCGCGTACTTTTTCGATTTCTTTGAGCAGAAATTTTACCACTGTTACCTCATTGGCCACATCTCCCACGACACGCGGTCCCATTTGATCGATTTCGTACAACAAACGTTGAGCCCTTTCCGCCACAAATTGTCCTGGTTTCTCAGCTTCCTCTGCTATCTTCACTCCAGTGGGTAAGTAATTGGATAGCGGAAATACCACAGCATAGAAGAGGGCCACCCAGCAGAGTAGAAAGGCAGGAGCATAGTACCAGCTCAGCTGCTTATATTTTGTATCTTTTTCAGTGAACTCAATTGTGTGGTTTACATCTGTTTTGGTTTCAGTGCTTAGCAATTGGCTCTAGGAAACAATAAAAATTACTTAGTTTGGTTAAAAAATTTCAATCACTATTCCTACATTTTTATCCTTTTGAGCGATCATTTTGCAGGTATCGCCTCGCACAGCTCTCGGCCAACGACTGAGCTAGCAAAGTCAATTGGTCATTTTTAAATTAGTTCGGCCTATGCTGGTTTGAATTTTGTGATTTTATTACATTTTAAATCTTTAGTATGCAGCATATAAAGATATCAAAAATTTACGACTGCATGGCGCTTTTTTTTTGGGTGTTGGGGGAAACAGCCATTGGAGACTGCCCAAACTAATGTGCAATTGAAATCATAACAACGGACTAGTGCTGGTTGTTATCGGAAATAAAATTTATTATTTTACATAGTTAATTGTTAACCAAATTGCTAAACTGACTGCGCAAAATCATGAATTTAGATTCACTAATGCTGCTGAGCTACTGCTGCTGCGTTTAGTTAGATCATACGATTAAGATCAAGATCATGATGGGTAGCTTTTTTTATAGAGTGAGTAAGTGAAAAGGATTTTTAGTATAGTTTTAGCTGAGAGTTGGTCGGCATACAAGGGACTAGGCAATGCATGGAATCCCATTTAAATTTTCCAATTGGTAGATTGGGCACAATTAACGAAACATTCGCCAGGAAGACATGAATTTGATTTTTATACTCTGTACCAAAAGTCGCCCCCGAATGAACCACGAACTGTATGAGCTCTTTGGGGACACTGATCTAGTCAATCGCAAAAAACAACAGCGCGCTGTTGCAATCCGTGAGATCTTCCGTGTGTGCTGCCTTTTAAACAATTTACTGTCCTTATTTCTCGATTCTGCAGCTTCTTCGGACAATTCTCCAATTGGCAAAAGTACATAACTAATAACCTCTGGAGGATGAACTAAAATTTTGTGTACAGTGGGTGAAAGATAAGTAGTACCGAGGATACAAATTAATAATCTTTTAGGCAGCGTCTGGCACTTGACACTCTCCAAATGTGTCCACATTGATTTTGTAACCTGATGCCTAACACTGCAGCAATGCTAAGCACCTGTAATTTCGGCTGACAATTTCGAGCTGTTGAAGAATGCTCTGGCCGTATTGCCATCATTTAAGTTGCCACTTCCTCCACTTCTGGGTTTATCAACTAAAAGTCCCATTTTTATTCGAAAATCTTTCTGCATTTTGGATTTTCTCTGCAAAAGTTATTTTTTCCCTCTGGCGTATTAATTCGCCAACTCTTCAGGTCTTGTCTGTATGAGACATGCAAACAATTTAAAAAAAACGAATATAGGAGTGTCATGGAGATAGTCCAAACTCAAAGCGTGATTCATGAACCGTCTTTGTTCCAAGTCTTTTCCAAGTAGTAGATGATGTTTGACTAAAGGAACTACAAATTTTCCCATCAACTATTGTAAGCTGCAAACTGTGCTGAATTAGAACTTGTTTATGAGATACAGTCAGGCCCGTCGACAGGGGAGGGGGAAGGGGGTGTTTACCCCCGGGCACGGATTTCTGAAAGGGGCCCGGAGCCCGGATTTTTGGCGAAAACTTAAATAAACTACCCTTCAGTACGCTGCACTAGTTAATGGGTGCTGAGTTCAATACTAACTGGTATCCAGAAGTACTTACAGCCTAACTCACCCGCAATGCATTTCAGTACTTACTTTTTGCTGGGCATGTCCTAGTGAAGTAAGTACCGCTACTGTACTATTGTCCCTACCCAATATTAGGTACTTACTGCAGTAGTTACTTGTAAAGCGGTAAGGTAACCACCATCGTCACCAGTAAGTACTCATGTAAGTAGTGCTGGTAGCTATCGCCACCTCCCTTACTGCAGGGTATGTACAACATGAGAAAACTCCACGGGCCCGGATACAGTACATATCGAGACTGCGTTAGTTTATTGTTGATTATGCACACATCTGCAAATATCTGCAGCTAACTTTAATTTTGTATTATCTTGAGACTCACACAAATACACTGAAATGAAATGAATCGGGGGATGTTGGGGGAACACAGCTAAAACTTGAATAAAGACGCACACAAAATGTATAAAAAACAGAATATACTAAAGCATTAATTTCAAAATTTTTAGATCACAAGTTGGCTTTTATTAATATTGGAACTTAAAATAAATACCTTTAACTTCAAAATCCTTTAAAAAAAACAATGTTGTTTTTGCCGGCTACTTTAGAAATAACTTAAATTCGGAAACGTATTCAATCGACTGACCATTTTGAAGTTTGTTTTTGTTGTGAATTAATCGCTCTCCGTGCAGCTGCTCTTTGAAAATGATCACGCGTTCATGCTTTCAATGCTATCTTTAGAAAGTCCCGCTAGATTTTCATAAAAAAACGGTTTGCCATTAAGAAGATTGGAAGGGACGACCGAAACTGAGATGGGAAGACCAGGTGCAAAAAGATTTTTCTAAGCTTGGTGTGACCTACTGGTGGCAGCTCGTTCAAGACAGAGGCGAGTGGAGGGCATTAATAGCAGCTACCGAGACCGTTCAACAGTTGTGATAAACTTATCGTGCCAAAGAAGAAGAACAAAGGTACACAGAATATACTTAGTTTGTTTAAAAGTATGTAACAGTTAGAAGGAAGCATCTCCGACCCTTTAAAGTATATATTCTTGATCAACATCAACAGCCGAGTTGATATAGCCATGTTCTTCTATCCGTCTTGTCGTCCGTCCGAATGAACAAACATACATATCTCAGAGATGGTAAGAGATAGCGCTTCTCGTTTTTCACTTCAAAATGCTGCCAAAAATAAATAATCAGGCCTGTTCCGAACTCCGAACGTTTTCAAAAAGTAAAAACGACGAAAACGAGCGTTTTACTATTTGCTGTTCCCAATTCCGATCGATTTGGTTACCTTTCGACTTTTCCCGGTTTCGAAACTTGGTGGCCTCAGTGTTTGTTTTCGTCGCACAGCTGTCATCATCTCCCTAATTTATTTTAAAAGTTTTTATTACCTTTAAATCCTTTTTTTACTTAACCGTATTTAAATATTTCATTGAATATTCATAACAAATATGGTTAAACATAGCTAAGTAAAATAGGAAAACTAGTTTCGAATTTTTAGCTTATCATATTGGAGAAGTAGTTTAATGCTTTAATTTGCAATTTGTCGGTTGTATACTCTGTACTTGCGAAGTGCTGCCCATTATCGTTGCGATCGGTGCTGAAAACAAACTAGATCTGCCTGCAAGTATTGCTTAAGAATCAATAAAGTTCGTGCAAGTCGGTCATATCGGTTATATAGCAGCTATATATGCATCATATTTTTTTTTTGGGGGTGGGTTTTAGGTTTTAAGGTTTTTTTTTTTTAAAAAAAAAAAAAAGAGGAAAAAAAAAAAATTTTTAAAAAAAAAAAAAAATTCAACGAATCATAAAGACTTAAATTTTTATTATCTCAAAAAATATATCGTTCATAACTACTTGGCCATTCCATGGAGTAAGCAAACTCTGGTAGACTTCCCAAAAACTCTAAACTCAAGGCATCTCGTTTGTCATTTGGACTAAAATGATGTCCAGAGACTCCCATATCAAAAACAGGTACCTCAAAATTGCCATCGTTTTTCTGCAAATTCAAAAGTTTAAAACGCAATAAATTTAACCGTATGTATAACACTTACCAAGAACTCCATATAGATTTCCACAGGTGATCTATCACTGCCATGGGTCATTAATATTTGCAAAGGTGGCTTATAGGTAACCGGATTATCCAACATGGCCTGCAGAAAGGACCATCTTAACACTCTCACACCATCTCTGGGATTGATGAATATTCCCATATTTGGTGGTCCACTCAGTCTAAATTCATAGCGCACTTGATTGACATTTTCCAGAACTGTCTTATTCAAAAACTCCAAGACAGTAGGATAGGGCAGTTCCACCAGTTTCTCACGAGGCAACCAGCGACCCTCTTTACGTACCGAACACCAACGAAAGCAGGGAATGCCACACATTAACTCATTCCCGCAAATATCTCCCACACGTTTGAGATCAGTTAGGTTCATGGTTTGCTTAAGCGGCTCCTCCTTATGCCTGTCAAGAAGGTGAAGATAGTAACCCGAATCCTCTAGACTCAAAGAGCCGTCATACTCGAAGAATTTCCGATGCACTTGCTAAGAAATATTATTTAAAAAACGAATTCTTATAGTGAAATTTTCCGCCTACCATTGAATCAACACGCATCACATTTGTCTTGGCACGATATGGAAATCCCACGTCCGAGACAGTAATCATGCAGAAGATGAACATTGTTAGCACTAAGCCTCCCATAATACAGTTGGGACGTCGGAATACATTTATGAGAGGCGCCTGAAAAAAACTTATTTAAGTAAAGGTAGTACTTGCCTTAGAAAATTCTCTTGTTTACCACAAAACCTAAGCCAATTATTGTACCCAAGGCGCACAATAGAGAAATCAGCATATCCGGATTTACATCTACTCCATTACGACCAGTCATGGGTGTAACTATTTTTACTAATATATAAAACACATAGCTGGTGTATAGGAAGGGCATAACCTGACAAACAGCCAGAATCAAAGACCAAAAGTAACCTAAAATAAAAATAAAATTGGGAGTAAAAATATTTAATTTAATATAATATAATTTATTTATGCGTAGGTTGCAAAATCTTGAAATCCGGTACCCCAACTAATCAACCTTCCGGTTTGGCGTCAGTATACAGAATTGCTACAACAGCTTGAAGTAAGAAGGGATTACAAGCGAGAATCAGAAGGCGTGATTTCTTAGGTTTCGAATATTAAAGAAGAGAATTTGTAGTTGGACAGGCCTACTCCCTCTTTCGATTCCGATTAAATCTTGCGAAATTGTATTGATCCCGTTTTCAAAAATCGATTGTGTCATTAGGCCTTAACTTTTCGTTTATCTTCACCAGAATGCCCCGATGGCAAAACATTTCCACCCAATTCTCTAATCAGTTCTTAGAAATCGGAGCACAACAGTCATGATCAGAAAACAATAGGAAATAGATAGAAGCTCTTAGAAAGTTTATTTTTAAGTTAATTAACTCCAAAACGATTAACTTTAACACATATTCTACTGTTTTTGCGACCTTTATGCTAAGTAAAACTGCAGTTTTAGCTGGCTCAAGGTCATGTTATGCTTTCGCATAACTTTAAACAGGTACACACAACACCCCAAAGGAGGTTGAGGGACGCACACACACACAAGTGTTTTTGTCTGGTTCGGCTTTCTGATGTTGATCTTCCATATCTTGATATACAAGGTTTACTTACTGCCCACCTATGCCGATGACACTGTCTATTTGGCTTCAAGCAACAGTTGCAGATCTGTCTCTTGAAAAGACCAGGAATTTCTCAATGAATTTGAATGTTGGGCCTCACGATGGAATATAGGTGTTAATGTGGAGAAGACGCAAGCATGCTACTTTTACACTTCGTAGGGGCAATACTTCACGACTCACTTTGGACGGAGTTCGAACTGCCTTTACATATCTAGGCGTCACACTGGACAGGAGACTCACCTGGAGACCCCATGTTAATCGGGTGTGTGGCTCTGCTCGCTTAAAACTCCGGAAGATGGACTGGTTACTTCGGCCAGAGAGTGGCCTTTCCCTTAAGACTAAAGTTAGGCTTTTTAAGACCATAGTCCTCCCTACTCTTACCTGGGGTATTACATCTTGGGGAACGGCCTGCATCATCACCATTAAGAGAGTTGAGGTATGTGTAAGTAAGGCTCTTCGAAGAATTTTAAACGCGCACCGGTATGTATGTAATACCAACATATTCCGGGACTTGGACATTCCCACTTTATGCGAAACCATTGAGAAATACTCAAATCGATACAGGGAGCGGTTAGTTTCCCACAATAATCGACTTGCCACATATCTAACAAGGCCCAATCGTCGGCGTAGGCTGAACAGAATCCACCCAGCGGTTTTGTGGATATTTGGAAGTGCACCTCAAGGTCGCCTAATTTAATTTGATTTATTGTAGAGTTCGTTCAGCATGAAAGCGTTCAAGTGAATGCGAAGCTTGCTTAAATAAAACCAATTCCAAAAAAAGCTGTCTGATGTCAGCTTTTGCGCTCATGCTGCTTTGGAATTCCCAAGCAGTTATGGCATCGGTGGCATGGAGAGACGACTGCTAGACAGATAGTAAGCGGGCAAATATCGCTGATGAAAGATGTGTGGTGGGTCTTGAAACAGCTGTTCGGTCTACAAGCCTTCTTTGTGGTTTTGTGTGTCCCTGTTTTAACCGGCAAAACCAGCAGGTTTGATTAACTTGTAGGCCTATTTTTATGCAGTTATTCTGTATTTTTCATTCGCGATCAAGGCCTGATACTTATATTCAATCTACTTTGCTAAGTGATAACAGAGATCTGTTGCCATTTTTCAAAAAGGTAGGCCTCTACTTCAAAATACCCAAACCAAATCGGCTCTGAGGGGACTTGTACAAAATCAGTTTGCAACCTTAGTTTCTACATGAACACCAAAACTTACCCCGATCATGCAGCCTGCTTACCAAATTGACCATTAAAGCTCCCACATAGAATAACAAGGAAATCATGCAGATATAGGCACTACGTAGGCTTAAAACGGTCAGTAGAATGCATATCACAGCCAGTAAAACGCAGTAAGCATGTCCAGCGATTTGCAGGCGATACGAGTGAGGTATACTTTCCTACAAAAAAATAAATCAAAATTAACTTACAAATTCACTATGGCTTTTATCAACTTACTTTCGATTTCAGTGACAAGTAGAGCGTCATGGGTAACACCAAACCAATGACTGTGGGACAAATGAATATGCCCAAAAGCAACCAGCTGTTGGCAAAGTAAGTCATGGTTCGATCACTTGCATCGTAGAATACAGACATCAGCAAGGGAAAGCCCAGAGCCAGAAGAAATCCAGCAATGGTTAACAAAAAGAATATTCCAAATTCACCCGCAAATAGACCAACTTTTTGATCTGTCACCTTGGACATGCGCCATAGAGACAGACAAACCAGTAGAATACTACCCAAAGCAAAGGATATGTTAAGAGCGACACCCGTAGATTCTTCATAATAGACAAAGAACAGGCCCAGGAAATCAAAGAAGACACAATGACCTTCGGAGTGAGCCTAAAGACAGTAAATATAAGTAAGTAGTAAGAGACTTTTAAATTTTAACTGAGAAGTACCCACCTCTGTGTCGTACATTTCCTCAGCATTGGCTAAACTGCGCACCAATGAAAGCAAATTATCTCCAGAATTTTGCAAGGAATCGCGTGATACGGCATTATAGCGATCAAATTTGGTGTGATAAACATAACCATTGGACACAATAGACATATCCAGACCTAGTCAAGGAGATTAGGTAACTAAAATACAGCACATACCGTAGATTAACACTCACCAGGTACGGGTCCATAATCACGAAAGATTCTGAAGTCCGTTTGTGAAGGTATAAGACCGGCCTGAAATATTTCTTCAGCCATGGTGGTAGCAAATGGATGTTTGGCACTTTCTCTGTAATGCTAAAAATTTTGGTAAGAATAAAATAGGTTCGGACTAGGAAACTTACACGCATTAACCAAGGATGATTGGGACCGCCTTGAAAGAGTAGCTCACGACCACCAGCGCCAGCGCCCTCTAGATTCACTAATGCTCTGTGTAAAGGAAGTAAAGTAATTCCATGTTGAGGTGTTTAAGTAAGTGACTTACCTGCAATTCGGGGACCATTTGTGTTGAGTTATAAATCCATGTGCAGCTTGAAGTGGCTGCTCTTCGGCTCCATTGAAAAGAAACACAATGGGATGCAGAAAAGTCTCTTCGGATATAACCATTTGGCGTAGTACCTCCAACATTACCACCACCATATGTGCATCATCGCCCGCACCTAAAGTAATACTCTACTAAGTAATACCTACACTCATTTTTTGCATATTTTCAACGGATTGGCTTACCAGTAGCTCCCGGTTTGGTATCGTAGTGACTATTCACCAACAAATATGAGCTACTATTTGAGCTCTTCGTGCTCAACTTGACTAACACATTCTGTACACCTTGGTACATATTAATCCATCCACTTATGAGATAAGAACCCGATGCACGTTGAACATCCACTTCCATTTCGTACAGGTCATCACGCATTACTTCGCGTACTTTTTCGATTTCTTTGAGTAGAAATTTTACCACTGTTACCTCATTGGCCACATCTCCCACGACACGCGGTCCCATTTGATCGATTTCGTACAACAAACGTTGAGCCCTTTCCGCCACAAATTGTCCTGGTTTCTCAGCTTCCTCTGCTATCTTCACTCCAGTCGGTAAGTAATTGGATAGCGGAAATGCTACAGCAAAGAAGAGGGCAACCCAGCAGAGTAGAAAGGCAGGAGCATAGTACCAGCTCAGCTGCTTATGTTTTGTATCTTTTTCAGTGAACTCAATTATGTGGTTTACATCTGTCTTGGTTTCAGTGCTTAGCAATAGGCTCTAGGAAACAAGAAAAATTATATAGTTTGGTTAAGGAATTCCGATAACTATTCCTACGTTTTTATCCCTTTGAGAGATCATTTTGCAGGTATCGCCTCGCACAGCTCTCGGCCAACTACTGAGCTAGCACAGTCAATTGGCCAATTTTAAATTATTTTGGCCTATGCTAGTTTGAATTTTGTGATTTTATTACATTTTATATCTTTAGTATGCAACATATAAAGATATCAAAAATTTACGACTGCATGGCGCTTTTTTTTGGGTGTTGGAGGAAACAGCCATTGGAGACTGCTCAAACTAAGGTGCAATTGAAATCATAGCGACTGACTTGTGCTGGTTGTTATCGAAAATAAAATTTATTATTTTGCCTCATTTGTTAACCAAACTGATAAAACGAACTGAGCAAAATCACGAATTTAGATTCAGAAATACCAACCACCCCACTTCCTTTTGTTGTGATTAATTTAAAATTTTTCTTTTATTTTATTTTTTGCTTACCCTGACTGGGACTCGAATTCTGGACCTTGAAAGCCTGCACTAACTGACACCACCGCTCAGCCAACACCACCACACCTCGGGTGATTACCGCGGCTTATAAGTCGTATTATAAATTGACGGTGCCAGTGCCGGCCAATGCTTAGAGCAGAGGCAGGCAAGAAATACATTCACATTTTTTTCATTGGTGTGTGTGAGAGCAGCGCAAAAATTTCTCTCTTTTCCAGTAGCAACGACTGGCGCGACCGTAACGCAGCGGAGCTTTAACAGTTTATACCGTGTGTGAGGAAGCAGCGCTGCTGTGAGATTTTTTGTATGCACGCCAGATAGCAAGCTGCCGGCCCCTGGCTTAGAGCGAGAGAAAGAATTGTTCTCATTTTTTGCTCGCGCTCTCCGATTTTTGTCTCCCCGCACTTCGAGAACGATTGTTTCTTGGATCCGAGAAGATTTCTTCTGAAAAACCAAGAACAAAAATGCTAAAACAAGAAAAAATTCGTTCTTCATTTCTCTGGGTCAATGAGCAAAACCTTCACATTTGATCGAACTTGGCGTGCTTTTTTCGGTCTCGGCTCATCTGGCTGCTTCCATTGGGATGATTGGGCCTTGGTTTCGATGTCATAACCATATACCCACGTTTCATCACCAGTTATGATCCGTTTGAGCAAACCCAGGACGCTCATCGTCATCAACATCTTCTCGGCCTTCTTTAAAGCGCCTGTACCACTTATAAAGACTTTTTTGAGACAAAGTGGACTTACCGAATGCCACAGTCAACATTTCAAGTGCCTTGGAGCACTTTATTCCAACTTTAACGCAAAATTTAATACATATTCTTTGATCCATTTTTTTCAAAAGTCAAAAATCGAAGAGCACACAAAAACGTGACTAACCTTTTCAGTTGCCCAAAACAGCATACTATAAAATATATATATGCCAATGTTAAGGACGTTTCCATTGAAAACAATAAAGTTTTTCTAACTAAGACTACTTTTCAGACTCTACTTTTCTATGACAGCTGTACTATATAGATGAACGAATTCGACCAAGCTTATATATATACTTTATGTGGTCGGAAATGCTTTACTTCTATTATCTTAAAACGACGTTTTGAACTGGTTCCGGAAAAAAAATTAAGCAAATATTGACCGATTTCAACATTTTTTTTGTTTTACTTAAATTTCCCACGTTCGCCTGCCTTGGGGAACCGGGTAGGTCCAAAAATAGTTAAGCTTGGCCGAGTTTACGCAAAAAACTAGATTTTTTAAATTTTGTCTTTGCAGCCCCATAGCTCCGGTTTTTTTTTTCTAACCTACCAGGTGCGAAAACCACATCAATACTGAGCAGATCCTTTATTATTTGATCCATTTCGGATAACCTGTTTCTGAGGAAAATCCGGAACTACTGGACTAACTTTTTATTGCTTGCCATACTTTGAACGACAACCACAAAAATGAAAATTTAATTTCTACTCTCATCTATTAATCCAATACAAAAACAGTCTGTTTCAAAGGCATAACACCCTCTTAACGGTTTCGGTATAATCCCTTCATGAGAAACTGACAACAATAAATTCGTCTCCTCACTTAAATGGAGTCAGTGGTAAAACATTTATTATCAAATGCACATCTCTACAACGTAACCATAGCGAAATAACGTAACGAAACGCTGTGACTCACAGGCGGCATTTACAAAAAACAACACTTATTAAGCTGGCTGTGCTGGATATTTATTAAAATAACCCAACCAGAACCGAAATCAAAGGCTCTTTCCAGCCTATAGCGACTATTTGTCGCAGTTAAAAGACAGTTAGCCACCTGAAAGAGCGAAAATGGCAGATCCGCGCATCAGGCAGCTGGTTATTAAAACGGGTGTAGTGAAACGCCTCACCAAGGAGAAAACCATTTACGAGAAGGAAGTGCACACGGAGCTGGCCCGCCTTGAGAAGTTCAAGAACGAGGGAGCCGATGAACATGTATTGCGCAAACAGCAGGAAGTCATACAGGAATGTGAGATGATGTTGCCGGACTCCAAGAGAAGGTAAGGCCAAAGCCTAGAATGTAAATCAGAGACAAATGTACAATACATACACAATTTCCATGCAGATTGCAAAAGGAGTTTGAAGTGCTGCAGAAATATCTGCAGGATGAACAGGATCTCAAGGACACTGACGCCTATACAAAAGCTGCAGATGTAATGAACGAGGCCAAAACAGTGCTGGAAGTGTAGAGGAGGTCAATCTAACAAAAATACGTTCCCTTTATTGGTATATAATGCCAATATACATTACAAATATTCTCAATTTGTTATATTCAAGTAAAATAAATTAACAACTCTATCAGCTGTTTATCTGTGAAACGCTTACCAACACTGGCGACGCACAGTGGTCCAGGCTCGCCAAGCCTTAGGCAAATCCCTCATCATATATGACGCCCATTTGCGTTTGACCAGAAACATTCCGTAATTTACCGGTTAGCAATACCAGTTAACGGACAAGTATTTACGAGGTAAATTTCTTGCTGGGTATATTTTTGTTAAAAAGTTAAACTTTTTTTAGCTAAATCAACAGCTTAAAAATAAAATTAAGGTAGTCAAATTAAGGTATGGCTTAGATATGTAGTCAAATTTTAATTTTATAGCCGCGAAAACTTATCAATTTTTAGCAAACCGAAAAGTGTAACAAATTTGGTTTATTAGTGAAGTTTGTATTATTATATCTTCGGCTATAGTGAACATTTTTAAACTGTTTTTGTTGGATAGGTTAACTATTTCTCTTTCTAGAAATAAATAGCACTTCAAAATGCAAGATGTGGTTTGTGAAAAAATCCATTGAAAAAGCATAATTTTGTTGACATTCAAAACGAAAAGTGCTTGGATTTTGTTGATATATATTTGGCCGAAAATGAATGCTGCTTTGGACGTGCCGAAATTACTACCCCCTGTCCAAGGCAAGAATCGTAGTGGAAAATGATTTTGGACAATTTAAGGCCCGCCTTCGCAGAATAGGCAAGGGATTGAACAATAGGCGCAATAAAACCTCGCACATCATTATGACCAGCAGCATTTTGCATAATTTTTTTAAATTACCGAAATAGTGGCATTTCGGGGTCTTGCGTAGGGCTTGGAAATGCACGTCCACTACCCGAGCACACCAATGTCGCCAAGACGCGCCATAACTCAACATAACTCAAAGACGCGCCACTCTCAACAACACAATTAAAATAAAGCTAAAATATGTTTTTTCACTTAACTCTTAATGCATACACCCCATATACATAAAATAAATCTAATAAACTTAATCTACGGTATGTCTATTTGACTTTATTATTGAATCTTCATAACTTCTCAAGAAGTCCTCTCTGAAATTCCGCGCATGCCTTCTCCATGCGCTCCAAGACTACAAGCCGAGCGGCACCCATGCGCTTGAGCTACTTCGTCTTCTTCTTTGATGCTGCCACTATAGCTTCGATTTGCTTCGCCCAATTTTCCGCCATGCGTTGGAAAATATGAGAATTTTTTATTTTTGGTTATTACTAATGACACTAATGTCACTGTGAGAATGACGAAAAAAATCCCAAGTCTGTACCTGAGAAGTGCTGCCCATCACCGTTGCGAACGGTGCTGCCCATAATAGTTAGTTTGTGTACCTCTGGTACAGAGTATAAAAATAAGTTTGACAAAATTTGTGGACATTAAGTTTGACATTAATTTTTGTGGTGCAATGAAGGTACAAGCAAGTGTGGAAAATTGTAATTGTAAGCGAACCGCCCTAAACCTTGACCGATTAAATTATAATTTTGAAAAATCAGCTGAATATAATGTTATGTATACCATCACCAAAAATTAGCACCTTAGCTTTAAAAAAAATTGTTTAACAAATTCGTACTTTAGCGCTCATTTATTGCTCACTCAATTTTAGTAAAAGTTTTTATCGATTTAAAAAATTCCTAATCAAACAAAATAAAAAATGAATTCAAAATATTGAGCGGTTCAAAAGTTACCGAATTTTGCCCAAGGCTTAACGATTCTGGACCACTGTGCGACGTAATGGAGCCACAAAATGCAAAAATTAAGTTTAATAAAAGCAAATATTAGCCTTGTTTTAGCTAATTTAGAACAATTGGAGAGCCTTAGCCAGGCTCCTTCGGCTGATTATGATGGCCCAGAGGCTGAAGTGCTTCAGCGTAGCACCACACAGCTGTTGAACAAGTTGGAGGAAATGCCGGCCGGTGTGGCAACCGGCATCCAAAGACGCCGAATTCAAAAACGACGCCGTGGCAAAGAAAAGGCCAAGCTAGAAAAAGCCACTCGGAAGAGACGAGATAAGCTATTAAAGTCTCCCACCGGAACAGCTGAACCACTGCAAGGTCCAACTCCCAATCCCTTTGCCAAGAAAAGATGCCAGGATGCGGCGGCCATGTTGCAAACTTTTGATCTACTAGAGAAGTTATATGCAGCTCGAGGAGGAGATGAGACTCACTTAAGCCACAAATTAGAGCATATGCGTCAGGTCTGGTTGCGGGTACAGCAGGAGACGGATACCAAATCCTTGGCCAGCCAATGGGAAACTGTTTATTTTGGTCATTCCACAGAACTCAAGTCCAAAGCATCCAAAGAAGAGCTACTGGAATACAGGTAAAACAAAATTTGTCACACTTATGAGTGCTCCTCAGCATCATTTATCTTGCCTAAAATCTTGTTTTTCCACACAGAACCATTTGGGACTCTTACATAAGCCACCCCAATCAAGGCACCTGCCAACCCCCCGGTTATGTTCTACCCCCGCAAGAAGCCTCCGCCGACTGGGCTGTGTTTAAGAGTCCTTAGAAATAAGCAAAGGGAAAACTTTTATAAATACATATTCTGGAATTTTATTTCTTGCGAAAAAATATCTGTTTTAACTTTGAGTAAGATATCTATTCGTACACCCAGTCACTAGCGGCAGGGGTCCAGGTGACCAGCTCCTTCTCGTTGAACCACAAGGCAATCTCCTTCTCGGCCGATTCGACGGCATCCGAGCCGTGGATGATGTTGCGGCCCACCTGGATGCAGAAATCACCACGAATGGTGCCGGGCAGAGAGTCGGCTGGGTTGGTGGCACCCAACATCTGACGGCCGGTCTTGACCACATTCAAACCCTCCCACACCATGGGAACCACTGGACCGGAGTTCATGTAGTTGACCAAACCGGGGAAGAAGGGACGGGCAGACAGATCGGCATAGTGTTTCTCCAGCAATTCCTTGGAGGCCTACATATACAAGTTAAAATTTTTAATTACGTTATTGACCTCTAAATTAAAGCACATGTCAAACACGCAAACACACACACTTGCAAATGTCGGCGGCTTCATTTTGAGGTTAGACACGAACATCGTGTGTGTGTGCGTGTGGGGTGGCAAATTATTGATTTCTTAATTCAATTTAGTTCTTAACTTACCCAGGTGAACTTCATAGCCACCAACTTGAAGCCCTTCTGTTCGAAGCGCTCAATGATTTTGCCGACTAGTCCACGTTGGACGCCATCAGGCTTAACCATGATAAAAGTACGCTCCTTGTTGGCCGCCATTGCTACAGAAATGAAAAAATAAAGTGCAAGTAGTGAGCCGAGCATGGTTTTAGTGTGACCGCAGCTGGCAACGGTACAAATACTTTTTAGTCAATTGTTAGGCAATGCTCAATTTTACAACACTGCTGGAGCGGGATTTTTGAATTTGAACGAAAGTCAAATCGTAGAATGAGGGGTAACTTGAACATTAGCAAATAAAATCACAATTATCATCAGGGACCGTAGGTCTCATGAGTTTTTTTTTATTATTTACACCTTAGCTTTTTTTTTAAATTTTTATTATTTACTTTAGAAATAATTTGTTGTATTAATTACTTAAAAAGTAATTTATTGAATAGGTTTTTTTTAGTTATGAGCGTTTTTGCTTATTTTTATTTATTTCTAGAAAATGAGGAATGCAAACGCGTTTTGAACCGAGCCGTTAATTACAGCTGATAAACCGTACCGCAAACTGAACTGGCGTTCTTTCGAAAATGCTGAACAGAACCAAAAATAAGACCGAAGATTCTTATTTTCCCTCTTGGAAAATTAAATTTATTTTAAATAAATTTTGTCTGGTGTGTAACAATGCAGGAAAGCTTCATAATACGATAATACAATATGCAAATAAACAAAATTAAATCAAATATATACAGCAAAATGATCCAATTCGTGGTCCAACATCATTTAGTGCCATCCAGCTTGGTCAATCCATCTGCATACTGGAACTCAGGACTATTCTCGTACTCGCACATGTCCAGGGCAATGACACAGCTCTCCTTAACCACACGCTTCTCATCATCCGCATAGCGATTCAGTATCCCTATGCACTCCTCTGTGGCAATGGCGCCCAGAGCTTCGGCACACTCATGTCGCACCATCTCATTCTCCAACCGATCCTCCAGATTGTGCTGCAGATAAGGTATGCTGCATGGCTCCTGCAGCTGACCCAGCACAAAGGCCACCTCGTGACGAAACAGCGCAGACGCATCCTTGAGGCCCTCGGCTATGGCCAGGACACTGGACTCTGTGCGTAGATTTCGCAAGCTAAACATAGCCCGATAGCGGTCGAAAAGGCTCTGCTTGGGATCCAAGTAGATGTTTTTCAACTCCTCCACACTCTTGTTGCCACCTGCCAGAGGCGGAGATGGATCCACCGAGGCGTAGGGATTGTTATCGACCACCTGCTGACCGCTCTTCAGCCAGCGCACGCGCTCTAAGGCAATGGCACAAGTCTCGGCCACCTCAATCACAGGATCCTCCTTGTATTTCTCCAGCAGGGGCAACACATCCGGATGGCCAATGGCACCCATGGCCTCAGCTGCTTCATGTCGGACCATGGGCTCTTGTGTGGTGTCTTCAAGTACTTTCGTCAGTATTTCCAGGGCTTTTGTATCCTGCATCTGACCAAGACAGTAGGCCAGTTCGTGCTTGAGCAGCGCTGAATCATCCTCGAATGCTTGGCTGATGGCCTCAATGGCTGTGCTGCCGCCTATATTTTTTAATGTGAAGAGGGCACGAAATCGTTCCTTTAACGGTCGCTCCTTGTTGTTCAGCACACCGCCAATGGCCTTAATCTGCTCCTGTGAGACCATTTTGGATGAGATGGAAATTTTTGTTTGGCCGCCGCGTGTGGGAGAATCGCAACGAGTCTGCGGTATAAGGCGTTGTTAAACACTGCTTGTTATTTTCAATTATGAACGTCTAACAACACTGACACAACAAAAGGCTGACTTTTAGAGATGTGAGCTTGAATAATCGAGTAAAGGCTGACTATTAGAGATGTGAGCGTGAATTTTGGTAAATGTTTATTATATGGTAAACCTCACCAAAAACTGAAATTTTTCTTCGATGGACCGAGAATTATGAAGAATTTACGTGAAAAAATTAATTGGCGGTCGAATATGGTTCTTTTTTAATTGAATTTCAAAGTTGTAATATTTGACCAAAGATGCTAGATCACATCTGCTTTTCGAATTCTGTTTGTTTTTGCAAATATATATATATATATATTTAAAATAATATTTTTTTAGATATTTTTTAATTTAATTTCTTGCCTATTTTAAGACTGTCACCCAAACCAAACCAGATAAGAGAAGAAGACGCTAGGCAGAAGGTCAAATTTTTGATGTTTATTCTTTTTTGTTGAACCTAAACTCCGATTTGGTTCTGTACAGGTACAGGTTCTGGTTCAGCTTTTATTTTTAAAGAGGTTCGGTTCACAGTTAATGAAAAGTCGAAATTTCAGATTCGAACCGGTTCGGTTCAAACCAGGTTTGCAGCGCTGCTAATATGTGTGCCACTTTGAAAATAATTGCCAGTTTGACTTAAAATTCTTCGAAAGTCGATTTTTCAAAATTCTAGACAGGAATACCTCCTTAACACTTGCGTTTAGCAATGAAACTTGCAATTATTGTAGTTTTCATATAGAATTCTTATACGTGAATGAAAACACTTTAGATTTCATCTCAATTTCAAATTATAGTTCAAGTGACAAGAATATCTTCGGTTGCTGGATCAGATGGCGAATGTTAAAAGGCAAGTAGATTTAGTTTTTTTAAACATATTATGGTAAAATTCGTTGAATTCAGATTTAACGGTGCTCAATATCGATATCACCTCCTATCGATATTTTGCCATCTCTAATCCCAATCCCTCATTCGCCGCTTGAGGTCACACTATATTTGAGTTACGTTTACGTTGCATGCAAGCGCCATAAAAGAAACGTTGAAAAAGTGCGGAAAATCACATTTTTATTAGCAAAAAATAATTGAAAAACATTTTTAAATATATAACGCAACTAAAGCGTATGAATTGCCACATTGGAATAAGTGGCAAGTGTGTTAAAACAGCTTAAAGAAAATTTGCGCGTTCACGATACGCTCAGCGTGGCGTGTGTGTGTATGTGTATGTAGATTTACCTGCTAGTTGCTTTGAAAAGAGAGTGAGCGAGAGTACCAGGCAAGGGGAAGAAAAACTCGCCGCCAACAAAAGCCTGCTGAAGCGTTTCCAATTTAAATATTGCAAAATACCTAACGATTTCGCAATACTGCCTAATCAATAAATAGTCAATAGTTGAACTTAAAACCGAAGTTTAAAAAAAAATAGAGATGTCGGACGAAACTAGCTTACCGAAGCCAGAGACGCTGGACAACACCACCACCGTTGCGGAGGATGAGAAAAAAACACCCGCAAGCGTAAGTGCAGTAAATACATACAGACATTCACAATTAACGGAACTACACTCGGGGGTCGAGCGATAAGAGCGCCGCTCACACAAATTGTATTATCTGGGCCTGCTGCATTGGTGTAGGTGTGGGAATAGGGACTCAGTATTTTTCCAAAATAAGTACATACGCCTATGGCATACATACATGCAAACACAAACGTTTGTTGTGTATACACCTATAGAGTTGTGCATTTCAATTTTCCATTTTCTATTTATGTTTATGTATTGCGTTTGGCTACTGCTGCCGCCCTCGTGTGCGCGCGCTTTTCCTCTGCTCAGTCACTCGCTGCTGTCAAGCAATCGGTGTGTCTCTTTTGTCTGCACGTTTTGCCGCTTGCGCGTCTCGTTTGTTTTTATTTTTGCTTGTTCTCTTTTCGACTTTTTGTTGTTTGCTGTACTTTGTGTGTATACAAAAGGAAAAAAGCAAGCGTTCATACGTCGCGCTCCAAATTCGTGTTTAATTTGTTGGTTTTAAAGTGTGGGTGTTTATTTAATTATTACAGTGAAACCTCATTAACAGAGTAATCTATTCAAAATTCGGGTTGAGTGCATTTTTAAATACTTATGTATCCTCTCAATCCCCTTGCAGAAACGCACTCCCAAACGACTCTCCTTCATTGAGAGGGCTCAACGCGAAAGTGAGGAACTAGTACGAACCATGGGTGGCAACTTGGAACTGGAGGGCGGTCGACGCACTCGATCGAGCACTCGTGGCACACCGACGCGAGCCGCTGAGACTAGCACACCGCCGCCCAGCAAGAAGTCACGCACATCGCCAGCTACAGCCACCAAGAGCGGAGGCGGGGGAAAAGGTCGCGGAGCACGCAAACTGGACGTAGGCGGCGAAGAGCCGGCTGCAGAAGAGAAAGCCCAGGCAGAAGACGAAGAGAAGGAGGAAAAGGAGGAGAAAGAGGAAAAGGCCGACGAACCGGCTACAAAGGATAAGGTAAAGCCATTGAATATCTTTTACCATGTATGGACACCAGTTTCATGAACCACTTTACAGGCTCAGAAAGAGGACAAGGAGGAGGAGGAGGAGAAGACAACAGAGAAACCCAGCAAAGAAGAGGAGAAGGAGGATAAGGAGGAGGAAAAAACGGATGAAGTGGACGCCAAGAAAACGGAATCTAAAGATCAGACCGATGCCGTTGCAGATGTGGACGCCGCTGTGCCAAAAGATCAACAAAACCATGTGGATGAGGTCAAACCAAGCACAGACGAGGAGTCCAAACAGGAGAAGGAGTTGCCCAAAGGTGCTGCTGAGGAGCCAACAAAAAGTGAAGCCCCAACTGAAGCTGCTGCAACTGAATCAGCTAAGGCTTCTGACGATGCGGCCATGGAGGTGGACGAAGAGCAGCCTGATTCTGCTGCTGTGGTCGATGAAGAGAAACCAGAGGCAGAGCAGGAGAAGACCAGTCCAGCTGAAGAGCCCAAAACTGAAGCTGAGCCGCCTGTTGCCGACAAGGAGCCCACACCCGAGCCCATGGAGGTGGATGCGAGTTCAAAGAGCAGTTCCACTGAAACCACCCCAGCCATAAACACCGCAGAGGAGCAGGCGACAGCATCAAATGCAACCGAAACTGCGGATTCAAGCAATAACCAAGCTGTCGTCGATGAGGTGGCCAGCGAAGTCAAAGAGGATGAGCCCAAAGCGTTGGACAACAATACGGCCAAGGTAGATGATGCTCCTGCACCACCTGTCCCCACTTCACCTGCTTCAGCTCCTGTCACCAATGTAATCAGCAAACATGCGCCAGTTGCGGTTGCTGATTCGCCCGTCAAGGAGACACAGCCCACTGCAAACAGCGAACTCAACAAATCCGAGCACAATGACAATGGTGAGTGTGAATCGATGCTAGACTATTCTAGGCATTGTTTCCTAATCCTTATGTTCTTTTGCCACCCAGGTGAACCCAAGATCGACGATGGTGAGAATCATGCAACGCCGCAGGCCTGTAATTAGGCATAAACTATAGTGCGTGCCGGATGTGTACAAATATAAGAATGCATCTTAAGCCCAGATGCCGCCAACAACAAACGAAGCAAACAATTTAAGAGTTCCCCCCAATCAAACACACCCACCCACACCTCACATCCCTTGCAAATTGACAGGTTTAGTTCGTTCGCTCGCGTCTTCCTCCAGTTAAACAGATGCTTGCGCCAACAGACAGATAAACAGAGAGTAATCAATATACCCGCCTCTACCACTCCACTCCAGTCCACCACTCACACACACACACACTTTGTGAACTGCATCCAATTTATTATAAGATGATTGTGTACATTTAATTAAATTGGAATCAAACAAATCAGAAGAATATACATTAATAAATATGTATGTAACATAGATGTTTTTAAATTTTAAGACATAATTCTAAAACAAAAAAAAAACCCCAAACATTTGGACAAAACACTCAAAAAAAAAAGGAAATGATTTATACACAATTGAAGCATAATGCAAAAAATACTACTACATCGTCAAACATAATTATACAAACACTCACACACTTCTCCTTATTTGACCTCTTCTATTTCCAAGTTTCAAAGCATTTAGTTTTAAATGTGTAATAATCTGTAAAACCGAACTGATTGCTAATCAGGATTATTCCGCATGCGTTGTGTGTGCAACCAACAATCGATCCTAAACTAAAATGCGTAAATATTGTAGTTCGTATAGTTTTTCAATTAAGCAAAACGAAAAATAGGCGGAATAAAGAACCCCAAAAATTACTTTGGAACCAGTTTTAAAACTTAACTTATCAGTCAGACCGTTTTTTGTATGTAGCTGGATATAAGAAAATCTTCATTTAAATATTCTTTTGTAAATAAATCTTTTAAAAATACAAGAGAGATGAAACGTGTTTACAATGATACCAGAAAAGGAACAATTCAGTCAAATACTTTAAATGCATGCTTAATTCGCAATGGCCTCATCTTGAATTCGCTGGCACAGCCCATTAAAATTTATAGTAAAACTAGCTGAACTCCGCAGTGCTTTGCCCACATTAGACCTCATATTCACCCGTCTACATTTTACATCTAATTGGCCCGGTACACTCCGATTTGCCCAATTTCGTTTAATTAAACTAATATCAACCATTCAGGACTTTGCTATCGTTAAAGGATGTCGGAAATCTAAAAAAAGAATTGAACAATGATTTTATGTATTCAATTTAAGGCTGTTCGAACACACAAGTTTTTGGTTATCTGTTTCCGAGCGTAAATGAAGAGCCCGGATGTTTTCCTAACACGGGAACACGTCACATATAGAATGATATTTCTGGCACCCCTGAACCCAAGGTTTTGGTTTGAACCCCGGTTCGCTTGAACGTAAAAGAAAAATTTGACTTTTGAATACATGTAATTATCATTAGCTGACATTAACAAATTAGTTGAGCTGTTCATCTACACTAGCTACACTAATTGAAAACTAAACTTCCTTAAAAACTCGTTATGGCTGTTTTTGAACCTTTTTAAACCCTTGCAGACGGTATTATAAAATTGTCCGGATGTTAGTATATATATTGTTGATCTCAGTCAGCAAATACGCTGCACATTTATCGGCCCAAAATATGGCGAAAATTGCCATTTTATGATTTGAGCCTGGATTAAAAATCAAAAATTTCAGTATCGATATTTGATATATCGAGTCTAAAAATATCGATATATCGATATTGTCTAAAGCTTACAAAAAAACTGAAAAGCTGTTACAGAAAGTTTACAACATCAGACTACTAATAAACAGTGCCAATGGCCACTCTATCTGATCCTTCTAATAGCAATGTTTAGTTTTAGTGAAATTAGAATATATTTTCAAAGTAAGTTAGAAGTGATGTTTTTTTTTTCATTAAACTTTAAAGACTAACAGATTTAGAGCCGATTTCACATCTTCCATATAGAGCTATCTGTCACATAAACTAACAAATAGCGGATATCTAGAAAATGAGAAATTGGCCCTTAGCTTACTAAAATTATAAAGTGATAGATTGATTCTCATATAGATTGTTGATTGCTCTTTACCAATAGTGTTTGGCCAATGACTTTAAGAAAACCCGCTGCTTAATGTGTTCCCCAGTCATTCTGATGCGAGTGTCGCAAACCACTAGTTTGATTTATTGCGAATGCCATCCGTTCAGATTAAGTATCGAAATGCGATTTCAGACAGCTTGGGCCATTCATCCATATTAGCTCGCCAATAAGTAATTGGGTTCATGTCGTGGGCTAAGTTGGCTTTCTCTAAGTACTAGCTCATCTCTTTAGAAGATTTCGGTGAGTTGTCGGGCAGTGAGACATCTTTAGTGCCCTCTCACACTGATACCTCACCAGCATATGTTATAGTCTGCAAAAAAAAACATTTGAATTGAAAGCATCTGTCTTCAAGATCTGAAAGAAGCACATACCTTTCGACTCATTTGGTTGGTATTGCTTGTGTTCGGGTATATCATTCCCAGTTTCGGAAACTATTGCGCGCATTGCATTTGCAGCAGCGAGTCTTGTCGTAAAGTACGTATTTTTAAAGCGTGGATCCAATAGCGTGGCTTTTGCAAGCATCTGGTTGGATTCACTTAGTGAAAGACGTCTTTCTGCAGCTTTCTGAAAAAGTTCCTTTTCTCACATGTCTGTTTCCACTTCAACTGTAGCTAGTTTTCGCAGCATTAATGTAGTCAGTGGAATTTCCAAACTTATGGTGACATATTTTCCCCGCTTACATTTTCAGTCGCTTCTTTGAAGGGGAGCAACAGTTTAATTATGTCTCGAGTGATGTTTAGTTCATATCCGGTAAGCATTTCCGGACATTTCCCAGCTCTGGTCGCAGCGTTGCGCTTTAATAAAACAGCTGACACAAGTTCGGACATCTTTATAAAAGACGTCATCATGTCTAATGATTAGTTCCATCTAGTATCAACGTTTTGTAGTAAAGTGCATACACATACTTCTGGAATAATAGATTCTGTTTGAAGCGTTCTTAGCTCGTCCATAGCAAGGACACTGTGCTTAAAAAAGTCACGACTCCCTTGATGTGAGTAATAACGTCCGAATATTGTTTTACATTTTTTAAAACTTACAGTGAGACCAAAGTAAATTTTTTTTCAATATATCGTTTTAAAAATATCGATAATCGATTATATCGGCACAAAAAATATCGTATAGGAATAACCCTTATCGTCTAACTAAAATATCGAAATATCGATTTATCGATATAATATCGACAACCGTAGTGCATTAACTTTTCGACGACGATATGCGGATTATCTGTGCCCCAGATGCGACAATTTTGTTTATTAACATAACCACTGAGGTGGAAATGTGCTTCATCCAAAAATGTTTAATGAAGAGTGGGAAAATAATTTTTTTTTATAAAAAATATGGACGGGGATGCCCAATGCGTAATTTGCTATAGATTACCGTCCATATTTTTATAAAAAAATTATTTTCCCACTCTTCATTAAACAGGCTCAGTGTAATAGAAAAAAGTTCACTTCGTGCTTACGGCGCAACTGATTCTATTTCGCTGCGCGAAAGCAACGACGAAGCTAAACAATAGCCGAACACGCAGCGCAGCAGCGCGCCGAAGCAAAACGATGTTTTTACACAATGCGTGTTTTGGGCAGCGCTGCTTCCAGACTTTTCCTATATACGCCAGATAGGAAGCTGCCGACCCCTGCTTTAGATGCTGGCTTCATGGCAAGGTTTTTATGCAAAATTCGCATTAAAGAGTTGCGCGAAATGTGCAATTGTTGAGATCGATGGCGAGTTGACGTTGATGGTTGTTCACACACATTTTCAGCAACCACAGCAATGTTTTCGGTCGAGCGCACCGGACGAGTACGTATACGGGTTGGTTTATTCACAAACATTCCAGTTTCACGAACTCGCTTCACGAATTGATCCACATATTGTGTTTTCGTAACACATTTTTTGTTAAATGCTTTTTTTTTAAATTTCGCACAGTTTGAGTCGAGGACTCACCACTTTGGAAATATGTTTTTGAATATTACTAAATATTAGTCGCTTTCCGAATTACATTTGACGTTTTTAAAGTCAAATTGTGAATAGTTAAAGTTCCAAACACTAGATCAGCGAGGTTTCTCCATAGCCCCCAGGGGCCGAGCGCAATCGGCTATTTACACGCACACGAGCCGAGCGCATGCCGAAGTCGTGCATATGAGCTTAAGCAGCGCTCTCTTTGCTTGCATTCGATGCCCAGACGTCGAGCAGGGAAGTTCAAAGCTGGGCTGTGTCGCCTTGATATTGCACACCAATACACTTTCACTTTTTGGCCTCGCTCTTCTTGAACATCTCTGCACTAGATGGAGCACTCTGTATAAAATCATTTTACAAGTGCTGCATGGGAATACAAACTTCGGCCGAGCTGAATTTAACTTTCCTCTATTTTTATATATTTATTTAGATTATTCTTTTAAACCTTTGAAAGTCGATTAAACTAAGTCCTCCATCGCCTGACTGGTTTATCAGCTTTTTCCTTTTGCACGTTTAAAGGCACTTCCTCCAACTGTAAATCTGGCTCTGAAATGCTTAGCCACTTCCTTACAAAGGGCGAGTACAGATTGGGATCTTGTCTATCATTTTCATCCTGTCGCCAGACATAGCTCATGGGTACGGCCCAGAGAAAAACTAAAATGGTACCAATCACTTTGTACCAATAGAAGCTGATATCGTACAGGGAAAAGTTACGATTGCTGTCAAAGGCAGTGGTGAGTGGTTTCACCGAAAAATTCAATGTCGGAGCTGATGATGTGGTGTTACGATTGCTAAAAATAAAAGTTAAAGCTTAGTTAATCGATGATAAAACTATACCAAAATACTATCCTACATGGAGTTCAGTATCATATGTAAATCTCTGGCTTCGCACCGATCCAGACCATTAGGCAGTACTTCGTATTTGATAAGACCCGCCTTGAAATTCATCTGGGCATTCATAACCACCCACAGCATAGTCAGTACACTGAATACAAATCCAGTCATGGCCACCTTGCCGTTGCAGCGAGGCACCAACATGGCAAGCAGAAATACACCCGCTACGGCTCCATTATTTGTCCCAGTTAAGGTTATAGTGGATTGCAAAATGGAGTTAAAATGTTGCACCAAAAAACCGCCAAGTATACAATAGGCGCCCATGCCAATAATGATGAGTTTCATTATGGCATTGGCTCGAGCTTCGGTGTGACGTATATGGGGTTTAATATAGTCAAAATAGGCAACCCCGGCCAAAGAATTAAGGCAGGCGGATAACGAACTCAGGGCTGCACTGAATACACTGGAGATAAATACACCGGGCATACCCATAAGATTGCCCATTATATCCTGTATAAAGAAGGGCATCATTTTGTCAGGCTTGCTAACCAACTGTGGGGCAAAGAAAATGGAAATGTCAATTGAAATCGTTAAGAAGTAATCACTTACGCCAGCTTTCATGGGATCGCAACCATAGTACCGGGCAAACATAATAATGCCCGCAAAGCAGTTAAAGAGCATGATGACAATAAAGCCAAAGGCAGCCACTTTTAAGGATCTGTAAGGAAATACAATTAAATGTTTGTAATTGGTCCTTCAAAATTATTGATACGAGGGCAGTTTGATAAGTCAGTCACGTTTAGCATTAAATATATTTCGCTTATGCAAAATAGTGTGTTATGACCTAGCTTAGTTTTATCTTAGCTTAATACATTAAGTACAGAAATTTTTAAATTATTGTTTGGTAGCAACCATTCGATTCAAATCTCGACTTATGACTGATGACTTATGACTGCCCTCGTATTTAGCCTTACTAACCTTTTAGCTTTAGCATATGAGGGCAGTGAAACTATACGCTGAACACAACTCTGATCCAATCCAATCCTTCCTGTCCAATATATCAGACCACTGGAGATTCCGCTCCAGAATGATAAACGAATGCGAGGATCCAGGCGAAAGCTTTGCAGGACGAGCCGAATACCATACAAATTACTCTAGGGACTGTCGATTTATGTGGTATACTTACTCAAAATTCAATCGACCACCTTCGGAGGCATAATCCAGTACAGTGGATAAACCACCAGTGCGTAATGTGCCTAACACAGCCACCAAAACCACCGAAAGCAACATAACACCAGCCTGTACCACATCAGTCCAAACCACAGCCTTAATGCCGCCCAGCATGGTATAGAACACACAAATGGAAGAAACCACCGTGTTAATCAAGTGAATATTTATGCCAGTCACTGGAAATAAAAATAATTTCAATTGTATTCGGAATCGACTTCCATCATACCTTGAGAGAAAGCCATTGAGGGAATGAACATATAAATCGGGAGCATCAAAAATTGATTTATTATAAACGTGGCAGTGATCAGTTGTCGTGTGCGTTTGTTAAAGCGTAACTCCAAGTACTGTAAGAGAATTGAATTGAGTATAAATCATATATCATATAAATTAAACTTGACCTGCCTGCAAGTATAAGAAATATATGTTCCATACATGTCAATCCTCTATGTCTTACCATCTCTGAGATCTGTTTGTTTATATGGACAGAGGGACAGACAGACAGACGGACACTTTTCCACAAACTTAATACACTCTGTATAAGTCTTTAATGAACCAATAGAACGAAAATATCCCATAACACGAAAGAAAGTCGGTCAAGCCCGACTAAAACATACTCTGTACCTGTGAAATGCTGCCCATCACCGTTGCGACCGGTGGTGCCCATAATTGTTCATACGGACATACACACAGACGGACGGACGGACAGACAGACATGGCTATATCGACTCGGCTGTAGATGCTGATCAAGGATTGGATTGGATTAGAGGTATGTAGACTTCTATTGGCTGTACGCAGATTAAGTTTATTTCAAATTTGGACACGACACCTCTGGCCCCCGCAATTAAAAATTTTGAATTGCTCCAACATTTTTGAAGATATCAAGCTGCGTAGTGTATGTGCCCAATATTTACAATTTTTGAAATTTGCATAAAAATCGGATAATAAATGGCGAAGCTATAAAGGTTATAAAAACGTTGCATACTTTTTGGACCGCTGTTTGCTTACATAACATTGAAATGGTCACATTTAGCGTTGACCAAAACAGTGACTGAAACAGTAACCGAAACTGTGAAAAAACAGTGACCGAAACAATGACCGAAATAGTGACCGAAACAGTAGACAAGACAGTAACCAAAACAGTGACCAAAACCGTGACTTAAATAGTGACCAAAACAGCGACCAAAACATTGACTAAAATAGTGACCAAAACAGTGGCCAAAACAATGACCAAACAGTGACCCAAAACAGTGACCAGAACAGTGTCCAAAACAATGAACAAAACAGTGACCAAAACAGTGACCAAGACAAGTGACAATATCAGTGACCAAAACACTGACCAAAACAATGACTAACACAGTGACCGAAACAGTAACTAAATCAGTGACCAGAACAGTGACCATAACAGTGACCGAAACAGTGACCAAAACAGTAAGCAAAACAGTGACCTAAACTGTGAGATTTGTTTGTTCATGCGGACAAGCAGACAGACAGCCAGACGGACAGGCAGACAGTCGAACGGACAGATGGACGTGGACTTATCACTTCGGCTGTTAATGCTGATTAAGAATATATGAATTACCTTGTTGCAGAGTATGAATATGGGCATTTCCACCAAATGGCATCCCAGCCGTACGTTCGCGACCAGAAGTTTATTTTTGAAACTGAAATTCGATGAACCCCATTTTTTCCACTAAATATAAAACTAACAAAATGATATAGAATCGCAAAAAAATGTGGGAAACATTTTGGTTTTCTATTTTTTGTGACCAGCGGAAATGCCCATATACAACACGTTATTTAACGATAAGTGCACCACAATTTTTGAGTTTTTATACTCTGAACCAGGGGCACACAGAGTATGTCCGTATGAGCAAACAGATGTCAGAGATGGTTAGAGGTAGAGGTTTTTGCCATGCCACCTCTCGCCCCCCAAATTGGAAAAAACATCATATCTCTCACAGTTTTAGAGATAGAAGATTCGTTCCTTTTGGACATATCTAGTAATCCGAAAGGAATGGCAAAGATCGGATTAACGTCAGTCGACTTGTAAGGACTACAAACAATATGCGCAGCACCGGTCGTAACGGTGATTAGCAGCCGTTCACAGGTACAGAGTATGTTATAGTCGGGCTTTACCGACATTTTTACATTAAACATGTAAATACAAAATTAAAGACAATGATTCTTACCTCATAGCAGTTGGTGATATTGTTAGTATAGAAAACAGGAACAATGATGTATAAAAGTATTGGTAAAACAGCAACCATTGACAGCACAAGGAATAAAAAATTAGATCCAAATGTGTAACTCTCTGCTGGAATTGCCATTATTGAAACCCCAGAAAGTTGACTGAAATCCAAAGAAAAAAATATGTTATAAATGTACATCTTAAAATCTACTTTAAAAACTTTCCGTGAAAAAGTCAACACCTCTTAACTTAATGATCGCTTAACTTAAAATATGACAATTTTCAACAGAATTCCACACATTGCAGTGCATTGTAGAAAACCTTTTTTCAGAGGCGTTAAATATGGTAGATAAATTATAACCTTCCCAAAGGTGACGCGATTCCACATTGCCGCTTATTTTTATGACATTTGGAACCGCTGCGGCAACGAATCTTCCTTTCCCTATCTTTCATATGATTACTACTTATTCAAGTTCAGTTAAGCTCACAAAAATAAAAACAAAATTTCAATCTCGTTTCAAAATGGGTTTGGATAATAGGAAAGGCGAGAGGCTTTTGCTTTGTTTAAAGCTAATTTCACACAGGCAAATAATTTGCCCAAATTTCGATGAGAGTTTTGCTAAATAGCCATGATGGCAGATGCTGTATAGCCTAAAACTAAAGCTATGGTTCCATTTACAAATAATTTGCACTATTTAGGCTTATTCATCCAAATTTGAACGGAAATTTGTCCAAATTATTTGCCTGTGTGAACTTAGCTTATGCTTTCCGAAACCGGGAAATAAGATCGAGAAGCGATTACGCAGCCTTCACCTTCACAGCAAACTTACTATCATAAAGTTACGCACCTGGATACCAAAGATATGGCTACTGGAATGGCCTGCATTTTCTTTCCTCCATGCAAATACTCTTCGGTGTTATTTTTGGCTTTTGAAAAGAAACCAAAGTAGACGCCAATGCCAGCTGAGATGCTAAGCATTAGCGTGAAAACAATATAGTCATTCAGGCTGAATCTTAAATCTTCCAAAGTCGAAATCGTAGCCGCCATGGTGGCTTATAGTGATAACCGAACTCGATTGACTTAGATCTGTTTCGTTTGGATGCTGCCGGTAGACTTATTAATTTTTGCACCACTCCCCTTGTTAAATACAGATTTCTTACCTACTTATCGGTGACGTCATGCTTCTCATATTAAAAAAGAGGCACGTTTTAGCTAAAGTGAATCGGGTTCATACACACTAATGATGTAAATACCCTAACTTTATATTTATTTTGAAGCTACATTTTATTGATCGGAAAAATGAAAGTGTGCATAAAGGTCTTATGATATGGGAAGTATATGACTAAGTGAGTTCATACATATTTGAATCTTCTGTACGGCACGTTAAACTTTTTTTTTATCTAAACCCGGAAATCACTGACTGAGCTGAATGTTTCTTAAACGATCCTTAATTGTTGACCACCAAAGTTTACCAAAGTTTTTTACTTCAATGAATGGTTTAAGAGAAATTCCATTAATGAGGGTTTCTTTCTAATGGTATTTGACTGAAACTGCTTAACTAAGAACAGTTGTATTTCGCAGACTTAGACGTCGAATTTTATCTTGTTTGACCCACGTGCAAACTAGTTTTTTAGTTCTCAAAAATTGTATTTTAATTAATGCACGAAAACAGGTTACTCCACCACGTTGTGCAGCTCACCAAATCTAAACCGCTTTCTCTCTCGTTCTGCTTGTCATTGGACCAGTTATATCCAGACAATGATAAGCCTGAGTATGCATTAATACACTTATGCTAGGTTCTCACCGCCGATAAGATGCGATAAGGTGTTCGATTGGCACTAGAATGATCTTGACCTGATAGCTACAATCGTTGACGTAAATTGCTGCAAATAAAATGATTTAGATGATGGTATTTTATTAGTTTGGAGAATGACGAAGCAATGCTATTGCAATTGAAATGGACTTGGCAGTCATCACGAGCAAAGAAATTAACTATTTTTACACTTCTTAGCAATTAAGTAATAATTCAAATTTGTACTATCCAAAACACGATATGGCTCATTTTAGGAGGAGGACGTTCCCTGCAACTCAATTAAAAAAATTCATATATATTATTTTTGTACTCTGTACCAGAGGTACACAGAGTATATTAAGTTTGTGCAAAAGTATGTAACAGGCAGAAGGAAGCATCTCCGACCCTATAAAGTATATATATTCTTTATCAGCATCAACAGCCGAGTGGATCTAGCCATGTCCGTCTGTCTCTCTGTCCGTATGAACGCACAGATCTCAGAGATGGTAAGAGATAGAGGTTTGACATGTACGAGTATGGGACATATGCTTCTTATGCTTGCAGGCCGATCAAGTTTATTTTCAATTTTTGCCACGCCACCTCGCACCCCAGCAAATTCGACAAATCGTCATATTTCCCACAGTTTTATAGATAAAAGGTTCGTTCCTTTTGGATTTATTTAGTAATCAGGATTATTTATCGATCCGCCAAAGGAATGGTCAAGATTGGATGAACGGTTGTCGTGTTATAAGGAAAACAGACAATTATGGGGAGCACCGGTCGCAACGGTGATGGGCAGCACTTTACAGGTACTGAGTATGTTATAGTCGGGCTTGACTGACTTTCTTGTTAACGAATAAAATTTTCTAGAATTTTATTTTATTTTTTTTTCACAGTTCTTTTTTGTATTTTGTCAAAAAGTCCCATTTGTCCAGACGTTGACGTTTAGTTTGCAAGCCCGATGCATCAGTCATATTGCTGCTGCTCTTGAAGTCGCTCTCCAAATCCAAATTCCATTCTTCAGTGTATGGAAAGAAGTCTGAAAAATATTATTTTGTTATATACAAAGCATATTTGTTCTTCTAATATTCTCACCTCTACTGTCAACTGGGTCAATCACTGTGGACTTCGACACACTTAAAATGAAGTACCATTTCAAAGTGCTCCCAGGTGGACGGTCTGCCGCCTGATGGTCCAACATTTCCAAGCTCCAACCTTTGAGACATAGTTTTAGTTCAGACATTTATAAGATTCTTTTGTTGACATACCAGTATTTTCCAGTCATATTATCAATTTAGGTCTTGATTTCATGATCTCGTCCGAACATTTTCAAATTTTCCGTGTCCCACGGAGTCCACCAACATGCTCCTTCCAAATCCCCATCACCGTAGCTGTGGACTCTGGTTTTCATGCAAATCTGGTGTATCCTGTTGCCATAAAATTCTCAATCTCGTCATGCACTTAAATCGAAAAAAAATTAATCTTACCTGCTTGTTAAGCCATGGCGATTTCCTTCTTTTTGCACTTAAAGTCTTACAGCTGTTTTTTTATAGTGGTAGCACTTGTAAGGATACCCGTATGATAGGCAAAATTATCGATACCCTGTTGAGTCACTACTCGAAAAGTCACGAATGCAGCTGCATTCAAATTGGATGCAACTTGTTTGCACTATGATTTTTGTATGGCGTAAAAGTTGCATCCGACACAAATATGCAGGAAGTATGCAAGAATGTGCTATAGTGAGAACCGGACATTACCCATCCGTTTTCGGTCCGAAAAGGCATTACCCGTCGATCAGTTTGTGAAAGCAAAACGTAAGTTTTCTTGAAACCGCAAACGGAACCAATACTAAATCGATTTCAACACGTTTTCGCTATCGAGAATGTGTCGCAAACGGATTCCAATTTGATAAGAAAATTTTGTTTTATTCCATTTGGTTTTTCATAATAAACTTCTAATTCTTATACCCTTGCAAAGGGTATATTAAAATTTTCCAGATGTTTTTAACGTATAGAAGCATCTCCGACCATATAAAGTACATATATTCTTGATCAGCATGACGAGCTGAGTTGATTTAGCCATGTCCGTCTGTCCGTCCGTCTGTTTCCTGCGTCTTGAACAAACTTTGCTCGAAGTCATTTGGTACAAATGCGCTGCACATTTGTCGGAACCGGTCGGATCGGATGACTATAGCATATAGCTGTCATAGGAACGATCGGTTGAAAAGCTAGTTTTAGTGAGAAAACTTTTCGTATTTCTTAGTTTGCTATGCTTCTCCATGATTCCACTAAGATTGGTCGAAATCGGACATCTATAAAATATGGCTCCCATATAAAAGAAATTTTTGAAAAGTAGAGAAAGAGAGAAAAAGAAAGAAAAAACGAGTTCAGAGAAGGTTTCTTAGTCTCAAATTAAAAACAGAATGTTCTCTCTATTTTTTTAAGAACAAATGTTCTTGAAATTCAGCTCATCTCAACCACCGCATCGAAAAGTATAAGTAGCCATTCAGTTATCGATTGAGAGTTATCAATTGATAGCTATCGATAGATAGTTATCGATGGATACTTACAGTTAACTTCAAATCGGTCGTTATATTCAAACTTAATACAATCTTCATTGTGTCTTTAAGTTATCTAATAGTGCTTGCTGTTAACAATTAATGACTAATTACTCACCTTTTTGTTACATGGTGCAGGGTATAAGAAGTCAGCTAATATAAGAAGACTGAATACATTAAGCTAGTACACTTTTAATAAATCTCTCGGAGGTATGAAAGAACTCCTTAAGTTTTTCTGCTGCCTTACAATTAAATACAATTCTTGAGATATGTTTATTACAGAGAACAAATTATCTAACCCGTAGGTCACTTCTGATTTTTTTCGGTTATATCTATCTTTAGGTCTTGAATCTCTTTAGCCTTTGCCTCTTTTAGAGGCATACTCTCCATTTCCTTTGCAGGACTTGAAACGTTTAAGAATTTCCTTACAAAAGGCGAGTAGAGCTTGGGATTTTGCTTTTCATTCTCATCCGGTCGCCAGACATAGCTCATAGGTACAGCCCACAGGAAAAACCAGAAGAACACCGATCACTTTATACCAAAAGAAGGATATATCGTAAATGGAAAAGTCACGATTGCTGTCAAAGGCGGTGGTGACTTGTTTTAATGTCTCCAGTGAAGGTGGCGTCTTGGTACTTAAATTTGTGGTGTTACTGTGGATAAGATGGGATAAGTTTTGCTACATATTAGGCTAAAATCTAATCTTACATGGAGTTTAGAATCACATCGAAACCGCGTGCCTCACACTGATCCAAACCATTAGGCAGGACTTCGTATTTGATGAGACCCGCCTTAAAGTTCATCTGGGCATTTACAATGATCCACAGCATAACAGCCAAACTAAATAGGATGCCTGTCACGGCCACCTTGCCATTGCAACGTGGCACAAACATTCCCAAAAGAAAGACGCCAACCACCGCTCCAAAGTTGATGCCCGTAACAGTCCACATTGTTTGAATAATTGAGTTAAAGTTTTGCACTATGAAACCTGCCAGAATGCAATAGGCTCCCATGACAACAATGACTAGTTTCATGGTAGCATTGGCTCTTGCCTCCGTGTGACGAATACAAGGCTTTAGGTAGTCAAAGTACACAACGCCGGCCAGCGAGTTAAGATTGGCTGACAGCGAGCTGAGGGAAGCACTGAATACGCAAGAGATAAAGACGCCAGACATACCCACAAGATTGCCCATTATGTCCTGTATAAAGAAGGGCATCAACTTGTCTGGCTTGCTGACCAACTGGGAGGCAGAAAAAAATTTAAGTGTCATAAATTCCATAAGAACGATGTAAAAACTTACACCAGCTTGTATGGGATCGCAGCCATAGTAGCGGGCAAACATAATAATGCCAGCAAAGCAGGTAAGGCACATGATGAGTACAAACCCAACGGCAGCCAACTTTAGAGATCTGTATTAAAATATGAGAGAATATTAATAAAGCCCCATCAATTGACAGCTAGTTTCACTTACTTTTTGGCATGCGCATACGAGGGTAGGGAGACTATGCGCTGAACACAACTCTGGTCCAATCCAATCTTTCCTAACCACATAAGAGCTCCGCTGCAGCTGGCACTCCAGACTGTTAGACGAATACGTGGATCCAATCTAAAGCTGTACAATACACACGATTACCCAAATTGTTAAGATATGGAAAATGTATGAGGTGAACCTACTCGAAATTAAGGCGACCACCTTCGGTGGCATAATCCAGTACAGTGGATAAACCACCAGTGCGTAATGTGCCCAACACAGCCACCAAAACCACCGAAAGCAACATAACACCAGCCTGTACCACATCAGTCCAAACCACAGCCTTAATGCCACCCAGCATGGTGTAGAACACACAAATGGAAGAAACCACCGTGTTAATCAAATGAATATTCATGCCAGTCACTGGAAATGAAATAAAATTGCATATTATCCAAAATACATTTCTACATTAAACTCACCTTGAGAGAAGGCCAATGAAGGTACAAACATATACACGGGCAGCATCAGGAATTGATTCAAAATAAAACTGCCAGTGATCAGTTGTCGTGTGCGTTTATTGAAACGCATCTCCAGGTACTATGAAAATGGTTATTTGGTTAAGACTTTCCTTAAGTTTCAAATCAGTTTCAGGAAACATTATTAGATATTTTTTGAGAGCAGTGGGTGTAATTGGAGGCGGGACGGTACGAGAATACCGATTAACTATTGAACCAGTGATAGTGATAGAATTAGAAGCTGCTAGAGAAAGTGTTCATCCCCAAACTCAGAAATCGAGAGATAAACGTATTAAATAGAAATCTTAAGAAATGTTATTAAACCTTTTAACCTCTGAACCGAACCGAAAACCATGTTATAAGCCGAACCGTTTTTTTTTTAAATTGGTATAAGGTGGTCCCGTCCGTAAAATCTCTCCCTTATTGTATGTTGACAAATTAGTGTAAACCTACTAATTTCATGTGACTGAGTGAAACGGTAACATTTATCTGTGTTTAACCCTTAGACTGGCAGTCCCTTAGACTTTGCAGCCTACTGTAGCAACCTATGCCCTATGTCAAGTTCAAGTTCTCCTATCAAGTTTCCAGTATTTTATCAAATTTCAAAAGAAGCGCATCCTTTTCCAGGTTTGCGGAATATAACTTATTCTCAGGAATGGGAATATTATTAATTCGCTTGGGTCTCACACCGAGATTGCAATTATAATACTGGGATTTAGTAATCAGATAAAATTGATGTACCAATATGACGATATGGAAATCATGGGTCAAACTTATTTCCGCAGCAGAAAATTGAAATATATTGTGAACTAATATACCTAGTATTCGCGTTACACGGATTGAACACACTTGTTCTCGTGAACAACCTTTGACTGCATCCACTCTAACTTGGCGGCTACTTGAAAAGTGACATTTATGCTATATTAGTGCTTTTGGCGTCAGTTGTTTGCAGAGCTCGCAAGTAACAATTACGACTTTTTCCCTTTGCGGTCTGCTCAATAGCAAAGCCGAAAGAAACCATGTAAGCTTGATCTCGCTCTGAGCAGAACAATTCGTTTCTCTTTGTTTTTGTTTTCAGTTGACTGTTCTCAGTTGAGCTATTCTTGTTTTGCTCAAAACAACTTATAGAGAGCGATCCGACTGAGTGCTCACACATTTAAAGTCAGCAGATGAGCAATAAAACGAACGGCTCACCTCAAATGGTCTTTTTTCTTATTTATTTGTTTTTTTTTGTGTGTGGCTTGTGTGAGTAGCAAGCCCAAACAGACACCTAACTCACAAATACACAACCACAAACGCAAATGACTTTTATTTTCTTCGCTCGCGACGATTCAGTCAGTGAATGAGCAGTGCAAAAGGGAAACAAATCCATTGGTTGTTCGTTGAGTTTTCATCTCTGACTTTTTGCTCAACGGGTCCGTAAATAACTGTTATTTTTAGAACACGAAAAACGGTCAATTGTTATTTGCTAGCTCTGGTTGTTAGCAATCATGGAATAGGGCTCGCTCGAGAATCGTGCTGTCATAATTGGCCTGCATAAGTTCGGCTATAAAAAAGGTGAAATAATCAACCTGAATCCTTGCGTATTGTACCGTCAAGTTATTTGAGGATACTGATAGATGGACAGACGGTCGGACGGACAGACGGACGGACAAAGCTCAATCGACTCAGCGCGTCATGCTGATCAAGAATATATATACTTTATGTGGTCGGAGATGATTCGTTCTATGCGTTCCAAACTTCTGGGCAAAATTATAATACACTTTTCAAGTGTATAAAAATAAAAATTGTTAAATTTATCACAATAAATGGAGAGGGGTACCACTCAACTAAATCACCCCCGAACACCACTCAACTAAATCCCCCCTGATATACCCCCTAATTCTCCCCCTGAAATCCCAAATTCAAAGTTGATCTCGGAAAGGATCAGTTTTAAGCTCGGCCAGGCAAAAACCGGCCATTATTATTCCCGTTTTGGATTGAGTTGATCCCGAATGGATCAATTTTTTGGTTCGGTGTACTAGGTAAAACTACTAGGAAACAATACCCGGCCCCTAAATTCGTTTAGAGATACACCCTTGTTTCAAGCACACTTACCTCATAGCAATTGGTCACGTTATTCTCATAGAAAACTGGAACAATAACATAAATAAGAATCGGCAAAACTACCACCATAGAAAACACGAGGAATATTGTAGTAAAGCCAAAACTGTAGGCCTCTGCAGGAACGGACATAATTGCAACGCCAGAAAGTTGACTGTAGAAAGGGAAAAAAGTTAAGCATACATTATTAAGTAATTCGTTCTTGAAATATACCAACACTTAAAATGTTTTTATAATCATAATAATAATATTTGATCACTTAGGTCCTTAAAATTATTTCAAAATGTTCAATTTACAAAACTCTAAAACACTTTGGATGCTGTTATGGGAGAGCCTATAATCGATTTTAGATAAACTATGATCAAGTTTCAAATTCATGGCTTAAATAATAACAGAGAAAGGCCTTCGAACCTCTTTGAATTCTTATAACTAATTTACATAACTAAGCTACAAAGCAAATTTCAAACCTATTGTGAAAAATTGTCTCTAAGATCTAGGTGGGAATATAAACATGCTGATCTGCCTGTTACATACATTAGCACGAAATAAGTATACCCCCTTTAACTCTACGAGTAAGGGGTAAGTAAAAAGGGGCCCGTGCGTAATTGACTTTATTTCACAAGACTCCCGTTGAAAAATGAAATTCATTTTGAATTAAGAATGTTAATGCCTCCTTTATTGATGCTAAGTGATAAGATAAGTTTAACTATAGCTGTGTCTCCAAAGAAATGCTATGACGACATTGTAATAGATTGTTGACAATAGAACTGGTTAATACCGACTACTAGCACAGTGTAACTCACCTGGATACCAAGGATATGGCAATTGGTATGGCCTGCATTTTTTTGCCTCCTCTTAGATACTCATCGGTAGTGTTTTTCGCCTTCGAAAAGAACCCAAAGTAAACTCCAATAGCCGCTGAGGCACTGAGCATTAGCCCAAATACGATATAGTCAATCAGCGTGAACTGTATGGAAGCAGCTAGACTAACTGTAGCGTCCGTCATAATTTAATTATATATATATCGATCCTTGAAGTGCGAATTAATTTTTTTAGTCCTACATGGATCGGACTTAGTTGTGGTGTTGGTCTGGTGGCCGTCAGCACGATTCTGACCACCTTTACTAGATTCTTCCTTAAGTAGAGATTTTCCATTGTCTTATCTGTGTATGATATTTGTCTGGTAGTAAACGTAGTAAACGTTTGGGATCTACAATCTGCCGCCGACCCATTATAAATCACAGGCGTGATTTATTTTGATTGCATGAACTACGTATAACGCAACTAAAACATATCCTAAATATGTTTGCATTTGTATAATCATTGACAGGGCTTGGAAATTTCTTTTAAAAATGTGAAACTGGAATTGAACAGACTGCGAAATTTACAGAATCTTTCATTTTTCGAATGCTCTTAGGAGGCGCCGATCAAACATTCTACAATTGTAGTTTTAGTGATTTTCTAAAATATGTCACAAAAGTCAGATTTGTCTCGAACCTTAAAAAGAGCAAGACTGATGAATGTTATGAGAAACCATGAAATTTCTTCGCAATCGGAGCTAAGAATGGCACAGGAAAGCTAGCAAGCAGATCAGAGAGCTGCCGCGGCACGATGAACAAGTGGAGCGGCAGTCCAAGCCACAGATCTTGGCTTACGATACGCCGGAGCATCCGACTCAAGAAATTTTTTATACACATCGCATCCCAGAGAGCTACTAGGACAGCAGTGAAAGCAGAAGTTCAGAGGCAGGTAGTTGTTGAATTCTGGCTGCCGCTGCTAAAACAGGCTAGGCCATCCATAGCCCCTGGGACCCGAAGTCACTCGCCGTTTCACACCGAATGCTTGCCGAAGTCAATCATCACTGAGTCTCAAAGAGAGAAAGACATATTTTTCAGTCCTCTCTATTTGGCCACGCTTGAGCTAACTCGCAACTCTCTCTCTTCTATTTGTCTCTGCTGCAGCGCAGTCAGCACCGCTGTCTTAGCGCATGCCAAAATCTCATAAAAGGTAATTCTCGCTAATTCTAATCAATCGTTGTTTAGCCGAACGAACAGACATTTCAATTGTTTGGTATGAACGCGAACATAAAGAAACTCAGAGCGCCAACAAGGTTCGAGTGCCTTTGTATGATTTAAGCTTAACAGCGAACATGTTTGTGTGAGCAAAACAGATAGGTTGAACGGAAAAACCAATTTATTCAGGTGTGGGTTATTTATGAACGATTTGCAATCCCCCGAAGCCGTTCTTTGGTGTGGAGGGAGGAAAGGGGCACGGGATTAGAGATAGGGGCACGTGAGGTCAAAGTCTTCTACTGAAAAAACGTACAACTTAATTTGATTTTTTTAACTTACCTAGTCTGGGACTCGAACTCACAACTCACCTACCTAGTCTCGGATATTTACACACAATTGCCGGCATTTTAGCCCATTCGACTATCAAGCACTTACGCAAATCACAGTTAAAAGGCAAAAAACAGTAAAATAATTAACCTTTATTAACCTAACTATTATTAACCTTTAGAAAACCAACTAAATAAAAAGTATAACTATTTTGTACTGCTTTTGAGCTAGAATTTTCGCTTAGAATTTCCACACGCACATGTAGGCTTTCAAAATCCAATCGTAAATGTAGAAACCCTGAAGCTTTCGTGCGGTTTTCAGATTTTCTACATGCCTCGTTTACTTTTTTTTCTACATGTAGCGTATAGTTTTTCTACATGTCACGTTTAACTTTCTGTTTTCTACATTTATCGTTTCGTTTAGGACTGCCGTTTCAACAAGCGGTGTGTAGTCAATTTTGTTTTCTCTGTGTTTAGTTTGAGCATTGTGATTTTTCCTACCAAATGAAAGTGGGGACCGCTTTTGTCTGCTGGATTTGTCAAAGCGCTTTGTTAATAAGTATGTTATTCTAATAACCGTAACCAATGCTGCTAAGGCTAGAAATATTAAAGGCGGCACTCGTAAGGTCTTAAAGAACAAAGATCAGCCCTCAAGTGCGATTTTTATACACCACTCGCCACCATAGATAACTACTTGTTCCGTTGGATGACTCAATGCTAGTCTGAAAAGCATGCAAAATATTTTACAGTCTTGTTCCACTTCTGTTTATGTACCTACCTGTTGTGACTAGAATGGAAAATTTTAAGTACCCAAAAATCCGTCTATAAAAGTCAACAAATTTTTATTAGACCTTTAAGCGTTCTCTGGGAACTGACAACTTTTGGGGTGTTCTTAGCATATGTTAGAAGTTATATGAGCACGAAAACTTTTACATCATAAATTAAGGATCATATTCCTTTTCCCTTATTAGAATCTTTTGTTCTGCCATTTCCGTTGTCCCTTTTAACGGCAATTCTTCCATTTCGTGTACAGTGTCGGGTAGTTTAAGGAATTTACGCACAAAAGGCGAAAATAGCTTGGGATTATGCTTTTGGTCTTTATCTGGAGGCCAGACATAGCTCATAGGCACTGCCCATAGGAAAACCAGTATACTACCCACCACCTTGTACACATAAAAAGTGATGTCATACAAAGAAAAATCACGATTGCTATCGAAAGCGGTCGTGACTTCCTTGGGTATAGTAGGTGTCTCAGTCGTTGGAGGGTTGGCAGCGACACTTTGATTACTGAGGAACAGAAAAGATATAAGATTAAGATTTATCTTAAAAGTGGACTAGTCATCTGGCTTACATGGCATTTGCAATCATCTGCAGACCGCGTGCCTCGCATTGATCCAAGGAATTTGGAAGAACATCGTATTTTATGAGTCCAGATCTAAAGTTCATCTGTCCATTGGTAATAATCCAAATCATTCCGATCACACTGAAAATAATGCTGGTGACTGCCACCTTACCATTGCAGCGAGGCACAAACATGCCTAGCAGAAAGACGCCCACAACGGCACCCGTGTTGATTCCTGTAATGGTGACCACTGTCTGGAGAATAGATTTAAAGTTCTGTACCAGAAATCCACCCAATATGCAATATCCTCCCATGCCAACGATGACCAATTTCATGGTCCAGTTGGCTCGAGCCTCTGTGTGGCGTATATAGGGTTTAATGTAGTCAAAGTAGACAACTCCGGCCAGTGAGTTGAGATTGGCAGAAAGTGAGCTGAGTGCCGCACTAAAGACACAAGAGATAAATAGTCCTGGCATGCCAGTCAAGTGACCCATTATGTCCTGCACAAAAAAGGGCATCATTTTGTCAGGTTTGCTGACCAGCTGTGGAAGAGTCACTAATTATCAAGGTAATCATATCCCTCCGAAAGTTGGACCTACTCCAGCCAATAAGGGATCGCATCCAGAGTACCGAGCAAACATGATGATGCCGGTAAAGGTATTGAAGGAACAGATAATCAGGAAGCCCAGGCCCGCTATATAAAGAGATCTATTGGAAGAAATAGTCGAACAGTTGAAGAACAGGAAAATCATTTGTGGCCTTAACTTACTTTTTAGCATGATTATATGAAGGAAGGGAGACAATTCGCTGGACACAACTCTGATTGAGCCCAACATGACCTGTCCACATAAAAATACCGCCAGTTATACCGCTCCAGAAGGTCAAACGTATGCGAGGATCAAGTCGAAAGCTAAAACATTTAGAACACATTAATAATGGAGAGATAAATTTAATCTTGACTTGAGCTTAAAAATTCAATCTGGTCTTACAGGATATTCTATTCATCTTGTACAAAAATGATCGGAAGAGCTGGACTTGTCTAACACGTGTTTTCAAAAACACACACAGGCCGCGAAACAATGGCCCAATTGAGAGGCGAGTTCGGTGATCAGCTTATTTCACGATTGGGGCCGGTCAATTGGCAGCCTAAATCGTGCGACATAACTCCTTTAGACTATTTTTTGTGAGGCTATGATAAGGCTCTTGTCTATAGCGACAAGCCCGCAACAGTTGACGCACTGGAATCCAATATTAAAGAATTTTATCTTTTCAATCATTCGAGATCCTTATAGATTCATAGTTTTTGAGTCTATCACTATCTTAGAGCCTCTGGCGACCGAACAATTGGATTGCTCAACAGAGGCGTCCAATTTCGCGCAACTTTGGCGGTTTCAGTTCACAGTTTTCAGTTCACACTAGATCACACATCACTAACAAGTTCGATACTCGATAAGAAACTCACTTACCCATTATTACATCTCTAACATATAATACAGTCACACTACTCTCTCAACAATTTTACCACAGAACACACTCTCGGCCAGACGCCAACCAATAAACCAAATCTAAATCAATCCAGTGTTTCATTTTTAATAGTTAATGTAGCATCGCTACACAAAACTTTGTGCGCCTCAGTCCAACGAAACTCGCGTTTGTATATGCATCAATCCCACTGACTCTCAGTTCACGCTATACCGGGAAGCGTGAAGGCTTACGTCAGGGTTCCCCAAGAATAGAGGCCCTCTGTCTTTTTCTAACACTCACTGATGTCTTACTTCGGCAAGCATTTCGGTGTGAATCGCCGAGTGTGTTCGGGCATTGCTGAGGAACACTTGCTTACGCCTTCCACTTCATAAATTTCAGTCTCTCAGAAGCACACATTGGCCGTGTTCAGCAGAAAAGATTGCTGAGGAACACTTGCTTACGCCTTCCACTTCATAAATTTTAGTCTCTCAGAAGCACACATTGGCCGTGTTCTTTTAAATTTAGTGCGCAAAATGAAACTAGATACGCATATCTGTATCGAAAAAAGCCTATCGATATACAATTGCAACTGCTCCTCTATCATCGATACATGCTCCTCTATCATCTCTTCTTCTTCTAGTTCCGATCCCTTGTGGGACATAGGGCATCATACTTCTCTATCATGATAAGTCAAATTAGTTATCAGGATACCGTATCAGTGGAGTTCAGCAGAAAGATCAATGAAAATGTATAATTGATCACGTTGTCCTGCTGAGCACAACCATTTTTTGCGTGTGCGACTAACAGTGTCCGCTTCATGTTTTGATCTTTGTGGTCTTTGCACAGCTGTTTTCCTATCGAAGATTTGATCGATAATTCTATTGGAACATAACTGGAATTTAGTTTGCGTAGTCTTTTCAATTTCTCTAATTTTATAAACAAAGGTTTAACTTACTAAGCACCATGATTTTTTCTCATTTTTATGTTCTCTTTTAATTCAGAACCGTAATTTGGAAAAGCAGAGTCAATTATTTTATCTTAAGCTGGTTGCTTTTATTCTCTCTCTGTTTTTTTCCACACCTTGTTTGGTAATGTTAAGTTAGAGATAAATATAGAAATGCACTAAGTGCACATGAATTTAGAAATATATTTAAGTACAACCCCATCACAGCGGCTTACTTACTCAAAATTAAAACGATCACCCTCAGTGGCAAGCTCCAAAACAGTACCCAATCCGCCAGTACGCATGGTTCCCAATACACCGACCATTACCACAGAGAACAGCATAATGCCACCCTGTACGACATCTGTCCAGACCACCGCCTTGATGCCACCCAGCATGGTGTAGAAGATACAAATCGAGGAGACCATTATGTTGATCAGGTGAATATTCCAGCCAGTCACTATATAAATAGCACATTTCCCTAAATGGTTATAGATGAAATTTGATCTACATTTTACCTTGTGAGAAGGCCATCGCAGGAACAAACATATAAACGGGCAGCATAAGGAATGAGTTCATCACAAACAATAGAGTGACCAGTTGTCTAGTACGTTTATTGAAACGCATTTCCAGATACTGTACATATGTAAAAAAGCGACCAGTAAGCTTATGATTTGCACTAAGCTTCTTCACTTACCTCATAGCAATTGGAGACATTGTTTTCATAGAAAACGGGAACTATTATATAGATCAGAATGGGTACTACCGCCATCATGGAAAAAACTACAAATATATAGTTAAATCCATAGGTATAGCTCTCGGCTGGCATAGACATTATGGCTATACCGGACAGTTGACTGAAAAAGATTACAAAGAAAATCAAGTAATAAAATGTTGCGCCATTTCGAATTCAAACATATCACTCACTTACTTCAACACTGTCATAACTCAAAAACACGATTTTTGAGTTAATGATGCATAAATATTTCCTATATCGTGTTCTATATTGTGTCAAGTTTTTATATTGCTATCTTTTATAGTCCCCGAGTAAGATGAGAATATGTCAGTATATCATTTTACAGGTTCATTTTCACGTTTTAGTTGTGCTGCTGACGATATTGTTCAAAGATCCTTTGGAATTTAGTTAAAACATCATATTTTCGAATTTCTTTAATGAGCATTCCAAATATAAAATATTTTACTAGATTGACTCAAAACTAAATGAACTATTTTAGATAGGTAAAATCCTTGGCGAACTTTAAACGGGATTTTCACAAAATGGACTATTTTGAGTTATGACAGTGTTAAAGTAAGTAAGCGATATGGCGATATGTCCTACATTTTCTGAATTAATTTCTCCGAAGTAACTTTTTAAGATGGTAAACAAAAATTCAAATGAAATATTCACAACATATTTTTAAATATAGGAAATACTATTCCCTTTATATTTTATTGATACCATCTACAAGTACTATGTATAATCTTAGAAGAAGAGAATGTTTTCAGAGTAGTACATTGGAACAAACTATGAAAACACCAGTTCTTAAATGAAATCCCAAAGTAAATCGCAACACTAATTTTGGAATTGTAATTAAATATCAGCTTGTTGGGTTTCCGATATCTACTATAAAATAATCTGGGATGGGCGGGATCAGAATTTCACCTTCCTCCACAAGTTCCTTCACAATATTTAAGTACACTCAGATAATTAAAAACAACTTGACGCAATTCCATGGATTGTAAAGATACAGATGCGTAAATGCTGTGGCACCATCCTATTTTCACCGAAATACGCACCTGGCCACCAATGAAATGGCTATGGGCAGCATCTGCATCTTCTTGCCACCTCGCAAATACTCTTCGGTGGTATTCTTGGCCTTGGAAAAGAATCCAAAATATATTCCAATTGCCGCTGAAGCACACAGCATGATTGTGAAGACGACATAGTCGGTTAATCCAAACGTTAGTCTCTGCACTACAGGAGTGAAGGTGGAAGCGGTGCTAGTCGAAATACTGGACATCCTTGCTCTAATTAATTTCTTCTCTCCTTTATGGTGAATTCGGATTTCATTTCTTGCGTTACCCGCTACGTTTGGTTTGAATGCTGTCCACAAACTCTTGGGCACCCTGGCCTGCTTCGTAGCTAAATAATGATCTCAAACTGACTTATCTTTATGATATACCTTAGATAAAGATCTGAACTTGAGTTAACCTCATAAATTTTCCCGAGCTTTGAGCTGAATTTATCTACGGTGGTCTTTTTATATGGTTTGTTTGTGATCTTAGTCGACTTTATGTCACCTTTTGGAGTGTTTCCCAAACACTGGAGTAGGAAATATTTGGAATTGGAATCATAAAGCTAGGTTCTTATCAATGGGATGAATTAATCCCATTTCATCATAAAGAAGGTTTTGTAAGTTCTTGCCCTCCTTCCACTAACTTTATCGATCTTATAGATCGATTGTCTAGGCAAAGTAATTTTTTCATGCACAAAAACTAAATATCAAATTTCAAATCCAATATCAATTATCATTTTCTTTTCATATCCAAGTGGTCAAACTGACATCTAAGATTCATTTATTTATTTTTACAAATGAAATCCATTTTTATATCTAAAAATACCTGAACAACATTTCTGTATGGTGTTAAATTGTTCCCATTATTTTGTTTACCTGTTTCTTACAGAAGCTTATAAATTATTTTTGGGGAGCTCGACAATATCATGCTATTTGGAAATGTGCAAAGAGTTTAACACTATCACCACCTAAGATGGTAAATATTTACAAGTAGCGAGTTTGGAAATTTATGGCGCTGACTTGAATATTTTTGCGTCATACTTCTGAAAAGTGGACCATGAATAAACAGAAACGGTAGTAGACTATCAGATAAGTTAATCAGATGGGTAAAGATTCTAAAAATAGATGGCAATAGACAGGTCAGACGTAAAGGCAGACGAAGCAAAACTGGATCCAATTTTTGTATTTATTTCATTGAAATGTTCAGCAGAAGTACTTAATACCTGATGACCTAATACCTGATATTTGCATATTTTTGAAGGTTTCATTGAAAAATGAAACGGATGATAATAGTGCTTACCTGACAAAAGCCGACATCAGAAGTGGGATCTGTGCCCACGTTCTAAGAATCGTTCGAGAAGAAATGCAGTGCCGGCCGAGAGTATAGAACTGAACCAGATCACAAGAAACCAAAACCGGTTGACGGTTCTGTGCCATTTCTGTGGCAATCCAGGTCTCAAAGTGTTGGAATGCAGAGTCAAGAAACGAGAAAGTTTGGAGTCGAGACCCTAACGCAAGAAGCCCAAAGTGACCAAACCACGGCTTTGTGTCAGATTCAAACGCAGAATGAATAAACGGGGTGAGATCTATCCGATTTGTTTTGACTCTTAAAAATAATGGTTATCTATTAGAGACAGGATTAGTAATACATAAGTTATCGGGGCGAACGTCTTAATAATGTTGGTATGTTAAAGGGCATTGGCGATGCTGGAACATACAGCACATTACATATTCCAGGAAGCATTGCCATTAATGAAATGTTAATGGAAATCTTGTTTCACGTAATGCAGGACGTCTGAGCCATCAGGCAGCCTGACCGATCGTGACACAGAGATGATTGGTGATGCTAAGATGCGCCATCTGTTTTCCCGCGTGCGATTAGTAAGGCACTAGGAGATCTTGCTCACTCGTATTTAATTCTTTATATTAAGGGTGGGCACGATATTTCATTTTGAGAGTAGTCCAACAACAACAATAACAAAAACGGGAGAGTTAGTTAAAGTCGGTCCTGCCCGACTTCGATATACCCGTAACTCAGGGAAATTAATGTTGTATAGCCTTCCCTTATGTTAGTTAACAGAGCATTAACATTAATAAGAACATTTCAACATTATGTAAGCAAACAGCATGTGGCGCCAAAAAGTAGGCTACATATTTTATAACTTCTATAACTTTGCCATTTATTATCCGATTTTTATAAAACTTTCAGAGATTGCAGACATTGGGCACATGCACTACACTGAAAAATATGAGTTATTCAGCAATTTTTATTGTGGGGCGGAAGGGGGCGTTTCCAAAATTTGAAAGACACTTGATCTGCGTAGAGACAATAGGAGAATACATACAAAATTTGATGGCTCTAGCTCTTCTAGTCTCCGAGATCTAGGTGTTCATACAGACAGACGGACATGGCTATATCGACTCGGCTGTTGATGCTGATCAAGAATATATATACTTTCAATCCTGCTACAGCTTCTTCCTCTCCCTATTCCTGTTTTTGGTAAATATAGCAGTGGTAATGTAATAGATGCACCACAGATGAAGACAAAAAGAATCCTGTTTCTTTTCAGTTTTCAGCAGGATTTTATAGTGTGTGGGAAATCATCAAAAATACACACACATTGTTTGATTAAATAGATTGTAATTGAGTTTATTCACTCTCCATCTTATCGCATCAGCTCGACCAATATATAGAAGGCGCCTAGATAACGTTGGACAGTTTATTGCTGTCGTAAAATTCAGTTTATTAAGATAAACCTGTTGCACTCGGGCAATCTATCTTCGCATCAACACAAATGTAAGCCCAATATATTCCTTGTTGTTTCTTTAAGTCTACGTTTTCTCCACTTGTCTCCCCAGCTCGCCTAGCTCATCAGCCGGTGTCAGTGAATAGTGCACGGAAGGTTGTACGATTGGCGACAGAAACTTCGGATCAAAGTTTTGCTTTGGAGCTGGCTTCATGATATAACTAAGTGGTATGGCTACTATCCATGTGAGTAAAAAGCCTGCCAAAGGGTACCAGTTAAATGATAGATCAAGAATACTGAATGCAGCAGCGGTTGGTGCTTCCATGAGCTGAGCTTCTGTTGTTGTTGAAGTTATGGGGAATACTGTGGTCGTAGTGGCATTCAAAGCTGGGCAATTGTCAATGGAAGTAGGCAGGGTGGCATAATGATTGCGATTCCAACTACACACAACAAGGGCCGCCATGCCGGCTATGCCGAACGTTAAGCCTATCAAGGCTGCCTAAAAACATATTGATAAGTTGTGGATGAGGATATTTTCGGTGTATACTCCGACTTACCCGGCTATGTGCACGGGGCACTAGCATACCCAGCAGGAAGATGGCAGCAGTGGAGCCATAGCTTACACCACTTATACAATAGATGATTTGCAGTATGGAGCTAAATTGTTCCACCACCATACCACCAAAGATGCAGTAGATGCCAGTAAAGAGTACAAATAGCTTCATGATGACATTCGCCTTGTGCTCCGTATGCCGAATGTGTGGCTTGATATAATCAAAGTAAACCACGCCACTCAGTGAATTGATGCTAGCGGAGAGTGTACTCAATGCAGCACTAAAGACGCACGAAATGAAAACACCAGGCATTCCCTTAAGATGTCCCACCACATCCTGCACAAAGTAGGGTACCATTTTGTCAAGCTTTGTAACCTGTCCCAGTATTAAAGGGTCGCAGTCATGATACCGAGTGTACATCACAATACCCGTGAAACAGTTGAAGAACATAATGATCACAAAGCCACATCCGAAGAGAACCAAGGCCCTAGAAAAGAAGAATGTGGTGGAGTTGGTAAAACTCATTTGGCATCAACTTACTTTCTGGCATGTTCCAGAGAAGGTAGGGAGACAATACGTTGAACACAGCTCTGATGTAGACCAACATAGCTAACCCACACCAGAGTAGCGGAAGGGCACATATTCCAAATAGTGGTTCGTGTGGTGGCATCAAACGCAAAACTGTCATAAAATAAAAAGATTAATCGCCATATTTCCCACTTAGCTCAATAGAATCAAATTTACTTTACGTCCAAGCGTCCACCTTCACTGGCAATGCGAACCACTTCACTCAGTCCCCCAACACGATGGGCGCCTAGTGTAGCCACAAGCGCCACGGAGACGACCATAATCGCTGCTTGAACCACATCTGTCCATACGACTGCCTTAATGCCTCCCTAAGCGGAACAATCATCAATTTAATTCTAAGTCGCCTTTACTGCTACTTACAACCATCGTGTAGAAGACGCAGATGCTACAGACAACAGTGTTGATCAAGTGCACATTATAGCCCGTCACTAAACATTCCAAAATAGGAATCATAAAATGATTAAGACAAGATAATTCAGTAGCTGCTCACCCTGGGAGAAGGCCAATGAGGGCAGAAATATAAAAATGGGCAGCAAAAAGAACATGTTTAGGGTAAACATAAGAGTTTGCAGTTCACGTATAACTTTGCTGAAGCGCAGTTCCAGATACTAGGATATATAGAAAGAAGAAACGGTCAGTCAGTTGGGGAAAACTGTTAAGATTCTCCCCACCTCATAGCAGTTGGTTAGATTGTTGTTGTAGAAGACTGGTATGATGACATAGTTGAGAATTGGTATTACTAACACCATGCAGACCACATTGAAAAACCAGTTAATTCCATAGCCAAACATCTCCGCCGGTATGGTCATGATAGATATAGCCGACAGCTGACTAGCCACTAAGGAAATAGCTATTGGTATGGTTTTCATGCGCTTTCCGCCCATAAGATACTCATCGGTGGTATCCTCTCCCTTGGCAAAGAAACCAAAGTAGGCACCAATGGCTGCCGATATGCCAAGTACCAGGGAAAACACTACATAATCCGTTAAGTTGAATGTAAACTGCGAGTCGGTAATCGAGGCTGCAGTCGCCTGCGCTGTGGCATTTAATAGAGTTGACATTTTGTAGTCGTGCGGTGTCCAGATGAGATCTCACGTTCGCGTACTTAGCCCAAATGCCTCTATCATGTTGTCTGCCTTACATTTTATAAGCTCTCACATGGGCTGAATTTAATCTAGGAAATGAAAGGTGCTGATATGATAATATTCATGAACGTAAATCTTAAGATGCAATACACAAAGATAGCTTTTATCTAAATGGAGGAGATTTGCATTTACAACACAATGTTAAAATTCATTGTCAGATCTCTTGATTTGTCTGCGGCTTCAATGTCTCTTTCAGAATAGCTGATAAGCTACCGTTGGGGAGTTGGATATTTGGGAGTTTGAACTATTTTTTTTTATCTTTCTTAACTGGAAAGTTACGTTACGGAACGTATTCTTGTGCACAACTGAAGTATAAGTCAGCTCAGGAAGAAGCCAAGTCCGGCACAAGAATCAGCAGGTCTAAGATGGGTTGTGTGGGAATTTCAGGTACCCTTCACACTAGACCAATGTACATTGAACATATTTTTTTATACCCGTTACACGTAGAGTAAAAAGGGTAGAAGCATCAGAAGGAAGCATCTCCGACCCTATAAAGAATATATAGTCTATATCAGCATCAACAGCCGAGTCGATATACTATAGCCATGTCCGTCTGTCCGTTTGTCTGTATGAACACCTATATCTCGGAGACTAGAAGAGCTAGAGCCACCAAATTTTGTATGTAGACTCCCAAAATGTTGCATACTTTTTGCGCCACATGCTCTGTTTGCTTACATAATGTTGATATGTTCTTATGAATGTTGATGCTCTGTTAACTAACATAAGGGAAGGCTATACAACATTAATGCCCCTGAGTAACGGGTATATCGAAGTCGGGCTGGACCGACTTTAACTTACGCTCTCGTTTGTACTTAGCATCAGCAAATTTTCTTATAATTGAGAATGTGTGGAGGCTTAATACTGCTTATATTTTATAGCTAACATTTCTAATGTTTTTTGCGCAAGAACCATCTTTAATTGATGGTAACTGTCAATCATCCATTTCATCCTCACTACTGCACTCATTTAGTTGAATGTTGTCGTCTAATACGGATCGAACAAGGAGCGTTTACAGAATTCGTTCAGTTCGGTTGCAGTTGTTTCTTCCACGTGATCATTCTCATGCTGAGCGCTGTCGACAAACCCTGCCTGAAATAATACTTACATTTTTAAAGCAATTATACGTTGTTGTCGGCTTAAGAGGAGATATACACCTAGACGTTTGAAAAAATCGATTTTTTTTGCATTTGAGTTTGAGGTCTTAAGAACACGTCAAGGTAATATCTTGATAAATACAGCCGAAAACGTAAACGGGTCGGCTCTGAAACGAAAGTCAATCCTCAATTTTCAAATGCGTTTTTTGTTGTTGCTTTGAACTTCGTAAATCGTTCGTAGTTCCTTTCCTATTTCTCCTTCACAAAGAACGGTTCCAGATATGCATCTGTCGAAACTTTCTACATACTCCGTCGTTTCTCTTTATTTTACTTTCTCTTCCTTTGCCAAAAGCACAACCCAGAGAAGGGACGGCTTATATTGTGGCAACATGAAGAAGAACGTATGAGAAAGAAATCAGCGTTCGGAAATCATTCGGGTTTTTGATTTCGGTCTTTCTTTTTGCTAACGCATGACAAAGGCACAACCCAGAGAAGGTACGGTTTCATGCTAACGTTACTTTTTGCCATCTAAGCGCATGAAAAAAGAATGTAGTGACCCTTTTATACAGATTTTTTTTAGCTTCTATCATTCTAAAATAATTATGTAGTAGAAGTATGAAAAATGGCATTCTCTAGGGAACCACATGCTGCAAAGTCAGACTTGGCAGTGTAGCAGTGCCTCCTCTACAACAGCATGCCCGCGTTTTCTCTGACGCTGTCTGAGCTCGTCTTCTTTTTTAAAACTTGGTCAATTGTCAACCTGCCATATATATTCTTGATCAGGGTGACAAGCAAAGTTGATTTAGACCTGTCCGTCTGTTTCTAAGCAAACTAGTCTCTCAGTTTTAAAGTTATCGAGCTGAAATTTTACAAAGAATCTTCTTTTTACTGCCCGCTTTTCTTTTTACCGCCCGCTGAAATTTTTGGGATAGTTTATTTATGTTCCTATAAACAGTTCCGAAAAGGGGTAAAAATATGCATTTTAAGCCAATTTTAGCTCAAATAACCAAAGATCTAGACGTGGTAGACGATTTCCGATATAAAGATCCGAAAACAGGTTCAGCACAGGAATATACTGAAAAAAATCTCATTTTGTTGCCTTGAGAAAGGACCCCGATTCGGCTTTAATTTTAAAACAATCACATTTTTTTTTAGGGTTCCGCTGGATCTCCGTTCCACACCGATATTACCCATATTTATTGTTTATTTGTCACCATATCTTCATGGATTTGGCTTCTCCTTCTCATTTTTCATCTCGTACATTTCGTCCATCTCTGTCAGTTTGTAACTTACAAACGGTTTAATAACTGGCGACAGCAATTTTGGGTCAACTTCCTTATTGGACCCAGACTTCATAATATAGCTGAGTGGTATGCTTACGATGAATGTTAGAAGAAAACCGACCACAACGTACCAACTGAATGATAAATCTAGAATGCTGAACTCGGGATCCACATGTGTTTCTCTGAAAGTCATAGGGAATACTGTTGTTGATGTAGCATTCCCCGCTGGGCAATTGTCAATGGAAGTAGGCAGGGTGGGATAATGGTTCCTTCCCCAGCTACACACCACTATGGCGGTCATGCAGGCAATGCTTACCGTTATGCCGATCAGGGTAGCCTAAAAGAATTTCGTTTATAATTGGTAAGATATAAATGATAAACACCTTCGACTCACCCTACCATGTGCACGAGGCACCAGCATACCCAGCAGGAAGGTGGCTGTTGTGGAGCCAAAGCTAATACCGCCAACAGAGTATAGTATTTGCAGTATGGAACCAAATCGTGCTACCACCATACCACCAAAGATGCAGTAAATGCCGGCAAAGAGTACAAATAGCTTCATGATGACATTTGCCTTGTGCTCCGTATGCCGAATGTGTGGCTTGATATAGTCAAAGTAAACGACGCCACTCAGTGCATTAATGCAAGCGGAAAGTGTACTCAATGCAGCACTAAAGACGCTCGAAATGAACACACCAGGCATCCCCTTCAAATGTCCCACCACGTCCTGCACAAAGTAGGGCACCATTTTGTCGACTTTGGTGACCTTTCCCAATAAAAAAGGGTCGCAGTCATGATATCGAGTATACATCACGATGCCCGTAAAACAGTTGAAGAACATGATGATCCCATAACCACATCCGAAAATAACCAAGGCTCTATTGCAAAGCAGGATGGATAAGTTACTATTTGTAGAACTATGTTCGAATCAACTTACCTTCTGGCATGTCCTAGTGAAGGAAGGGAGACAATACGTTGAACACAACTCTGGTTGAAACCGACATAGCCAGAGAGCATAATAGTTGACGAAATGAACATATTCCAGACGGTGGCTCGTGTGGTGGCATCAAAAGCAAAACTACCGTTGAAAAAATATTTTGATATTGGGTTAACGGGATTTAAATCAGATAAGGAATACGTACTTAAAATCCAGACGTCCACCCTCGTTGGCCACGCGAACTACTTCACTTAGTCCGCCTACACGATGGGCACCCAGTATACCCACAAGAACCACGGAGACGACCATAATCATTGCCTGCACAACATCGGTCCATACAACTGCTTTTATACCTCCCTTGGGAAAAATACAATCGAATTAATTTTAGGATTGCATAGAACTTAAGCATCATAGCTTTAAGGCCACTACTTACCACCATGGTGTAGAAGACGCAGATGCCACAGACGATCGAGTTGATTATGTGCACATTGTAGCCCGTCACTGAAATATCGTTAAATGGTAAGTAGCTGCCTAAAATGAAGTAGCTGCTCACCTTGCGAGAATGCCAGCGAGGGCAGGAATATAAAAATGGGCAGCATGAGGATCATGGTTGAGGTGAAGAGAAACGTCTGGAGTTCACGGATTGATTTATTGAAGCGCATTTCCAGATACTACAAAAAAATAGATGAAACTATCATCCATAAAATAAACTTTTTAGTTTTGCCTCACCTCATAGCAGTTGGTAATATTGTTATTGTAGAAGACCGGTATGATCACATAGTTGAGAATCGGTATAACCACAACTATGGAAACCACATTGAAGATCCAATTAATTCCATAGCCAAACATCTCCGCCGGTATGGCCATAATAGATATGGCCGACAGCTGACTGGCCACTAGGGAAATCGCTATTGGTATGGTTTTCATTCGCTTTCCGCCCATTAGATACTCATCGGTGGTATCCTCTCCCTTGGCAAAGAAACCAAAGTAGACACCAATGGCGGCAGATATGCTAAGCATTAGAACAAATACTACATAATCCGTGGAGTTGAATGCAAACTGGGTGTCGGTAACTACAGCTGCCGTAGCATTCAATATAGCAGACATTTCAAATTTAGTTAAGCACTTTTTGGTCCGGTTCGAAATTAAGTCGAACGTTTACTAACCATGATTGGCCATTTCACAAGCACTGTAACGACTTTAAATGCGATTTTTATCTACGGAATTGATTATAAAGCTGATAATAACTTTCGACAACTGTTTTATGCTTACAGCTAAAGCGATAGACTCTTATCTACAGGGTGTCCCAAACATATGTATATATGGACTTTAAAGTTAAATATTTTCCATCAACTTTTATGCTGTATCAGATCAGATCAATTGATCATTTGGGCTGTTTTTATCTCATTTTTCTGAAGAGAAAACGTGGGGTGATAAGATCTCGGAGTCATGTTGCATTTTCTCTCTGAGTCTTGTTTACATATATCCACGATTTAAAAAAAGAAACACAAAAAGAGATCTGGAGCGTTCAAATCGGATGATCATAAAGGTCAGTGCGTGTTGCCAAAATGAGATATAATTCGACTCGAAATACATGTTATATTATTTTCCGATAAGGCGATTTATTTTGGGCCACCCTGTATTTAATATCTGAAAACAAACAGCAAATTAGACATAATATTGCAGACTCCGGTCATTAGCCAATCAGCCTTAAAAGTTGACTGATTGATTTAATAATGAAAACGAGAGCCTAAGTTAAAGTCGGCCCTGCCCGACTTCGATAAACCCTTTACTCAGGGAAAGTAGTTTTCAATAGCCATCCCTTATGTTAATTAACAGAGCATCAACATAAATGCTAACATATTAAAAGTATGTAAACACACAGTGCTTGCTTGCTGATTACAAACCTATAACAAAAGATGCCGGAAAGAATGCTTTGTTTTCTTGTAAGCCCCAAATGTGTGAAATAAGGCGTCAAAAACGCGCGGACCAAAAACAAGTAACTTTTCACCAAATTGAACTAACAAGTCACTGAACAGCTCTCACTGAAAAACTCACAGAACAAAATCGGCTGTACAAAAGCAAGTGAATAGCTCTGACTGAACAAAAATGAATGTCACTAGGCAACAAGATCCAGTATCTTGAATGTTGGTGTGTTGGTAAGCAAGACTGCTTTTTTAAAAATTGTCGATCACGTCGAGATTTTTTGTAATTCAGTTAAAGTTGCTAAAAGTCTATTTTGACCTTTTAGGAGCGTTTTTTGGGAATCCATTCTACTGTTTGGACTCTCTTTGATACCATCGGAGTACCTCCTTAGCTTTGAAATGAACCATCCCAAAGAATGCGATTTTTTCAATGGGATATTCTTTTAGCACTGTAAGTCTTTTTTTAATGCTGGTGCTACCCACAAAATACTAAAACCCCTCTTCTTTTTCCTTTTATATTATTATCTCTCTCTTTTAGATTTCTTTATTTCTTTTTATACAAAATAATTTACTGTCTTTAAAGAATTTCTCTACCAAAAATATATCTAAGAGTATATCTTCATTGAAAAAGTATAGGATTGATTGGAAGAACATTTTCAACTAATGGTCAGTTTCCGAGGGTAAAGAAAACAACTCAATTTCTGCTCCTAAGCTCAAGACTTTAGCAACTTAACTAAACCCGAACGAAACGCATCTCACACGAAAATCATAACACAGACGTAGATATAAAGTTAGTTTGCTAAGAAAAGTATGTAAAATCCATAAGAAAGCATCTCCTACCCTATAAAGTTTATTTATATTCTTGATCAGCATCAACAGCCGAGTCGATTTAGCTATGTCCGTCTCTCCGTCCGTCCCTCTGTCCGTATGAACAAGCAGATCTCAGAGACGGTTAGTGATTGAGGTTCGACGTTTATGGGACAAAAACTACTTACACCTTTAGTAAGATCAAGTTTGTTTTCAATGTTGGCCGCGCCCCCTTCCGCCCCCGCAAATTTGAAAAGACGTTTTATTTATCTTCCACAGTTTTATAAATTGATGGTTCGTACCTTTCACGCATATTTAGTAATCAGTATTATTCATCGATCCGCCAAAGGAATGGAAAAGATTGGATAATCGATAGTCCAGTTATAAGGAAAACAAGCAAAAGTCTTTTTACTTACTCTAGGGTGAATCGAACTCGGCGCCTTTTGACTTGAACACGATTGGAATGCTGTCCCAACCAGTTGCTTCATTGCACAATCTGGTTGCTTCACGTCTAAAATACTACTTATACCTCCATACGAGCAAAGACTACGTTTAATAGACCTCCCTTCACTCAAATCCCGGAGAATTTGTCAAGCAGTCATTTTTGTCCACAAGCTCTTGGCGGGTGAGATTGACTCCATGGTTCTTTTAAGCCTTATTAAATTGACAGTACCACCCAGACTAACTCGCCACTAAACTCCAATCAACCTCTCGCCTCGCCTAACCAACTATGATCCTCGAGACCCCCTCCGTTGCCTATGTCTTGCTTATAATGAGTACTATCACCTGTTTTCTATCGATTACTTTACTTTAAATGTAAAAAACGCCTTAATGTCATTTCTTAACTGAAAAATCTCCAGATAACGTAAACTCTGACCACCTTTGCTGTGAGTTGGACCATAGCTGGCTTCAGCCAATAAATTAGTCCCACCGGGTCGGAGATCGTTATTTCTGGATTCTCATTGTACATTTTGTAATTTTATATTCTGTTTGACTGAACATTGTTAAACCTTCACAATAAACTAATAAATAAATAAAATACGTATTGAATTCACCAATTTCGCATAAATAAGACCGCTTGTAATTCTCAAGTTGGAGTTCCCTGCATTGGGAATATAAAAGGGGTAACTGAAATATGGTCTTTTAAATATGTTTTTAGTCAAATCAAAGTTCTTTTTAATTAGTTTTAATACAAAATGGGCTGAATAAAATACAATATGATTGTTTAAGTTTTTACTATGCGTTTTTTCCCTGAGTGTATGAGAGGTGTGTTCAAAAGAAAAGGTGAATTTTGAATTTTCGCGGGCTGTGCACATTCGATTATCGATATTTTATTTTTGTTATATTCGGACACATATGTTTATTATATGTTTCCATAAGCAGACAGTTTCGATTAGTTTTTTTTTTTTGGCAACTGAAAAGGTTAGTCAGATCAAAGTAGGATCAAAAAGTAGGATCAAAGAATATGTATTAAATTTTGCGTTAAAAATGGAATAAAGTGCTCCAAGGCACTTGACATGTTGACTGTGGCATTCAGCAAGTCCACTTTGTCTCCAAAAAGTGTTTATAAGCGGTACAAGTGCTTTACAGAAGGCCGAGAAGATGTTGATGACGATGAGCGACCTGGAGGAGCGGACACATCCACAATCGAAGAAAACATCGCTATTAGGGAAGTTGCAGAAAATGTTGGCATATCAATCGTATGATCAATCATGCCATTCAATTTTCTCGAATGTTTTGGGTATGAAACGTGTGGCAGCGAAGTTTGTTCCGAATTTGCTAAATTTTGAGCAAAAGCAAACGCATTAGTATCGCTCGGGAGTTGTTGAGTGACGTCAACGACGTTCTGGGTTTGCTCAAACGGGTCATAACTGGTGACGAAACGTGGGTATATGGATATGACATCGAAACCAAGGCAAATATGAGGTCTTTTTATTAGTAATCGAATAAAATGTTAAACTATGGAAAAGCTAAACCAAATTTAGGAACTTCTAATACTACTACTAATCATATATTTTACATAACTAGGTCGACCGTCATTCATTTGGCTCCCTCTTCTTACTTTTCATCTCGTACAGCTTGTCCACCTCTGCCAATTTGTAGCGTAAAAATGGCTGAATAACCGGCGAAAGCAACTTGGGATCAAATTCCTCATTGGATCCAGGCTTTAAAATGTAGCTGAGAGGTATGCTTACAATGCATGTGATAAGAAAGCCAACCACATTATACCAATTAAATGATAGATCTAGAATACTGAAGTCGGCATTGTCTTGATTCGATGTTGCTGCTGAAGTCGGAAGGTATTCAGTGGTTGATGAGGCATTCACCGCTGGGCAATTGTTTAAGGAAGTTGGCAGGGTGGGATAATGGTTCCTTCCCCAGCTACACATCACTATGGCGGACATGCAGGCAATGCTTACCGTTATGCCGATTAGGGTAGCCTAAAAAAATATCTTTTCTGATTGGCAACATATTAATGGTAAACAGTTTCGACTTACCCGACCGTGGGCACGAGGCACCAGCATACCCAGCAGAAAGGTGGCTGTTGTGGAACCATAGCTAACACCACTTATACAATAGATGACTTGCAGTATGGAGCTAAATTGTTCCACGACCATACCACCAAAGATGCAGTAGATACCAGCAAAGAGAACGAACAGCTTCATGATGACATTCGCCTTGTGCTCCGTATGCCTAATGTGTGGCTTAATATAATCAAAGTAAACGACGCCACCCAGTGAATTGATTCTTGCGGAAAGTGTACTCAATGCAGCACTAAAGACGCACGAGATGAAAACTCCAGGCATTCCCTTCAGATGTCCCACCACATCCTGCACAAAGTAAGGCACCATTTTGTCGACTTTGGTGACCACTCCTAATAATAATGGGTCGCAGTCATAATATCGAGCGTACATCACGATGCCAGTAAAACAGTTGAAGGATATTAAAATAACATATCCACATCCAAATAGAACCAAGGCTCTAAAAATAAAGTCAGTTAAGATTTGGGTTTTTGTATTACTACACTGAAAAGAAATGGTCGAAACCGCCCTAAATGTTTCAAATTTGCTCAAAGGCGATTCGGGATATATTGTAGAAAATAAAAGTTCAAAATTAGAGAGAGATTTTCTATTATAATATTAGACAACTTTTTCATAATTCAAGAAAATTTTTCTAAAAATACTTACTAAAATTTGGAAAACATTTCCCATAAAGCATAGTACTCAGACAAGCTGAATTGATTTAGCTGGGTGTCAGCTCCAAATAACAATTTCTAAATATTAGATAGAAAGGGTAGTGAGGTTTGGGAACACGTAAAAGACGACAAAAACTGACTCGGACGCACCTCTAAATTTAATATTCTAGATTTTTTGAGGACAGTTACTTTCTGTTGCTTTACTAAAGTATGCTTTTCAATAAACACATATACACAAAAAAAGATATTTATATTTAGAATGAAATCGGCTTTAATCTGCAATAAATATCAAGAAATACGATATTGGAATTGATGTTTGATCATTGTTTCTCAATTCTGTCTCAATGGGCCCGGGCTAATGTGCGCGGCCGCTGTGCAAGAGGCATGAAAAAGTTTTTTCTTTGAATAAACTTACACATCCGGTCACCCCTTACTGCTGTTGGCGCCAGCTTTGTAGTAATTAGCCATTAAAAAGCTACTCAAACTGCCGTTCGGATTCGGCGTTAAACTGTAGGTGCCTTTCTTTAACGCGAAAATTAGAAGCGCACAAGCCAAGAGATTGAGAAGATTTCGGCTTAGGCCCTTTGGGGCTGTGTCAATCCATTTTACATTTACATTGTTTTTCTGTGTAAACTTGTAAGAAATCAATTTTTTCTAACTTTACCATACCTAGTCTGGGACCGCACCTAGCTCGGGTCTGCAAGGAAATTTCAACACAAAAGGCTGCATCTTAGCGCATACGACTATAAAGCGCTCGCCTGATTCACAGAAAAGAACGCAATTTTGTTTTAGGGCGAAATTTCTAAGAAATATAAAACAATTTTCTTGAGTATAGATTCGTATCTACTTACCTTCTGGCTTGTGGTACTGAAGGAAGGGAGACAATACGTTGGACACAACTCTGGCTAAAACCGACATAACCAATTAGCGCAACGGTTGAAGAGGTGAAGATATTCCAAATGGTGGCTCGTGTTGTGGCATCAAAAGCAAAACTACCGTGGAGAAAATGTGTTAAGTTGAAAAAGTGGATTTCAATCAATTTAGGGATACCTACTTGACATCCAGACGTCCTCCATCGTTAGCAATGCGAACCACTTCACTAAGTCCACCAACATAATTGGCACCTAGAATTCCTACAAGAATCACGGAGGCGAACATAATTGCTGCCTGAAGCACATCAGTCCACACAACTGCTTTAATACCTCCCTAAGGAAAAGAACTAATTTAATTTTATGATTGCATTTTAGGGTCTGCCCAAGCTCTACTTATGAAAGTGGAAACACAAATTCATACAAATATAGTTAGAAATCATATTTGTTAACCAACTTTTAATGCTGCTGACACTTTGACCAAAAGAAATTAGAAATGTGTCAATGACTGAACCTCGAAATGGAGTCACTCTTATGCTACTTACCACCATGGTGTAGAAAACGCAAATGCAACAGACAATCGAGTTGATTATGTGCACGTTGTAGCCCGTCACTGAAAATCCCAAAAAATTCATTAATTGTATAACTTAAATAGCTCATTAAGTAGCAGCTCACCCTGTGAGAATGCCAGCGAGGGCAGGAATATGCAAATGGGCAAAGTAAGGAACACTGTTAAAGTAAAGAGAAGCGTCTGAAGTTCACGAATTGATTTATTGAAACGCATTTCCAGATACTAAGAAAAAAAGAAACTCTCAATGATCCTTCGTGTATGCTTGTTAGATTTTCCTTACCTCATAGCAGTTGGTTAGATTGTTATTGTAGAAGACCGGTATGACCACATAATTGAGGACCGGTATAGCTACCACAACGCTGAGCACATCAAAGAACCAGTTAACTCCATAGCCAAACATCTCTGCCGGTATGACCATAATAGATACGGCCGACAGTTGACTGGCTACCAAGGAAATAGCTATTGGTATGGTTTTCATGCGCTTTCCGCCCATAAGATACTCATCGGTGGTATCCGCTCCCTTGGCAAAGAAACCGAAGTAGACACCAATGGCCGCCGATATGCTAAGCACCAGGGCAAATACTACATAATCCGTTGAATTAAATGTGAACTTGGAGTCTGTAGGAATATCCACCTGCTCCGTGGCATTGAGTAGAGCCGACATAACAAATTTTTTATATTGCTTAGCAATTCGTAGGTAGAGATCGAGCTTTAGAGTAACGCGTCTAGCTCCAGTTGGGCATATTTATCAACAGCACTTTAAAGAGTTTAAACACGAAATTTGTTTGCGGAGTTAAGTTTTAAACTTATCATAACTATTGACGGCGAAAGATGTGGAATACATTTTTGTGTATCTGAATATTAACTGCAGTTACGACGACACATTGCTGACTCCGGTCTTTGTATAGGAATGCATTGATTTTGATTATAGGAAAACCGATTTCCACATTCGCTAATAATTTTAACGCTATTATTAACAAAAATCAAAGAAAAAGCACGAACTCAATGCCAATGTTTATTGCCGGGTCTCTGAAGTGGCAGTGAGTTGGTTTGCTCTTGCCGGCACATTTAAAGCATAGTATTGCATTAGATATACATAGCTCGCTCAGATAAACAAACGTGAGAGAGCTTTTGAGCATAAAGAAGCTTTTGTATAGTTAAATTGATCAGTATTACTTAATATATTTGGCAAAGCAAACAGAGGGATCGATGGCTCTTTCATTTTGGATATTATCAAATTGGTTATCGTTTCATTGGTTTTTGGGAGCTTCGATTTCATTTCTTGCAACATTTTTTCGATCAGGAGATCGATAAGCAACCCAAGGATGAGAAGGGCGGGAGTAATCCCAAAATTCCCAACAAAATAGTGTTTTTGCTGTACAGCTTATTAAGAAAAAAGCTTAGAGATTCGTTCGTTCGTTGGGTAACGAAATCAGAATGGTCTAACTCATTCCAGACATCAGTTTTATTTTTGTCGTCTACATATTTGTGCCTCATCGTAGGTCGATACATCTTTGTCTTGTATGGCTACTTAATAGTAAATACCGATAAATTTTTTAATTTAGCTAGAAATGGTCGAAAGGGTATTTTTGAGACGGGGTACTCGACTACTGCGCCCTTACTCGTTCATTCTGTCTGCACAAACACACAATACACAAACCAAGCACTCTTTTTGTAGTTGGACCATTATCTTATACACACACCTTTTAACTCAACTTTCGAAAAAGAAAACGATATCAATCAACCGTCGGCTGTCACCCTCGTATATATTTTGAAATTTTGTTTGACCAAAAGCATCCTAACCGTTGTTTGTTGCTTCTTGTATCAATATTACAGGCAATCAAATGTAAAGTAGTATCTTAGGCAGGGGTAGGACTCAGTCCGTCCAGGCCACTTTGCAGAAATATTTGTAAAATGCTGCGATCTCTGAGAGTTGAGTATGTGAATCAAAATAGGTGGGGGGATTGACCACGACCGGGGGTGTCCTGAAAATCCCTAGAGATTTTGGCTTCGGTTGGTTTGCAAATCGTCGGTGTCCTTGAACTTCAAGAGATTTGGGTTTCTTCGAAAGTCTAGTTCGAAAATCTAGATCGAAAGATGTGTGTATAAGATTATGGTGCTACTACAAAAACAGTGATGTATTGCGTGGGTTCGTGAAGTTATTGGTTGGTTAGTGTATTGGCTGGTTTGTGTATTGGTTGGTTTGCCAAAACTCCCAACAAAATGCGAGTGGTTTGAAACCAGCCGAAAGAGATTTCTAGGTTGGAAGAGAAAAATAGGGGAAAGTTAACTTCGGCTCGGCCGAAGTTTTGTATACCCTTGCAGCTTCCATTGAAAACAGAAAAGTTTTTCTAACTAAGACTACTTTTTGGACCTTACTTTTCTATGGGATCTATAAAGATGTCTGATTTCGACCAAACTTGGTGAAATCATGGAAAAGCATAATACACTGTTAACACTAGAACTTCTTTTTCGACCGATCATTCATACTGCAGCTATATGCTATAGTCATCCGATTTTGATAAAACTTTGTAGAAATGTTTTAAAGCATATAAAATAAGAACATGCCGATAAAAAGGACGCTTTCATTAATAAAAACAAAAAAGTTTTTCTCACAAGAACTAGTTTTTAGACCGATCGTTCCTATGAGAGCTATATGTTATAGTCATCCGATTTCGACCAAACTTTGTAGAATTGTGTAAAAGTAAATTAAATAAGTGTATGCCAATGATAAGGACGTTTTCATAAAAAGCAAAAAAGTTTTTGTTACTAGAACTAGTTTTTCCACCGATCGTTCCTATGGCAGGTATATGCTATAGTCATCCGATTTCGACCAAACTTAGTGAAATCATGGAAGAGGACAGTAAACTAAGAAATACGTACTTTGGAGGCGTTTCCATTAAAAACAAAAAAGTTTATCTCACTAAGACTAGTTTTTTGACCGATCGTTCCTATGGCAGCTATATGATATAGTCATCCGATCCGGCCGGTTCTGACAAATGTGCAGCGTATATGTACCAGAAGACTTCGTGCAAAGTTTGGTGAGGATTGCTTTAAAAGTGACGGAGGAGATAGCATTGAAACAGACAGACGGACGGACGGACAGACAGACGGACGGACAGACGGACAGGGCTCAATCAATTCAGCTCGTCATGCTGATCAAGAATATATATACTTTATGTGGTCGGAGATGCTTCCTTCAATGCGTGACAAACATCCGCACAATTTTATAATACCCCCTGCAAGGGTATAATAAGAGCGAAAATAGTGCAGTTCTCCTCGTCTCTTTCTCTCTTAGAACTGTGCACTAGCGTGTCTAGCGTTGCTCCCTGTCGATAGCACAAGGGTAGGGTTCATATCCTGTTCACACGAACACAAATAGAATAATAGAATAAACTCGCTGAATGTAAAGTATCGACCCTGTTCACCCAAAGACAACTAGAATAACTTGGAGAAAAAGCTAATTGTAGGGTATCGACACTGTTTACACGAAGACAACCTGAATAACACGGAAAAACGCTGTGTTCACCCGAAGACACTTAGATACCTGATAAAACTGTGTGTAGGGTATCTACACCGTTCGCACGTAAATCACCAAGATATCTTTGGATAAGCTGAGTGTAAGGTATCTACCCTGTTCTCTCGGACATATCTAAGATACCTAGGGAATAGTTGAGTGTAGGGTATCGATCCTGTTCACCCGAAGACAGCTAGAATAACTTGGAGGAAAAACTGAGTGTAGGGTATCGACCCTAAGCGATATACACTCATGGACAACATAATATTTGTGAAGTTTTTTATACCCTTGCAAAGGGTATTATAAAATTGTCCGGATGTTTGTAACGCATAGAAGGAAGCATCTCCGACCACATAAAGTATATGTATTCTTGATCAGCAAGACGAGCTGAGTTCATTTAGCCCTGTCCGTCTGTCTGTTTCTATGCTATCTCCTCCGTCAGTTTTAAAGCAATCCTCACCAAACTTTGCACGAAGTCTTCTGGTACATATACGCTGCACATTTGTCAGAACCGTCCGAATCGGATGACTATAGCATATAGCTGCCATAGGAACGATCGTTTGAAAAACTAGTCTTAAAGAGAAAAACTTTTTTGTTTTTAATGGAATCGCCTCCAAACTACGTATTTCTTAGTTTACTATCCCTTCCCATGATTTCACTAAGTTTGGTCGAAATCGGATGACTACAGCATATAGCTCCCATAGGAACGATCGGTGGAAAAACTAGTTCTAGTGAGAAAAACTTTTTTGTTTTTAATGAAAACGTCCTTTTTATTGGCATAAACTTATTTTATATACTTTACACATTTCTACAAAGTCTTATCCAAATCGGATGACTATAGCATATAGCTGCTGCATGAATGATCGGTCGAAAAAGAAGTTCTACTGAGAAAAACTTTTTGTTTTAAATAAGATCGCCTCCAAATTTCGCAATTGACAGTGTATTATGCTTTTCCATGATTTCACCAAGTTTAATCGGAATCAGACATCTTTATAGTATAGATTCCCTAGAAAAGTAATGTCCAAAAAGTAGTCTAAGAAAAACTTTTTTGTTTTCAATGGAAGCTGCAAGGGTATACAAAACTTCGGCCGAGCCGAAGTTAACTTTCCCCTATTTTTTTTTTTAATTTCGTCTTATATCGATATAAACATAACATTTAATGAGGACGCTATACTTTTTTAATATAGTCACACTGTTTCGGTACGAATTTGGTGTATTTCTGGAATTAATTAGCTTTCGGGGAAAAATTGTGGATTGTTTTATTTGTTAGACTGCAAACTCGGCTGGTCAATAAAATAGGTGTATGAAGCAAAACATTAACCTGTAGTTTTTAAATACAATTATTTGGTTGCAGAAGGTAAGGTATTAGGAAAATATAACTAAATGGGGACTTAATAACCATTCAAATTGTATTAGATGGGCCGTGGGCGTCACAGCAGTGCGGAGGAGAGAAGGCTCATTCGACGACTACGAGATGAAGGAAAAAGGCGTAAATCCATTGCCATGTTAATGAAACGTTCTCAAAACTTCGTAACCAATGCCTTAAAACCGGAACAAATAGGTGAAACTCGGGGAGCACCTAGAAAATCAACCTCTAAGACGGACGATCGCATGGTTCAGTTGGTTAAACGCGACCCGTTGAAGTCTACCAGGACGATTGCCGATGAAATTGGGAATATTGGCAATAGCAAATCTACCAGGTAGGATTGCTCGAAGGGTCCCTTTGCATCGGTCAGCAAATTTACAGATGAGGAACAAATTTGCATTAGATCGTATAACCTGGTGCGGATCGGAGGGTGAGAAAAAATGGCGTAATACCCTCTGGAGTGACGAAACCAAAATAAATTTATTTGAAAATGATGCCAAAATGAATGTTCGTCGTCCGAAAAACAAAGAATTTGATCCCAAGTACACATATAAAACTGTGAAGCATGGAGATGGTAGCCTAATGGAATGAGGCTGCTTTTTATGGTATGGTGTTAGCCCGATTCATCGAATTGACGGAATAATGGACTTATTCGTATACAAGGTCAATTGGAGATGGTAGCATTACCATATGCCGAGGATAATTTTCCACTTTTATGGAAGTTCCAGCAGGATAATGACCCGAAGCACGTCTCTCGAGTAGTAAAGGATTGGTTTCGAGAGGTTCGTTCCTTCTGGTCATGTTTAGAAATCAGTATTATTTATCGATTCGTCAAAGGAATGGTAAAGATCGCATGAACGGTTATCAGGTTATAAGGAAAACAAACAATTATGGGCAGCACTGGTCGCAACGGTGATAGGCAGCACATCACAGGTACAGAGAGTATGTTATAGTCGGGCTTGACCGACTTTCATTCTTGTTCTTTATCAAAAGTAAGAGAAAGCACGCTTGTCTTTATATGATAGTTTTAAGCAAATTAAGCTAAAAAACAAATTAAGGAGATAAGCCTAATGCAATCATATACACAGGGGAAGTTAAATCTATCTTTAACCATACATTTACATTGAATGACGAGAAGAGGGTGAATTGTACATAGCTGGGTGGATTATTATGCTTTTGGCTTTATCTTCTCACTTTTCATCTCGTACAGTTCGTCCACTTGTGCCAATTTGTAGCTTACAAATGGCTGAATAACCGGCGATAGCAACTTTGGATCAAATTCCTCATTGGATCCAGGCTTTAAAATGTAGCTGAGAGGTATGCTTACAATGCATGTGATAAGAAAGCCAACCACAGTATACCAATTAAATGATAGATCTAGAATACTGAAGTCGGTATTGACTTGAGACGATGTTGCTGCTGAAGTCAGGAGGTATCCTGTTGTTGATGTAACGTTCACCGCTGGACAATTGTCAATGGAAGTAGGTAGGGTGGCATAATGGTTCCTTCCCCAGCTGCATACCACAATGGTTATCATGCAGGCAATGCTTGCCGTTATGCCGATCAGGGTAGCCTAAAAGAATATCGTTTGTGAAGGGCAAAATATTTTCGCTAATTAAATCAATCTTACCCGACCATGTGCACGAGGCACCAGCATACCCATCAGAAAGGTGGCTGTTGTGGAGCCGAAGCTTACACCGCCAATAGAGTACACTACTTGCAGTATGGAGCTAAACTGTGACACCACGATTCCACCAAAGATGCAGTAGACTCCGGCACAGAAAACGAAAAGCTTCATGATGACATTCGCCTTGTGTTCCGTATGCCGAATGTATGGCTTGATATAGTCAAAGTAAACGACGCCACTCAGTGCATTGATGCTAGCGGAAAGGGTACTCAATGCAGCACTAAAGACGCACGAGATGAAAACACCGGGCATCCCCTTCAGATGACCCACCACGTCCTGCACAAAATAGGGCACCATTTTGTCGACTTTGCTGACCTGTCCTAGTACTAAGGGGTCGCAGTCATGATATCGAGCATACATCACAATACCCGTAAAACAGTTGAAGAACATGATGAGAACAAAGCCACAACCGAAGAGAACCAGGGCTCTAAAATAAATAAGCATAAAAAAGGGAAACGACTTCAGATCGACTTACCTTCTGGCATGTCCTAGTGAAGGAAGGGAGACAATACGTTGGACACAACTCTGATTAAGGCCTACATAACCAGACCACATAAGTGTGGCCGAGATAAATACATTCCAAATGGTGGATCTTGTTGTTGCATCAAAATCAAAACTGTCATGGAAAAAAAAGAAAAGTGAATTACTGGTTACTAGGTTCAGTTAAGGCACACTTACTTCACATCCAGGCGTCCACCCTCTTTGGCAATGCGAACTACCTCACTTAAGCCACCAACCCGTTGGGCACCTAGAATACCCACAAGCACCACAGAGACGACCATAATCGCTGCCTGCACCACATCGGTCCATACAACTGCCTTAATACCTCCCTAAGCGGAAAAATCGTGAAATTCATTATAAGCCTCATTCAAAGCTACTTACCACCATGGTATAGAAGACACAGATACCACAGACAATCGAGTTGATTATGTGCACATTGTACCCCGTCACTAAAGATCCCACAATAAAAATCATAAAATGGAGAAAAAAGATAACCAAGTGGCTGCTTACCCTGCGAGAAGGCCAACGAGGGCAGGAATATAAAAATGGGCAGCATAAAAAACATGGTGAGGGTGAACAGAAGAGTCTGAAGCTCACGTATAGGTTTATTGAAGCGCAATTCCAGATACTAGGAAAAGAAGAGAAAATGTTAAACAAACTCTTGAGGGTAAGCTTAGTAATGTTCACCCACCTCATAGCAGTTGGTTAGATTGTTATTGTAGAAGACTGGTATGATCACATAGTTGAGCAAAGGAATAACTACCACCATGCAGACCACATTAAAGAACCAGTTAATTCCATAGCCAAACATCTCCGCCGGTATGGTCATTATAGAGATGGCCGACAGTTGACTGGCTACCAAGGAAATAGCTATTGGTATGGTTTTCATGCGCTTTCCGCCCATTAGATACTCATCGGTGGTATCCTCTCCCTTAGCAAAGAAACCAAAGTAGACACCAATGGCCGCCGATATGCTAAGCACCAGGGAAAACACTACATAATCCGTTGAGTTAAATGTGAACTGGGTGTCAGTAGCCACAACTGCCGTGGCATTCAGTATAGCCGACATTGCAAATTTTGCAAAATATTGTGGAGCAGTTTGCCGTTTGAAATTCTGTGCGACGCGTTCTAACTACGATTGAAAGTATCACAGGCACTGAAAAGACCTTAAATAAGCATTTTATCTCCAGTTTTACGTTTATAAGCTGATAATATCTATCGACATCTCTCTTTAACGCCCACAGAGCTACAGCGATAGGCTCTTATCTTAAAGATGGAGAGAATTTTTAGTTTGGATCTAAAAACTATTTGCAGATAAGACATGACATTGCAGACTCCGGTCTATCGAGATTACAGAATAACAGCTTTATTGTTTTTACTGACATTCAGTCTTGAAATGTTGACTTATTGATATCATAATGATAATTAGATCAAATTGCAAGTCACGAACCCAGTTCGCAGTAATCTTCATTTGACAGGCGAGTTTTAAGCACACAGATAAGTATTGTAGGTGCGATGGATTGCTAAGTTACATATGTAGATGAATGAGGCTTCTAATAGGTTAATGAACTATAAAAAGCATGTAAGTACCTGTAATGTGTCTGACTATTACCTGTTGGTGTTTTATTATAGTGAAAATTTGCCAAATGTTATTGTGTCTCGTGAAGCAGAACTTTTTTGCTGCAGGTTACTGCGTCACGGACTCTTCCCGAATCTCTTTCGCAAATCTCTTTACGCACTATTCACGCATCGAAGGGCTAACGCAACAAAACTCGTGGAAAAAAGGACACACAGGTGGTAATCGGGCTGCATCATGGATTACACTTCTTCTTCTCTTCTTATTTGGCCCGATAATTCAATCACAACCGTTTGACGGTCTGGACCGCTGTCTTGCGCGAGCTGTCACCAGTTGGCGCCTCAATTTCTTTTCACCTGATCTTCCCATCTTAGTTTCGGCCGTCCTTCCCTTCTATCTTTCCCTGTACACTTTTTTTACTGGAGCTTCTTTATCCATACGTCCAATCCAACGCAGCCGCTGTTGTTTTATGCGCTTGACTAGATCAGTGTCCCCATAGAGCTCATACAGTTCGCGGTTCATACGGGTGCGGAACTCATCGCCCACTTTTACAGGTCCATAAATCCTCCGAAGAACTTTTCTCTCGAACACTTTGATCGCCTCCTCATCCAATACTGTTAATGTCCATGCTTCTGCGCCGTATTGCAGGACTGGGATAATAAGCGACACGTATAGCGCCATTTTCGTTTTTTGAGAGAGGGCTCTGCTCTTGAACTCCTTACTAAGCCCGTAGTAACATCGGTTTGCAAGAGGTATTCTTCTTCGGATCTCCAGACTGATGTTGTTGTCATGGATTACACAAGTTGACAAAATCAGATTTTTTAAGCATCACCTCAAGCCTAGCTTTTCAAATGTACCCTAGGTTCGCGTTGTACGCACAGAACAATTTTTGGTGGGTTGAATCTACCCATCCGAAAAGTAAATGTACTGAAGAATATTGTTACATGTATTTTGTTTTTGTTTCGTTTACTGTAAAATTAACCATACATATAGTAACTCTCACGTAATTTTGGTGTATGCGTTTTGTTGTTGTTTTTGGTACAAATATTACAGACTGCGCAAATTTCAGTTGCCCCTTTTATATTGGTCAGCTGCTGAATTGAAACTTGAAACTTCCAAGTGGTCTAATTTGTGCGAAGTGCAAGAAATTTTTGATATATATTCAATTCAACACAAGTAGGATCTTAGACGCGTCGCCACCAGCGAGTGCACTGGTTGAGACGGCATTCCAATCGTGTTTAATCCAATGGCGCGATTTCGAATCCTCCTAGAGTCCGGAATAGTTAAAAATTTTCAGTCCCATATAAAATTAAAAAATTAACAATTTTGTGGTAATTATAACCCTGCAGAGGGTATTATAAAATTGTCCGGATGTTTGTATATATATATATATTGTATATTCTTGATCAGCATGACGAGCTGAGTTGATTTAGACCTGTCCGCCTGTCCGTCCGTCTGTCCCTCCGTCTGCCGTCCATCTGTCCGTCTTTTTCTATTCTATCTCCTCCGACAGTCTTAAAGCAATCCTCACCAAACTTTGCACGAAGTCTTTTAAAACATATACGCTGCACATTTGTCGAAACCTTCCGGATCGGATGACTATAGCATATAGCTGTCATAGGAACGATCGGTCGGAAAACTACTTATAGTGAGAAAAACTTTTTTGTTTGCAATGGAAACGCCTCCAAACTTTGTCTTTCTTAGTAAACTATGCTTTTCCATGATTCCACCAAATTTGGTCAAAACCGGACATTTATATAATAAAGCTGTCATAGAAAAGTAGAGTCTGAAAAGTAGTCTTAGTTAGAAAAACGCTTGTGTTTTCAATGGAAATGTGCTCAAAATTGGCATGTATTTGTTTTATATGCTCCCACACGATTCTACAAAGTTTGGTCAAAATCGGATGACTATAGCACATAGCTGCCATAGGAACGATCGGTCGAAAAACTAGTTCTAGTGAGAAGAACTTTTTTGTTTTTAATGAAAACGTCCCTAACGTTGGCATATATTTATATTATATGATTTTACACAACTCTACAAAGTTTTGTCAAAATCGGATGACTATAGCATATAGCTGCAGTATGAATGATCTGTCGAAAAAGAAGTTCTAGTGAGAGAAACATTTTCGTTTTAATTGGGATCGCCTCCAAATTTCGTAATTAACAGTTTGTTATGGTTTTCCATGATTGCACTAAGTTTGGTTGAACTCGGACATCTAAATACGAGGTGTGTTCAAAAAGTATCGCTAATTTTGAATTTTCGCGGGTTACGTATATTCGAATTTCGATTTTTTTGTGGCGTTATGTTGGTACTCATGTCTCTCACTTATGCCGACAAGCTCGGCCGTTTTGAATGTTCACTTAATTGTTGACAGCTGCTTTGCTTGCACGTGTTTTGGATCGTCTTCGATTTTTACCTATTCAAAAAAATGGATCAAAGAACCTATATCAAATTTTGTGTGAAAAACGAAATTAAGTGCGCGGATGCATTCCGAATGTTGACTGTGGCATACGGAGTTGCTACCTTGGACCGAAGCCACGTTTATCGGTGATACAAAATGTTCTCAGAAGGCCGAGAAGATGTGAACGACGAAGAGCGTGCCGGACGCCCGAGCACTTCAATGGTATTGGCCAATCGTCGAATCACCGTTAGAGAAGTTGCTGAGGACCTAAACATATCGATTGGCTCGTGCCATTCGATTTTTATCAATGATTTGGGCATGAGACGGGTCGTCGCTAAATTCGTACCAAAATTGCTCAATTGCGACCAAAAACAGCATCGCATGAACATTGCTAATGAGATGTTAAACTCTGTCCGCGACGACCCAAATTTGCTCCAGAGGGTCATAACTGGTGACAAATCGTGGGTCTATGGTTATGACGTGGAAACCAAAGCTCAATCATCTCAATGGAAGCTGCCGCACGAACCAAGACCGAAAAAAGCGCGCCAAGTTCGGTCGAATGTGAAAGTTTTACTGACAGTTTTCTTCGATTGCAGGGGCGTGGTGCATCATGAGTTCTTGCCACAGGGAAGAACGGTCAATAAGGAATATTACCTGCAAGTTATGCGCAATTTGCGCGAAGCAATCCGCCAGAAACGCCCGGATTTGTGGAAGAACAAAAATTGGCTTTTGCACCACGATAACGCCCCTGCTCACACATCGTTGCTTGTGCGCGACTTTTTGGCCAAAAACAACACACTAATGATGCCGCAGCCACCGTATTCCCCAGATCTGGCCCCCTATGACTTTTTCTTGTTCCCTAAACTGAAGACGCCCATGAAAGGACGACGTTACGCTACGCTTGACGAGATAAAGACGGCATCGAAGGAGGAGCTGAACAAGATACAAAAAAATGATTTTTTGAAGTGCTTCGAAGATTGGAAAAACCGTTGGCACAAGTGTATAATATCTCATGGGGATTACTTTGAAGGGGACAAAATAGATATTCATGAATAAATAAATAATTTTTGAAAAAACACAAAAATTCGCGATACTTTTTGAACACACCTCGTAGTATAGCTCCCATAGAAAAGTAAGGTCCGAAAAGTAGACTGACAAACTGCAAGGGTATACAAAACTTCGTTCTAGCCGAAGATAACTTTCTCCTTTTTTTACTGCTTGTGGTTGTTTGGGGACTCAGGTCCACAGTTGCCTGGATGGGAAGATGATAAAACGTTAGATCATACTCCTCGTGTACTCTTAGAAGGTATCCTGGCAGCCACTTATATAGGTAGATCTCAGAGCTAGTTGGTGTACCTCTGCTATTATACGGTGGCCAGAACTTGTGTGGAGTCTCCACAAATCGCCTGGTACAGCTTGTTTTAGTGTTTTTTGAGTTATATTATAACCTGATATAAACTATTGCTTGGAAGTTTTCATTAGTGGAGAGTTTTGGACCATAGTGGGTAATGAGCCCGAAACACCAACAATAGGAGGTTTCACCTTTCACATAAGCCAGCAGCTTGTCGTGTGCATTTCTTTATTACCAGGGGTCTCAACTGAGATGATGTGATTCGACTTGAGTTGTTGGCAGCAACTTTACCTTACTAAATTCCCCCCAATTAAACCCCATTTTGCAAGCTATGAATTTGAAATTTGGTCAGTAGGTTCAAGCCCGGTTCCCTAATAGTAAAAACAGGCTAAAAAGTGGTTTCAAGACATATATCAAAAGTTTTTAAAGCTATTAACTTGAAATTTGGTTTGATAGTAATAGGAAGGTACATACTTTTCAGGTTCAAAGCCGGTTTTGAAAACGTTTGAAATATTGAAAAAGTGGATCTAAGCCATATCTCAACAATTATATAAGTTATAAGTATGAACCGTATCAAAAGTAAACACGGTTCACATAAACTATTTAGGCTATGAACTTAATACGGAGTTTGATATTGTCCTTGTTTGAACCCGTTTCCAGATCAGCTTCAAATGGTTTTAAAGTGTTTCCAACTGGAAATTTAGTCATTGGAGTTATTTAAAATATATATTTCCGATTAAGACCCGGTTCCAAACCAGTTTGAAACAGCTCTAAGGTGGTTCATAGTAATAGTTTAGAGACTACGAGTATGTAAAATTAGGTTTCTGGCTTAGTAATAGCAAGCTAAATGTTCTACTGGTTCAAGACGGGTCTCGAAAGTGGTTTACATATTTCAATTATTATTTAAGCCTTAAGTCCAGAATTCAGTGCGTAAATAGATAAACAGTGGGCCATTCTAACCCTAACGATTTTACCAGACTATTTGGATCTTGTGTCACATTGTGCATGTTGCACTTTACATTGCCCCAGTCTTGGCAATTGCCTGTTTGTGGTTAAGCCACTATGCCGTAATCCACAAAACAACATGAGCTTTGTTAACGGCCGTTATGGCCATTTCAGTGGCCGCCAGCAACTGCACATCATTTTGGGTGCACTTACGAGTGGGCCATACAAAGATGGCCACATCGGTACGCATCAAATTGGAAAATGTTAATGATGCCGAATGTTGGTTAAGTGAGTGGCATCAGCTTCAACTGAACTGCACTATGGCCCAATCTCAGCTGCATAGTATGTCGCAATTGTTGGCGTAATGAGCGCCTCTCCATCTTTGAGCACTTGGTCGACAGTCGTTATCGATGAGCGCTCCACGAGTGCCTCAGGGGGGGCTCGCTCTTCTTCAAAGTCCAATTCAAGAAATAAAAGTGAAAGGATTTTTCAATGACAATTTTTTGATATGTGGAACGAGTTTAATTGGAATTGGTTCCCCCTGCCCCATAGGTCTGACGTGATGCAAAGAGAAGATCAAAGTGGTTTAACGGTGACAAAATTTACTATTTTTTTTATTGTTTTCATATTTTTTTTGTGTTGTTTCTTTGTTTGTTTCATATAAAATAAAAACACTTACGGACTAATAATGCGTTATAACACTGTCTTCTGGGGTGTTGTAATGAGAAAACTATTTACAAAGGTAAACACGAATCCCATTGTTTTTACTCAAAGTCGAGGCGAAGTCGCACTGAGGGCTCGAGCTCGAGTTGGGATTAAGGTTTTTTAGAGAGAGACAGGATCAGGGATCAAGAATTACAGTCGCTGAGTTAGGATAGACAGAAAGGTAGGAAGGTAGGATGGAAACGGGTAGAGCGGGCTGCTCACTCTACATCACTAGTCGAACTTAGGAGTTCACTCTCAGGTGTGGGTGGCCCATTGTTCTGTAAATTGTGTTTGATTCCAGATTTGCTGTTGTTGGTCCGGGATGCGTCGTGGTCGTCGTCCTTGTTAGTGTCGGTTAAGTCGTCCTCATTTTTGGCAGCATAAATTTGAGTATGAGTCTGTGAGTCAGTGAGCGAGCTTAGAAGGGTGCACCGTAGCTGCCGCTAGGCCGCTGGGGAGCGCCATACGATCCAGATGGACCACTGGGATAACCACCGCCGGTGCCAGCCTGTGAGCTTTGCTGAGCGAACTGGGCCACCTGGATGGCTTGACGTACACCCTCAAGATCGATGCCAACCACACGACCGCCATTGCCTCCAAAGGTTGGCGCACCATAGCTGCTCGAGGGGGGAGCACCATAGCTGGAAGAGGGGCCACTGGGATAGCCACCACCGCCACCGCCTCCACCGCCACCGCCGCCGCCGCCCTGTTTGCTCTCCTCATTTAGCAGAATCTGACGTACTTGCTCCAACAGCTGGGGATCCACATTCTGGCCCTCCGAAGTCTGGAAGCCACCGCTGACAGCCTGAAAGCCTCCACCGCCGCCGCCGCCACCTCCGAAGGATGAGCCACCGCCGAAGCCTCCGCTGTATCCACCACCGCCGCCACCACCTCCACCACCTCCACGGGGATAATTGTAGCCCGATGGTGGCTCAGCAGCAGCCAGAGCGGCCAGAGCAAACACTAAGAACTGCAATAGGGTTAAAGGTAATCCGTGATTATCCATTTCGTAGGTCCAAGCTCCATCCGCCAATTACTTACCACTGAGAAGGAGTTCATAGCAATGAGTTTTGTGTGTGTGTGTGGGGGAGAGAAGTAAAATAAAATGATAAAGTAAATTTAGTTGCTTTCGAGTGGGAAACCAGCGACTGAATGCAACTCAAATGCCTGGACAGGCCCTCTTTATACTCGTCTTCTTCGTTCGCTCCGTTTCGGTCGCAACGTTCGGCAACATCATTATCGGCCACCTCGTCTTCTTCATTATGGCCCACACATACACACACACTTGCAGCCGGGGTACCTTCATCTTCGAAGAACTGGCTAAGCTTACATACCAAAAACTTCGCTGAAACTTCATTTGCCGTTTCTCACAATAAAACAAAAATTTCCAACACACAAAAAAATAAATCCACAAAAAATAAAATGTCGCTAACGATTTTGGTATTTGAAATTTCTTTGGCACTTTCCTCGATTCGTGTCTTGAGTTGACTTGGACCAGGAAGTGTTTTTACCTCCCATTGATTTTTTAATGTTTTTTTATTGTTTTGCCCAAAGGGTAAACAACCTCACAACATTCTGTGATATCATCAAGGAAATGGTGTTTCCACCTGATTCGGATTCGGAATGATGGCACCAAAAACTAAGCCAAATTACGACCCAATTTGCACCTGGCGGTAGTGTTGACGTTTTAGCTATTTTATTGCTAGACTTAATCATTTATTTAGGATATTTTTAAAAGAAGTTCTTAAACATTGAACATTTGTAAATACTCCATTTGTATTATATTTTACTTTTGTGTAAGTAACGTTTAATTTTAAAATTTAAATTGGAAATAGATTCTGAAACATGTTTCGGTTCCGGAACTAAGGGCTTCGGTAGATCATCTTTCGGATCCCAATCCATTTTTGTTTTCGTTTCTTGTAAGGTGTTTTGATTTTTATTTATCTTTTTAAAAGTTTCAGCAAAACTATCAACTTCAGTTCCAATACTCGTTCTCTTACTAAAACGTGTTACTTCGTTTATAGGATTCGTTATTTGCCATGATCAAAAAGTCTTAAAAACAATACGATTTAAATTCAATACTTAACATACTAAAATTTGAGGTAAGTTTTTTTTTAGCGATTATAACTTTTCGCACTCTTTTGTGCCTTAAAACGATTTAAAATTGTTAAAAAATAAAATTTATTCAAACGACACGAAAGTTTTCAAAAACGTCAGATTAAAGTCAACATTTTTTGCTAAGATAAAGTAATAAAGAGTTAGAACGTGCCAATTGAACCTGGTGAAAACTTAACTGCAGCTAATGACAGTTAAGCCAGGTACTCAGAACATTATGAGAGCGGAATAAAAGTAAATGTAAGTATGTTTGCTCCTTATAGGCGTCAAAGCCGCTGAACCGATCTTCACGAAATTTTCACAGCAGAAAACATCTCAAGACTGTTAACTAGTTTGTCAGCGGTTATAGGTTATATCTCAAGACTGTTAAATAGTTCGTCAGCGGTTATAGGTTATAAACGGCTCGAAAGTTATTAAATAGGATTTGCAAATAGCTTGTTGGTGTGACAGCAACTGAAAGTGTACTGACGAAGGCTTTGCCATGGCGGCAGCCGAAACGGCTGTCTACACAGCCACAGCTACTGTTCATGTTCAAATGTATTCTCTGTTGAATTTTTTGGTTGATTATTACACTATAATCAAACCCCGACCTTGAGCCTGCTAACATTCACTTTGACTAAAATCAAAACAGGGCGTTAAACCCATATTCCGAAAGTTATTTAAGCTACGAGCCTGAAATGTGCTGTAGAGTTAAGTAGCATTTAGTATTATATTTGACAGGTTAAACACCGGCTCTGAACCAAAACAATCGCTATGAAGCTGAATCTTGGTGAGTAGGTTGGTAGTATGAAGTTTAATTGATAATTGTCTAGAACAGGGACCTGTGCTCAAAAAAATTAAAAAACAAAATAGGGGAAAGTTAACTTCGGCTCGGCCGAATTTTGTATACCCTTGCAGTTTGTTTCATGGAAAAGTATAACAAACTGTTATTTACGAAATTTGGAGGCGATCCCAATTAAAACCAAAATGTTTCTCTCACTAGAACTTCTTTTTCGACAGATCATTCATACTGCAGCTATATGCTATACTCATCCGATTTTGACAAAACTTTGTAGAGTTGTGTAAAAGTACATAAAATAAATATATGCCAGCTTAAGGGACATTTCCATTAAAACCAAAAAAGTTTTTCTTACAAGAACTTGTTTTTCGACCGATCGTTCCTATGGCAGCTATATGCTATAGTCATCCGATTTTAACAAAACTTTGTAGAATTGTGTGGGAGCATATAAAACAAATACATGCCAATTTTGAGGATTGAAAACAAAAAAGTTTTTCTAACTAAGACTTCTTTTCAGACTTACTTTTCAGATGAAAGCTATACTATATAGATATCCTATTTCGACCAAATTTGGTGGAATCATGGAAAAGCATAGTAAACTAAGAAATACGAAGTTCGGAGGCGTTGTAAACGAAAACAAAAAAGTTTTTCTCACTAAAACTAGTTTATCGACCGATCGTTTCTATGACAGCTATATGCTATAGTCATCCGATCCGGCCGGTTCCGACAAATGTGCAGCGTATTTGTACCAAAAGACTTCGTGCAAAGTTTTATGAAGATAGATAGAGGAGATGGCATAGAAACAGACGGACAGGGCTAAATCAACTCAGCTCGTCATGCTGATCAAGAATATATATACTTTATGTGGTCGGATGTTTGTAACGCATTGAAGGAAGCATCTCCGACCACATAAAGTATATATATTCTTGATCAGCATGACGAGCTGAGTTGTTTTAGCCTTGTCCGTCTGTCCGTCTGTTTTTATGCTATCTCCTCCGTCAGTTTTAAAGCTTTCCTTACCAAATTTTGCACGAAGACTTTTGGTACAAATATGCTGCACATTTGTTGGAACCGGCCGGATCAGATGACAATATCATAAAGCTGACACGAAACACAAGTTTTAGTGAGAAAAACTTTTTTGTTTTCAATGGGTACTCCTCCAAAATTCGTATTTCTTAGTTTGCTATGCTTTTCCACGATTTCACTAAGATTGGTCGAAATCGGAAATCTAAAGAGTATAGCAGTCATAGAAAAGAAGAGTCTGAAAAGTAGAGTTAGTTAAAAAAACTTTCATGTTTTCAATGGAGGCTGCAAGAGTATACAAAACTTCGGCCTAGTCGAAGTTAACTTTCACCTATTTTTTTTGAAAAACTATATTTTCGGAGGCTTTTACCTAACTCTGAAAATATTGTTTTTAAATCTAAACTTCAAACTTTCTAATTATATCAATAAACTGTAAATATAGTAATTTAAGGGACACAGTGGTCAATTTTCTTGGTTATACCGCGACATTTTCCAATTAGCGCATAACTTTTAAGAATTTTTGAGCCTGGAGAAAGAAAGAATTTCTTAAAGAAATTGAAATTTAATCCTCTCTAAGGCAATCAATTGGTAACATATGAACACAGTCAGTACTTTGTGTTTGGTTTTTCTGTAACGTCATTTAATGCAGCTTATATAAAAGCTGATGTGGATTGAATAGGTTACTTAATGGTGCCACAGGACCTAAGTATATGTCGTTTGCCCAAATGGACAATTCATTTTAGCTCAGCGCCTAAAAATACATAAGAAGAGTTTGATATCTTCTTTGGGCCCTTACCTTCTCCGCTTCCCTTACAAATTTCCCCTTCCACCTGTAGGTTGGTAATATGAAGTTGGATATTTTACTGTTGCAGAACCGTTTTTGAACCGGTTCAAAAGTGGTTCAGAGCATATTTCAGAAATTGTTTAAGCCATGAGCTGGAATTCTGGTGTATTGGTAGAAATATGTAGTTTGATCCTTTTCCAATTAAAAACTGGTTCCGAACAAGTCACCTTCACAAACTGTTGGCGCTAGCTTTGAAGTAACTAGCCTTGAAAAAGCTTCTCAAACTGCGGTTTGAATTTGACGTTAAATTGTAAGTCCTTTTCTCTTGTGCGAAAATTAGAAGCACAAGCCAAGAGATTGAGAGAAGCTCGGTTTTGGCCATTTGGGCTGTGTCAAGCCAAATATTATTATTTATTCAAGAATAAATTGAGTACGAACGCTCTTAAAACAATAAAACTAAAAAATTTAGACACTTTTCAGCATATTGAAGGGTTGTTGGTGAGAATAAATGATTTCCGAGTGCTTTTGGATTAAATTCTTATGAAAATTATCAAGAACTTCCATTCCATATCTATGGGCGGTACAAATTGTGCTCATTTTTAACACATGCATTCAAAATGGTACGTCTTCGTTTAAAAATTAGTCTTAGACATATAAAGGATAGTTTATTTTTTTATTCATTTATTTCTACCGTACTTTTGACATCAACCTTTCTTGTTTCAAGTAAAAATATCTCCATTTTATTTCTGTGTGTTGGCTTCAAGACTGTTTTCAGTACTCAGTAGTAGCTTCAGACATAAATTTTGTTTCTGAATGACACGTTATCTGACTCATATCCGTTATCTTTATTCTAGAAGATGAGAAATCGCTTCTTAGTCATTTTCTCAGTTTCGAAATACTTGATTTGGAAATACATTTCCATATATTTTTGGACACTTTAAGTCTTATTTCAAGGTCGAAATGATCTTAAATTACTTTCGACTTAGAACAAGAATATGCATACTTCTTTTAAATCCAAAACCTTCTTTGTTTTTAACTAATTCCAATTCAACTTAATGTTCAAAGCCCGATTGGTTCTTGAATCGAGTAAGCGAATCTAGAAATGTTAAAAGGATTCAAAGGCAATAGCTAGGTCAAATATCAAGAAGATTTTGCTGTTTCTAACTTATCTAGTAGCTTCTCTGCATAGGCATAGGTTTTATCAACTGCTGGGGTATACTCGGATAGGTTATAAATTCCACCAATATTTAGTCTTGTAATACCATATAATACCCAATCTGACTGAACTATTTTGAGCACAGTAAAAACTTCAGTAGTGACGGAAACTCTGCCTCGGATACTTCAGAGAGGTTAAGTTAAAAGAGATGAAAAAGTATTTTGAGACTGGCATTTGAAGTGCAGCGTTGTCTCCTTCTCTTCCCTTGAGGCATTGACCCTTAATCACCCTTGACATTCAATTTGAGTATGCCAAAATAAAAATTAGCTGATCTGGGAAATTACGAACATAGCTCGACATTTTTCTAGAAACAAAGAAGTCTTAAGTAACTAACATATTCTTTTTATACTCTGTACCAGAGATACACAGAGTATAATAAGTTTGTGCCAAAGTAAGTAACAGCCAGAAGGAAGCATTTCCGACCCTATAAAGTATATATATTCTTGATCAGCATCAACAGAGTAGTCGATATAGCCATGTCCGTCTGTCCGTATGAACGCACAGATAGAAGTTCGACGTCTATGGGACAAAAACTTCTTATACTTGCGGGCATATCATGTTTATTTTCAATTTTTGCCACGCCCCCGTAATTAAAAAAAAAACACATTTCACTTCACTTCACATGTATGAGTATGTTATACTCGGTCTTGACCGACTTTCTTTCTTGGTTTTCTAGCTATTTCCAGCAATTTTGGTTTTAAATTTTGCAAGTCTAACAAGTTTTGGCTCTTAAATTCTGGCAACACTGCATAGTGGTGATGCAGTGCACCACAACGATTACGAAACGGGCTGGGAAAATAAAAGTCGTACCTACATTTATAATTTCCATTTGGTGCACTGGGTCTCTTTTTTGGCATGACAAGACACACTACACATATAATTAATGTTTCCCAGGGAGTCAAACGTAAAATTTACATTTCATTACGTGAGTCACCATAAAGAGGGGTTCAGTTAGAGCGGTGATGAAACGCAATTGACCTCCAAAACTGCAAGATGAAAAAATTCTTGCAGAAGTGAAAGAAACCCGTCTACGTATAAGTAATATAATCCCCTTGGAGCTGTGTGCTGATTATGTCAGCGAAGCACCTGTGTAAAGACCAAGTGAAGAGGCCACAACAATAAAATGAACAGCCAACTGGCAATCAGTTTGGAAATGAAACTGAATTGAGGTAAATGAGGTTTATTTACATCTCAACCTGTGCCACCAGAGGCTGCGTCTCCAGAGTACTTTCGCAAAGTCCAAAAACCGGCAATGTCAGTGGCTTTGGCTTGGGTTACCACTACTAAGGGCGCGTTTGGGAAACCTTCACGCTTCAAAGTGAAGGACTTTGCTGCGTCTGCGTGCGGCGTTGCGTGGTAATGACAACAACAACAGCCAGCAGAGGCAGCAGCAGCAATTGGAGCTGGAATTGGAGTTGGAGTTGGGGTCGGTCAGCGAGATGAAAGTCAACACTTAACACTCAACTTCAATGACAATACGTTAAATCATTTTTTCGTGTCTTGGAAATGGGGGAACCGCTGCGTCTGTCACTTTGCTCGTTAATTTGGTTTATTGTGGCTTGGTGCTGTCTTAAGATGCCCATCGAAGGTCTCGCGCGCTTATTCCCGCTCTCATTGATTTCGTAATTGTCTCTTTTTTATGTGGGACTACGATTTGTAGGGCAACCTAAGACTCCTAACGAACAATACTATAATACTATTCTCAAAATCAGGGGCTCTAATTATGAGGCAGGCCTCGTAAACATATGCAGATTTGATTGATTATGCAACCAAATACAAAGAATAAAGTAAAAATTATTGTGTCTGCGAATATTCAGCTCTTAATGAGGCGAAAAAAGTGATCAAGTCTCTGAATCAAAGAATACAGCTCTTAAAAGTACATAGGTACAAAGAATGTTATAGTCAGGCTTGACCGACTTTCTTTCTTGTTTTTGTTCATTAAATTTACTGAAATAGTCATCCAAGCTCCTAGTAGAATGCGATCGCTTATAGAAAAATCTCTTTAGATTTTAGGGTCACCCCAAAATATTATAATCTACACCTGATAGACAGAAACAAAGTTTCGAACTTTGTTAAGATTTGGGCAGAAGCTATTTGCTACGAGGGCTTTGCAGGGAAATCAAGTAAGGAAGTCGATCAAGCCCGACTGTAATATAATCTGGAACAACGAAAGTCTATGCATAGTATGAATTTTGTAGCTGCAGTTGTCTAGCCCACGTCGAAAGCTGAACGTCGAGAAACTGCAATCATAACGGACAACCGAAGCCTACTCAGCAAAACTTACGCAGTTGCTCAGGGAAGCCCCTCCTGGCCCTTCTGATATAGGCGAACAGTGGAAGCATATTTCACACTCAATGAGTACAGCTACCAAGGAGATTCTCGGATTTGCCGAGAACACCCGAAAACAGTCAATCTACTGCCGAGAAAGACGTAGCGTACAGGAGAACTATGCTGTATGCTGCACTGTTCGAAAGGAGTGAAACTCGAAAATTCTACCAAAAGATTAAGCAACTAACCGAAGGTTTTAAGCCCAGAGTCACACTATGCAAGGACGAGCATGGAAATCTGGTCACAGATCCGCAAGTGGCTTGAGACGAGAGGCAGGCATATTGCTATCTCTTGAGCATAGAAAAAATCTAAAAGCAGCGCTGCTCCGACACACACAGTATAAGCTGTACAAGCGCCGCTGCGTTGCGTGCTCTCCTACGCTGCGACGCAGACGATGCTACTGAAATTGAGAGCAATTTTTGCGCTGCTCTCACACACACACCAATGCAAAAATGTAAATGTAGATTTTGCCTGCCTCTGCTCTAGACAAATGAACCTGCTGGGAGGTGATGAAGAACACAATGCCGCCTTTGGGGAAGTAGCGACACCACGAATCGATAACGTACAGATATACCCGCAGGACCATTATGAAGTCTGGTTAGCCATAAAAAGGCTAAAAAAAAAATTTGAGAATAAAACTTTACTCAACTTTTTACCTCGTAACGACGATAACCAGCGACAACTACACCAGTCTGGAAATCCGAAGAGGAATTACTCTTGCAAAGGATGAGGCAGCAATTGGCGTGTTTGAGAGAAAAGTTCTTCGGAGGAATTATCGACCTCTAATAGTTGGCAACGAATTTCGCATCCGAATGAATCACGAACTGTACGAGCTCTTTGGGGACACTAAGCTTGTCCAGCGCATAAAACAACAGCGGCTGCGCTGGATAGGACATGTTACCCGTTTGGATGTTAACGCTCCAGCATAACGGGTGTACAGTTGCAATGCGAACGAGTTAGGAGGCACGCCTGGGACGGGTCGACCGAAACGAAGATGGAGCGACCAGGTGCAGAGATATATTTCGAAGTTGGGTGTGCCCTTCTGGTGGAATGTCGCTCGGGACAGAGCCGAGTGTCGGACATAGGTCGCAGCAGCCGAGACCGTAAAACGGTTGTGATGGCCAATAAAGAAGAAGTATGTTCTCAATTGATATTGTTCCGCTTTCAGGAACATGTTAGACTAAAGTGGGTAACATTTTTAATTGAGCTGTCTTTAGTTTTACAATGGATCTCACATTCTGTAGTTCGAATAGGGGACAACATATCTCATTTAATCGGGAGTCAATATATGATGACCATACAACCACTTCAGCGTCTTGGCTCATTTTAGTCTTTTAGAGAAACAAAGCACTCAAAGAACAAGGATTGGAATGGCTTGTTAGCGCATAGCAGCATCGCACACCTTTATAGCCGCACGTCTAATAAAATTTGAACGTCTAAATTGGTCAATGGAACATTTGTTCTCGAAAATGAGAGTATCTTATTCTTATATTAAGTTGAAGGCATCTTTTTTTTGAACAGGTTTTTTCCCTCTGTGTAAGCTTAAGCCTTATCAGCCGCTTTGAAAACTTGCTTGCGCATGCGATTCGCTAGAGGTGAACCCCGCCCTCAGCGATGAAAGCCTGACATGGCTGTTAGTCACGACTATTATAAGTGAATTTTAATATGTACGTATTATGACTAGCAAAATAGTACATTTCAGATTCGCTTACGGTCATTTAAAATTTACTACTGTTACGGTTATTCATTTTTTACCGAAAATAGTGGTAAGATTAGTTCATAGTGCATTAAGCTTGCCGATTGCCGAAATTTTATCACTTGTAAAGAGCAGACATTCAACTAGAATTCCCTTAACCTGCCTAACTACAACTATGCGGGGACTTTTCTTTGTAAGATTTTGTTTTGGCCGTCATTCGTTTTGTGTGCCTTTGTTTATTTTTAGTCGTTACCTTTAAGTAGTTTTCGTTTTCGTTTTATTTTTTTTTTGCAACTTTAATGAATCGCTTTATTACACTTTGAGGCATATCTGGCCATATCCATCATTAACACGTCTCGTCCACTAGGTCAGCGGCGGACGGCGGCGTCATGACTTACATTTGGACGATGGCTTTGGCGGCTTTTGTTGTATTCGCTTTTCTCAGCTTTGGCCTATGCAGATGCTCATTATTCACGTGCGTGTGTGTGTGTGAGTGTGAGTAATTGTTATGACAGTATAATTGGGCCAGATAACATAAAAAAGAAGAAACACCAACAAAAATTTGCCAACTTTTGTGGTCTGCAGAGACGCGCTTAAATTTTCAAATCGAAATTGTTGCGCCTTCTTTTGGCTATGGACAACTGTGGATACCACCCCCGCCTAACAAAGTCTTGGTGTGAATTTTAATGCTGTCCTCTCCCCCTTCTTCATCATAACTATGCACAGTGTTAATGGACCCCTTGACGTATGCGCAACATTTGGCTTCAGGCCTAAGACCTTCTACCATTTGTTTGGCTTATTTTTCCCTTTCTCGAAGTGCAGCTTTATGGATTTCAGTATGCTAATGGGCTCTTAGAGCCTGTGCACCTGTGGCATCTGCAAAAACATCATGATTAATTAACAACGCGGGGTAATTTTTTTAAAAGATCACACAAAAACTGAATTATCCAGCCTATTGATGACAAAATTTGTAATCGCTGGCAATGATGAAGATGAATCCGCAATATACTTGTACACCACACAGGGCACTGGCATGGCATGGCCAACATGGACTGGTACTGGGGCTGGTGACTCCAACTTGGTGGTTACATAAGGCGCCAACGCAGAAGAGGCGCCCATTCAAGCTGGCGGCGGCGGTAGCTGGCAATAGCAAATAGCAACAACCTCGCCATCATCATCGTCCCATGCTGAGGCTGAGGCTGCTGATGATCATCATCATCAACAGTGTTGTCGTGGGCCAAGTGACGCTTCTGTCGTTTCCTCGAAAAAGACACAAAACAAGTTTTGTGTGTCCAACAACGTGCTCCTAGCTTTATGTAAGTCAACCACCAACACCGACGACCAGGCCGGCAGATGAGTAGCGGCGTAGCGACGCGACGGTGGAGAAATTGCATATGCAATGCAAACCAAAAACTAGGCAAAATATACAGAAAAAATAAGAAAAATAAATGGAAAAACTGAAATTGAATGGGAAATTGCGGCGACACGTTTTGCCATGTCAGCGAGGCGGCCACGGAGGCCGGGCCGAATCCGAATCCGAAACAGGCACCGATGGCATCGATGACGCAGGCTGTTGTCTGAGTTTGTGTTCCGCAACAGACATGTCCATTTGTCGGCAAGGCGGGCAAAGGAGTTCTGCTAGCAAACTTTAGCCTTTTGGGTTGCTAACCATTTGCTTAGCTTATGCAAAAAAAGAAAACTAAAAGTGGATAGCTTGTGCAATACGCTGACCAGTTGATCAACTCGCCATGTGGCCCGGCCTGGCCACTTAGATGAGCATTCTCAAGGCGCCATCAAAGCGTAGCCAGGCCAAAAGTAAAAGTGCGAATGTCTTGCCACCGAATCACAAATCAGAAATCACAGTCGGACTGCACGCTGGGCGCAGCATGCTGCTCACTTAGCAGCTTTATGGCATTCAGAAATCATCTTCTGGCCATGGAGTTGCCCATTATCTATTTCGCATTTTTGCACGAAAACTTATGAACCAATGTTTTGTTATTTGTTTGTTTGTTTGTTTGTTGAGAGCGGGCTAAATGAGTTAATTAAGCTGGAGCCGTTGAATATGGTGGGCGAGAGGTACTCCAAGTTGACCATGGCACTGGCACACTCAATGAAATCTGGCCAAGCTGAGGAGCAAGGAAAACAATATTGTGTCTTAATAAACGTGTCAAGCAAATTATAACAAACATTTTTATTTTTTTGCAGCTTGTTTTATTTATGAATAATTTCAAGTTGACCAATTGATACAGACTTCTGGCTACAAACCGTAGAAACTTTGCAGAAGGTTCTGTCTAGAGCAGCGATGCCCAGCCTTATGCTCTTTGGCAACGTTTTGTTTTTGTAATTGCACCGAAGATAGGAAGTCAATGCTCGTATAAATGCAGGGCGCGAAGCATAAAAAACGACACATATGCAAACGATTTTGTGTGTGTGCGTCGCGTAGAACAAAAACCGATTTTATGCTTTTCTTTGATTGGCGCCAGCAAAGTGACCAACAACAATTTTGTGTGATTTTGTTGTTGCCTTACCCAATTTCAATGTACTTTTCCTTGTGAGTATGGGTGAGTGCTCTGCCCTATGCTTTTTGGGCATGCATGTCTAGAGGTTCAAACCTGCAAAAAAGCTTAAGATTCGGTTCACAGACTGGTTTTGAACAGCATCGAATACAAGGTTTTGGTTCCAACCTGTGCTTAAAATTTATTTTTGATTAGCCATTTTCGCATCTTAAAGATAAATTCTGAGAATTTGTCGAACCTCTATTTCTTACCAACTCTGAGATCTGTTTGTTCAAACGGACAGACAGACGGATGGACGGACATGGCTATATCGACTCGGCTGTTGATGCGGATCAAGACTATATATATGTAGCTTAAAGAGAGTCGGAGACGCTTCCTTTTAGGCTGTTACATACTTGACATACTCTGTGAACCTTGAATACCTCGGGTGTATACAATCAAATGGGCTTTTCCACCGATTTAGAATCTTCAAAACTTATATGAATTGGTATAGAATAAACTAAACTCCATATTTCCACCTGCACACCTAACGATTGACAACTAAAAATCTTTACAAACTTTTAGAGAGCGCGCGCTTAGCTGAGCTTTATATTAAAGCTTTCGGGATGAAATTTTTTTCTCTTTGTTCTCCTGTCAACACGTTTTTATGTCCCCTGACAAAAATTTTGACAAGTATTCGCCATCATGGCGTACGAGCAAGAACCGAGGAAGAACGAAATGCACGCAGACAAAGGTAAAGTGTTTACTGTAAACCATTTTAACCAAGAGGGCAAGTACAAACGCACTATTTATAGTATTTTGCAACGAAAAATAATAAAAAGAGAAGTTGGAAGTGGTCGGAAAGCAAACATTATGACCGGCCAAGCTGTCAGAAAGCTAACCCAACTTTTTAACCACATAAGTCAACGAGATGCAGTCAGAAATTTTAATTGCAGCCAACAAAACATTTGTAAAGTGCTGAAAAAGAATAATATTGTTGCCAGACGTAAGCAAAGAGCACCAAGTTACACACCTGACCAAATACAAGCTGTCAAATAAAAATTCTTCTCATTACGCTACAATGACGACGGGTTTCCTGAGCAGCAAAGAAGTCCCTTTTATACCAAAGGAGCGGAACCCAACAAACTTGCCGCAGTGTCGTCCAATTGAAGATTTTATTGACAGTCTGAGTGCTGCAGTTTACAACAAACAAGTGGAAGGCCAAGAATATCAAATAACTGACCAACAGGACCAAGGTCGTACAGGCCGCCTGCGGAGACATTTTCCGAAAGCTACGTCGAGTGGTCCTTTCGACCAAATCCATTGATGCAATTCTTTTGTATTTGTAGTCATAAATAGACTGTCGAATTTTCATAAAGATCCGTTTAGAATTGTGGTTATGGCGGCATTTTTAAGTTTGTGCAGATTTTTAGTTGTCACCCGTTGAGTCTTTTTTTTGTTTTTCATTTTGGTCTCGTTTAAGAGTAATGCTTCAACGAGGTGTACGATTCTAAATCACATTTCTTTATTTCCAGACACTCATATTTATTTATTTTGTGTTCTTTTCTTTTTTCGGCTTTATAAAGGTCTTATAATAAAATCTGCCAAACATGGTAGTCATTATAATAGACTGTGCTATTTGAAAGAGCTGCATAATAATTGGAAACGTGCAACTCGGATTGAAGACTACCACCGCGAAAGCTTGGATTCCGTAGATAATGAACTGCACAAATTGAAGTTTGATGATATATTTCTTCCACCAAAGGCTTTCCTTGAGATGAGGATAACGCGCCGTGAAGTAATAGTACGAGTAAATGATCGTATGTTCGAATGAGTTAAGTAATCCAATCGTTGTGAATTGCCCGCCGCATCCATATAAGAAAATTGTCCCGCCAGCGGCAATGATCATCATACAATGATGATAGACATGTAGAATGGTGATTTGCTTGAAACTTCTGCGCAGCACAAAGAATACAGTGTCCATAAGATTCAAGATCTTGTTCAGGAAGTACAAATAGAACAGCAGGCGTTCCAAATATTTTCTGGGATGATCCAGCGGTAGTGCTTCCATGCAAGTCAAATCATATATCGGGCGAATGAACATGATGTACAGTGCCTAAATAAAGTTGAATTAAGGTTACAAGGCACTCTACTTAGGACATTAAAACACACAACAAATTTTTCTTCCTACATTTTAGGAAATGGTGAGTCTAAAATTTATATATCAACTATAAATTCTTACCTAATTGGCTCAAATGCCGACTATAACATAAAAGGTAAGGCAAAGAATTTTTAGCTCTGCAAAGCCTAAAGTCAAGAGCTATTTTCCATATAATTGTGATATATCTGAAAGTGATTTAGATTTGATTTTGATTTCGTCGATTAGCTGTTCACAGTTGCACCATACAAATTGTGCAGTGTGCCCAGAGTAAGTCAGGAATTGAGGGTCATACTAATTGAAAGATTCGGTTTAAATTTGATTTCGTTTTGGTGTGACCGTATGAATCTTTGTAGTTCCCAGGCCAGACAAAAAGTTGTTGTTTGTCGCGCTGTGTTATATTTCTAATACAGCAACATTAACGTCCATTAAGTGGGAGAGTGACATGTCACTCTCAACCTAACCTAAATTCACAATTGGGCTCTTCAGGTGGCCATAAATCGGCTTAAAGCCGATTCCATAGTGGTTCAGAAATAATATTAGTTATGAAATTTGTTTCTTTATTGTTCATATTTGCTGTCGGATCAAAATTGGTTTCGAACCAAAGAGAACAGGATCAAGCCCACTATCGAATCAGTTAAAACTGTTTCGGCAATTAACTTAAATGATTGAAAATTTTGGGAAGGAAACAAATCAACACAGAAGCAACAGCTAAAAAAGTTGAAGAATGCATCCAAAGCATTGTCGTACTCTGAAGTGATTCAATCCGACACTCTAGCTTCTATATTGTGTAAAAATTTCATGATTTCACATTGGGTATTTGAGACCTGCACGAGTAAGTTAATATGAAACATATTTGGCATCGCCGAGTATGAGTAAAAATTAAGCGATTATATGTCATATTGGCATCGTAGGCATAGTATTTGTTAGAAAAAAAATAGAGGAAATCTAACTTCGGCTTGGCCAAAGTCTGTATACCCTTGCAGCTCGAATCTATATATATTAAACTGTTCAACCTGACTGACTCACTGGTGATTGCCGTGCAGCCCAAACCATAATAGATTGCAAGCTGGTTTTTTTACAGTAGTTTGATCTTATGCTGAAAGTGAGTCTTAAGATACGTTTTTGGAAAATTTAATCGCGAAACGAGCAAAATTCTTAGAAAACTTTTGTATGCAACCTTTTTGGTTTTTCATCCGATCGGGCTCAAACTCATTCTCAAAGATCTAAATGAAAACTTAACAATGACTGCATACCAGTCTTCTTCAAACTCTACCCCCTTTGGTGGAAATTGGTGGCAAAATATTGTGTGGGTTAAATTTTAATGATACAGACAAGTAGGCCAAGAAATACAATAAATTATAAAAAATTTTACAAATTGGTTGTTTGCGAAGCTCCAACACAATGATCGTGCTAAAAGAAAGAAGGTGAAGGAAGAGGAGAAGGAATAGGTGAAGGAGAGGAAGAAGTAACAAGTAAGTGAAAGAACCGCGAAATTTCCAAAATCTATACCATTCTTCCGATCGCAATGAAACTTTGGGGATTGGTTTGACACTTGCCCGGGAATCTTTCTAAGTTGAAGAAATGGGCGGACAATGGTCCTAAAACCGCGATATTTGCAAAAAATTTAATTTATGTGAAACTTTGGGGATCGGTTTGACACTTTGACTTGACAAATTTGCGGAAAATGGTCCAAAGACCGCAAATTTTGAAAAACTATACCGTTCTTCCAATTGTAAAGAAACTTTGGGGATCGGTGGGACTCTTGCCCAGGAAAGTTTCTAAGTTGAGTCCAAAGTCCAAAGACCGAGAAATTTGCAAAATTATACCGTTCTTCCGATTCCAATGAAACTTTAAAACTATTTTAAATTAATCTTCTAGATAGCTGCTATGTGTATGATAAACTTGAAATTTACTCTGCTATTTCTTAGTGTATATGAAAAATAATGCTATATAGAAGATGTGATATCGGCCCTTAATCTGTTTAAAGAAATATGATAAATTTTATCAATATTATTTACATATTTATTTATTAACATATGTTTGCCGTTAACACGAATTTAATTTTTTTTGACGGGCTTTACATAGGCTTTATAATAGAAATTCCCAAACATAGCTATCATCACTGCGGACTGTACAATTTGAAAATACTGCAGTCTTCGTGGAAAGCCACAGCTTGGATTAAAGATTAATACCCAGAGACCTTGCGTTCCCACCACAATGAATTGCAGCAGTTGAATTTTGGTGATATACTTCTTCCACCAGAGGCTGCCCTTCAGATGAGGATAACGCGCTGTGACAAAGTAATATGAGTACATGATCGTATGGACAAATGTGTTAAAGAATCCTATCATAATGTATTGCCCGGCGGCTCCATATAGGTAAAATGAGCCATGAACGGCTCCAATCATCATGCAATGATGATAGACATGCAAGGCAGTGACCTGCTTATAGCTTTTGCGCAGCACAAAGAAGACCGTGTCCATAAGATCTAGAACTTTGTTAAGAAAGTACAAATAGTTAACCAAGCGCTCCACGGTCTTAAACGGATGATCGAGCGGGTGTGTTTCCATGCATCGCCAATCGTAGATCGGATCAATCAATAAGTAATAGAAGAGCTAACAATCGAACTTTAAGGGTCACGCACATTTCTGTTGATAATATCTCATAAATACTTACCATGCCAAATAATATCGTGTTATAGATAACCTGGCACAGATTATAAATTTGCATAGCTCTCTTCACATTGTACGGCCTACGATACTTCATCCAATCCTTTCCCAGCTTGAACACAAAGTACAGATAAGCCGAGAGAATGAGCAGCACTTGCCATGGCGAAGAGAAAAGCGGCAGTTCAGCAGGATCTGTAGATATATGTTGTCAGCACAGCCTGCTTACAGGATTGTAGAAATTAAAAATTACCCGCTGGTGGAAGATTAATGACTCGGGAAATCAGAGACAACATTCTGGTTCTGTGCGGACACGACTTTACTCGGTGCGGTACGACGACTAAAAGAAATAAATTTTTTGCGCTGCTAAAGCAATTCAAATTCCGACTGAGTTCAATGTTCTTTTTTAAATTTGCAATTTAGTTAAGCAGACATTTTGAACTTCTCGCATAATTTTTTCAATTGCAACAAACTTAGAATTTACGTTTGCCAAATGCAAATGGATTGGGAATTGACGACTTGTACTACGTATGAAGCTTTGCGGTTACTCTGGCACATATGATCAAATTGATTATGTAATATCTCCGTAATCGTAGCGACTATCGCTATAATATTTTACCAGGTGATGAGTAAGTGGGTTAAGGACTAATTTGCATCAAAATGTCAATTTCGTAAAATGTGGCACATACGATATTTTCGCTCATAGGCACAGTGGGCGATTGGGCCTCACTAGTGGCATTTAATTAATAACTTTCAAACGAAAATAGATATTTTCAGTCGGTTTTTTTTCACTGCTCAGAAAAATATCATAGAATTTCATAAATTTAAACTTTTTTAACATATTTGAACTGTTTTGATTTTAGTCACTTTGAATGTTAGCAGGCTGTCAACGTCGAGGTTTGATTACAGTTCAATAAATCAACTGGAAAATTCAACAGAGAATACATTAACAGTAGCTGTGGCTGTGTAGACGGCCGTTTCGGCTGCCACCATGGCAAAGACTTCGTCAGTACACTTTCAGTTGCTTTCACACCAACAAGCCATTTATCCTGGCGGCGAATAACGAGTTGAGAATTCCAAGTGCACAAATAGCACGACAAAATTCACGACATAACTTTAAGCTCCGCTGTTTAGGGTAGCTGAAGGTATATGCATTGGCATTTAAGGTTGTTCAATGTACCTCTGTAGCTGTGGCTGTGGAAGGATGGCATGGGGATCAGGAATGTAAATTTTTTTAATTTCTCCTTAGTTTCTCCTTAGTATGTCCATTTGGATCTGTCCATATGACCGGCATATCAAATGTCATTTGTTCTTGTTTTTTTTAACCAGTCTAAAATATAGCAACGTCTGCATACTGTATTTAGCGTCCACGAACGAGCAAACCAATCTGGTTGATCAGAGTAGTACAGACGGTACGCACTTTAGAAGCCACAAACATAACAAAATAGATCAAGCTTCCAACTGTTCTCCATTTTAAAGTTTTTTCTTTTTTGTTTGCACTTCAGTGAATAAGTTTAGATTTCAATGTTGTTTTTGATGAACACTTGACAAAGGAAACAAAGAAAAGTAAAGTGTTCGATATTCAATGGGTAGTTTATTTGTTCACAACTGTAAACAACTTATGCATTACTCATACTTACCCAAAAATAGCAGGTGGCCTAGACAAAAATTTCAAGAATTATCCGACCTCTCATCAGTAGACTTTGCGAATAACTGCTGACTGTCTCCTTATGCAATCACAACCTTAAGAAGTTGGGAACTGCAATAGGCAATTAAAGCAAAAGCAGACAATCAATGCAGTTAGTCGCCTTTTTGGAGTTACTGCTTAAGCTTTTAGGCTAATGTTCTAAGTGAGGAAGCTTGAAGTCCGTTAAATTTGAACCCAAGCATTCAAACATTAATTTACTAACAATTTTCCCAAAACATACTATATTTTTTTTAGATTTTCGAGATTTTTAGCATAAAGACATTATTTTTTTGAGCTGGACGAAATTAGTGTTTTGTAGGCCTAGTTAAGCGCTACAAAATATCTGAAGGCAGTAAAGTAAAATTCAAAATAGTTTTTGCAAAAAAATCAATTTTCCTATGAAAACTTTTGGAGTCTATTACAAAAAACCTTAGCCAATCAGACCAAACCCAGACGGGGTTTTCTACTACCATAAGTACCTTTCAAATTTGGTGCGTCTCGTTGGTATCAAAATAATTTTGTGGAAAAATGGTTCACAGTGTTAATATCAAGAAAACGATAAAATATTATTCGGAATCAGAGTCAGTCATTAAAAGCAAGCGCTTAACATCCTCGTCCATAATAATCAGGCATATTCTCAATTCCGCTACGTTTGGAAAAGTAAACCGAACGCAATTCCGTTTCGGTTTGGATTTGCTGTTCTCAATTCCGAATTGCAATTGCTTACGATTTGGCAAATCACGGGACAAACGAAATCGGCACGGGAGGATCAAGCGAAACGATGGAAAATGGAACAAGCGGAAACGAGAGAGGCTGACTTTCACTCTTTACTTTTCGGTTTGGCTGGCACTGCCAATTTCTTAAGACACTTAGCGAAAAATTATTTAAAATTCAGTTAAAGACTTAAGTGCAATTCAATTTACATAAATAAGTTGTAAATTGATCACAGAACTAAGGAAAATTAACTAAATGTACTATTGGCAACTATACGAGTGCGAAATTTGTCAATTATTATTTGGGATAAACCACAACGGCCAAGGAAAATCCGCAAAAAAGGTAAGCTACACAAAAACACAACCGAAATAGCCCAATAATAAACATCAAACTTTAAATTTCGCAGGCCAACAAGAATAGCTTTTTAGAATGAAAAATAGGGGAAAGTTAACTTCGGCTCGGCCGAAGTTTTGTATACCCTTGCAGCTTCCATTGAAAACAAAAAAGTTTTTCAAGCTAAGACTACTTTTCGGACTTTACTATATAGATGTCTGATTTCGACCAAACTTGGTGAAATCATGGAAAAGCACTGTTAATTACGAAATTTGGAGGCGATCCCATTGAAAACAAAAAAGTTTTTCTTACTAGAACTTCTTTTTCGACCGATCATTCATATTGCAGCTATATGCGATAGTCATCCGATTTTGATAAAACATTGTAGAAATGTGGTTAAGTATAAAAAATAAGAATATGCCGATAAAAAGGACGTTTTCATTAAAAACTAAAAAGTTTTCCTCACTCGAACTAGTTTTTCGACCGATCGTTCCTATGGGAGCTATATGCTATAGTCATCCGATTTCGACCAAACATTGTAGAATTGTGTAACAGTATATAAAATAAGTGTATGCCAATGATAAGGACGTTTTCATTAAAAACAAAAAAGTTTTTCTCACTAGAACTAGTTTTTCGACCGATCGTTCCTATGGCAGCTATATGCTATAGTCATCCGATTTCGACCAAACTTAGTGAAATCATGGGAAAGGATAGTAAACTAAGAAACACGTATTTTTGAGGCGTTTCCATTAAAAACAAAAAAGTTTTTCTCACTAAGACTAGTTTTTCGAACGATTGTTCCTATGGCAGCTATATGCTATAGTCATCCGATGCAGCCGGTTCCGACAAATGTGCAGCCTATATGTACTAAAAGACTTCGTGCAAAGTTTGGTGAGGATAGCTTTAAAACTGACGGAGGAGATAGCATAGAAACAGACAGACGGACAGACGGACAGGGCTAAATCAACTCAGCTCGTCATGCTGATCAAGAATATACATTCTTTATGTGGTCGGAGAGGCTTCCTTTAATGCGTTACAAACATCCCTCTGCAAAGGTATAAAAACGCTTTCGTTTTTGTGCTGCGAGAAACTGAATCGGTTCCGTTTTCGAAAAGTTGCAGTGGAAGTTGAATTGAGAACATGCCTGAATATCTGCTGTCATTATCAATGGGAATAATGTTGGAAAGAAGCGCTTGAAATCAGTAATAAAGAGTTTCGCAATTTTTGACTGAAGTACACGCTTAAGTCTTCATACGAAAACATAATGCTGGGATTGATAAATTCACTCTTTTATTCTTCCGACATATTATTTAGCCATTGTCCAAAGTCCTTCCCGTTTTTCAAAAATTAACATTAATATCATAAAGTGGTAAAAAGTCTTCTCCTAAATGTCTGAAGAGTTAATTTTTTTAAAATTAAAATGAAATTTTATTTCGGCTGAATTCTTAGTTTTTAAGTTTTCTAAATGACTACGATTTATAAGCAACTTACCCATAGCGATTTCTGGTACGAGTAGTTTTTTATTGACCTAACCCTAGACACTGTCAGACGGAAACTACTAGACTAAGCTTATAAGTTAGTTCAAGTTGTCTCAAATAAAGTACAATGAAATTAAGGCGACGTTTGATCATTATAGGAAGCTGCAGGCATTTGAACTTGTACTCGAATGTGTCCGAACAAGTCCAACATACATCACACACTCTATTAGAGAGGTGGCCCTCAATTTCTAAAGTCAAACTGATGCCCTCAAATCGCTAAACTATCTAAGTCTTTTTAATTTCCATCTTGGTCTCGTCTTTCAGTAATGCTTCTTCAGGTTGTACGATTCTAATTGACCTTTCGTACCTTTCAGATATTCATTTATATTTATTTTGTGTCTTTTTTATTTTTCGGCTTAATATAGGTCTTATAATAGAACCGGCCAAACATTATAGTCATTATAATAGACTGTACTGTTATAAATAGCTGCATTAGTAACGGAAACGTGCAACTCGGATTGAAGACTACCACCGCGATAGCTTGGAGTCCCAAGACAACGAACTGCACAAATTGAAGTTTGGTAATATATTTCTTCCACCATAGGCTGTCCTTGAGATGAGGATAACGCGCCGTGAAGTAATAGTACGAGTACATGATCGTATGCACGAATGAGTTAAGTAATCCAACCGTAGTGAACTGCCCGCCGCAACCATATAAGAAAATTGTTCCGCCAACGGCAATGATCATCATACAATGATGATAGACATGTAGAGTGGTGATTTGCTTGAAACTTCTGCGCAGCACAAAGAACACAGTGTCCATAAGATCCAAAATCTTGTTCAGGAAGTACAAATAGTAGAGCAGGCGCTCCAAATATTTCCTGGGATGATTCAGCGGTAGTGTTTCCATGCAAGTCAAATCATATATCGGGCGAATGAACATGATGAAGAGTACCTAAATGAAGTTGAATTAAAGTTACAAGGCAGTCTACTTAGGATGTCGATAACTTAAAAAATTTTTCTTCCTAAATTTTAGAAAATGGTCGGTCTTAAATGCATACCATATATCAACCATCAGCCATGCTCCCATTTTCACCTTATCTTTGCGATTTCAGCACGTGAACACTAGAACTTACAACAAAAACTAGCTGCTACTAGTCACAGCTGCTCCATACTAGTTGTCCAGTGTGCCCAGAGTATGTTAGGAATTAAGGGTCATACTAAAAGTATTGTTTAAATCAACTTTAAGGCTGGTTCAGATTTGGCTTAAGCTTAGTATACACTTCAACAAAAGAGCTGGCAAAACAAAAATATCTAAAGATTTGAGAAACCTTACTTAAATTAATTTAATAGGCTTTTTTGCTTTTAATAATTATTTCTTAATTAAAAAAAAAAAGTTTTAGCAGTTGCTGTCCTTGCTTGACACAGCCCAAAGGGCCAACGCCGAGCTCCTCTTAATCTATTGGCTTGTGCGCTTCTAATTTCGCACAAGAGAAAGGGACCTTCATATTAACGCCGAATCCGAACGGCAGATTGAGAAGCTTTTGTATGGCTAATTACTACAAAGCTAACGCCAACAGCAGTGAGGGATGACCGGGTGTGTAAGTTTATTCATAGAAAAAATTTTCATAGATGTTGCGAGGCGGACACTAGCCACTGAGCCACACCCAGGCCCACCCGGGCTTTCATAATTACTCATATGATAGTTTTACAAATTTCGCGTTTTTTGGACCTTAGAAACCTTTGCGGAAAATCGTTTAACCATCCCCCAAAGTTTCTTCGCAATCGGATGATCGAAGATCATTTTCCAAATTTTGCGGTTTTTTTACCATTTCTCGACCACTACTTCAACTTAAAAACTCAACCATTCTCCAAAGTTTCATCGCAATCAGATGATCGGCATAATTTGGCAAATTTCGCGGTTTTATGACCATTTCCCGGCCATTTGTTCAACTTGTAAAGGTTCCCAGGCATGCGATCAGCCATTTCCCAAAGTTTCATCGCAATCGGATGAACGGTTTGAGCATAAGGGACAGTACTGTACCACTTCAGATAGCAGTAACGGAGTAAAGTTAGGGCGTAGTCCAATTGACGAACATTTTGTTCGAAATTCTAGTTTAATATTCGTATCCAGCACTCCGGAATTTTTGATTTCGTCATACCATAGTATGCCCTAAAAATCTTGGTT